>JAVIWC010006830.1:0-678538 GCA_031894815.1 Creontiades dilutus
GAAAGCCAAAATTCAGGAAAAGGTACCAGTGGGGCTGACCAGGAACCGAAGTGGTATACTGGCAAGCCAGGACGATCCCACTCTCCCACTCATTTCTACAATACTGGACAAACGAGCAATTTTACGCATCCTCCATCACAGCCAAGCATCGACAAAAGCATTGACGTCACCAACCATTTCATCACCAGTGGAATGGAGCTGCATGCAAACCCTCAACAACCTAGCCGAACACCACGCCAGGAGTGGGTGCCAGGGCATGTACGCATACCTGTTAATGGAAAGGCTGATGATTTTGCTAAAAGGGGTCCCGAACACCATACATAGTTCCAATCTCAGCAGTCTACCAAAACTACATTTAGAAGTACCATCAACACGTGGGTCAACCAGGAAACCATTGGGAAATGTTTCAACGTCGAAGGGCACGTGTACAGTAAACTCATGGTGCCTGAACTCAACACCAAAATTACTGAAGAGCTCCTTAGAAAAAATTGTAGGGAGCTAAAAATAATAACCGGCTTTGAACCCCCACGATTTCAATCACATAGCATAGGGGTCAGACAAACCTCAACCCCGTGTGTACTGAGTGAGGATCCCGATGAGAGAGCATCCCACATAATGTTTTAGTGGTCTGAACTCATAAATCGCAGATTTGAACTATTTGAGGAGCAAATCCCAATGGAATCTATTCAAAGCGAACAATTAATCAAGTGCCTCCCACCCATCACCAGGGAGCAAAATGGAATTCAGAATTAATGAAAATGAGTCGGTACACGTCGACTTCATTAACAGAAAAATTGACTATGTACCGGTTTATTTAAAGGGCAAAGTTATTCCGTATGCTAAAGAAGCTAAATATCTCGGTATGACGCTCGATGCCAGGCTCAGGTGGAGAGCCCATGTTAAGAAAAAGAAGGGAGAACTCCAACTGAAATTCAGGAAAATGTACTGGGTAATGGGGAGACGGTCGAAGGTGTAGATCCAGAACAAGCTAACCCTGTACAACCAGGTCCTGAAACCTGTTTGGACCTATGGAGACCAGCTATGGGGCTGTACAGCTCAATCAAATCGAGATATCATCCAACTTTTCCAAAATAATGTGCTACGAACTGTTGTGAATGCACCACGGTACTTTCGAAATGAACGTCTCCATCATGAACTTTAGGTCGAAACAGTTAGCGAGGCTATAAAGCGACAAGCTGTGAGTCATCTCCATCGGCTAAGATATCACGTCAACGAGGAAGCTGTCCATCTCCTTGACGCAAGTGACATCACCAGAAGACTAATGCGTACCAAACCACTTGATCTTGCCTATTTGTGAAGCAGTTGAGTGGAACCATCAGTCAGAAAGGACAAAACTCAGTGATGTATCTTAGTTTTGAATATTTATCCCTATTTTCAATGTAATATTGTTAATAAATTTTCAAAAAGAAAACCCTCACCAAGGAGATGAGTCTTTTTGATTAAATGATAAAACTCTTGGGAAAGTGTTCGACCCCCTCTCCCCCCGCTGAGAGTTTTCCCCTGCATCCACATCTACATCTATGCGTGGGAAAGAACAGGAACCAAATTGTTATCCAATCAAGCCAACAATTCCGTACGACCTCATTCTCCCACTCCATTCTATAATTGATTAAAATCAGAACTCCCGCCGCTAAGAGATTCAGAATTTCATCCACCGTATTCGGTTCAGTAAATCACTAATTTATTCCACAACAAAAACCAATCTACTGATTAATCAGGCACAGCCCCTATATATTTGCTTCATGTTGGCTGATTGAAATTCTGTATGCGACATTCATTTATTGACAGAATAATTAGAAGACGGGTTCAATTTTGCTTTTGCGTCACCACAATAGCGAAATAGACATTGAGGGTAGTTTAATGCAAAACGAAGATGAAAGGGGTGAAATTGATCATTTCAAGTCCATGTGGTTCATAATTTTCAATAATAAGCCTTTGAAATCGTATAGCAAACATCTGTTTGCCCCACCTCCTCAAATTTTGTCGCTTCATATTTCAATTTTCCCACATGCTTCAATGTGTCACTTCTGCAAATCCGTCCGCCGTGTGTGGGAGATTTTAAGCAAGAAAATGATCATAATTTCACCCTGTGTTTTCAATGTTGTTTGGGGTGCTGACTGGATTGGGATTAAATTTGAATCTAAGAAACCACTATCAAAGGGCCAAAAGAAGGGCCTATAACTTTTTCTAAATTTTGCAGGAAAACTACGGTATTGCTACTGACCATTGATTAAAGTCTGTTGAGGCGAAATCTCGTTTTTTCGAAGTATATGGCAAATTTTGAGATATGAGGTATATATTACAAAAAGCAATTGGTGTTATGCATAAAGTTGGTGTATATGCTCAAAGCAACAGGTAGAAGTAAAAGCTATTGCTCATGAGTAAAATCTCCGAGGTAGAGCATTCGCTTCATTCCCGCTTGCAAAATAGAAAGCAAGCCAACCAAATCAGCAAACCAAGCAGGTCACGGGCAGCAGTGGTATACGGGTGCAGTCAAGAGCCCCAACAGCACGAGGAAATTTATGTGTTCTAAGCCTTAGCTGTTTGCACTCCCCTAAATCCTAGAAGAAAGTGGATCCATTCATGAGCTTGCTCGATTATTTTCTTTCGGGCCATTTTCACTGTACGGGAAACAGTACTTTGATGTACGCCATGATCTTCTCCCACACCACACTGAAAACCTGGATCAGAGATTCCTTCCTCAATAAACATTTCATTTTGACCTGAGTCAAAATTCTCGCCGCTTTCCCAAGAAAACTGTCTGCTAACCACTTCACATTACGTTATTTGAAACGATATAATGCTTTCGAATCCTCATCGCGACACTGTCTTCCCTTCCGTTATTCTTTTTCACGGCCAACACGCCACCCTTGCTCCGATTTTTTTGAGCATTTCATTAAGCAAATTCTTTTTATGCATAGAGTTTTTCTTTAATTTTATTTATGATCAACGAAAACACTCGTAACAAAAAGTTCCTTCACAGTTTTGATAACTTAACAGAATATTTTCACAAGTGCACCTACTTTGTACCATATCAAGGTCGGCACTTGTTATGACACATGTATCACGGCATCTAGCCTCCAGTAGCCCATGGTTGCATTTTAAATTATATGTCGTAAGTTTTTCATTTCTAGATTTTATTGTCTTTCTAAGTTTTAACAATAATTGATTGCACCACAGTTTCTTTTGCTGCTAGTTTTGAAGTTAAGTTATATCACAGCTTGTTTCCATTTCCAATATTTCAGGTACTATGGTGTAAGTCTATGAATTTTCTTCTTTTTTTATCTTCTTCCAATTGGATGTTGTTGGAGACGATCAGCCAACCCTTATAGTCTGGGACTTGGGTGTTGCGAGACCGCATTAAATTGCCGTTGAAATGTCGCACAATTAATTTCGCGGACGTCTAAATCTCTGTGAATCACGGAGTTCCTCACGTACCATCCCGCATTCGTGATCATAACTAGTGTTCATTGGATAGTTACCGTTCAATGATGAAACCACATATTGATGATTTTGCATGACGACAACGCTACGGCTCCCAAATTGTCTTTTTTGGCGTGAAGGCCTATTTTTTTAGTCCGATCTGAAACTTCTTGAAATCTGATGGTAAATGACCCATCCATCGATCGTGAAGAAAAACAGGGATGTTCAGCGCCAAAACTACGTAAATTGAAAACTATGAAGTTTTTGAAAATATTCAGTTCCCATTTCAGTTACAGAATGTATGTTCAGTAAGTCACGAAGTTCATTCAACGATATTCATCATTGCAACACAGAAAACCACTAGGAGTTTTACATTTCTGCACACTTTGCGTTGTGAGAAATGTGCAAGTTTTTTCGTTAGTCGTTCATGATCAAGACGACCTTCGTCGATGGCTCCCTCGTGTCGTTCTCTTCTCTGCTACAAAAGGATACGCACATTCGGAAAGGATACATGTGCTTGTACTCTTTTGATTTGGGTGGCACTGGCGGATCCCCGAATTGAGCAGCCGTATTGCTTTGTGGCACTAACCATCATGAGGTAAACTAATCGTTTGTTGCTCAATGAAATTGGGGTTTTTAAAAATATGGTTGGTTTTAGGAGATTCATGTGGGTTCTTAGCCGTTTCACTAGGTCACCAATGTGGTTCACATTGGTGCAGTTCAGTGCGATAGAGTTCACTCGGGGATCTATTTTGTAGGTGAATTCCTGACTGCTTGACTTCTGTGAATTCGTGATGGTTCGCCACTTCATATTCCAATCCTCAACCCCTGACTACTAATGGATGCAACTTGTCCATTAGTAGCACGGCTTGGTCGTCGGCAAACATGGCCAATGTGGTTGTAGCACGGGAAGTTGGTATGCTGCCCATGTACATGAAGTAAAGTACTGCACCCCAGACACTGAGGATATACTTTTGCTGGACGAGATAGCATCATCGCATATCACTTGGAATGTATGAATAGTACGATTCAAAATTCTCATTATCGAAAACAATAAACAAAAATGAAAATTTTATTGAGCCTTCATTGAGCCCCGGTATCTGTACACTCCCGTAACCAATACGAGGAAGATGTGTGCTATGCTCATAACTTTCAGAACGTTTTCTGTTATGTTTCAGGAATTTCATTACTTTAGTGATTTTGAAGAGGGAGATACACGTTTTACTATCGCGGCAACGTAATCTTCATTTATCCTTGGAGAGCGCTTGATATCACATACTAACTCCTTGACACGGAGTCGCCCTAAGATCTTCATCAGCGTCGATGAATATTCAAGAACTTTCGGAGTTGAGTGACTCCCATGCAAAGCAGCAGTTTCTCGACATTTTTAATTTCAAGTGGAAGCTTGAGCAGGCAAATCAAATTTTCTAAGTCAGTTTGGCAATATATCAAACCGAAATGAGAACTTTCCAAACAAATACAAGAGCTTTGTCCAAAAAAATTTCAACTTTCCAAACCAAAATAGTAATCTTTTAACCTATGTTAGAGCTTTTCAGGAATAAATGGGAGCTTCTAACCAATTTGAACAATTTCTAAACCAGAATGTTGACTTTCCAAACCAATCTTAAAATTGTCAGACCAATTAGGCAACTTTGCAAACCAAAATGAAAACACCCAAACAAAGATAATAGCTTTCTAATCAATCAAATTTTGAACGCCGAACCAATTTTCCAACTTCCCAAACTAATTGGAACATTTCCCAAGCCAATCGGAAAGCATTCCAAACTATTCCAAACCAAAATGACAACTTTCCGAACCAAAATGATAGCGTTCTAACCAATTTTAGAGCTTTCCGAGCGTAAATGGGAGCTTCACTAACCAAACTGAAATCTTTCAAACCAGAACGGTAACTTTTAAAACCAATTAACATTCATAACCAAGAAAAGGTTATAAACATTCATAACCAAATATATATTTAAAAAAAAAAAGATGAGAACTGTTTCCAACCGAAATAATAGCTTTCCAATCAATTTGAAAGGGTTCTAACCAATTTAGGAACTTCCCTAACCAATCAGAACATTTTCCAAGCCAATTGGAAACCATTCCAAACTGAAATGAGAACATTTCATCCCAAAATGAGAGACCATCCGAATCGATTTGGGAATTCAAGATACACTCAGTGAAAAATGTATCTGAATATTTTAGCTGCACCTCACGACCCTAGAAAAATTGGATACTGATTTTAAGAATGTGTTTACAGAGGTCTTAAATAACGTATTTCAAGTCAACAAATTTTCCTAACTCAAAACTAACGTGATTTTTGGCAGGCTGTTTGCAGGTTCAAGGAAAAATCTACCAATACTTCAAAATTAGACGTAGAAACAGTAAAGAGTTTTAATTCATTTTGACACCCTCCGTTACAGTCTGAAGCTGGTAATGTTGAAATGCCATTTTGTGGTACTTTCGATCCTTTACTCGAAGGTGAATTCAGCTCTCTGAACTTATCGGTCCTGAAATCATTACCAGAAGGCGCCAGGTCCAGACGGCATCGACTGGATCTTTTTTGAACCTCTTAGTACTATTCCAAGTGTTTTGGCTCAAATTAGAACGTTTTTACTCTTCAAAAAGGGTGACGCATCAGATCCTAGTAACTATAGAGGCATCTCCCTACTTCAACACCATCCTTAAAATTTTCAATGCGATCCTGCATAGGTTGACGGGATTCGTGACGAATCACCTTCTCCCAGAAAACCAAAACGGGTTCCGCATAATCGGATGCGTAGATAGTATCTTTACATTGAAAAGTTTAATTGCTATCAACACACGATTAACCCAAAAGGAAGTTGTATTTGTGGCCTTCATCGATTTTTCTAGACTTTTGACAGTCTGGTGCACAGTAAACTCTGGACAAAACTGTATGGTTAGAACATCAGTGCTAAATTTATTAATATTCTAAAATCATTGTACAATAACTCTTCGTTTAGAATTCGCATTGACGGTCAGCGACTCTAAACCGTATTGCGTTTGGAAAGGATTTATATTCGGTTTTATGTTTTCTCTCTTCATTTCCGATTTGGGACTTGTTTTTGCACAACAAGGGCCTACACTGAACATGATGCCATCATGACATATCTCAATCCTGTTGATGATCTTTGTCTATTGTCTTACAGTAATGAAATTTATTGCCCTTCATTACTAGAACGCCCTCCGTGTGAATCAGATAAATCTAATGTTGTCATTTTTAGGACGGGGGGCAGGGCCTCCACGCGGTACAAGTTCATCTGTGGGGATGCAACAAATCCCTATCACCAACTCCTACATTTACTTGGGTGTGAGGTTTGTCACTTCGGGGCGTTTTGTTCAGCATGCTGAAAATAGTGTTAGGAGGGGAGTGACAGCCGCCCATGCATTGCTCCCAATGATCCATAAGGCTCGAGGAGTTTCTTTTTCTTCATGGAGTGCGGTGATTGATTCTCTGATCCTATCGTCGTCTCTCTTTGCCGTCGAGTCGTGGGGAGTTTCACATGCTGATGTATTGGAGAAGGTCCAGCTCCGTGCTTATAAAGCTTTCCTGTTTTTACCCAGTAACACCCCGGACTACTTAGTCCGCACTGAGCTCGCACTGCCGCACTTGGAGTTTAGGATTGTCCGCCTGGCCTTGGGTTGGTGGTCTCGGTTGTGCGATATGGAAGACTCCAGATTGCCGAGGCTCTGTTTCTCCCGTCTCCTTGCCCTCCACACTATTAAGCCAGATGCACAATACAACTGGGTCTCAAATGGATCTATATTTTCGAAATACGGAGAAAACCCATCATGGTGTGCTCAGGATCCCCACAATTTTAACAAAACGGCATTCTTGGAGCGGGTTCGAGCATTCTGGAGGGAATGGGATGGGGAGCGTTTGGCCTCATCGTCTTTCAGCCCTACATACAGTTATATTGTCCACCTGGAGGCGCGCTCCCCTTCTATTTGAATTCCGGCCTAGGAATCCAAACAAAGAGATTACTCGCCCAGGTTCGGCTGTCTGGAGTCCGGTTTTCCAAGATAAGCATACCGGGATTTAAAGTCAGATTTGACAGCCAGGTAGACTGCCCATTGTGTAACCTTGCTGAACCAGATACAATCTTTCATTTTTTATGTATATGTCCTGTTCTCCGTGGTGAGCGTTTTTCCTTTTTTCTTTATAATGAGTTGTCCAATTTTGAAATGTCTTCTCTGTTATG
Organism: Creontiades dilutus; assembly: GCA_031894815.1. Classification (NCBI taxonomy): domain Eukaryota; kingdom Metazoa; phylum Arthropoda; class Insecta; order Hemiptera; family Miridae; genus Creontiades; species Creontiades dilutus. The sequence continues at coordinate 7,668 of JAVIWC010006830.1, forward strand.
TTTGAAAGATATTATCACATGCCAAAGAATGTCTAATTTTATACATAATTGTATCAGAACTAGAGTCTTATTTTTGAATGAAGGTTTTCTGTATTAATTTACTTATATCTATTATTTTACTATTATTTGTCTTTTGCAGCAATTTTTTTTTTCTGTCAGTTTATTCTCTCTTCTTAAGTTGTCTTTGTAAATTTTTTTTTTCTTTCCTCCGCCAACCTTGTAACGCCGGAAGGCCTTTACAAATAAACAATTTCATTTCATTCATTTCATTTCATTTCATTCAATAACGTATTTCAGGTCAACAAATTTTCCAACTAAACAAACTAGCCCAAATTGTCATAAAACGTACACTAATTCATTTTACAAAGTCAAAAAAGTGTTCGTACAATCCAAAGACACTGGGAAACCGAGTTCTTCATCAGGACTTCATCTAATCGACGAGTTTCTGAGTCATACTGGATGGTATCTGGGAGCACTCATGCCAGGCAGGTATCTGGAGTACATACAATATAAAAGGTACCACAACAATAAAAACACTAACAATAACGATAACAAACGATAACAAATCACGAAAAATTGTTTAACAATTCAGTTTTTGAAAGTAGTTTTAGAACACTAAGTCTTATACTAGTTTTTTCCATCTTCGGTCATAGAATGATTTGGAAAGGATTTATATTCGGTTATTGTTTTCCATCATGTTTGTATTAACCCTCAATAACCTGGATCAATTCCATTAGACTTACCTGTGTTGCCAAACGTCCATGACCGTGACCGGAAAAAATGCTGACCCTGTAATGTTTATGATTCTAGACCTCTGTGAAGAAACTTAATTGATCCTGTACTAATTCGTATGATATGCAAACATACATATTGATATGTATGTGAGATCGGAAATTTAACGGGATTTCCCCGATGTCCTTTTGGAGCCTTGGACCTGTTATCAAATTATCATTGAGGGAGCCATTGGGTGATTTAGCTGAGCCATCAAACACTACCCTCAACTTGATTGGGTTACGATCTTCCTTTACTACACCATGATGAGGTATCGTGTATTTTGAAGGGAAAGATTTGGTAACACCAATGTGCCCCATACCCTAATATTCTTTCATAAAACTATGATACTGGTCTCGCAAAATGGGCTGCATCCTAAGTTTTTCTTCGTGATTTTGGAATCGACGTTGAGAAACCGCTAATGTCCAGAGCAGAGCACTTGAAGGGCAAACGAACTGAGTAACTTCCATCAGAAAGACGATAGTGAGTAGAAACAAAAAATTGCTCGCAAGAAAGATCTTCAGGGTTCTCAGATTTTCGAGAAATTGGTTCTTCTATCTCCCAAAACCTGCGTAAGTCAGCAGACAAATTATCCTGGTTCCCAAGAGCCAATACAATTGAACCATCAGTAGGTTTAGAAGGTGGAAAGAATCGACCAACTACTAAATGTCCAAAAATAGTCGGGAACAATTTGGGGTAATGATCGTTGATGGTGATCGCACAACCAGCTCAGATATCAGCAAACAAATCAGCTCCTAGCAAAAAGTCTGTTGGGCCTGATTTGAATCAGCAAGTGGACATGACAAGTATTGACAACAGTGTGAGTACGGAAGTGATACTGAAGGCAGGAACGTTGTAATTTCTTTGACAACTAATGCTGTTGTAGATAGATTAAGGGTTGAATGATTTCTCGGAGGAAGGGTACATTCGACTTGGCCAATTGCTCCTTCAAACAAAGATTGTCCGTTGCCCGAAATGTGCTTTGTACAACTGGTAGATGATATACCTAATTTAGTCAAGCAGCGTTGAGTCAAAAACGAATAATGACTTCCTGACTTGATACATCCAGTTTGTTTGTAGACACTTTGTTCTTCCCCTTTTCTGGGGACAAATGGCTCTTGTGTTTGAGATTCCCCATCAGAAAAATAATGTTATATAGCCTGCCTAGATAATTAAAACAATGACACATTTCTGGGGTGTACGGAGACATTTTTCACCGAATGTAAAAATGTACGCGTCAAGGTACGCGGTCTAGCTCGTACTTCCCGTTGAACGACATCGTAGTCCGGCTTTCCAGAACGAAAGACTGTAGACGACCGATTTTCATCACCCAAAGATGAGGTTTTTCAAATGGTGAGCGAACGGACGATCTAACAGCAACCCGAGTGATTCCCCAGGGAACTAATTTCTATCCCAAGAGCCAAGACGTAGCGAAGTTGTATTGGTTGATATGAAAGAGACGTCCAAACACTGTAGAAAGCTAGAAGCTTTCAAAAATCTAAACCTAAGCGACAAAAAAGAACAAATAATTGGTAGTAAAAGAAAAAAAAACCGTGGCACAGTATAAACTTGAAAGTAAATTTTTGAGGTTTGAATATTAAATGAAAGCTTCTTCTCTGATTCGCCGCCATTCAAATCACATTTCAGCCGAAAGAAAAACGATTATACCATCCTGACCTCCTTAGGTGGGACTCTCGAGAGAGGACTTCCTATTTCGCGGAGAAAAATAAAGATTTACGACCTTATAAAATGTCCCCGTTTCTCCTTCAAACACCGTTAGTCGGTTTCCAGTCGGAGGGTTGAAGGGAACATAATATTTTCCCTCCACAAATGACACTACATTGTTCGGGAATATAATAGCTCGACCTGAGTAGAATGGAGGTGAAAGAACTGTAAATTAAGTTGCTAAGAATCAGCTTGACGGTAGTGGTGGATATTTGACAAGTACAGTGACGTAGAAGTAAACGCTGGAAATTATGACCCTTAATTGAGTAATTAAGAACCAAAATAGTAAAACAAGATTGAAAATGGATGTGAAGTAGAAGCATCTACTCCCATAGCACCCACTTGTCTGAAGTGAAAACAATGGTTCCGCTGACGCTGGTCGGACACAAATAAAATAATTGGTCAGTACGAAATTATAGAATTCTAAATGCTTTAAACGTGCCTATCGAAATATTTTGAAACATCGAATGAAATAAAAGGGCCGTCTTTATAATTTCTTCTCCCACGTAGCTCTAGTTGAGTCGAAAAACGCCGTTTCGCTCGCAAGTCACGTAGGATTCTTGACCGAAACGAATTTCTGCGTTGGGCGTTCCATGAAGTTACATCCCCTGATGGGATTCGATTCGTACGTGACGCCATCTATTTTATTATACTCGTGTATAACGTCTGACGCGAGGCTTCGCACCGCTTTCCAAACGAATGGATTGAAATCGTTGAATTAGTGTTCTCCTACGAGAAAAATGCCGCATTTTTTCGCAAATGGATGCTTGCACAGTCTGTCACGCCAAATCATACAGAATACACATGCTGGACGTTATTTCTGACATTTTCATGTCTTTGGCACATAAACAAAAAAATCGTAGCGAAAACTGCTCACAAAAATGTACACACGGTAGGACATTCTGCTTTATAAGCATACACCCTTCATGAAAATGTCTCAATAAGTTGAGGACTCGTACGCAAGCGTTCCATTTATTACTTTACTTAAATTTGTGCGTTCTTATAGGCGATTCACGGATGATTCTTATGCAAAGCTATCAAGGAACAATTTACAATAAATGTGAGCACTATAAAATTTTGAAACATTTGAAAGGGAAATTCCCTAAGGTGTTTTTTTCAGTCAATTAGAAAGATTCATTACCGATAATTACTGAAAATAATAAGCCCGTTGATTTCACAATGATTTTGTGTCAGTTAGAAAATTGTTTTAGCATCATATCGATACATACGATGATAAATTCATGATGAAAAAATATAGTTTTTTAAATTATTTTTTTTAAATGATTTTTATCTGATCACAGAGAAAATTGTGTGCGAATTCGTCAAAATCCGTGGTATCGTTTGCGTGAATGCCCAAAATTTCTTTGATACTGAAGTTTCTGCTAATTTTTAATGAAATATAGGCATTGAAATGCCTCCTGAAATTACTTCCCCAAATGGTTCTCCCAGTTTCAGTCTGCATGATATATACTGTTATAATTTTGTTTTTATGCTAAGCACATCTTGAATTTCAGCACAATCCATCATCATACATATTAAGATAGTTTATGATGTTATTTCCGAGTGCTGGGCAAACCGCCAACAAGTGTTCCGAGTCCTCAGTTTCGCCCATTAAATTGCACATTGCATATGGCACAGAGAATAAAAACCTTCTGCTCCCAATTAGATGCGTGTGGACGACCGTTAAGTTTAAGGGTACCACCACGGACTTTGCAAATCCAGTGGAGCAAGAACATTGGCACTTTTTGTATTTCCCCTCTGAGATCAACATCGCACATAGAAACGAGAAGCTCCAGAAGCTTATAGAAACGAGTTTATGAAGTTAGAGCCGCTGTTTCAAGAATAATTATGATTTAGTTAACTTGAAGTTGGCAAGACAATGATAATATTAATCATCCGAGACTGTTCCAATGGGTAAATCATTGATTGTATTGATTCATGTGTTCGTCATACGTCATACGTTCGTCATGGGTGTTGCTCGGAGACAACAAGCGCCTTAGTGGGAGGGAGGGCAGACTCCTGAACGTCAAGTATTTTGACAGGATCTGTAGCTTTTAAAGGGAACATTGTTACTATGGTTGCGAACAGGAAGATGGATGGCGGAAGAAAGTGTGACAACTAGAGAAATGAATTTGATATTTCAAAGGAAGTAGTTTCTACGAATACTATTCGTCACGACTTGTCAATATAAATGTTAGTAATGGGGGGAAAGGGTATGAAGTTCGGATGGGTTATCAGGGACGTAACTAGGGGGGGGGGGGGGGGGGGCAAAGTTGGGAGGGGCGCCAAATAGGCAAAAAAGTGGCAGTTTACCAAGTTCTTTTAGTCAAAAAGTTTATAGATTGTGAATGAATCAAATTAATTATATTTATATTTTGGTTCATTGGTATATTAAGATGGTATGAGTCATGAGATATAGGGCCTATGGTGGGGGGAAGGGCGCCAAATTTATTTCTTGTCCCGGGTGAAATACGGCCTGATCAAGTCCCTGAGCGTTATGCAAGGGATGTGATGGCGAAGGAAGAGAAGAGGTCTGTGAGCCCTGCCATGGGGTCCATATAAGTAGGGAAACTCAATAATTATCTGTGTTAGCTATTAGCAGGTGTGTATGTATAAACTTGATTCACGGAATGCTTGTAATTTATAGACTGAATGATTGAGTAGGATACGCAGGGCAAATGAATATCGAGCAGTCTGCCCTGGTTAAGTAGGCTTCGTTTGCTTCACTAGGATTTGCTAATTCGTCGATTTTTGGATGAATTAGTGATGGATATGGTGGCCCTTCCCGATTCTTGAATCAGTCGCCTTGGGAAATGAATCGAACTCCTTCATGCGTCTAGGTCATCTTCTGAGCGTGGGAGGCTTACCGTATTCAGCTCAATGGAAGGGGCAACTAAACCATTCCATCACCTCATAAATTCCGCTCATACAAAGACGTACAGAACTTTCCAAATTATCGACCGTCAGCCTTGAACGATGATTTTATTGATTAACTTTCATCATTGAAAAGAACTGTTCGCATTTATAAGTACTGTCAAACACACAAATCAATCTTTCTGCAAATTTTCTAAGCTGGGAGGTATTTTTTGTAGAAATTGCAAGCTCTACGTCCTCAAATTTAGATTTGAGGTGTGGGTTTTCTTGAATCTCGATCAACTCCATTAGTAAGTATATTGAACCATTTTGTTCAATACTTTTTATTTGAGTAGCAAATAAATTGAAACAGCCTTCCATGTGGGATCGTAAACTGTTCCGACAGTAACTTGAGTCCTTCAGCATATCGACCATTAGCAATATTCTCATCAGAGAGCGTGGTGAAATAGTTACTGTTACCCACCTGACAGCATAAGTGGCTCCTACAATCGGATTTAGTTCTTAAACGCTTTCAAATGGCTGTACAAATAACATTCCAACTACCCTTGTTTTGACGTTCCAAATTTCAATCATTCAAATAGCCTGTAAGGTCGAACAGAAACGCTAAGTCAATTCAGATGGAGGTTCATTTATTATTTCCTTCTATTCACTCACTCTTTGATGATCACCGCCAATCGGATGATCGCTCACTTGATTCCATGAGTAAAGTAAGTAGTGTATTTTCTAATTTTATTTTTTAAACATCAATTGGGTTTTTCGAAATGTACCGCAGGTCGGATGAAATCTTACAGCGGCTGGAAGCGGGCCCATACGTGTTGTTAGGGCTCTCCCAGGGCCCATCCACCTAATGAGTCACCAATTGGTGAACAGCATCTACTCGTCACATTAAGAACTTCTTAAAGGGAAAATTCAGAAACTTGATTAACCGATCCTGATAAATCGAACCCATTAATCAAGAAATCATAAAATTGATTAAAAAAAGTAGGTTTTGGAGGCAAAACATCGATTATTCCGATCGATACCCATCCGTACTTAACGAAATTTCGCTTCCAAGCAAATGTGCCTGATCTCGAAGCTCCAAATGGACTCGGACGCTAATCACCGTCAATTCGACACCGATTCCGAGCGATTACGCTAATATGGGAAGCTTGACGACTCGGCTGATTGAGTCGAGCAGTTGATGAAGGGATTCACCCTTGAGTTGATTACCGGCGGAGCTGATGTGTATTGATTCCGCTCGAGCTGTCGGGATCAGTTCTAGCGTTTCGAGAGCGATTTGTGACTGACCAAGCTCTGCGACTGTCACGGGGCGTTTTAATATTTTCTTTCGATCACACTCAAGACGATGCTCATGTTTGTCCAAATTTGTCCAACAAGAACATTGGTTCGAACCAAAAGAGTTGCGACAAAGTTGTAAAAATCCAGATCAAAGAAGAAATTTTTTTACGAATTGTTATCATATTTTATAATCCTCATAAACTCCCTCCCTCCCTTCAACTTTTCATGAATCCCAGGTCACGCTCTAAATCATTCGCAACGAGATTGTGAGAACCCATGTGAAGAAAAAACACAGTGTAGAGAAAACCGTCGTCTATTTCAACAAAATTAAGAGTTAGAACGTGAATCCCACTTTGTCCTTTCACCCGAACCAGCGTGACCTCCACCCCAAAGTCTCTCAGTTCAGCCAGGATACTTGAAATATTTGCAGTCTAGCTCGCTTTCATACTCCCAACTTCAAAAATCTGACGAACTCATGGAATCAGTAAACACCGCCAGAGCAGATAGATTTGGGTTTCTATTTTTCATGTCAATCGTGTAGCACAATGCCTTCAGTATCCCAAACGCCTCTGCTATGTAGCTGAAACAGGCGAATTTTTTAAAATAAATTTAAAATTGAATAACAACAAGTACGAAAGGCCTGCGTGAGAGCCATTTTTGTCCGTTTCTCGAGAACTTTCATTTCCCTCAAAGAGGCTTGGTTGGGTGACAACGGTATCCATGTTGTCGTCCCAGATTTCGTTAGCTTTTTAGGCTAGTTCGTCCATGGCTAAAACACATTCTACGTTAAAACTGTATTCGAAAGAGGTGAGCAGTGCAGTTGTGTGGCACTTTAACACCGATCCATTAAACAAATGTTATTATCAACTTTAGTGAAAAAATTCAGTTCTGGTTTCAACCCTGAAGGTGAACCGGAAAGACAAAAGCTTCAGAGCGGCGTTAAGAGCTGAGCAGCCGTTTAAAGCCGGTTAGGGAAGGAAACGGCCGGGTCGAGAAGGCAGTTTCGCGGTCGGGGGAAGTGCCTCTCTCCGTTACACCGCATGATACGTCTCTCCTCGGAGGAACTACCACGAGTTGGTACTAACCGAAAGGCCGGCACTAACCGGAGAAGGTAAAGGTACTAACCGGAAAGTAAGCACTACGTGTACAGTGAGAAGGAGACTTGTGTTGGGGCAAGGGGACCGTTTTTCAACGGGAATTGATGACAGCTGAGCTCTCCGTTTTCTCCGCTCATTGGCGATATCCACAAGGGTTCCGATTCTACTGGATTCAACTAGTTGAAAACACCGTACACCGTGTTAATTTATTTATAACAATAATACGTCGTTGTTGTCCATACATTACATATAGCTTTTCCACATCAAATTCCACCGATTCCAACTCAAATTCAACCTTTTTCAAGTCAAATTCAACTTTCTATAAGTCAAATTCGACCTGAGAAGTATGGTTGAGGCCCCCTGGTTCATGCGAAATGATGATATTCATCGAGACCTGAGGTTGGAAACAGTCAACGAAATCATCATAAAATATGCTCAAAAGCACGAAAAATGCCTCTACCAACACGGGAACCCGGAGATGCTCAACGTTTTGGACAACGAAGAAGAACAGCGGCGCCTCAAGCGAAACAAGCCACTGGACCTGATTGTGCTGTGCAAGTTATAGTACATGCTGTAGTGTCTCTGTTTTGCAGTATTAGTCTGAGGGGTAGGTTTGCTGAAGTCCCACCCTGTATACCGTGTTCACTTATGAGATAAAATATTGCTAGATGATGTATCTTACAATCAGTTGCAATAAATATAACCACGAAAAAAATAATTCTCAAGGCGCAATGAGTGAAAAAGGCGACAATAGAGAAGAAGTTCGTTCAAGCCTTCCAGGCAAGCACGTATTGAATTATTGACGGGTATCACTCAAGTTTTCTTGGCCTTCAAACCTCCCTTTGTTCTCCTATTATTCGCTGACCGGCTCTACGATTCACTTCGAGAGACTCGTGATTGATGAACTGATGAACTATCAGCCTTCCTAACACAATAACCAAAGTAAGTTCCATAAGCCAACCTCACCCCGAACGAGGTTGTTGATGATGTTATTCCAAGACCGAGAAAATATTATTCGCTTTATTGTCGGAAATATTTGATTTGATGGAAAAGCGGTTGTACAAACTTGGGAGAAGAAGAGAAGGAAAAATTTGTAAAGTGTAAATGGAAAAGAGTCAAAATATGTGAAAATGGAAAGTGTATCTCTTCTAACTTATCTTGTATAATTAAGATGCTTTTTTTGTTTGTCGGTTCCCTTAGAACTCAAGATCCGCACAATCTGAGCAAGTTATAATGTCTCAGTTTCACAGTATTAGTCCGAGAGGTAGGTTTGCTGAAGTCCCACCTTGTATACCGTGTTCACTTATGAGACAAAATATTGCAGTATGATGTGTCTTACAATCAGTTTCAACAAATAAAACCACGGAAAAAACGCTGCAAATTCTTTCACTGGGGTTTATTATTCAATGATTCATGATTTGAATTTCTACTAAGCTTTGGAGTGTGCGTGTTTCACAGGTGATAGAGCGATTATTGAATTTCAGGAGATTTGCATAGAGCACTTAAATCGGTTCTCAACCAAAATTCCTATTTGGATTGATCAGTTGATCATATTTGTGTGCCTCCTGAAATTAAATAATCGCTCTATCACCTGTGAAACACGCACACTCAAAAGCTTAGTAGAAATTCAAATCATGAATCATTGAATCAGACCTGCGTTTTTCGATACCATTTTTGCGCTGTCACCTCCCTTTGTTTTGCGTTTAATTCCCGTATGTTGCCGTGATTCCCTCATTTTCTTTCCGTTTTGATGTTCGTTTAGAGATTCTGAATTCGAATAAAGTGTACGGAAGTACAGAGAAATGCACAATCGTTCGCTTTCAAAATCTTGTTAATTATCTTGGAATTTATCAAGGACATTTTTGTGTGACTTCGACTTAAAAACCGCTGCAAATTATTTTATTAGGTTTATTATTTCTGTATTAGGTAGATCCTCTACATAAATCACTAATCTATACACATTAGAAGTTGTTTGTGCTACTTTATCTAAATTCGACACCTCGCTCCTCTATACCTTGTAATTGCATCCAACACGAAAATAGCTTTTGGCATCTCAATTTATATTTTTCACAAACCCAACTAATCCATATTCCGCAACATGATTTTTCTCACATGAAAAACATGATTTAAATGATTTTTCTCACATGAAAAAAAAAAAAAACTTATTTTGAATTAGATTTTGGGATGATGAGGGGGGGGGGGGGGGGGTGTTGTGGCCCATTCATTCAAGCTATCTTCATACTTACTAAAATTAATCAAGTATTAATGCACGACCGGAAATAATCCTGTTTTTTAATTGAATTTCCCGACGTATGAGAATGTTACTAAGGTGTCCTAAGGGTTAGGCCAATCTGAACGAAAGTGAAAAACATTCGACGTCCCGTTAGATGCTGGGGATGGGTAGGACGTTCGTTAGCCGGCGGAGCGCGCCTGCTAATCCGTGCGATCTGTCTTGTGCCGGTTGACAGCAGAACGCTGTCATCCCCAGCAAATATTTGTCAGAGGGGAAAAGCGGGAATATCGAGAGCGCCCGTGTTCAGACGTCCAGGTAACGACGTCCCTCCGGGAACCGCTGACATTTTCATCGACAATGTAAACACTCATCTTCTTCAGTCGCTGAAGGCCCCGTAATCTCGTAAATTCTGACGTGTAAGTACACGAAGGGATAACCGGAGGTTCACACTAATAACTTGTTATTTTACATATGGGGGAAAATGAACGATATGAGGAGTAATGAAGGTGTATATGAGTCATTCTAAAATTATGGGTGATTTTGAGGGCAAATCAATTCAAAAAATCTTTATTGACAAAGGTAATTATACCTATTCAATGCATGGGGTAATCCCAAAAAATAAGTAAATACTTCCAAGTAACCTCTTCCCTAAAAGGAGTGAAACGAGCATGGTGAGTGCGAGATCAGACAGTGTTCTAAAATAAATGTATTATCTTCTCTTCTCCGAGTACCCCCTCAATTTACAAGCATGTCAGAAGTAGGTGAACCATTCACAATTGAACAATTAACATTCAACCAAAGAAAAGAAAAGCAAGCAAATCACAACATCATGTTCAACTAATTATTTACACTCGCTCCCGTCTCAGTAATATTAGCTAAAGTAAATCGAGATCTTCCAATAGCCTTATTTTACATTCCCTGAGGGGCAAAATACATCAGGCGAAGATTAGAAAGGGAAACAGAGGGCAAACAAAATCTCAACTCTGATTTCCCCAATTTTTTTGGTCCCTTCCGATTCTTGAACATGTCCTTAGACTTTATCTACAGTAGGCACACACTTCACTATTTAGTTTTGAAGATATGGAAATTTACGGGACTTTTCCTTTTAGTGGGGCATGAGAACAGTTGTATTTTTTGAGAAAAACGTAGTCGTGCGTCAGGTGAAGGAGCATTCTGACTCATTTCTTTCACATCAACCTATCTGAAATATAAATCGCGCATTTTTAATAGTATCTGCGATGCAATTACGAGGTATGGAATGTACCACAGATTACGTCTTATAAACGTAGACAAGGGATTTACATAGAAGGGTTATCTAATACAGAAACAATAAACCTTTGTGTAATAATTTGCAGCGTTTTAAACTCAGTCAAACGATCTTATTTTCATTCCCTGCAACCAATTCTCGCAACCAACAATTACGAATATTGCATTTTTTTTTAGGGCGTTAGTTTGTAGGTTGTGAGAATTAAGAGGTTATGATGAGATGCCAGGCACTGTGAGGCTGATCGCTGGATCGAGACAATGTTACGATTATATCAAAACTTAATTAATGTAGATAGTAACTCACTGGTCTCACCTAAATTGGCCTACTTCTCGAGGAATACAACATGATTTATTATGAATTTTCGATTCTCAAAGTAGAGCCAATCTTTCGACTAAAACATTTTTTTGAATTTTCTAAAAGAATCTTTTAGATGAGCAATAAATTAAAAAGATGGCATCAAATTCAAAAAGCCAAATATTGGAGCAACAGTTGTAGGTTGTGAGAAATTGATTAGTTAATAAATTATAATTAAATACCTAATTAGCTATTTACCTCAAAATCTGTGGATTTATGGAGGGGCCAAGGTGTTGTAAATACTAGAAAAAATTCCGAATTTATAGCACAAATAGAATGACAGGCGAGGGCTTGTGACATAAAATCAACCATTAGTTAAGAATGACCCATTTATTGTGGGACGCACAGTGGGACGAAACCCGAAAAATGTGGTTAAAAAGGATATTTATCAAATTTACGAAACATTTTCATAGATAGATATTGCTATGGCTTCTGAAATGATTGCTGGATTTTAACGCTTTATATAATTCCAGACGGTAATTCTTGATTTGATTGAGGTAAAAACTTCGTTCTTCCGCCAAAAATGTAACAACGATTCAATGTGTGTGTTTTGAGCACATTGAATCGGTAAATTTTCAAAATAAGTACCAAAATAAATCCAATAACTACTCAAATACCAGACCTTTTTCCTTTGAGTACCGACACGTAAATCACATAGTTCATCAATTTCAATATCAACAACCACATTCCGTTGCACAGTTTTGGTTGGTTCATGTTTCGATGTGGGTATAATTATTACTACGCTGCCAATCTTTAGTCGTCAATTGTGTGGTGGTAAACCTGGCACATCCAAGGAGTTTAGCTGTCAGGTTTGTTCACAACAAATGAACTGCTAGCTTGAATAATCCAAAAGTCTCAGATCATTGCCTTTCGTTTTACCATGTTTTTTGTCACGTCTCACTGAAACTTATGTCTTTTCCTAATTCTAAGCTACCTCCCCACCAATTTTCAGCCAAATCAGTTCAGCCTTTCTTGAGTTATTAACAGTGTAACTAACACGACTTTCTTTTATATCTATAAATGTTTAAAAGTGTGATCTTATTAAAACCGGACATAGAGACCAATATATTTTGGCTTGATGAAGAAGATTAATGAAATCTCGGTATAGTTTAAAATCATCGAGAGCCGAAGCATCTTCATTCAGAAAAAAGTGAACTCCCAGCTGGGGGAAATGAGTTTATTATAGCGGGACTCGAAGAGTGCTCGCTGTATTCCAGAAAACCGTTGGGGAACAAAGGCCTCTCTCGTTCAAACGGATTCGCAGATGAAAGCGAATTTAAAATGTGGTGGAATAGAATCGCCTTGCCCGTTATGGGGAGGGTCTTTGGAGTGCAGAAGTCGTAACCGAAACAATAGCAGGAACCACGCTCGAGATGCACAAAACCTAGCTGAAAGGTGAGGAAGTTCTCATTCCAAGGATCCCGATGATCCCAACCGGATTGCCATTTGAGTTTAAACGAATTCAATTTCCAATCCGTCTTGTATTCGCTATGACCTTAAACAAATCACAGGGCCAATCCTTAAAAGTTTATGGTCTGAATCTAGAAAATCCATGTTTTTCCCATGGTCAATTATATGTGGCATGTTCACGGGTCGGAAGACCAGTTATTTGTTCTTCCACCAGATAATAAAACAAAAAATGTCGTCTATCACAAGGTCCTTCAACAAAATGTGGAACCCATGTCTAAAATACCTGCGTAATTGCTTCTTTTATTACCAACATTAATTATCCAAATAAAAAATTGAAGTAGATAAAATTCAAAGTTTGCTCAAGTCTAACCTCTAAGGAGGAGCTAAGTTCGCCGGGCCAGCTGGTACTTGATGAAAAATACTTGGTCGCTCAACTGTTTTCATCTTGATTATAAATGGATTCGTTTGAAATTCAATAGTTAATATAAAAGTTTCATAGCACATATGGCGTTCGTACACAAAACTATTTTCCTCCGTTCCGAAATTCATGCTATCATTTTAATGTATTTTATACCTAACTTTTACTTTGTTCGACATGAATCTAGTTCTGCTCAATTTCGCATTTGGAAAACTATTCGCTTGCGACAACCATCGCTCACCGCCTCTTTTCCAATTTTCGACAAAGATGAGTTCGACAATAAAAACTAGCGGATTCCTAGTCTAAACTAGGTTTCCCGGAACAGTCGAATAGATGAATGAGATTTTAAACCAATCTCGTCCAATCCTCCCCGAGCTTCAGCCCTATCGTTTAAAAAGCGTTCAAAAACCCTCGTCGACGACCTGGGGGGGTCCTAATTGAAAACCAGAGCTCGCCAATCGCGCTTGCCATCTCGTCGTTGTGTTGGAGCTCCGACATTGGGCTTTAATGAGGTGCCATTAGCTTAAAACCTCTTCAACCCTTCAACGGCTCCTTCCTTCCTTAGCAAACGTGGAAATTCCCTTCTTTTTCGGTCGAGGGTGAGGGAGGGTGGGGAGAACGTTGATTATACCGATAGTGGAGGGTTGATAGGGAAAATTAGTTGGTAAGGAAGCGATGGGAATGTTTCGATATCGCTCGCTGGTGTAATTACGCAAGTATTAGAGGGCTAACGCGGAAGGAACCAAGTGGAAGATCAGTTACCCGACGCTGTTACACGAGCTGTTTTGCGTTATAAGTTCCTCATATATAGCGAACTGAATATGCAACCAAACGTATCTCAGTATTTCGAGACTATCAGACAAACATATTGGGAGCAGTGTTAGGCATCAGTTCACTACATTCAGAAATTTACTGCATTAGTTAGATTTTTGAGCTACTAGTTACTAGTTCCAATTAGCAGGTAGTGTTTTAAAAATTAGTAGAAGCCCAACTAAAACTAAACCCAACAGTTAAAAGTTGAACTTTTTAATTGCAGTTCTGTTTTCATTTACAAATAAATATCTGTCCGATATTAGATTAATTAACTAACTACTAAAGTTATTTCACTATTCAAAGTTGTTAACCACATTCAAGCAGAAGTCAAGATGATTTCAACAATGACATTTTCGACATTTGGCTGTCTTAGCGTTGGTCCTAACGTCCACACACAACATGAGCTGATATAAAAATACTCAGGAGATTGACAAGGACACGGAAACCCAATAATGGAACAACTAACATACCTAATAATAGAACATCTAAAGCGATACCTAAATACTTCATCGACAAGGAGAAATCAGATGAAAAGAACCGAGATCACCGAAAATATAATGTGCAGGATCAAATAGCTCAAGTTATGGGTGTGTGGTGCAAGGTTGAAGGGGAAATTTAGACCCTACTTTCGTTTCACTAATTAAAAGTATCATCTCCCACAAGAGAAGATCGATCTCTAGTTTCACAGGCGTTGCAGTTGTGAACCAAAAGCTCGATTTTCATGTCAGTCTAGAAGAAACTTCTCTAACCGTTGAAATTGGCAAATAGTCGCCGCTTAACAGGCAAGTGGAAAAAGGTTTGCAAGCCTTACAGGATTTACAATCTAGTGGAGAACGAACATATCAATACAGTCCATATCGTTGGAGCTGGTGCTGACTTCCAGTACCTACTATTCGAATGAATGGCATAATACAACATTTTTTTATTATAGTTTCTGTTTTGCATTTTCCATCATTTTTCCCTCAAATATTCGTGAAATTTAGGTATAATATATTATTTTTCATCATAATTTTGTTCAGACATTTGAAATGTAATAGTTGATTGCAGATAAGCTTTTGTTGTCTAATGAGAAATTTATTTAAAACGTCGTTTTTGCAAACGTTTCAAGCCGAGTTTAGTTATTTTTGGATCACATTTTTAGAAATTGGTGCATTTTGATGTGCTCATTTGATTTAATTTAATCAGGAATCGTTCCAAAAAGGCTCAAAACGGATTTCCACGAAGAGAGATTTGTAAAACTTTGATTTTATAATTTTTGATCTATTGTAATAGCTTCATTTGCAGCGAAAATTCGCTGAATGGTGCAATAATTGTACCTAAAACTTGTACAATAATTCAATTGTAAATTGTACAATTATTGTGGAACTGGACGGAATATATATTTTTTTACTCAACATTATTAATTTCAAAGCAATGAAATTACGAAACTGAGGAGTTACATTCAGAGACTCTGTGATTGCATTCCAGGGAAAACGGGAACAATTTGAGTTACTCGATTTAGCGCGAACACAAATTAGTTGTGATATTCACTCACAATTTCAAGGCTATCTGTACCCTAAAGCTAAGGGCAGCTCTGAAGGACTGAGGATAAAGGAGGGTCTCTGTCCTTTCCCCAATAGAATCCGCGTAAATTGAATAGGTGTAGAGAAAGTCCAGCGAGGGAAACTTGCTTTCAACGATTCTATCGTTGGTATAACGAACGCCCTTATGCAACGTCGGGTCTCTCGGATCCTGATTGATTGAATGGAAAACAGCAATCATCAAATCCTCATTGAGTGGTTGATAAATGAGCCTGCGGAACTAACGAAGTCCCTGGAAATGTGGACTTTTGTTCGAGAAACGGAGCGGAAGCAATTGATGTTGGAAATAATACACAGGTACCTACTCAAGATAGTGGGATAGTGAGGAGAGGAAAACGTGATTCCTTTTGATTAATAATTTTTCACAATTAACGTTCAATTGACGAAGAAAATTAATTAATTGACCAAGAAAAAACGCTGCAAATTCTTTCACTGGGGTTTATAATTCAATTTGGCTTGCGTTCATGATTTGAATTTCTACTAAGCTTTGGAGTGTCCCTGTTTCACAGGATTTAGAGCGATTATTGAATTTCAGGAGATATGAATAGAGCACGTAAATCTGTTCTCAACCAAAATACCTATTTGGATTGATCAGTTGATCATATTTGTGTGCCTCCTGAAATTCAATAATCGCTCTATCACCTGTGAAACACGCACACTCCAAAGCTTAGTAGAAATTCAAATCATGAATCATTGAATCAGACCTGCGTTTTTCGATACCATTTTTCCCACTCCCAGGAAAGGCATATTTTGCTGGGCAAAACGGCAACGCTACTATAAATTTGGTATCTGAAGCATCTGGAGTTCGATGCACTTCCCTGTCACCAGGTGCTAGGGTGGTATTGTGAAGTGTTCAAGTCGCGAGAGTATGTTTTTCTTTCTCCATCCCTACAACCATCTCACTCACTAAAGGTAAGTATTGAAATGCGTACAATTGAATTCGAATAACGAATAGAAATGACATAGTTCTGGTTTGTTCTCATTCAAAATCTCTTTTAGGGAGAAATGCAGGGGTGATAACCTCCAAATTCTCTCCCCTCACCACCTCTCTACCTACGACTTTTTGGAAGAAACACATTTATAAGGAGAGAGGTATCATTGTAGGAAGAGAGTGTTTGTTCATAATTTTGTTCAATTAAGATCATTATCATTGAATTTGAATGGCCTTTTAGTATGGTTTATGGATTGTAGTCGTTATTCATAGGCTTTAAGCATACTACAGGCACCCTTTTAGCGAATTATCTTAGAAAATGAAGCTATTGTATAGCTCTAAATGTTTTAGATTGAACATTTTTCTTGATCGAAATCCGGTTTGACATCGAAATGCTCTCATTTGACGAAATAAATATGTTACTTAGTTCAGCTATTCCATGGTTTTCTCCTCTACCTATACAATAATGTCTCTCCATTCTCTTTGAGAAAAATTTCAGAGTTCAGTTCTAAATTTTTAAAGTACTTGATTATGTTTGCTCCTACTTCAGGATCTGCCTTAGGGGACCATGCAAACAAGGTTTACGAGAAAACAAATGCAGAAATCGAAACATCAATTTAGAAGAACAGCTGAGTGCAAAGTAAACAAACATTTTGAAATCACCCACATTTCATCGTGAGCACATTGGGTTAGCAAAAGTGGAACCGGGTTCACAATTTTGCCGTCCTCTACCCTGTGTTTTTACCTCATCACTTCACCCATGTTTGGAGCTTTTTTCAAACGTCCTCGGAGAATCGCCGCATAATGAGCACATCCAGGTAGTTAGGTGGAATATTTACCGTCCAAATTAAATTTTTAAATTCATCTCTCTAACAGTTTGAAATTTATCAAATTTTCGGATAAATTGCTTACTTTCAGAAGCAGTAAGTTGAAGGGGGCAACTGGGAGCAACTTATTTCCAGCCTAGGCTTAATTAATAGTTGTCCTGGATTCCATATAAATTTATTTCATCACCTACTTTTAAATATTGTTCGATCAATCGTGTTTCCATTCAATTTGTAAGCCTTAAGTGGCATTGGTTGGTCCTCCTCGACCTTTTCACTTATCTGAGCCAATAGGATTTAATCTCCTTCCCCTGGGCTATGATATAGCTAATATTAGCTGTGCTTTCTGTGACGTACCTTCGGTCCATGTTTGTTACTGACGATGACCTAACCGTCAAAATCGATTTAACCGCGTAACTCATTATTTTGGTTGAAATATGGACAACGTTCCATCTTACTCCGTTTCTATCATTCGAATTTCAACGCTTTAGGTTGATTATGACTATAACTTGGCTTCAATAACCTGATCCAACTCGTGATCTCAGTTAATCTTGTTATTGACCTAACTATTGGCTCAAACCCAACTGTTATCGATTTAAACTTTACTCTTTGGAAACAATTCAACTGCGCCGGGTTTTTTGGTCTCCAGTGTAGTTAGCAATATCAAATTATTTGCGACTAACGTTTCGATATATTATAATAATATTCTTTGTCTTCAAACGCCACAATATGTATACGCAGTCTCTGGAACTAATTAAGAGACCAACCAGAACTTCTGATCGGAAATGGAGTCGAACCTGCGCCAGATACAAACAGTAATCAAAAGCCAGAGGTGACTCCTATGAGCTATCGCCTATACCAAAGGTAGAGCTGAAATTGGATTCCTCTTGTGGTCGGCCGTTCCGTTTGATTGGCTCTATTATTGCGTCAATGAAAACGATGGCTCCTTGACAAGACGCCTGACCGTTCCACGGACGCTGAAACCATCTCAAGAATTTGAAAAAGGTCGAATATCAATAACAACTTACCAATAAACGATGGGTTGGACACCTTCGATAATGCTTACAGTGCTACGATAATGCTAGTTGATTATTCCGATTCGATTTGATTGTTGAAAATTTCAATTGAAAATGATAATGTTATTTGTCGATAATGAACGTTTGTAATCGAACAAGCAAAATACGGTTTAGCTCCGAAATTTTGTCGTTTTAATTTTGCAGATGCGTGCAATCCAAAGTCGTAAAAAAATATTTTAAAAATCCGTCGATCCGGAGCTTTTTCCTTAAACTACTGGAATTCGTGATAGTCACAAATGGGAACTGAGTTTTCGTCATCTATGTCTGTCAATAATAAGGGGTTGAAATCAAAGGATTGATTCATTAAAAAATCAGGATATCAAATACTTTCGAAACAACACTAATGTTTTCATGTTTCCTATAGACAACCCATCGATGAAGCAATGAACCCAATTGGACCGCTTTACCTTAAACCGTTCGCTCTCGCCGCGAGCTAGAACGATTACAGAACATATTGAAAAGTAATCCATGCATTCTAGTCTAGAATTTCCAGGGGCATCCATACACTCGGCTTTTACATGATCACGCTGATGAAAATTTCATCATAATAATTATTAACACATGGCGCAAGAGATTAGGAGTTGACGAAAAATTATGAATTCAGTTCGTTCAAACCAACCACAGGTCCCAAGAATGTGTCAATTTTGCCAATCCCGTTTTAGATAAATATTTTCCATATCTGCTGGGGTCTCGTGCCCGTTTTGGTTTATTATTCAATAATAAACCATTGTAATCGCTCTGGAAAAAAATTCTAACCCCCCTGAAAATTTCATGGTTTACGTTTCAAAGGGTGTAGACAATAACATTCGTTTTTCTCCCAAACGGCTGAAGCAAAAAAGCTGAAATTTTCAGGAAAAATCCATCTTGGTACGACGACGCCCCAATTCTTGAGCCAGTTTTCTCACTCAATTTAAAGTGCCCTTTAAGGGCTGTCAAAGTTTTGTAAAATCCCTAAAAACCTCAAAAAAAAGTCAAGGCGGCCTAAATGTGTACTTAGTTTTAAGAACATACCACGAGGAATCGAATGAGCCCCTCCCCAGGTCCGTAGGTCAAACCATTCCCGATCTATGACCCGATTTATGGTGCCAACATTCGCGTTTTTTGGTTTATTATTGTTTGTTTGTGACCTAGTGATGTCCGGCCGATAGCGTCGAGTTGTAGTGAATGTGGATACTGGAGTGATAGCCGATGTAGATACTTGTAGTTTATAGCCGATACACGGGTTGAAGCATTCTGATATGCATGCAACGCTGATAATATATAGGTAAATATTATTCAATATTATTACTGGGGTTTATTATTCAATATTGTTACTGGGGTAAATAAGTGTTCCTTCACTGGGGTTCATTATTCAATTGGCTTGCGTTCATGATTTGAATCTTACGTAAATTTGTTCTCAACCAAAATACCTATTTGGATCGATCAGTTGATCATATTTGAGTGCCCCCTGAAATTCAATAATCGCTCTATCACCTGTGAAACACACACACTGCAAATTCTTTCAGTGGGGTTTATTATTCAAGTTTATTCATTTGAGTTGCATTCATGATTTGAATTCCTATTAAGCTTTGGAGTGTGCGTGTTTCACAGGATAGAGCGATTATTGAATTTCAGGAGGCACACAAATATGATCAACTGATCAATCCAAATAGGTATTTTGGTTGAGAACAGATTTACGTGCTCTATGCATATCTCCTGAAATTCAATAACCGCTCTATCCTGTGAAACACGCACACTCCAAAGCTTAGTAGAAATTCAAATCATGAACGCAAGCCAATTGAATAATAAACCCCAGTGAAAGAATTTGCAGCGTTTTTCTGACTTTACCTATAGGTAGCAGAAGCTTGGTTCAAACATAAATGAACAATTTCTTTCCTCAAAGTCAAAATTTCCATATGGATTCTGCGTTTTAGACCATTCGGAACAACTTCCGTATCGCGTCTGTCGTTCTGTCTGTCCGTGTATGCATAACTCCCATAGTTCTGAACTTGTTTTTTAAGATTATCTATAACGTTTCAACATATCATTTATCGTTCAAATATAGTTTTTATTTTTAATCTGGACGAGGAAGGGGAGGAAGTGCCAAACCCGACTTGGCAGACTTTTTTAAATTTCTCAAAAAACGTGACCTTGTATGTTAGCGGAAAGCGGTAAAGGCATTAAAGGTATTGATATAGCGGATCTTTTTATTTCCTTTTATCGAAATCGTGGGGAGTTGGGGTAAACCTGGAAATGTTCGTGTTAGCTTCGGTGATTCGCTCCCACATACTCTCAGAAGGGGCAAAAAGGGACTCTCTAATCTGACTGTAATCGGAAATCTCCAAGTTCAACTTCGCGTTTGAAATGGAACCCGTTAACAACAAGTTTACTCAACGAAGTTCGTGCAAAAAGTTGATCCGTTCGCGGTAGATTACGTGAGTGATGAGGGGCGGACCGCAGCCGTTTCCTCACGTTAGTAACATCTCTCAATCCCAGATGTTCTGATACGGTGCGGTCCGTAGCTGAACGAAAAACATTTTTCCCTCACGTTAACGTCTAATACCCCCTTACGTTTAGCCAACGCACTGACTCTCTAATGCCAAAAAAACCCCAAAATCAAAAGTGAGGTAACAACAACCTGATCATATTTCGTTATCGAAAATGATGTAGACTGCAGTCGTCGGAGAAAAATGATCAAATGTACGTCAGTATGGGTTAAAAACTTAAAAAAAAAAAACCACTTTATCACTTGGATTATATCTTCTCGATAATTACAGCACCATCTAACTCAGTTTTGGAGAACTTTCAGAAGATCCAAAAAACCGATTTATTTTAATGTGGAATACATTCTACACTAGTTTACGGTATATTTCAACTCCTTAACACCGAAGAAATCATAAGTTGGCGTGAATATTGACGCTGAAGTAGGTATTCATCCATAATTTTAACGAATCAGTTTCAGCAACTTGTGAAATAGTCTGTGTTGGAATACGGAATTAGGGGGTGTTACGGAGCCAAATCATGTGTGAGAACTGTGCTTTAGAACTCGTTTTTGCACTAAAAATTAAGATTTAATTACAAATTTTCGTCTGGAAAAATAATTGTCAAGTAGCTAGAGCCTAGAGTGGGGTGACGGAAAAAGAAGAATACCATGATCATAACCCTGTTCATTAACGTAAAAGTAGATATCTAATTGAAACCATACTTAAAAATCCAATGATGAATCTATGTAACTGACCATGAAAAAAAGCCCCGTCAAAATTATTTGCTTACGTTTCAAAATATTTAGAAAAAAACTAAATAATTTTTGTTTACAAACAAAAATTTGCCTGTCCGTCAAACGTCCAATATCGAAGTCGCTCAAATCGGTTTTTTTTTTGCGTTTTCTATTCATGCACCAGTAGAAGTGAAGTTTTCCGTAACGGTTCTTTTGTGCAATATTCAGGACCAGTACGAATGATGATTTAGATAGTGCAATATAGGCGCTTAGATTTTGCGCTATTGCAGTGATCCTGGCAAAATCCGAAGATGCCATTTGATAACATTTTCTCTTTTTGTATGTTTATCGAGGTGATAGGTCTTTAAACTGATGAATTTTATTGGCGAAATCACGTTATTGAAAGGTAGGTTGAAATGCCCAGAAATGTTTTAAACGTTTTCGATTTCCCTTAAATTCACGTAACCTCTCCTCAAGGTACTCAAGAATGTACAGGTATTTAATTTTTCCCGGGTTGTTCGAGTTTGGAGGACAGAACAAAAGTCTTAAGCTCTAAATATTATTGTAGATATGCTTTTTTTATAGGTGTGTTATCTATTTTTTTTTTCATTCAACATTATTCAACGATCTTTAAAGGTAGATCTTTGCAGGGTAGTTTTTTAGTTCGACTCAGGTGGGAATTAGTTTTTTGGTTCGAATGTGTGAGGTGGTGGAATGGTACAGTTGCCCCTTCCATTGAGCTGAATGCGGTTTTAAGGCTCCGCTACGCACAGAGGATGACCCAGACGATTGAAGGCGTCTGATTCATCTCCCACGTTGACGGATTCAAGAATTGGGAAGGACCAACTAACCATATCCATCACAAATGAGGACACTCGGGTTGCTCATCGTTCGCTGACTATTTGAAAAACCTCATCTTCGGGTAATGAAAATTGGTCTTCTACAGTCCGGAGAGCCGGGCTACACAGCCAGTTTGAAGGAAGGTCTGAGCTGGACCGCGCAGGTGGAGTCCACCCAAGTATTTTGATCTTGAATGCAATTGCATAATTTGGTGAGGTGTCGAATTTAGATATGTACTAAACGTCTACATCTTATGTGTCTAATGTCTACATATAAGGACTATTAATTCATTTTAAAATAAATAAAATAAAATGCAGGTTTTAATTAATGTAGGTTAACGGAAGTAGCTTTTTGGGTTTGTCTCAAGGAATTAAAAAGAAATCAATTTCTTTGTAGGATGCCACAAGATTTAAACATCGAAGGGCGCGAAGAAGGGGATCGTTGAATAAATAATTATTAGGGATTGTCTTTACATAAAAGGGGTTTGATGAGGCAGTGCGGTATTGAGGTGCATGCATGTCAATCGTTGTAGTAGTTTAGGACAATCGATTACAGACCTAAGAAGGCCGATAACTAAGGTGCAATCTGCTACACGGCAACGCTGATTAAGAGAAGCCAATTCACAGAAAGCCGACGTATCATCAAGATCAAAATCAGGGCAGCTCGCACCCTGCCCTTAGGCGACAAAACGAAGGAATTTGCGTTGGTCCCGTTCGATTCGATCAGAAGCGTTTTGATAGTATGGCGACCACACGATGGACCCATACTCTAGGATCGAACGGACCAACGCATTGAAGAGTACAACCAGGGCATCCACATCCTTGAATCCACTCGTATGGCGTTTCAGAAAGCCGAGACTTATCATTGCTCGTGAGGAAATTCCATCCATATGCAGCGAGAATGTAAGACGAGAATCAAAGATGATTCCGAGGTCAGCAAAAGAACTCACCCTAGATATCGCTCTACCACTCATATATGCACGTATGGGGTTGAAGACCCCGAGAAGGTCATAGTAGCACACTTGCCAAAGTTAAGTCGGAGGTGATTTGCCACACACCAATGGACCAATGAGTCAAGGGTGGCCTGCAATGCATGAGCCTCAATGATTGAACGGATCCTGTGGAATATTTTCAAATCATCTGCAAAAAGTAAAAAGCTTATATTCCCAGGAAATATCGCAGTAATGTCATTGACGAAAGTCACTAAAAACATCAACAGGACTATCAAATACAGGAATCATAAACCTCTATGTAGCAATTTGAGGCATTTTTTCTACGCTTCTGAGGCATCTGAGGTTTTGCCGACTCGACCATAAAGGACTAGAAGTTCTCGATCAATTACAGTGGTTAATTGTAGAAAGTAATTCAAATCAAACCCTGCACATCTATTTCAGTGGGTAATCCTATCACAGAATTAAAACCTCACGATAATAATTATCTAATCCGGATGTAAAAGCCGGTTACATTGTAAAACGGCTTCCTTTTCTCTTCATAAAAAAGGTAGTTACCCCTTGATTTTAGCTTTAAAACTCGAGTAATTAAGTAAAGCGTCCCCCTCCTCATACCCATAGTCCGTTTTAATCAATTAAACTCCCGGTCCCTCGAATTCTCGAGTAGAGACGGGATTTTCTATCTTGAGGCTTTTCAAGGGGGCGGGGGAATCAAAGAAACAATCGAGATGGACTGGCTAAAGGACGAGGGTGTTGTGAGGGTCGTTTTTTTCCCCGGTTGGCCGAGGGCTTGAAAAGTCAAAAGCACTTGCTGGGGGCTCCTCCCACAGACGAAGGTGTCTTATTGCTGTTCTTTCCCCCTTGTTTTCTATCAACGTCGAGGGCGTTTCTTTGTACCGACCGCACCAAAAAGGCACAGCGGCACTTCTGGGATACCCATTGGGTGTTCCGTTTTCAAAAAGGCTGCAAATGATTACACAAAGGTTTATCATTTCTCAAATACTCTAATAACTTCGAAAAAGGAAGGCTGCGTCACTGAACCAGGAGTTTAGAAAGAGTGGCTAGTTGGTGAGAACCCACCTTGAAAAAGTTCTAGTCAGGCAAATGATCGTATGAGCGATTTCTTCAAAAATTTTCTTATTATGTACATATATGTTGAATAGAGTTGCAATTTCAACATTTTGTGTGTTAAACAGTCTAAATATCAATACCATTTCGAAAAAACTCATTCTAAATAATATTCTTCCATACAAACAAAGATTTTGGAATCCTCGAACATTTAGCATTCACATCCATTTTTAAAGGAACTTTTGATAAAATGACCTATTTGATAGTTGATGAAGCTTTGTTGAGGAATACTCTGTTAGAAAATATATAAGTTTAACGATTTTTGACAGTTTTTTGCTTTATTCAAATGGTTTTCCATGGAATTTGGTTTGATCTTGCACAAACATCAAAAGTGTCTTCTACCCAAACATAGTTCAGCGGTTATCTCAAATAGTGAATGGGGAATTCAAAAGGTTTAACAAGCAGGAACTTCATTTTTTTTCTTCTGATCACATTCATCGCGTTCGTCATCTAAATTACTGATGTTCATCTCCTCTCGGTCAAGATATCCGAGTCTATTTTCACAAACGGTTTCTGAGCTGTGGGAGGCATCAAAGCCGTCAATCCAGCTTCCAAACGACAGTCGAAAAGGCGCCAGTAAAAGCCGTGACGGGCGGACCGCAAGTTTGACAGGAGTCGGCGACTCTTATCGCAGTTAACTTCGAGAGGAGCGCGAGGGAGCTGGCCCACACCAGTGACCCTTTCGCCTACGTCCCTAATTCAAAATGGCTTTGTCTATTCATCCGTTTTGCAAACAAACCTCCTGCGCCAGATTTGGGGGTTGAGCTACCCGTGATCGCTTTTGCCTCGAGTGTCCAGCGGGATATTTCCCTTAAACCCGATCTCATTCTGTTAGATTACTTTTGAAGTGTACAACAAAAGGTTAACAGGTAAATGTTATTAGAAATTTGGTACAAGTATGCTATAGCCTCGCCAATATCGATTGTATCGATTATCTCAAATACATCGATCCTTGTGGTATCGATGACGGCTCATATGGCGTCCCAATGCCTACATCCCGGGTGCCGATATCAACTTTCAAAATGAATACGGGAAGACCATTTTAAGGGCACCAAAAAATAAGAGTGAAAGATTAATAATTATTGAAAAATCAGTCAATAGTCTACAGTGCAGTGCAGTAAGCAGAAGGAGCGCTAAACTACAGGAATATGTGACCACCATCAGAAGAACTCACTACGCTACTGGATCTGTTACCATCAGAAGAACTCGCTACAATATTATTGGTAATAACTTGCAAAGGCGTTCGGTTTTCACGGAGGACGGGGTCATAGGAATCTTTGAGATCGTGCATAATACATGCTAAGACTCTTTACGTCTCTGTTGTTCTGGCGCCAAATAAATATTGAGCCGTCATCGATACCACAAGGATCGATATATTTGAGATAAACGATACAATCGATATTGGCGGGGCTATAACATACTTGTACCAGAAATTTCTTTATTAGAAACATAAATACTGTCAAACATAAATAATATCAACTGATCATAGCCCACAACAACAGTGAAACAGTTCGTAGAGTTAATAGCCTAATGACACCTTCTCTGTAGAATCACTTTAAACTTTTCACTTGTCACGCTAACAGTCACAACATCAAGGGTTCAGATCTGTCCAGTCGCCACATAGTTTTTTTTTCTCGAAAAATCAACCTGGAAAAATTTACTGCAAGATCAAATATATTTTTAATTCATGCACTCGTTGCATGGGCGTCGCGTCTATACCCCCTGATTTTATGAAAAAACTTATACATATAATAATAAACAAATAATGATTTTTTTTAAATTAGACCAAAGCCTTTATTTTTTATTACTAGTATTTTTAGAGCAAAAGAGTACAAAAATAGGCTGGGAATTTTAGCAGATATGAGGGTCGCTGGAATGAATCGAGAATCCCCCCCCCCCCCCTTCCATCATCATGAAATAAAATTCAAAATGTACGATTTTTGATGCACGAAACAAGTTTTTTGAAAAAATAACATACTCTTATCATCTGGTTTGCTTTAAAGACCATCCGGAGATACTTTGCTGTTTCGGCATGTGGAGTTTCTCTGCCATCCAATGAGATTGCAACCTTAGTTATATGCTTGTTTGTAAAATTTGTAAGTGTAGAGTTTTCTCATGGAGTTCGATTGTGACGCAAAAATCTCGCTTTGGATTACTGAAGTCCAAAATCCTCAGCCCATGGATAAAAGCAATATCCAACAAGTGTCTTCTTCAAAAACATGTTTATAGGTAAATACTAACGACTATTGAAACCCTAAATCCACTGTGAATGTATCCGCCTGGAAAGAACAGAGTTGGAAGAAAATGAATCTATAAGCAAACATAACGTGACATATATCCCGAGGATAAAGCTCGGCCCAAAGCATATGGAATGTCCAAAAGGTGTCCACTTCAAAGATATGTTTATAGGTACTAACCGTTATTGAAACCCAAAATCCAATGTGAATGTTTTCACCAGGAAAGAACGAGTTGGAACTAGATAAATCTATCTAGCAAACATACCGTGAAATATGTATCCAGGCCTATCCTCAGCGAAAAGCAAATGCAGTATCCAAACGATGTCTACTTCAAAGATATATGTCTGCTATAGAAACCCAAAATCCTCTACGAATGTTATCGCTAGGAAAGAGCCGAGGTTCAACAAGATGAATCTATCAACAAACATAACGTGACATATGTCCCCAGCTAAACCTCAGATATTCAAAAGGCGTCTACTTCAAAGATATGTTTATAGGTACTAACTATTATTGAAACCCAAAATCCCCTGTGAATGTATTCGCTAGGAAAGAACCAAGGTTGAACAAGATGAATCCTTCGACAAAAAAGGGCCACCAAATGGATGAATAATGCATCTGAGCCCGCGGAAGAACGTCGGGGAAAAATCTTCCTCTCACCGCATCCTCGTCTTGTGACATTTTCACGGCGGTTTTATCAGAGTTTTTTTTTTTACTTGACTTTATCTGTCTCGCTCCTTCTCGGTTATTCGTAGTGTTCGCAATCTTCGGTCTCTTCTTTCCCAATTCTTTCGTTATTCCCGTTGATCGGGGAGGACGAAGGGAGAGAGGATGGGGGTTACCCGCGACGTTATCTTCCTCGCGGACGGGCGAAGATTATTCTTGGGAGCGCCGGGAGAGACACTGACAGCTCGTGGCAAAGGGTTGTCATTCCTCGAGTTTCCGACTGCGCTGAAGCCATTCGCCAGGCGATTGTTGGCAGTTACGGATTGAGTTCTCATCGTGTTGCCGAAAACTCGAGACGGGATTTCATTTTAAGGAGCAGCGTGACTGCACTAACTTTTCTACAAAAGACCAGTCATAAGTTCGACCAATCCTTAACAGTTCCATATAAATGATGTCCAGAATCAAGATGAATGATTCAAATCGTTCATTCGTCATACGCATCCCCCACCACATCAAGGCTTAAGAAAACTTTTAAGAAGACGATAATAAAGTTTAAGAAGAAGAAAAAAGAAACAACTTATGGTATACTAGGTGCAAATACCGGGCTATGCAAAATAAGGTTTTTGTAAAAGGGTAAAAAACTGTTCATTTTCATGCAATAAACGGATCCTTTTATTATAAAGCAACGTGACGACAACATTTTTCGTAGTTCCATTTGGAGTGTGCACGAAAAGATTTGCCCACTTGGAACAGGCCACATACAACTGTCCATGAGAAAAACCTGGTGTCTGCAAGTCTATGCCAGCAATCTCAAGAGACTGTCCCTGCAACTTGTTGATTGTCATCGCAAAGCGCAGTTTCAGAAGGAACTGCATTCTCTTGAATTGTATAGTGTTGTATGAGGGAATAATAGGTATTCTTAGAATGAATAAATCTTCGCCCTTACCGCACCCTGTGAGTACTGTGGCTTGAATGATACGTCGCATCACATTTTTCACGATCAATCTTGTCCCATTACACAACCTGGGTGCGTCAATATTTCGGATTAGCATAATTGGAGCACCAACCTTTATAATCAAGTTGTGGGCTTAGCAAATCAGGAGTCTGGATGGAATTCAAATACTCAATGGGACATTGTACTGCTTCATCATCATTAAGGATACAGTCTATGGACTTATAGGCATATTTCTGCCCCGGAAGCTGCTTCGGAATGACAACATTAAACTTCTCGAATACTTCATTTCTGCTGTAGGAGGTCTGAATGAGGTTGGATGGAACAAAACCTGCTTAAGAACCTTCCTCATGTAATTTTAGGTACGTGTACCAAATCTTACGTCATTTGATTGTCCGGATCCCGATTTATAAGGGAACAGACAGACAACAAATGCGTTTTATATATGTAGAGATTATAGCCTACAAAATGAGGATGTATGAGAGGACAAAATACATAATAAATAGACCAAATTGCCAAGAATTATGCAAAAGGTGACAGGCGTTATCCTCCCGGAAGAATCATTAAAATCTGTTAGAAATTACAAGCTGGGCAGCAAGCAAAGAGACACGACAGAAACACACAACAGTTCGACAGACACCGAAAAAAGTTATTCAAAATGATCCAAAACGTAAAATACAAATGGATATTTTAGGTGTGGAGTTGTCCACAACTTCCGTCCAAATCTCATCTCCCGAAAGTGAAACTTAAAATTCAGAAGTACCTATCGGATTCTAATGACAATGTTTTATTGAATTCGGACGGTGGTGATTGAACATTCCACGACTACCTTCCAGTGTCGTGAGTTGAGTTACATAAATTGTCTAGATTCAGTAGCAAAAATAGCACCCGAATCGGATGCGTTCAACGAGGAACGGAACGTTGCTAGCTGCCCAAACAGAAGCGCAAAAAGCCATCAAGGTGTTAGCTCATTACCGTAAGAGCTTCGCTTCCCAACAACACTTCTGCTTCTCCACCTTCATTGTTTCGGATTTTTTTCTCTCCGAAGCTGTTTTTTTCCGACCAGCAGTTTTTAGCTCCTTTTTTCTCAGCTGCTTTCTGAGGCAACTACTCCGCCTACTAGTTGTAAGTGATTTTGAGCGGCGAAGGGAAAAGCGTTGTTCACAAACAGAGAGCTCAAATAACGGAAGTGATTAATTACGATTTTCGACAATTCGCAGAAATTGAATTTAATTTTCTGATGAATTGGAAATTAAGAGCTGCAACCATGTTTATTGTTAGTGCCTCTTGAATAAAATTACGTTTATTGTTGGGAGCCCGTTGGACTGTCAGATTCATTGTCAGAGTCATTTCAGTATGATCACATTTATTGTGAAGAACACTTCAGTATGATCACACGTGAATGAAGAAAATGCGAGCTGAAATGGGTCGGCTACACTATTCAGTTTGAGATGGTTTGGAAGGGGACTCCATTGTTAGTGGGATATCAAGAGGAGCCTATTTTGTGTAGCTACTAGCTCCCATGACTCACTTGAGAGATAAGCCAAAGGTTGCCAGGGCTCAAAGGGGTAAAAGGACCTGTTTGGGTAAACACATTTATTGTCAAAGCTTAGCGAGGAGAACTAGATGAATTAACGAGGCCATTTTAGGCCATTTATTGACATGTAATAAATATAAATACTTATACATCTCCTTGTGTAATTTCAAAGTTTTTTTTATATGGATTACCTTCTTTATAATATAAAGCATATATATTATATATGCGTTAGTTTTATAAGGATTTAATTTCCGAAACCATATCAATAAATATGTTAAATGAATTTCATTTATTATTTTGTTTGTTTGATTTCGGTTTTATCTACTATAAGTATTCAGTTAATAAATCAAATTATGAGATAGAAAAAACATTTATTGATCATTATATGGGGTGGAATGTTAGGTTAGTTGGGATTTGTGAGAGGTATAAATTGATAAGCCAAAAGGAATAAATCAAATTGTTAAATATTTGTAGGTTGTGTTGCTTGTTACACATAGGGCCAGATTTATTGACAACGGAACTTCTTGATTGTTAAATTTATTGTCAAGGTCAGTTTAGTTTAGTTACATCTACCACCAACGAGCCTTTTGGATAATTAGATTAAATGACAACACATTTAACCATCTTCAAGTGACCATGACGACAACTTTCAGCACCATGGCCACGTGGAGATGGTTAAATTCATTGTCTAAGCGTCCTGCGTAGTTATTGCCAAGAAAATGATTGTCTACTGAGGATGGTCTAATTTATTGACAAAGCCTGTTGCGTATAGCAGGGGTGCCCCCTCCCCCCCAAGCTTCATGACGCATCCCCCCTCTGTAAGTTAATACCCCTCCCCAAAACAAAAATGTAAAAAATACTTTTAAGCACCCATTCTTGTATCTAAAACTAATCACGGACAATATTCGAGCACTGTCATTGTCATTTATACATTTTCAGATAGAAAAACAAACCATATTTAAATGATCATTCAGTTCATTATGACCATTCTATCTAGTGATGTGATACATTTTTGAATGTCGTTATGGTAAACTTTACCACCCGTACAATTTTTTTGGACCCCCCCCCCCCCCCCCAAGAATTTTAATGACGCAGTCTCAGTCATAGCCCCCCCCCCCCCTTTCCACTGTGGGCACCTCTGCATACAGATTCATTTCCTGACAAATTCTTTCGATTTAATTAGTTGTATTGTTAGTGTTCCGTTAGGATAGACAAATTTGAGAATGTTTAGGTGTATTGAAACACACTTATTGTCAAGGCCACATGAGGATTTTTGGATCCATGTTTTGTCAAGACATTTTGGAGACGGTTACATTCAAGTTTGGACAAATTTATTGTCCAGTCTGGACTCCAGACCACTTGAGGATCGTATTGATTGAGGTGTATTGACAAGACAAGTCTCCTGGAGAATGTTAAATTTATTGATAAAATCTCTTTGGGATAGATGCATTTAGTGCTAAAGTACTTTAGGATGGTAACATGTAACCAACAGGCAACTGCACGATGATTAAATCCATTGTCAAAGTGTCTTGAGTTAATAATTACCTTTACCATCAAGGTTCCGTTTGGATAGACACATCAATTCTCCAGGCTATTTGAGGAAGGTTTTTGGATGTAATTGGATCTATTGTTAAGGTCCTATAGAGACAGACAAATTTATTGTCCAGACTTTAAAAAAATTAATTATTTATTTTAAAAAAAAATTGTCCAGACTTCCTGAGGCTGGTTAGGACGTTTGACTAGACATTTATTGTCAAGGTCACTTGAGGATGTTGAGATTTAAGGTCAAGACTTCTCGAGTTGGCAAAGTCATTGACGATTACTCTAGTTAATGGATATATTTACAGTTGACGATTACTCTAGTTAATGGATATAGTTTTCTTGGAGAATGTTGAATTTATTGTTAAGACCCTTTGACGATAGTCTCATTTATTGGCAACACCCAAAAATTAAGGGTTTTAGTGTAGTTGGGACTAATTAATCGTAGAGTTGATCCATGAAATTATCCTATACCAGTCACATACACACTGTTTGAATAATATTCTTGGAAGAAACCCTCGATAATCATAGTTTCATGGAGGACTCGAAAACTCTCCTTTCTCGTCGAAGTCGATTAAAAAGTACATCCCTGGGCCTGACAGGAGCCTCCCGGCTCGGGCGAGCAGAAACCGCCGATTTCAAGAATTCTAATTGGTGGGGGCGGACCCCATGTTTATGCATGACACCCAACGCAACAATTAGCGCTCCCTTTTCCCCTCCTTCTGTTCAACTCCAACGGCAAATAAATTAATTTTCGAGGGAACCCGCGGAAACAAAACATTCGAAAGGGAAATTGAACTCTTTCCCCTCCTACCCACCGCCTCCGTAAGTACAAAAGGTTGAAAAGTAAAACTGCGGGAGCGACGTTAATCAGAACTGGCGAAGTCACAAAGAAGTCTTTTGTAATTACAGCGAAAAAGGAGGGAAATAATGAAAATTCGTCGGAGCGCAGCTTCTCTCCTTAGATGGCGAGAGACAGGGACTTTTATGAACAGTTACGCGGTCTCTTCTCATTTATGTGGTTGGACGGCACCTGTACTCACGATCGCCAAATTATCTACTGCAAGGCCCTCGGAACCTTCGTTATGAGGTTTTGGTTTCATGGAATCTTGTGAGGTGATGGAATGGTATAGTTGCCCCTTCCATTGAGCTGAATGCGGCAATGCTCCGCCACGCTCAGAGGATGACACAGGTGTTTGAAGGCGTCTGATTCATTTCCCAAGGCGACGGATTCAAGAATCGGGAAGGGCGAACTAACCATATCCATCACAATCTGTACGCGACTAATCGAAAACGTTAGCTTCTTGTGAGCCAGTGAAACATCTCCATAAAAATAAGACATCAGATAGGAGCGTATAATAGGTTTATTTTTATTTTTCGAAAACGTTTCGTCCCGCTATGGGGACTTCTTTAGTCCTGTCACTATGTCATATTTAAGTATGCGTATCCAACGACATCATCCTGGTCAACACTCACATGTTATTGTTGGAGTGATTCTATCCTTTTGTATAAAATCATCATTTAAAATCCAGAAGGGAACAGTAAAGAAGTTCCTTGTAAGAGAATTCATGAGAGAATAATTTCATTTATTTTCTCATGAATTATCTTACAAGACACCGTAATATTTTACTGTCCGTATTCAACAACTATTTATTCAACAATCCACTGCACCGAGCCCAAAGACTAATTAATAGTATCACAAATCACGATTTTGACCTTTTTTTCTGATTCATTATATTCTTTAAAGTCACCACTTCGTTATTTTACTGTAATCTTTTTTCTTTTTCTCGTAAGCATGTTTCTTTATCTATTTTTCATGAATTATTGTTTTTACCTTTCACTTCTTTGGAAAAATGTCTTTCTTTTTTATCTTGTGCCTGGAAATAATTTTATATAATTTCTTGTAATTGGGCCTTAGCCCTTGTATATACAATAAATAAATAAATCAATGGGAAATCCAATGCCTTGTTTGGTTCCGATCACCCTCTCTGTTAAAAGTCATGGAAGAATATTTCCACCATCTTAATATTACCGAGCGGTACGGGGAGGAATGAGAAAGAGTAGTATTAGCCAATTAAAACGGCTTCGTTTTATTCCTCACTTAAACTTGGAAAAGAAAATATTACTTTAAACTGATAATATCTTGAGATTCCCTCTGCAGAGCTGAAGCTACTTGAAAAAACGTGTTGCAGCAGATTGTTTTTCTTTTAGCTCCGTTTCAATACGTCCATCACATACAGCCTATGTGATTTATTTACCGCATCTGCTGAATTCAGTTACAGCCGATATCGCCGTAGTAAACTCCCATGAATGGGATTAAAGAAAAAGGAAATGCTCTCGACTTCCTTTTCCAGTCAATTACCCACATCTTGATCACGATACCCTTTTCGGCTGATGGCTCATTGGTGCTCCGATAACAGGTATATATGCAATACCCTGCATATCTGGATACCGCCCAAGCGTATCTTGGAGTTTTGGAAATCGGATTTCCAAAGGAATTTTGATGGATCCCTCATTTATACTGTTAAGTCCTAATCCTGAAACTCCATTCTGGCATCGGTGGGTTTGTCCTTCAAGGAATTAAATCATGAATGGCAAATCCTAAGACTTGATAAGCCTATCCCCCTCCCTATGAAAAAAAAAAAAAAAAGTTTCGCGATAATAGCATGTTGAGAAGGTACGAATGAGAAACGTTAGCAGCGGCCAATTAAATTATAGAAACATAGCTCTGTAGCTTTTTCGTAACCTTTTTGCATTTAAGATGTATCTCAGGTTCTACAAATAAAATTTCTTTTTATTACGCATTTAAACATGGAATAGAAAATCTAGCTATAAACCGATGGTATCTCAAGTTTCTCCTACTCCTGCAGAGACAGCTGAAGCTATTTTGCAATACGTGTTGCAGCAGATTGACTCTTTATTAGCTCCGTTTCAATACGTCCGTCACACACAGGCCGTTTCCGCTCTCCGTATTTGCTGAATTCAGTAATATCTTAATAAACGTTCAGATCGGTGACGATATCACCGTAGGTTAACGGAGTAAACTCCCATGAAAAGGGCGATTCGAAAGGGAATGATCTCGAAAAGGGAGTCAAAATGGGGAGGAGGAGGAAGGGTTTCTCTCATACGACCGCTATGTGCGTATCGCAGAAACTTGATGGTCCGCCCATAAAAGTCCTTGACTAAACTTTCTAAAGCTCTTTTCCTACGGGATAGAAAACGTTTTCGACAATAAAAGGATTTTGGGAGGGGAAATGGAAGGAAAAGGGGAAGGCGTTAGGAAGGAAGTTTCCCGCCCGAGTTCACAGGGAGAAAGCTCACTCATCCGTCTCCGCCCGGTCGAATTCACCAAGTCTGCGGTTCATCTGTGTGACGTGCGGACTTTTACTGAACCCGCGATGCACAGTGGTCGAAAAGCGGCGAAAACTCAAAATTTCAAATGATGGTGAACCAATTTTGTTGTGTATTTCTATGATCTAGGTTACCTAACTAAACTCTTCCTAGAGAGAATGGATTTCGTTTTGTCTGAGTCACACGAGCGTTTAAAGTGAAAAACGCTGCAAATTCTTTGACGGGGTTTATTATTCAATGATTCATGATTTGAATTTCTACTAAGCTTTGGTGTGTGCGTGTTTCACAGGTGATAGAGCGACTATTGAATTTCAGGAGGCACACAAATATGATCAACTGATCAATCCAAGTAGGTATTTTGGTTGAGAACAGATTTACGTGCTCTATGCATATCTCCCGAAATTCAATAATCGCTCTATCACCTGTGAAACACGCACACTCCAAAGCTCAGTAGAAATTCAAATCGTGAATCATTGAATAATAAACCCCAGTGAGAGAATTTGCAGCGTTTTTTCAAGAGAAATTACAATGGAAAAATATTCTATTTGAAAACTTGGAATTTCGTAAGACGGAGCATGCATAACAGAATGCTTCAACCCGTGTATGGGCTATAAACCCTTTTAGGAGTTCACTCCAGTATCCACATTTACTACATCAATAGATTACTACGATAAAAAAAAAACCCTGTTGTTTGTTTTGATTGCAGTAACCTAGTGATGTAGTGAACGTGGATGCAAACGTTGGCACCATAAATCGGGCCATACATTGGGAATGGTTTGAGCTACAGACCTGGGGAGGGGTTCATTCGATTCCTCATGGAAAGTTCTTCAAAAAAAGTCCAAATTCAGGCCGCCTAGACTTTTTTGAGGTTTTTAGTGATTTTACAAAACTTTGACAACCCTTAAAGGTCACTTTGAATTAAGTGAGAGAGCTGGCTAATGAATTGGAGCGTTGTCGGACCAACGTGGATTTTTCCTGAAAATTTCAGATTTTCTGCTCCGTACGGCGGACGGACGGCAAAATTATTATTACAGATTTGGATTCTACACCTTTGAAACGTAAACCATGAAATTTTCAGGGGGGGGGGGTTAGAATTGTTTTTTCAACAGCGATTACAATGGTTATTATTGAATAATAAACCAAAACCATGATTTTCTAAATTTGTTATCAACAATTTATATATTATCTTTATTTATCAGTGAACTCTTATTATCAGTTATTTTCTCAACTGTTTATTAATGTTGTGGCTTCTATTCTTACATTATTGCCATTTTTGGTTCCACTGCCTTATTTATTATAATAAATTGTTATTTGTGATGCTTCCAAGATTTATTTTGGCCAAACACGCATTTTCAAAGGGTGCACGGAACATTTAGGAACCGTTAATTGTGGTATTCCATGTTCTGAATTAAACGAGCTCACAACACCTACCAATATGTTCGGATTTTAGCCTCTCGCTTATAAGTCGACGAATTATTCACGACAATCATTGAATCATCACAAATCTTTGCGTAATAGTGCGCGGAGGTTTAATCCTCCACTAATCAAGATAAAAATAGTGAAACGTTACGCAATAATTTGTTACTATTCTCTTTCAAAAAGTGGGGAAACATTGGGCAAGTTTTGTTTCAAATATCTTGAAAAGTGGGGAGCACTCAACGACTAGGCTGGATTCCCCCCGAAAACAGACTTCCGCGGGTTTCATTAGGGCAAAGTGGATTAATTTGTTCCACCGCTCCGAATGAAAACTGAGGGTTAATTTATTCATTCGATGCTCGCCTGTTCCCCGGTTTCCTTCCATCTTTAATCGGGTTGGGGTTTTGCCACCTTAATTATCTCATTCCTGCGTTAAACAGGCGCCGAAGGTGGAACAGTTTTTTTCTCGGGGGTTTCCAGCATTCCACAGGTGGCAGCGACGTTTTGTTCGCTTTTCCTGACTACAGATGACCGGAACATTACGTTGAGAGCCTGTTCATCACATTTGTTGAAAAAAAATCACCCAACTGTTAAATCGATTTCGAAGATTAACTCATCATCAGTAACAAACATGAACTGAAAGTACATCACAGAAAGCATATCTTATATAGGATCAAGTGAGAGGAGATTGAATCCTATTGGCTCAAAGAAGTGAAAGGGGCAGGGAGGACCAACCAATGCCACTCAAGGTTTACAAAGTGAAAGGGGCACAAATAATATCATTATGGAGAGGCGGAGCCAAACTTAACAAGAAAGAACCCAATAATGGTGAAATATTTAGAGGAATGACATCATTTAAACATTTTCCTGACCTATCACTCTTAACTTCGGTTCCTGTCCATAAAATAATTATGTCGCCTACGTATCTATACCAATACAAAAGGTTACTTGATTTACAGTTTCGGAAGATTTGTTTCTCAAGATGATCCATGTAAATATCTGCAAGCAAAGGGGATAGTGGAGAACCCATCGCTACCCCAGGTTGAGTATAGTATTGACCCTCAAATAGAAAATAATTCTGATCCATACAAACAGACATCAACGAACAGAGTTCATTCTCTTCAAAAACATCGAGATTAGAATAATGGATAAGCCCATTAACGACATCTTTGCACTTAGCGACATCAATATTGGTAAATAAACTCACCACATCAAAAGAAGCAAGTTTGGCATTTGGAGGTGCTTTAATATCTTTGGTTCTTTGTTCTCTTTGAGCCTATATAAGATATGCTTTCTGTGATGTGCTTTCAGTTCATGTTTGTTACCGTGATGACCTAACCGTCGAAATCGATTTAACTGTAACTCTTTACTTTTGTGGAAATATAGACAACGTTCCATCTTACTCCGTTTTATTTGAAATGGGTTTCCACAACTTCGTCGCGAGTGACTTAGTCCGTAACTAACTGTCTGTTTCTAACATTTATTCACAATCCACGTACAGTATTGTTGAAAATATTCAAACCAAGATAATATACAAACAGAGGCACTAAACACTGAACGACATTCGCCTGGCTTTTGCATGAGCAAATTTTAAGAGCATATCGTTGAGATCTATTTTTCTAGCCCGTTTGTTTTCAATAGATAAGATGGCTAGTGACTTTAGTCTTTCCTGTGACATTGTTGACCGTAAATACGCTTTCATAAGCTTTATCTAGCTAAAACTTCGCTCCGCACTGGAGACTGAAACTGGCGTGGTTAACAATACTTTTAAGGCAATCCAAAGATTCATAAACAAGTCTGTCTCTTTATTGTTCGCAAGACTTCGATGGGATGAACTTGAGGTTCTGTTGTTCCAAGATTTTGTGGATATGTTCCAGTTCACAAAAAAAGGTCATTGCCATTAATGTCGGAAGCGCCGTCAGTATTTTTTAACGTAGATTCAGGATTCAAACAATTTTGTTTCAGCACGTACTTTGATGGGAGGTTAGCCATATTGTACAAGATGCCCTATACTGTACCCATACTGAACATTATACCCTAATTTTCACTGACGTGCTAACTGTGTCCACCAATGGATAAAATACCTCCCTTTTGAATGTCTCTGTTGCAGATGCTTGCACTTCCTCTTCCTCATTATTTTCATACAAAAATAATCGTTTCTGTTTTCGTATTCTTTTTTCTTGGAAGACTGGTTCGATTTCTAGCTCTTCTGATATATCTTGTGCGGTAATTTCCGTGTCAACGAATCCATTTTAACGAGATTTTTCTAAGAAGCCTAAACAATCAGCAGTATGATTTACACTCTTAGCCTTCCGGGCATCCCTTTTAAAAACGTAAACGAAAAGCACGCATATTCAGTAACTACATTTTGAGAAGATAATGACTTAAGATAGCAAATAGTTTAGTTATTGTTGTAGAATTTTAATTTTTTCAATTGTAACGAACGACTTTTTAAAAATTCTGGTAGTAAAATTCCCGTTTTCCCTGCCGCAGCGGCGACCCCACCCACGCTACGGCCCTGCTACAATACACAATGAATTAACTAAACATTATATGGAGTAGGTAACGAATTTGTACCTACTTTTCTGACAGCGAATGCTAATCGCTCTGTTATTTCCGGGGCGATAGCCGGTGGGTGCGGAGGGAAAACCTCATTGTTTGAATTATGCATCAAGGGCCTCTTGATAGTCCGCGGTCGAATCAGTTCAGTATAAATTATCGACTCGTAAACAAGCCATTCAAACGTAAAGCGACGGTTTTGTTTGCGGAGGTTAAGCTATTCAAGTCACACAGTTTACCTAACCAGAAACAAACGAACGGAAGTCAGCGGGGTCTATTGATTCCGAAGGATCCGACCTCTCTCTGATAATTTAGAAAATACGATTAGATAATAACATTGTTAATAATGATGGTTGCAAAAAGGTTTTGCATCACCTTGACTTAGTCAGAAATATGCACTGGAAAATTGGGGTTTTGGATTTTCGAAAATTCTCTTACTGCTCTATAGAAGACGTCGATTCTGTCGTGTTGAACTAAGTGAGCATCAGGTTACCTCAGAAGAAATACAGCCGAATTCAACAGTACACCAGCTTTGCTAACACTATACTCTGCAATAGACCGACCATTATTGTATTAAGGGTCTATTATTTGGCCACTTTATTATCAAATTTATAAAGACTAGCTGGGAAGGGTCCAGAAGAAATATCTGAGGCACCTTGGCTGGAAGATGCGGATCTCTCCTAAAGAATTTGACTTACATACAATGACAGCTCGTTGTGGTATGCACAGTCTGGTTGTGCGTCGCTCTCTGGCTGACACTATTTTTGTCCTCAACATTTTAAATGGTAGGATTGACAGTCTTTAGCTAACTAGAGAAAATCGGGCTTCAGATTCCATTTTTCCACTATCGGAGCAGCCCACTTTTTCACACCGAGTTATCTTATCGCTAATCATTGCAGAGTCATTCTGGATTGCCGGCTTGCTTTCTCAGATCATATATCACACATAGTAAGCAGTACCATGAAAATTTCAATAGTTATTAAGCGAAATTCGAGGGAGTTTGATGATATACCCGCGATAGTCACCCTTTATAAACCCTTTGTTCTACCAATCCTGGAGATTACGCCTTGTTGATCTGATCCCCACACTACAAAAATGCTATATCAATCGAATGAAGAGAGTTAACCACATATCCATTACATCGCATTCAACTTGCACATTACGCAAGATACCGTGAATTGCTCTGATTTAAATGAGTGAGCACCCGAACACTTGGCGGTATGGGATTTTTGTGCGATAAACCTTCTATGTATGCTAAACCCGCACGACCGAGCGGTCTTGAAGGTGAGGAAAACCTGTGCGCCGCGATGATTGACCTGCTGGCGAGCGACTGGATATCTATGGCAATGTTTACAATCAATTACCGTATATAGCACTATCTATAATAACCTAATGCAGCGTTTCAATGAAAGCGCAGTCTGAACCAAACAGAAAATTACAAATATTTAATATCAATCCTCGACTCGGACGGCTTTCACGTAATTCGTTGTGAGATGTATGGTACCAAACCTCATGTGTAACCAACCCAATATGTGGAAATCCAGGAATCGATTTAAAGGTCATTTTCAACACAAGGCCTCAATAATTTCATCTCAAAGGATTATTTTCTGGGCTTTTTGATTTCTTAGGTTCATTTCGTGTTTCCGACCTTAACACACTAAAACGGCACTAACTCCCATGAACTTTAAAGTGAATTTGTAGGACAACATTGGAGAAAGCTTTGAATTTCCAATCTCCTTAAGGTGAAATTAGAAAATTTCTCCAAAAAGTTTATTAATAGTCCCAGGATAAAATTTTGAGAATTTATGAAAAAAACTCGGATCTGCGCGCCTCGGCGGGGGCTTCGCCCCCTGCACCCCCGTATGATTTTCGCTTAAAGCCTAACGGCTATAATGTGATGTACCTTGAAAAGGTTTTTGCTCTCTCATCTCTCTCTCACTGTATTATATGTATAAGATACCTTTTTGTAACTCTCACTGTATTGTATTATTAAAGATCTGAGCCCGGTAACTGGCCTGGAACTTTTCCAATCCATCCTGAATCTTTCCAGAGACCCCAAAACGATTTGGGGAATCCGAGAATATTCAGGATGGTTGTCCAAACCAAGGGGTCCGCTGAAGATATTTTCGAATTGAATCTAATGGCTTATACACCCAAGGGAGGAGGATCGTGCATCGATGTGATCTTCGCTCGGGACATGGATAATTTTCACTCCAAAAATTACATCACTTATGTTACCTATCACAAACCAATATTGGACACAACTTGTATTGATAGTACGGAACCAAAAAAATAATAGCAATAAAACATTCCGGATTCCAACATAAACCCGTTTTTATTACATAGGCTCCAGTTTTTATTTATATAGGGCCGCGCGATTACGTACTAAGGTGACACCTTGAAACGTGCCAGTGGCAAAACGACTTAAGTGCCTGAGGAACAAATTTTCAGGGGAGAATAAAACGTGCACAAAATGTTTACCTTAAAATCATTATAAGAATACGCGCTACTTTTGTCTCACTTTTTCCTGTCGTTTTTCGGCGGGGGCTCCCATCGCAAATACCTGATGAGGTGAACGGATCTACGACCTTAGGCTCGCCCGAAGTTCCAAGTTGGGAAACCTATGTAAGGAATTTTTTTTCAGGTACGTACTGTGCATTTTTTCCAAAATATACATGTTTGACATTGTTGAGTCAAAAGAAGAAACTGCAAGAGAGTTCTTTCATTTTTTGGCAGCGAAAATTCGCGAGCGAAATTTCGCATTTCCTAATATCCCAAAACGGTCCTTTAAGCGACATCAGCCCTCTGAAACTGAGGAGATGATATCCCTAGAAGGTAACAAAAACATATTTGCAGCCATCAACTCTGGATTAAATAGATGAAAAACCCATGTTTCCAAGCTCTTTTTGGCGATTTTGTATATTTTGTAGGGATATAGGCTTCATCTTAGAGGGCGAAGAGGCTGAAAACACGTCTGTCTAACACACTCATTCAAATTAGCATTCGGGTATCTTGAAAAATCGACTTTTTCCAGCTGAATATCCAATCTAGCCCACGGAGCGCGAGTTTTGCTATTTCCTCAACTTCCCTTGAATCCTTTTTAACTGGCTTTAAAAGTCGCCTGCACAAATGTGCAAAAGACTATTACAAAATTTTCTTCTCAAAGTTTCATTAGACAAAAAAAAGAGCTTTTCTTTTCTAGAGAACCGCGGGAACATTGAGAAAATTATTATTTAATTACGGGAAAGGTGCCGCCTCCAATATTAGATCGCCTTTTGCATAGAGGGAAAGATGAGGTGGTGGAAACAAAGGTATGGTCGAAACTTTATTTTATTATTCTCTCTAGCTGGATATGGAGAAACGAATATGAATATTTATAAGACGGGCGGCTCCGCGAAGAATTTTCAACGGAGTTTAAACTTGAGACCGATTAAAGTTTACTGATTCAGTTTACCTTTCTACATTTTAAAAAAACTTTTAGTTGCTTAGGGGCTCGAGAAAACATCCTTAAAGTGTGCGCCGTTGAAGATTAAGATTTTTTCTGGAGTAGTGTAAAATATCTCGGAGTATACTTGTAGGGTAACTCATGAAAACTCGAAGAAGCCTTATTCCACTCCATCCGTTCAGTGGAAAATGAACTTGTCTAGAGTGGTTTTCACTGGTTAAAAAATAATCCGGAGTCAAATTCATAAATTTCGTTGGAATGTTATCCTCTTTATAAGGTTACTGTATAATTTTAATAAATAGCATTATTTTCGGGCTCATAACGAAGAAAAGTAGCTCACCATCCCAGTATTCCCATTGGTGCGTCCAAACGGTCGGTCATTGTGCGCCCAAACAGTCTGTCATTTTTGGAGGTTCCGTCCAAACGTCGTACTTTCCCTATAGACAAAGTCATAATGTATGTTCCTAAGCTTTGGGAAAACCTACCTTCCACTCTTTACGACACACATACGCAAAGGTATATATATATAAGGTGAGCTGAAACGAAAGAAAATCTGAAGATGCATGTGAACGAGTAGAACGGGAAAGGGAAACCGAACGCTATTACTCATACACGGCGAAGCGTGAAATCCGCCGGGCGCCTTTTATTGTTAGGTGAGCACGAATAGCTTCTGCCGGGTTTGAAGGTGAGATTCTTCTCAGGTAAAAATATTTGGTGACGGGCTTCGTACTACTCTCCCAACACATTTTCAATATATGAAAAGCTATTTGGCGATGGATTTTTCCAGCCTCGAAGCATCAAAATCGATATCTCGTCGTCTTTGAACGCTTGGTTCAGAATTTTTCAAGGGGTTTCTACCGAACGGTTCAGTTTCATCGTCGGACATGGTGTAATATTTCAGCAAACATGAGCTACAAAACATACCCTATATCTACCCCCTCGCAAATTAGTTGGTCTAGGTCAGTGGTTCCCAAGTGGGCGATTTGGGTTTTAAATTTTGGCTTTCGGGATTTAAATAAGTTGAGGGCGATCGGGAGGCGATGAGTTTTCAAAGGGTGAAAAATGAAAATAGTACTGTCCAGTTGAAGTTGCCGGGCAGCCATTGAATAGGCAAAATTACACAAAGTTTTCATAATTTAATTTTTGTTCACCTTTTACCTGATAATTTTCTTAAGTTATCTTCTTTGTTCTTAAAAAAATCTATAAAAAATGTATACATTTAAATTTTTTATTTTCTATTTTATTTAGGAAAAGACCGGATAACACTGCTTTGGTGGTGTTTACATACAGTAATAAAATAATAAAATTGCTTTATTATTTCATTTCACTTCAAATTAAAATTAGGCATACAAGGAAAAATTGAAGAGGGGAGGGGGCGTGAGGTGTTAGTCATCCTCCAGAAAGGGTGATGGGCCACAAAAGGTTGGGAACCACCGGTCTAGGTTTCATGTGGCGTAGAATCAAATAATCGAATAAACAATACAATAAAACCATGTCCGCCAACTTGGGTAAGACATAAAGCATCCTCATCCAGAAAACATGAAATTAGAGGTTTTTTGACATTTTTTGATAAAATCGTAAGATGTTGAATATTTCCTTGTTCAACAATTCAAGGAACCCAAATGCCAAGGGACATGTCCCAGCAGCTTTCAAAAAATTAGTCGACATGTTATGTGAGTCGGTTGCGCAATTTCTAAATTGATATGAAATCAATCATTTATAAATTGATCATTAGCTTCTGAC
Source organism: Creontiades dilutus (assembly GCA_031894815.1). NCBI lineage: Eukaryota > Metazoa > Arthropoda > Insecta > Hemiptera > Miridae > Creontiades > Creontiades dilutus. The sequence goes on from JAVIWC010006830.1 coordinate 51,874, forward strand.
TACCCTGAAACTGTGAGCGCGGTCAGGATCTCTAAGACCTGAAGATATGAGGCTTGGAGGATTTCACGTCTGCGCATGCTCAGACTGAATAATTGATTTTCAAGAAAATCACATGAAATAATCTGCAAATTACAAGGACCTGCGGACACACACACACAGCCGAACAGATGCAGAAGGGAAGTTGTTCAAAGTATTGTAAAACGAAAAAAATTTTGAATTTTGATTTTGGATAGAAACTATTTTTATCTTTTGAGAGTAAAAACAAAGCTCAACACGAGTTTCAAAAACTAACAAATGAATAAAAACGTTCTTTCGAAAGTTTTCGGCATTCATATTTTCTGAAATTTTGATTTCACCATTTAGGATTGACTGAGATCAATGACGAGAATGCAGTCCCAACTAGACCCCAAATTTGATTTAGGACCCGAGTTTCATTAACTTTGGTTCAAAGGTTCGAAGAAAAGCTGAAGACTTCGGACGGACGGACGGATTTATTCTTATTCGATTTTCGGATTCTGCGTATCTTACAACGTAAAACAATTAATCTTGTTAGTTTTCCTGCTTATTTAGCTGTTCGTGTTCGTGTTGAAGATGTGTATGGTGTAGATGTTAATACTTGCCGACCACAATGGGTTGAGAGGGAACGGCGAGTTTCCTTCATATCGTCCAGATGACTTTAAACGACGTTTCATGGAAACGCTGTGAATCGCTGCTTTGAGTAAGGGGTTAGTTGGCTATCTAGTTATGAAAAGCATCGCAATGGGCGTTAAGAGATGGTGAGGCATGTGATGGATATGGTTAGTTGGCCCCTTCCCGATTTTAGATTCTGACGCCTTCGGAGATGAATCAGACATTACCAAGCGTCTGTTACAGCCTCTAATCGTGGCGGAGCATAACACTGCATCCACCTGCTCGGAAGGGGCAACTATACCATTCCATCACCCTCATAGGCAGTCATGTGACCGTCACAATGAACCCCCACCTTCTACAGCAATCTTCACAGGGGCGGTTATCTTTTTTTTCTCAGTCTATTACAAAGTATTGAAAATGATAGACCAAAAATAGGTTATTCACAACTGAACAAGATCCATCGTAAATTGAATATTCCACGTTTCAATGCAAAGATGATGGGGTTTCTGTATCTGGGTCATTCTAAAATTATGGGTGATTTTAAGTCACAAGCCCTTGCCTGCCATACTATTTGTGCTATAAATTCGGAATTTTTTCGAGTGTGTAGAACACCTGGGCCCCTACATAAATCCACGGCATTTATAATAGGTATTTGTATATATTTGATTAACGACCCCATTTCTCACAACCTACAACTGTCACAAGGTGTTGCTCCAATATTCGTTTTTTTAATTTAATTGCCATAGCTCATCTTTTAAAAAATCCAAAAAATGTTTTGGTTGGAAGATCGACTCTACTTTGGGAAAACATGACGGGAAAAAGCAAATTTCATTTTTGTAAGAGGTTTTTCTCAGTTATAGTTGTGTCACAAGGTTTGGTAGTTACGACCTACAATTTTTTTCAACCTTTCCCCACACCCTGAAAAAGATTTTTTGGCTGTCGTAAAAATGTGTGGCAACAGGTCTGCAACATGGCTTTCCGCGGATTGTTGTTTGTTTTTCATCAGTTGTGATCTGCGTTTCCGAAAATTCGCTGAGTGTAATATCATGTGCGTGTTTTAATACATTCTCACAACCTACAACAGTGGTAGAGAAGTTGGCCAATTTAGGTGAAACCAGTGAGTTACTATCAACATTAATGTCAACTTTGATATAACATTGTTTTGATCTAGCAATCAGCCACACAATGCCGTGCATCTCATCATAACCTCTCAATTCTCACAACGTACAACCTCACGCTCTACAAAAAATGTAATATTCGTAATTGAAGGTTGTGAGAATTGGTTGTAGCTTGAGTGAGTTTAAAACACTGCAAATTATTACTCAAAGGTTCATTGTTTCTGTATTAGATAACCCTTCTACGAAAATCCCTCGTATATGTTCATCGGACGTAATCTGTGATACTTTCTAAACGCAGAACCTCCATACCTCGTAACTGCATTGCAGTAAAAAGTGCACGATTTATATTTCAGCAAGGTTGATATGAAAGAAATTAGTCAGAATGCTCCCCCAGCTGATCGGTTTCTAAATATATGTCCCAGAGACAGTAGAATGAGTTCGTCTTGAATATAATATCGCAAAAATTGGCCTTTACAAGTCCACTTGTACGAAACAAAAGCTGATATCAAAATACCTATAGTGGTGGCTATTTAACGACAAATATTCTCCGGGAAAAGTGGTCGCTCAAGTGCTGAAACGAAGTGCGAAATTCGGTGGAGATTGATTTTTGGAAAGGCAGTCAATCACGATACAATTATGGACAGCTAAAAGACAGGAAGAAATACTCTATATGAAGGCCTACAACTACGTTTTTCTCACAACCTACAACTGTCCTCACGCCCCACTAAAAGGCAAATTCCCCCAAAATTCCATATCTTCAATACTATACAGTAATGTGTGTGCCCACTATAGGTTGTGTCTAGGGACATGTTGAGGAATCGGAAAGGACTAACATATAAGGAATCTAAGGGAAACAGTTTAATTTCGAGATTTTGTTTGCCCTCAAAATAACTCATAATTTTAGAATGACCTACCTACTCCGTCGCCCCATGTCACTAGCTCTACAGGTGGATCTATCTTGAAAACAGTTGAAATAATCCAACTGATGACCTAGCACTGTTTCGTAGTTGTCCCTAAATAATGAAAAACGTCACTTTTGAACGTTATGGGGAGAATATAAATCAAAAGGGTTTAGGAGCTGTGGCGCCTTTATGGTAGGGAAAAGGGCCTGTCTGGCAGATGGCTGCCCATTAAAGGGTTGGAAGGAAACCACAATAGCAGAGTTGATTAACCCGGTGGATTTAACATACCGCTCGCCCCTCAAGCGCCTCTCTTGATGTTTGGAATTATGGTCAGCAACTATTCCACTCAGCAGTGCGGTAAATTCAATAAAAACTATCCCAAGAGTCGCAAGATAAAGGTGAACTCATCCTGTCTATTAAAAAATAGTAAATCTGTCATAGATAGATAGATAGATAGAATGTCATGAATTCTTAAACACAAAATTAGGCAATAAAAGTTGAGCTGAAATGGACGGGCTACAATATCTTCTAATATATAAAATGTCCATGTCACATCGTACTCCTCCGAAACGGCTTTACCAAATTTAATATGCGTATTCAGTAAGTCTGAGAATCGGCTACTATTTACTTTTCATACCCCTAAGTCAATTTTTTTTTTAAATTTTGGGACCAAGTTTTCTAATAATTTTATTTTTATTTTTATAATGTGCCATCGAAAAATACATACAACCCTAAATTTTTGTGAAAATATATTAATACCACGGATTAATATCATACCTACAGATGTGCCAATTCAACTCAAACGAATTCAGTTTCCGATAACATTGGCAATTCCAACGACAATAAAAAAAAAATACCAAGGCCAAACGATGTCTGGTAGTGGCCTAGATTTGAGTACACCATGTTTTTCACACGGTCAATCGTACGTAGCATACTCTCGACCATCAGTTTGTTTGTCCTCGCTAAAGATGGGTAACAAAAAAACTGTCGTTACTGTCGTAATTTACCCTAGTTAGGTGGACTTCAAGAATCGTCTATTACAGGTGGACTACGTAAAAATGACGTAGTTTACTAAAAGTTCTTGTCTCACGGCCATCTTTTGAGTTTCGAAGAGGGAGAAAAGCATAAAAGCTGCAATACAACACTTTAAAAATTCATTTATTCTTAAGAACAATTTCGAACCATATAAAAAAATTATTAATCACCTTTCTATCACAGTGTTTCACCTTTTGAACAAAGCCTTTTAAATAATGAATTAAGCAGTCGTTTAGTGAACATTGTTCAGCCTCACCTAATAGCCCACGCACTTACTTGAAAAAGAGTGAACAGTTTGACAGGATTGGTGGGCAATAGTTGTATAAAACATTTTTGTTTAAAGCTACACAATTTTCTTAGCACAATCACAGTAAGCAGTTTCTAGCGAACTTTTCTCTGTTGACAGACAGATATACGTTTCTTACTAATTCGCTAAACACTGCCTCAGTAACAATACGTTCCCTGAGGCACTCAAAAATGGAGCGATGTGTAGAGCAAGGGGTAAGGGAGGGGCAAGCACAAACGGGCCCACCACACGTAAAACTAGCGTCGTCCACCTAACTAGGGTTAATATGTGATATGTAATTTTAAGAAATAAACTATAATAACATAAAAATAATATTGTTTGGCGTCAGCTATATTCCCTTATCGTTCATAGCGCTCCATGCCTATTTCAAACATATACCCATATTTACACACTCTATAATAATTAGGTTACTTTTTGTCTAGCCTACACACTAGAAACTAGAAATAATTTATCAATGCAACATTTTCACTATTATAGTTTAAAATTAATTTTCCATTCTATAACACTCTTCTTACTACATTACATGTTTATATTTAAACTAATATATATTTATTATTATTATTAAATTTTTGTTAATGAAATTTTTGTATGACATTCCACACTTCAATATTGGTATTTGACAACAATTTTTATAATTAAACAGGGTTAAAAACTGTTGCCCCCCCCCCCCCCCTTATCATAAATCGGACATTCCATAAACAAATGCTCTACACTACCTATTGGGTGTCCGCAGTCACAATTATCATCGGGAAAACTATCCAGTTACCGGTCTATACGGTTTAGATATACGAGGCAGATGGCATGGTTGGTTCGCATTCGACAAAAACTCTTCACAAACTTCTTTGGTTCATTCATGAGTTTGAACCATGGTTTTTTATTTATTTTCGGGTCAAGTTCCTTGAAGAATTTTCCTTATTCCCTTAGACTATATTCCTACTGCCAATTTTCAATTTGAATAGATTTCTCATTGGCATAAACTCCACTTCGGGTAATGGTTAGTGTAATGGAACACCTTCCCGCGACGCCCTCTTAGCTGTCGTATCAACTAGCTCATTCAAGCGCTGTTTGTATTGCAGATTTTCTCGCTTCCTTCTTGTTCGACGAAGAATTTCTGTCTAGTTTTGAAACTTATATCCGAACTTTCAAATTACTTATAGAAAGAGTTGAAGTAAGAAGTGATAAATACTTACTTAGAAATATGTTTTCAGTGACAGGAAGACTTGATAGATTAGAAAGTTGAAGGCAAATAAAGGAAAAGTCAGTTAGGGGCATGAGTGTCCAGCCGCGATGTCGTAAGGGGAGCATGTGTACGGCATAAATCAAGTCCCCTTGGAGTGATATGAAGATGACGGCCCGAACCCTCTTCAAAAAAGCTCTGAATTATTTCTCCCAATGTCCGAACTATGAAACGACGCAGATGGGAATGTCAATAACATGAAGTTTCTGAAATGACCAGTGGAATCCATTTCAGTCTCTGCATTCGGGTTAAATATCATCAGGCAAACAACATTAGACGGCCCTGAGGGACATGATTATTGCATGATAGGTAACTACGACCATATTAATGTTGTCTCTCAATACGTTGATTTTAATAAAGCTGCTGTCATTCATTCATTCACATCAGACACAAAGCCCTTTCAGCTGATCTGGACGTCAAAGCACACAAACCGCAGTGGAGCAAAGGCGGCAAATAGTCCGAGCTTCCACTTGGGATTGTAATAACAATTCAAATTATACAGTTCACATTTAGGTACGTAGAAGAAGAAGAAAAACACGTTTATTACAACATCATGCCAAAAGTAATATTTACAAACAGTTTAGAGGTACTGAACCTTGCGAACATAAATAATTACATTATATTATTGCATTATTAAGATAAAGTGAGTATGTGTTACGACTAGGGGCTTTGTCCGTCCGTCGGAGTGAAGCAAGTCGCCAAGAACAACGGGCACATTTGTCAGAAACGAGAAAACGAGTTAGCTCAGATAATAAATGAAGTACATAGTAATATTATGTGAATAATACTAATGAAATAATGGAATAACAATAAAGATAAAGAAAAAGGAGATTAAGAGTTCATAATCAACGCTGAAAGGGAGTACGTCATGTTACCAGTTGAATTCTGCCACCAGCATTGCTCTATATTTCCAGGCCACTGAACCAAACCTTGCCAGAGCCAACCAGTCACCCTCGTCAAGGAGCCTCACCATGGCGTTTGCATCCAGCGCTGCACACCCAAAAAACCTCCTTCTGAATTCCCCAAGAACTGGGCAGACTCTTAGGAAGTGACTGATATCTTCTTGGATGCCCACGTTGCATAAAGAACAAATTGTGCTTGGCCCGTCATCCTGGTCTTAGGGTTTACAGTTAGCTGCAAAATCGCACCTCTGAAACGTACGACCCAGCGCACCACCCATAATGGATGCTCTTCTCGTTCACTAGATAATGATGCTGGTTTGCGTTCATGATTTAGCAGGCGGTATATACGGCTCGACTCGATGGCCTTCACAACCATTTCACCTTCCCAGGTATCCTTTACAGAGCGGACAAGGCTCTCAAGCTGAGGCATCCAATTTTTCAAGTTGTCCAGGTCCCCATCAAATTGGCAGCCATATTTCTCCGCCAACACTTTCAAGTCCCTGAATCAGAGCCCTTCCTTCTAACAATTTCAGTGGCCATAAGTCTTGGGTATCTGTTCTGAGGCATCTACAATGCTTTTACAAAACATCCGCATGCCAGGTGCAATGTATATGCAAAAATCGTATGTACAGTAGAACATTTCAGAAGACAATTGAAGAAAAATGTTGTACTGTCCAACGAAAGTACTGAATGCTTGAAAATCCTTTGTATTTTGGGAACCGGAAAAACCTCCAAATGTAATATATTTAAACGGACACTTTGACAAGCGGAAATATATACGATTTTGCAGTTGTTCATTCCATTTGGATGACAGAGACGTGGGTGATAATTTGTTGACAGCTTTAACTTCAGTTGAATTTTGATTTTAAATAACATACTTTTTTCATGGTGTAATATTGGTTCATTATTCAATAATAAAAAAACCATGTTGGCCCGACAACGCCCCAATTCTTTAGCCTCCTCTCTCACTTAATTTAAAATGCCACTCAACGATTGTCAAAATTTTGTAAAATCCCTAAAAATCGCAAAAAAAAAAAAAAAAAAAAAATCAAGGCGGCCTAAATATGGACTTTTTTTTTAAAGAACTTTCCCTGAAGAATCGAATGAGCCTTTCCCCAGGTCTGTAGCTCAAACCATTCCCAATGTATGGCAGGCTTTTGTTGCTAACATCCGTCTTCGCATTGCTAAGTGCAGTGTTAGCTACAACTTTAATAGTTATACTTAGTAAACCCACGTTATAGCCACGTCAGATAATAAAGTAGTTACTTACTTGCGTTATCAAAAGCACCAACTTCTTTGTAACTATAAGTAAATAATCATTATATATTCAGTTTATCTAACTTCACATGGTGTCAGGTAAATAGTTTAGTGAAGTTACAGTTATGGGCAAAGGAAAGAAAGATCGGAAACCCACTAATAGGAAAGTGACTGACGATGATCTTAATCAAATTTCCGGTGACGATTCCGTAGGAGAAGATATTGCCAGTACCTCGGTAAGACGATTTTGGAGTAAAAAACGCTGCAAATTCTTAAACTGGGGATTATTCTTCAATTGTATTCATTTGTCTTGCATTCATGATTTGAATTTCTGCTAAGCTAAGAGTGTGCGTGTTTCACAGGTGATAGAGCGATTATTGAATTTCAAGAGATATGCATAGAGCACGTAAATCGGTTCTCAACCAAAATACCTATTTGGATTGATCAGTTGATCATATTCGTGTGCCTCCTGAAATCATCTTGTGTGTATTTAATTCATTCCATCATTTTAATTTTCTAATCACACCTCCAACAATGGACATATCCATGATCTATTGATTTTCCCCCAAGAAAAATTTCTTCAATTTTTCTTCGAAAGTTATCGTAAAACCGTTTCATCTTGCAGGATGAGACCGTGTAGCTAGGAATCCATCGATACAGTGCGTCGTAAAGTGAAACCCTTAAAGGCCCCTACGAAGTCATCTCGGCTAACTAGTTGCGGCATCTTCACCACTAAATATTTACAATATCTCGCGCCGAGGTCCTTACCCTCCCCGTTATAACCTCTTCAAACCGTCGTAGCTTTGATGGTCCGTTTCCCACCTCGATTTTATACTGTTAGAAAAAGGCCCCTTCGGAAAAACCCCCCTAGCAAAACGGGTCGTGGGTTTTATTAGTCGAGATAAAAATGCTTCCGCCGTAAACTCGCAGAGGGAATTCCCGGTAACTAATGGGATACTTTATTGGGCTTCGGGATTGAATCGGGGAGAATGTGCATTTTGAGTGCGGGGTTTAGAGCAACTATGATTAATATCCGCCACGATTTTCTTAACATGTGTACGCACTTGTAACGAACTAACGTTTCGTAACATCGCACAATGGTCTGAAAACTATTCAAATTCTGCAATTAACACAAGGATGCCACACTTCCATACTTCGCCAGTGCCGACCAATCTCCTTCATTCAGTAAATAAAGGGGTGTCCCACGATTGCCCCCCTATCCTAAAATCGCCCAAGCGGGAGTACCTAAACGAAACATTTTTTTGAATCTTCATTTTTTTTCAAGGATTTCAAGTATCATATTTGCGCTATAACTTTCTTATTTTAAATGGGAACCCTAATTATTGCAGATTCGGATTCTACCCAAAATCTCATGAAAATTTGATCCCTCAATCATTTTTTTTATTGGGAGCAACCGGTTCAGCAAGCACGCCAAGTTGCGCAACTTCAAAAAGAGTCCAAATTTAGGCCGCCTTGACCTTTTTTGAGGTTTTTAGGGATTTTACAAAACTTTGACAACCCTTAAAGGACACTTTAAATTAAGTGAGAGAGCTGGCTCAAAAATTGGGGCGTCGTCGGACCAACATGGATTTTTCCTGAAAATATCAGCTTTTTTGCTTCAGCTGTTTGGCCGAAGAAATTGTGCATTTGAGGTCCTCGTCAATCGTTACTCCAAGGTATTTTATGGAGCTAACACGGTCTAATACGGGGCAAGAGCAGACACTGGGACTATACGCCCCATTGACACCGTAATTGAGGAGCTTTATTACATTGGTGATGTGTTAAATACAATAATAGCATTAAACGGAATAAGAAAGCGCTGCTAAAGCATGTTCCATGTTTCTTGAATTGTAGGAGTAGGCTCAAAGCGAAAAGGATACTGGGGTAGGGTTGCCTACGGATACGTAAAACGGATAATTGAAATAATGAACGAAGGAAGTTGAGAAAATTCGCTCAAACTGTGTTCGGAGCGGCAAACAGCAAGAGATTGGAGGCCATTGAATTATTCACAGAGTCATATCCTGGAAGCCGTCAGTCAATAGCGCCCAAGTCAATACAAACATCTCAAGTCCAAAGTGCAACCTGGGGCAACGACGCTCATTGAGCTGGCGTCAGCAGCCATCACCGCCTCTCCGATGAAGCGGAGGATTCCCCAGGCTGAGCGGATAGCCTCTCTCGGTAGCCTCTTGTTTCCAAGATCCTCCAGGCGACTTCCTTTGTTCCCTGAACCCCACTCAACACAATAACCGCCCTTCCTGCCGTTCCCGTCGCATTGTTCCCACTGTGTTGATATAGAAGTTTACAGTCGTTCCTCACAGCTCTATTTCATTTTCCGTGAAAGTTGGAGAAATGGAAAAAAAACTTCGAAGCGTCGAGACGCCTCAACTATTTTTACGAGGCTGCCGCTCAACATTTACTTCACACTTGGCGGTTTTTATGCATTCTTTGACGCACATTCGCTTCTTTTCTCTCATACACTCGTAAAATAAGATCCACTAAAGAACTTGAAAAACGTGTGTCAAGTTGTGTATTCCTTGAATGCGTAACGTGAATATGTATACTACACTTCTTTTCCAAGTTTATATTTGATACAATGTGAATATACAACTAATGTTTAAGTAGTGCATTAGTAAAAGCATGCATATTGGAACGTCTCTATATGATCTCGGTTATAGTGATAACTGTGTAATAATTATTAATACTTACGAATATATTTTAAAACTATTCCTAATTCTAAATTGAAGAAGAAAACTGGCTATGCACTTTGAATCGGACACCATTAAATCGAACTGCAAATTGAGGTTTTCCCGTTTCCAAAGAAAGTGCCTGGAAAATGAGGGGAAATGTGTGTATTAAAGCGGGGCTCCAGGGTTTCCCAAAACTCCGAGCCACACTTGGGTTGGATAGTTATATATACCGTGTTGGTGTCAGTGGCAAGGATATCAACTAGCCATTATCCGAATAGCATCTATAGCATGTCCAAGGCACAGAACATAGAGTAACATAGAACAGTGTATTCTATTTTCTATGGTCCAAGGCAATTGAAACCTTTTGCAGACCAAATGCAACGTTTTCCAAACCAAATGAAATCTTTCCCAAATCAAATGAAACTTTTTCAAATCAAATGAAACCTATTGAGACAATGAGTGAAATGAGGTATCTAGATAGGCAAATTGCAGGTAGATCCAATTGTACATGTCATAGAAAGAAGTTGACAAAATAAAAATTCTATATAATTAGGCATAGGATTATCGAAGTAGATTTCACCTTAGTAGAATAGGAAAGGTTAGTTTGAGAAATTTCTAACCGTTAAATGTCAGTGGTTACCTAATTTGGTTTAGAAAAATTTTCATTTCTGACTTGGGTAAAACAGGGATGCCTACTCTCGCCAAGCTTGTTTGCTATTTTCCTAAATGATCTCCACGACTTTCTGGGAGAAGGAGTGTGGGTGGGGAACCGTGAAGTGCGTCATTTGTCGTATGCAGATAACGTTATCCTCTTGTCCTCTAGCGTGATTGGTTTGCAAAGGATGATCAACAGGCTCGAGGAGTGCTGTTCGCTTTGGGGTCTGGAGCTGAACCTATCTAAATCAAAGGTGATGGTATTCAGAAATGGTGGAAGGCTTGGTAGGAGTGAAAGATGGTGGTACAGGAATCAGGAGATAGGAGTTGTCAATAGGTACACTTATTTGGGTGTTATGTTAACGCCGACTCTCTCATTTTCGCCGCATTTAAGTGGAAAAGGTTCTGTGGCGAAGCTTGCAATCGTAAGTATGCGGAAAAATTTCATGTTCCATCCACAAATTTTATTCGCAGAGAAACTAAAGGTTTATGACACGGTGGCTCGCTCGATTCTTGGCTATGCATCGCAAGTGTGGGGTTTTTATGTAGTGAACATGTTGAAGCCGTCTTACGCTATTTTGTTAAAAATGTATTTTCATTGCCAAGGTGTACACCGAACTATATGATATTTTTGGAAACTGGCTTGAAAACCCTCTACGATGCACTTTAATTATCTGCTGAAAGTATTGAAAATGCCTGTCGATCGTCTACCGAACTACATAGCGAGGCGATGCATTGAGTATAACGTATTTTGGGTGAAGGAGTGGGAAAATCTGAGGAATAGGTATAACATCCCACTAAACGTTCATGAGTTTAATTTTTTGTTGTTCAATCTCAATTTGATCTGGTAGTCGAATTTTCTGACAGTAGGAGTGAAGGGGGGGAGGCAATCTATTCATACAGATTATACTACCGATGTTCTGACTTCTTTTTTCGTTCAATTACGAATTTTCGAGTAGTTTTAAAACATATTTTTAAGACTTTCAAACTTGATTTTTGAAGGGGATGCATGGAGTGTGTAATAGGGATGTCTCTGAGATGCATGCATTCCTTAACAATATTGGCCAGGGTTTTCTTCGTTTTGTTCTTTCCGATGTACTTTCTCTGGTTTCTCTGTACAACTCTGGTCCTGGGCTGGTGTACAATCGCAGAGGTTCACGGTGTACATGAATCTCAGTCTGACTCAGACTAATTCAACATTCAACCATAGCCTGTAGCTCGTAGTCCAAATTGTATCATCTACATGTATGCATTCGTGTCAATTTTATTTGAATCAATAAATTATTCATCTATCTACCTAAACCTGATCAAGTTTCCGAATCATTGATTGTCGTAAAATCGGATCTCTAATTTATAAGTCAAAATATGTGCACATATTTCTTTTCTTATCAATTAACACTGAATCTCATTATTGTATGTAACAAAACCTTAAAAGACCATTTTAATATGTACTCTTGTTTAATCAGAAGAATTGAAATAACTTCCTACCGATAGTGTAATGGTGTAATTAAATGAATAATTCATTTAAGATTATTATTATCTTCTGTGAAGCGTTTTTGCAATAGATTACCTTTCTTTCGGTAATTGTATGCAATTAAAATGTATTACTGCAATTCAGAAACCATTCAGGGGATCGCTGAGGTTTAGTTCCGATAAATTTTTATTTGGCATGTTTCCTCTTAAAAATCGCAGCTTTATGGGCGTTTTACATCATTTTCTAGCAGTTCCAGTCACATTCCCTCGACAGAAAGGTACAAATCTCTTTTGTAGTATTAACGAACGACTTAAAACAAATATGGAAAGCGTCGGAGTTGGAGTGGACGAAGACGCTCGTTAGGGAGCTGACTGAACGAGAGGAGGAGGCCACTGGGACACAAAGGCTCGGCAATTACAGCCGCTCAACCCACTCACCAACACTGGAGACCACCCGAAAAAAGGCAACCACTTCGGCTCCTCACGACAAATACCGAACATTGACGAACTGCTAACTCTCCTAAAAACTTCTCGAGCCCTTGCTGCAACTCGTGGAAATGGGAAAAACACTGACAAGGAGATGGCACAGCAGCTTCTTCGTTACAATCAAAGTGACACCATCATAAAATTCATTAAAAAATGTGGAAATTACGGCTGTTTCAAGAACTTAACGTTAGCGCATACGCAGAGCGTATCGATGATTATATTGAGATGAAATTCCTATGGGACCTTCAAGAGATCTAATCCGCATAATCCCTCAAAATATGAGCTAAATTCATTGAAAAATGTAGAAAATACGGCTGTTTCAGGAATTTTACGTTAGCGCAGGTGCACAGCGTACCGCTGATTGTATTGAGACGAAGTTGGTATCGTACCTCAAGAGGCTTTATCCGCATAGTCCCTCAAAATATGAGCTAAATTCATTGAAAATTGTGGAAATTATGGCTGTAACGAGGAAATGCGGACAGACAGACTGACAGACGGACCGACAGACACGGAACAAATTTGTTCAGTAGACTATGAAACGTAAAATGCGAGTGGAAATTTGGAATTCGGGCAAAAAAAATTGTTTGGCTCCCGGAAGTGAACACAAGGCTTCCGCTGCTTCGCAGACTCGGAAGCAAAAACGTGGTATTTTCATCAAAAATCGAAGGTTTTTATGAAAAAAAAAAAAAAAAAAAAAACTACCCTCTCTACAACTTAGTGGCGTTGTGTGTACATCTCCGGTCAGTAATCCATTTTTGGCTGTAATTTCGGTTGAAAAATTAAAGCACCATTTGAATCACCGTTAAAAATAACTATCCCGGATAAATTGGATATTATGTCAGAGGTGCCCACAGGAGTGTGGGGGGCTATGACGCAGACTGCGTCATTGAAATTCCTGGGGGTGTTCCGACAAATTTGGGGGGGTTGGGGTAAAGTTGATTGAAACAGTGTTTAACTAGACGACATTCTAAATATGGTAAATATGGTTTGTTTTTCTATCTGAAAATGTAAGTTATACGCTCCTAAATTGTTAACTCTGTAAAAAATAATGGTGCGTTGCATTTTCTCCCTCCACGAAGACTCCCTGCCTCGGTAAAGCTCCCCCTTTTCTCCGAGGCAGATCTTCCGTCTCAGATCTTTGTACGAGCAGTTGCTCTTCTCTTTTTCTGATATTCTCAGTGTTTGGGATACTAAACACCATTTTTTAAAAAGTCGATATTCTATCTCCAGGCAATTCGTCATCACAATGGGTTTGAAATCTTTAGAAACCTATATAAAAGAGGTGCGTACTAGTGTTTTCTACATTTTTGTTTTGGGGAGTGGATAGCAACTTACATTGGGGGGCTGGTTCTTAGTTGGGGGGTTGCGTCATAAAGCTTGAGGGAAAGGTACACCCCTGCTTATGTTATGGGCATGTAATACCACCTACCTGCTATCTATCACCCATGAATATAAATATGAAAAATTCAAAATCCACGATCAAATCATGTGTTGGCTCAACTTATGGCTACGAAAAGAAGGAATTAAGACAGGTACTTCGAGATTAATATTGAAGCAAGCGTGTTCTGTTGTTCGGTAGCTGCCGAAAGATTATAGAAAATAAAATGTTTAGCTGTAGATGTAAGAAACTAATCAAAAATATGAAACGCTTCCATAGAAAAGACATGGAAATATCAATAAACTGTAATGGCGATAATTTATCGCCTCTGAAGAGGTCAGTAATAATTGTAGTACTTACATCTAAATCAGAATATTGCAAGTAACTAATGAGGTAATTACTCGTATTAAGTACAAAATATGTCTCTCATAACATCTCAACGTCACAAGGTACATGTAAGGCGGGAGTCAAGAGGACGTGGGTACAGCTAACACTTTCTTATTTTGGTTCATTATTCAACAATAAACCATTGTAATTGCTCTTGGAAAAAAATTTTCTAACCCCTGAAAATTTTATGGTTTACGTTTCAAAGGGTATAGAATCCAAATTTTTCGGTCCGTCCGCCGTACACACGATTTCACCCAAATGGCTGGAGCAAAAAATCTGAAATTTTCAGGAAAAATCCATGTTGGTCCGTCGACGCCCCAATTCTTTAGCCAGCTCTCTCACTTAATTTAAAGTACCCTTTAAGGGTTGTCAAAGTTTTGTAGAATCCCTGAAAACCTCAAAAAAGTCAAGGCGGCCTAAATTTGGACTTTTTTTGAAGAACTTTCCATGAGGAATCGAATGAGCCCCTCCTCAGGTCCGTAGCTCAAACCATTCCTGATGTATGGCCCGATTTATGCTGCCAACATTGCATCCACATTCAGTACATCACTAGATTACTACGATCAAAACAAAAACAGCATTTTTTGTTTGTTTGATCGCAGTAACCTAGTGATGTAGTGAATGTGGATACTGTAGTGAGCTCCTAAAAGGGTTTATAGCCGATACACGGGTTGAAGCATTCTGATTTGCATGAAACGCTGCATATAGGTAAATATTATTCATGGGGTTTATTATTCAATTTCATTCATTTGGCTTGCATTCATGATTTGAGTTGAAAATACCTATTTGGATTGATCAGTTGATCATATTCGTGTGCCTCCTGAAATTCAATAATCGCTCTATCACCTGTGAAACACGCACACTCCAAAGCTTAGTAAAAATTCAAATCATGAATGTAAGCCAAATGAATGAAATTGAATAATAAACCCAATGAAAAAATTTGCAGCGTTTTTACGATCAGTCAAATTGCTTCATTTCTTATGAAAATTCCCCAACACGAGTGATTGTTTCCTTACCAAGTTCAAATATCACTGGTTCTTGATTTGTTTGTAGTACTTCATTAGGATCGTTCCAACAGGCTGTAGATTGGCCGTCACGAAACCTACGTACAATTGGACTCTATCGCTTCGGAACCTGATAATTTATGGATCCCGGCAACAATTGCAATCCGGGTGCCAAAACCATCAATAGGGAATGGTGTTTGTCCTTTGATGTTTGTTTGCCCCGTTTGGACGGACCGGTCCGGATAATGAACTTGGTAATAATTTATGGCCAAAAGCCAAGCGGGCGGAGGGGACCCCGTTACGAATGATAAGGACCCTCAAGTTGGTCTCGTTTAAAATGAAAATGCCCACCACGGCGTCTCACACACTGGACAATGAGCTTTTCGCACATTGTTGAAAAACATCAAAAACAAGAACATTTCGGCGAATTTCATGAAACCAATTTTAAGTTACTTGTGGTAATACCCGTCAACAATAAGTACTTATGACGGGATCAGGGATAATACAATCGAAAAATTGGTTCAAAAATCAAGTTTTTTTCAGAAATGTAATGTGACACAAGAACTTCAACTGCTTCTTCACGCTAAATTAAATGGTGGACCCGGCTTAGTATTTTAAAGCCTCTGTGGTGTTCAAAGGAGGAAAAATAGGCTTAAAAATGAATAAATTCGTTGATTAAAGAAAAACTCCGAAAACCACGTTTTTGGTTCATAGTATTAAACTTGCCAGAAGTTAGAAGCAACTAGACCAGAAGTTGAGTCCACGTGCGGAAAAACTGATTTTGATTTATTATTTTCAATAAAAAAATAGACCAAGAAACAAAATTTGCTGTATTACTTTAAGACACTACTACAAGACGCGTAGAATCCGAAAATCGAATCGAAAAATCTGTCCGTACGTCGTCAGGAGCTTTCTCCGAAACTACTGGGCAAAAGTTATTGAAACTTGAGTAAAAAATTACATTTTGAGCCTGGTTATGACTGGATTCTGAAGGCTGAAATGTCAATTATCTGAATATCGAAAACTTTCGAAATAGCACCATTATTTTAATGTTCGTTAGTGGTAGACGAGCTTTCAATGGACCGAATGAACCCACCGGACCGCTTTATATTCATCCATTCGGTCTGAAAGGTAATTCTGGATTTGTTAAAGACTGAGGAAATATAATTGGGGACGTTTACAGATGGTTAAGGAAGGTTGAGGCAAATTCAGGGCTTCTTCACGTTTTACGTGAAAAACGCGTATTCATGAAAAGTTTTTCATTGAAATTCGTTAAAACATGTTAGAAAGTGCGTTTAGAGCATTGTTATTATTCATACGATTATATGAAGTGTATCATGCGGATCATACCCCTGTTAAGCAAGCTAAAGGTCATGGAACCAGTCCCCTGCCACTTTGGAAAGTCAACGTTTTCAAGGTTTGTAACTGTACTAGACTTCAAATGGAATCGAACGAGATGAGAATCATTCTAATTGGGTGAGAATTGTGGCCAGAGAAGCTTTAAAACGATTAGATCTGATACAAAACCACCCTTTTAAACAGTTTTTTTTTGGGGGGGGGGGGGGGCGTTCACTCTGCAATATCTCCCTCTCTTCCTTCGGGAAAGTAAACGTTTTCAAAGTTTGTGAATGTAGTAGACTTCTACTACGAGTATCGTCCCTGCGTCGAAAAGCCCAACAGTTCTGAACCAGCTGGCTTCGGGTGTAGGGCATTCGAAGAAAAGGTGAGGACTATTTCTACCTTCATCCTGTACGATCTACCAGCAGGATCACCTGTGTAGTCTCCAATCCCCTTCGATTCCCAGTCAGATCCCCACGAAGAGTCTCATTTCCCCTTATGGAGTCATAAGCCCGTTGTACTTCTGCTTATAGCTCAGAACGTTGCATTCGTATATTATCACTTTTATAACATAATCAACCCTTACACTACACTTCACGATGCTCACAGCCAGTGCTCTATGAAACATCTTAACACAAATCAAACCGATAACAGATGGATAACATGATTGAAATATATAAAGGTCTTTACTTACGAACTTCTTGTGGAAATGAAGCAAATCAAGGACACACTTACCTGCAAAGAAAATTATATTATTACTACAAAAAATATAAAGAGAAAGTTCGAGATTGCTAATTGATGATTACATAATGTTAACGACCGAGAAAAAGATTATAATATCTCTCAATAAGAGCTGAAATGTAAAAAATCTGATTGTCGAAAACGTTTGAAGTAACGCTGTTGTTTTTATGTTCGTTAATGTTCTGTTAATGTTAATTATTACTGTTAATTACTGTTAATGTTGATTATGTTCTGTTAATAAAACAGGTGCCTTCAAACAATCGAATGAGCCCACCGCACTCATGTTTTACGTTCATAAGTTCGCAGTGCCTAAGGGCTAGAACGTGAATGTGAATGTGGTTGGACATAGTAAAAAGTCCAGTCTAGTATCAAGTGAGAGTAAAATCAGCTGATGTAATTGCTGTGGAATTTTGTTTTTTGTGAGTTTCTTTTATATATTTATAATGGCATTCAATTATTTTATACAGCCACATTATTACAGATTAGAGTATTATGTAATGTAAACCTTGTAGTACAAAATAGCATTAAGGTTATTTTTCAATGATAATGTTCGCTGTTCTCACAAATTCATTCAGTATTTTCAATGCGCTTATCCCTAGCAAAATGATTAGATCATTCATATGTATTTAAATGAATAAATTTTATTCATATTTAAAAGGATTGTATGGCATCCGAAAGTCCTTGAAAAATGCTTCTCTTTCAGTCGCATATGCCGGGCGTTTCTTAATGTTTCAAGAGTTACTTTTGAAATCGAGTTTTTCAAGTCTTATATAATTATATTCTTATAGTGCTGGTATTTTGGTGAATAATTTCATCTTTAATTTGATTTTCAATTTTATAAATGTATACAATAATTAATTTATTGTATTTTTATTCATTTCTTTTTCAAACCTCTTCCTTTCTCATCTGTTAGGTTCCATAAACTTCTCTTTCTTATTTTTACTTCAACTTAACCTCCATTGGCCTCCTGGCCTACCTCAATAACGTAACGCCGCACACGGGCCCAGCCCCCTCTCACGAGCTATGAACCTCCAACGAGAGAGCAGGTTCAATTGATAATTCATCGTCGCGAGACTTCCGATCCCCCGTAATTCTGCTTTGTTTTTGTATTTAACTTGTCTGTACGGTGCATATTCATATATATATATAATCGTAAGGATAGAAGACATATTATGACACTTTCCATTCACACTAGGCAATTTTTCCATTTTTCCCAAGTTGGTATAACTGCCACGTTTTTCATCAAATCAAATATTCCCAAAATTGAAGCGAGGAATATTTTCTCGGTCTTGAAAAACAAATCATCAACCACCTCATTAAGGGCGAGATTGGCTTAATTGGTGAGGGTCTGTGGGTGTCTGTGACAAATTTTTTCGACGCTGCCCTAATATTACTCTAGCTGCAAGTATCCGTCTTTGCCCAGGCTAAAAATAATTTTTTCCGTAGAAGCGTACAAAACTGTTTGTTTGCATGCAATAAAAGGTTAAATTTATGCAATGTGATGGACAACATTTTTCATTAATTAGCTTCTCCTGCACCAGACAAGTGCGTTTGACCCGACTGTTTTCCTGCCCGGACTATCTCTTTCTCAGAGGTATGACTGCAGTAATAAGTTACTGTTATTTATGAAAGAATGGAATGTAATTCTGTAGCAAGCAATGAGATTGTGGCAGTATTTGCTTGCAATAAAGTAATTGCGTTTAGTTACCGCTTTTGTTTAGTAAAGTTTCTCTAAAATGTATCCACGGCCCTAAACAAACAAATGGACGCTCCTTTTGGCAGGTGGTGGCCAGAGTGAGGTTATATGGAACGAAATCTGCTTCAGAACCTACTCCACGTGATGGCCCTGAGGAGAAGGTCATTAACAGTCATTACTAAGCCTATTTCCCGAATTTTCAGTTTTCAGGGGGAACATTTAAAAATTTCCATGTAATTCGGAGTGTGTTTATCAAAAATCCAACGAAAAATATTTAAAAACCATCTCCATGTAATTTTATGTACGTGTGCCCAGTTTCATGTGATTTGATTGTCTGGATCTTGAGTTGTAAGGGAACCGACAAACAAAAAATGCATCTTATTTATACAAGATAAGGTAGAAGAGATACACTTTCCATTTCCACATATTTTGACTCTTTTCCAATTACACTTTACAATTTTTCCATCTTCTCCCAAGTTTGTGTAACCGCTACGTTTTCCATCAAATCAAATATTCCCGACAATAAAGCGAGGAATATTTTCTCGGTCTTGGAATAACATCATCAACAACCTCGTTCGGGGTGAGGTTGGCTTAAGGAGGGGGGTTAGGAAGGCTGATAGTTCATCAGTTCATCAATCACGAGTCTCCCGAAGTGAATCGTAGAGCCGGTCAGCGAATGATAGGAGAACAAAGGAAGGTTTGAAGGCCAAGAAAACTTGAATGATGCCCGTCAATAATTCAATACGTGCTTGCCTGGAGGGCTTGAACGAACTTCTTCTCTATTGTCGCCTTTTTCACTCATTGCGCCTTGAGAATTTTTTTTTCGTGGTTTTATTTATTGTAATTGATTGTAAGATACATCATCTAGCAATATTTTATCTCATAAGTGGAGAAGGTATACAGGGTGGGACGTCAGCAAACCTACCCCTCAGACTAATACTGCAAAACTGAGACACTACAACTAGCTTGCACTATAACTTGCACAGCACAATCAGGTCCAGTGGCTTGTTTCGGGAGGCGCCGAAGTTCTCTTACGCTGTCCAAAACGTTGAGCATCTCCGGGTTCCCGTGCTGGTAGAGGCATTTTTCGTGCTCCTGAGCATATTTTATGATGATTTCGTTTTGCTCTTTCCATCCTCAGGTATCGATGAAGATCATCATTTCGCATAAACCATACTTCTCAGGTTGAATTTAATTTGGAAAATGTTGAATTTGAGTTGGAATCGGTGGAATTTGATTTGGAAAAGCTATATACAGGGTGTCCCAGGAGTTGAACACAATCCGACTCCTACGTGTTCCACCACTCATTTCGGAACAAAAATGCCTAATAGCAATTTTTTGCCAGAGACCTCGTTTCCGAGTTATTCGCGATTTAAGATTTTTTTCGTGTTTTCGATCTTGCGTCATTAAACTGTCATAACTTCCTCAATTTTGGAGATAGCTCAAATTTGATGACACCGTTGAAAAGGGCGTTAAATTTTCTATCTATTTGATGTCAGAAAACATTTTTTTTTTTTAATTGCATTGAAGATGTGCCCAGATTTTGTTCTGAGAAGTTTGTATTTTCTTTACGTTAGACTTGTTGGCACAGCCCCAGAGTTGAATCCCGTAGGTCCAAAGAGGGCGTAAAATCTGCTTGTAGATGAGCAGTTTACTGTGAAGTGGTAGATGGGAAGTTATAGTTCTTCCTTTGCCTTGAGAATTGTGTTCAAGTCCTTCTTTATATAACCTAGCCAAGATGAGTGGGCAGGACGACTTCCATATTTATTGTTTCACTTTTAATAATACGTCCTTACAGGGTGGTTCTTAAAAGGACGATCCAGTATTCCGCTTTTAGTCAAATAAAAAGTAAAAAATGAATTTCAAACTGTATAGCTCATAATTTTGGTTTATGATTTTTGATTATGAGCCTTCGTGATCCAAGACAAACAAAAAATTGTTAAACCCCCTTCACCCCTCCCGTCAAATATTATGGTTTCACGTATCAAGATGTGTGGAATTCAAAAATATAATTTTTAAAACTCCGTCCGTGCGCCGACCGCAGCTTCCCTCAGAAACTATAGAACTAAAGTTGATAAAACTTGGATCAAACATTTTTGATCCAATTTGATTTAAATCACAGTTGGTAGGTACTGAATTCTCGGCATGACTCTCAGTCAAGGCTAAAGGGCGAAATCACAGGGTTGAAATTTCAAAATTTGAATATCACAAACTTCAAAATGACCATTTTGCTTTCATGTTCGTTATTGACAGACGCGATTTCAAAGAATCGATTGAGGATCGCATCAGCTGCTAGAATTGTAGTGGAATTTTCATGAGTGTTTCGTGAGTTCCTTCTGAAATCGAGTTTTTCAAGCCTTTTATAATTATGGAGAAAAGTATAGCTTAGGAAGAGGTTTTATTGTACCTCAATGTATTTCAGCTGTTCCACACGCGCATTTCTACGGCCTGTTCATATACATGTAAAAAAGTGTAAAATTTTTAGTTAGTGTATAGGCCAGTAATCATGTCAGGAGCAGGCAAATCAATAAATTCCCTTTTTGCAGCGTTACTGTAAAAATCAAAATGGAAAAAAATACTAAAAAACACCGAATTCACTCATTGTGCTTTTTTCGGGTTCGGTATTGAAACAGAAGATTTTTTCCCCCTGCCCCCTTAGTTCAATTATAATAATTTTATCTCTAATGACGAATCCTTGCTGCCGAGGGACACCCTAGAAACTAGTATTTCATGCCTGCGACAGGAATTCCGCTGGAAAAACTTAAATTTTCTTCCACCCTCCTACTACCGCTATCGCTACATTCGTCTTGGAGTTGTTTTTGAGTCAACCAATTTCAATTTCGTGCATGCGAAATAGTTAGTACTCTCTACCAATCGAAATAAAAACGATGATTCTCAAACCACACGCCTCTACCGTCTCGATATCGAAACAATAAATCGCTTGGGATC
Source organism: Creontiades dilutus (assembly GCA_031894815.1). Lineage (NCBI taxonomy): Eukaryota > Metazoa > Arthropoda > Insecta > Hemiptera > Miridae > Creontiades > Creontiades dilutus. The sequence continues at coordinate 74,055 of JAVIWC010006830.1, forward strand.
AACGTTGAAGGGCATTTACATTGGCGCATACCCACACGTTACTATTAATCTGTCTACGAGGGAATTGTAGTTGAAGAAGGAAAACAATCCTTCTAAATGTCACAGAAATCGAACTTAAACTCAATTACGGCGTAACAAGAAATAATACGAAATACAGATAGACAAACCTTCAAACTGCCATCTTCATAAAATTTTGTATTACCAACATTTTCAGTAATGATTGAGATCGTTTTTTTTTTCAAGCTCCAAGATGAGCTCAAACATTCCCTCGCTGTAATGAAATAAGATATTAATTTGACGGCAAATGGGATAAGGGGTGGCACCCTTTTAGGAGCTTTTAAAAATATGTTGGAAGCGTTAAACGATCTTTTATAAAGATTAAGTAACCCGAGCAACTTCAAAACTTCGAAGAACGGAAGTCTGTTCTTCTTATAGACGGTGGAAAATTATTATCGTTTATTATTTATTATCTATTACCATAATTGTGAACAGCACAGTTCCGAATTTTGCTAGTTGACTTGCATACCCCAATCCATCCACAAATCTTCCTATAAAGAAAATAAAAGTAATTCTGCCCAACAGTCTGTTCAACGTTTATTCATGGCCACACGGCACGACCGTTATCACGCACTATCGGTAATCGTCCAATCACGTAGGTATTAAAACAAACACTTGGGATATCGAAGCTCAAATATTTCTTGATTTCTCATTTCCAGGTATATGCAACGTCAAAAGGAACTCAAAAATCTGACTCGGTAGTCGAAGATGAGTCACCAGCAGTTGTTCAGGATGAAATGTGCATTTCAATAAACCCAGGACATCTTGATCGAGCGAATTCGTATTTTTTCTTACACGTTTGCGATAATTAGCCACGACAGAGTTCGAAGAAACTAAAATTTAAGTTAAAAGGTCCCAATTGGTGGATTTTCGTGAGTTTTTTCTGGTATGATGTTCTCAAAAATCACACCAGTCTTTGTTTCGTGCCTCCTGGGCCTGTTTTGTCAACTGTCCAATTGACACCACGTGGTTAAGAATTAGTTGATTACTTGCTCCAATATTTCGTGAACGGTTGGAGTCATGCTATACCAAGAATGCAGACTTTTAAGGAGGCTTGAAGGTTTCCTCGAATATTTTTCAAACTTCTCACAATCTATTTCACACACTGAGGACATAGTTTGAAGGATCACACTAAATTTAGCGATTAGGGTTTCGGAAATACTAGCGAGTACCAGAATTTCGCAGAAAAAACCAGGGTTTCGGAAATTGAAGTACCGAAAAAAGAAATTGTCTACTTGTGATCTGGGGCACACTTTCAAAAACAACCACCATAAACCTATCAAATCTTCAAAATCCAAAAAAAAAAAAAAAAAGGCAAAGAATATTGAGAACTAGGAAACGCAAGGTGTTGAACAGACAAAAAATTAGCTGGGAACCTCGTGGAGAAATATTACTTCCTCCCCGTTTTCTAATGAGTGTTGTGCTTACACTGCTAAAGAAGGTTGGGTGCTTTTAAATCAAGAGAAAAAATATATTTTTTAGCTTACCTGCCTCTATTATATCCAACTGGTAGAGAAGTTACTTTAATGAGGAACGAAAGCCAAATTACGACCCGATACACCTTCATTCTATTCCACGGCAGCTTAATCGAGTAAATATTTGTCCTTTGGTGATCACTAACTTGTCTACAGCAATTCTTACTATAAAAAATCTTTTTTTGTTTAAAGTTTACACGGGCCAAACTATGGAATTTTTGAAATTATTATTCTAATGCGAAATAATAAGACACAGTGTAATGATTTGCATTGTTTTCTCTTCTCTTTCTTCTCTGACTTACTTACATAGTGACGTCGGGACTTGAGTTTTCAACAACTGGTCGTGGACCATTTATGGTTGTTGTATGGATCACTGCTGGCCCATAGGCCTTAGGTTAACAACCATTGATATGGAAGGAACAGTCCGTTCCTAATAATTGGAGTTGGCAGATACAATATCGACTACCATCAGCGCTTTATCTAGTTTCCATTTGTATTCATTGGAGTTTGCTCAGCTTGGTACAATAAGGAGGGAGCAATTATGGGAGAGCAATCAAGTCAGGGCGGAGCAGTTCGGTTAAACCATTGAAACCATATTACAATCGTCGTCTCATCAAAACCTGGAACATCCGTAAAAGTACTTCACTTGGCCAGAGTCAACAGGGGGAGCAGGTTGACGTGCACAAAAGGAAAGCATAAAAGAGTGACAGCTTCCGGATCCGCGAGAATTCTTGAGTGGAGGCGACGCAAATCAAGGAGGATCATTGACGCTTCGACGGATCCAAAGTTCACGCCTCCTCTCACCTGCTTTTCCATGAATGACGTCACGACTGGGAAAAACTTTCCGGAGAGGGTAGAGACCAAGATTGGATTACAGGAGTCAAAGTACACACTAGTCTCGGATACGGGCGAATTGTCAGGTTTCAAAACCAGGAAAACAAGACTGCGACACTTTTCAGAACGAATAATTCAGGAGATATCCCGTCTTCTTAGCAAGCGAAGCACAGTAACTTATACTCCGGTTTATTCTGTACAATGAAGACGTACAGTTCAATCAGAGCGTTCGGATATGGAGAAATCCGTGATCGAGACTTTTACCATACCTTCTGAAGTTACACGTGTCAACTAAACTTTCAACTACCCACTTACTTTCAAAGCATTTTCTCCGTCTGCACGTGTGCAAATTATTGCATAGAAACACCTCGAAAGATCCACAATATTAACCCATAACGCGAAAAGTGGGACTTTGAAGGCCACTGTGATGTTACTTTTTATGTTGGCAACACTGCGTCAGCCCAAGGAAAAGGACCCCCATGTATATTCCTACCAGTTCATCGTCAAGCGCTAAGGAGTGAAATTTTGCTCCCACCCTCCGAAGGTCAGTAACCCGTTTTTCACAAACGGGCGAACCCAATTACAGGAAAAGTTATGGTAATATCAAAGAAATATAACTATGGTGAGGATTTGAAACTAGATGTAGTATTATAACTGCAAAAATCAAGATGTTGGAGAAGACATAATTAACGACTTCAAAAATCTAATAGAACTGTTGAAACGTGATTAACGTTGTTCGGCCAACCTATCATAAACCAGACAATTTCCTACGGAAAATTCTTGCATACAAGTCTGCAACGCATTAGGACATTTCATGTCTTTCCCCTACCTCCTAGGTACCTAACTACCTCACTTCTAAGAATCATAAATGCTTGCATACGAGTCTGCAAACATTGGGACATTTCTTCTGTGTATTCCCAGACCTACAACCTACTCCAGAAGCGTTGTTGTTCAATCCTAACGAGACTAATTTCAGCTTCCTACGGTTGATTGGAAAGAAGTTAGCTTCAGTAGCCACTCTGCTGATCAAGACCCTGTACACCTTATTGTTCATGTCCTAAGGAGGCTACCAGCCAAATCATAATAATCATACAGCCAAATTTCAGCTATAATCATATAGGTACCTATATGATACCAGCTATACAGAGGTACCATATAGAGGTACCTATATATATCAGCTATAATCATTGAGCAGATTTCGTTACGTAACGTAACGTGACATAACGACAATTTGGTTGTGTGCCATAGCAAAGACATGAAATGTCAAAAAACCAACTCAGGGTGCACGAGGCAGCACCACAACACAGCCATGTGATCTATTCAGTCAAGTGATCGATTACAGTCAACGAATCATCGTTGATCATCGATAATTAATTACTCATTCCCATACCAGATATGTGACACGTAATCAGTATGGTGTGTGTCTAAATTTAGGGTTAACGAAGGGCCCGACTGGCCCACATGTACTTGGTTTTGAATTCTTTCTAACCAACAAGGTGCGTTCATGTGTCGTGGCCTTCCAGGATCCAACAAAAATCAAATGACTATTGTTTATTTACACTATAATAATTGATACCTATATTTTCAGTCATTTGAATATTTGTGTGCATAAAAATATCAGTAAGTATAATACCTAAATTTGTATTTATTCATTGCAGATGCCCCCAAAAAGAGAGCTGCTTCGAACGAATGACAAAATTTTAATATGTATTTTTTAATGCTTATTAATTGCTCAATTTTACAATGTTTACTATACAAAATGTGATCAACAAGTGTGGTATTATATTTCTTTGCTCTTTGTGAAGCATGACATACCTTTTTCAAATTCTTTTCCTGCTCAATTGTGATTCGAAAGAATTAGTTTGTTTGATAAGACTGATAGGCAATATAATTATTATGTTGGATAAAAAGTTTTTGTGATAATTTTCGAAATATCAATTAAATGAGTTGTTTCTGATTTTGCTGAACTAAAACCCCCTTACCCTACAATTTCATAATAGCAACTGGAGTGAAAACATAGTAGGTATGTTGTAGGATTAGGAAGATTTGATCCATATTTTGTATGGTGAAAAAAAAAATTGATGACAATATTTTAATAGGGTGAAATAATCCAGCCAACTCATACTCGAATTAGCACAGTTAGCAATACAGTAACCTCATTATGTAAATAAAGTACTTACAAGTAAAAATATGAACGAAATGAGAACAAAAAAAAAGGTATACATTCTGGCCCACCTGTCATAGAGGTATCACAAGTGAGCGAAAGTCCTAAATGTCACAGCTAGTACAGAAGTTCACCTGTCGCGTTATGGGTTGAAGATGGAGAAATCCAACTTATTAGATGTATTCACGGACAAAAAGTCTACAAATATTTGAAAAAAAAAAATTATTATTGCTCCGTAGTATCCGCTGGAATTACGTGAGGAAAGCATCAGCGGATACAATTGAAATGGCATCCGGTTTTATAAGTTAATTTTATTGAACGGTCGAATAACCCTCCCCGGACCGCCTTAAATGCAAAAATTTGCTCTCCCTAAGGGGCAGAACTTTAACGGAAAAAATAACAGACACACAAATGTGAAACTAAACGTGCTTGGACTTGGTAAAAATCGCCTAGTATCCTGTGAGGAACCATCAGCTGAAACAATTGCAGCAGTGTTCTGTTTCATGAGTTCCTTTTCAAATCTAGTTTGTCAAGCCTTAAGTAATATAATTGTGGACAAGTGCAGCGTAGGTAGGTGTTTCATTTTACCTTGTTAAATTTAAGTTGCTCCACTCGACGGTTTGTACGTTATTTCCATGATTAGGATCTAGGAAAAGACCGACTAAGTCACTTTTTCTCCCGAATCGAGTTCTATACATGGTCGAAATCAGAAAATGATGCTCCTCATTTTAGAAAAATCGAGGAAGGGAAAAAACCGACGAGAACAGGAGTTTTTAGCTTGGAAGTTTTGGTGTACTGGGAAAGAACCGACGATGTCACTGTTCTTCGAGTGATCTAAAAACCGAATTCGTGGACTAAACGTTCCCCATTCGGGGTCAGTCCTATTTGGAGTGCGACAAAAATTCAGGTCTTTTTAATATGATATGCCTCGTCGAGACTCCTAAAGAATTCAGGGACATGATAAGAAATTCAAGAGTTGAACCTACTCCATTCACGGCCGTGAATGTGAAGCAACATTTGATAAAAGACTGGAGATCCTTGCTGGATAAACAGCACGGAACAAAATACTTTTTAAAACCCCATCAAATAAAGGAACTTTGTGTTTCGCATTACCATACCCGACTGGTGGAATCATCGCTCTTCGTACAACGGTATTTGTTTATAGTGTGATTGGACATCAACGACCCAATGACCTAAACAAAATGAAACAGGAAGAATTTGAATTTCCCCTTCCCGCCTACGACGGTAAGATTCGTCTTATTGTAAAATGCAGATCAATACAGTAATGTAGCACGGGTTTCATAAAGATTGGCATTAATTTAATACACATTGACAAATTTTGTGGTTTTATTCTTCAGGTTTGCTGTCAGTCTCAAAAGCTAAGTATCGCGATATAATGACTCTCCTGAAATTTTGTAGTCCAGCTACGACGAAATTTCTCTCATAATTACGGCACGAGTGATATCTGTAAGTATTATCGTTCTCTCTCTTTTAAACACTAGTGTAGATTTGTAAATCCTTGAAATCGTTATCTAATTAGAGAGAATGATTTTTGTTTTGCTTCAGACGTGAAGACTGTTCAAAAGGCTATTTGGAAAAAAGCCACCCCTATCTACGCTCGTAAACATTCAACATTCCATTATCCCTCGTAGTTTTTGTTTGTTTCACTAATATTGAAAATTAAACCATGTACAAAATGGGGGAAAAAAATATATACCTATGTTTTTAATGTGTTGATGTCATCGTTGGCTTTTTCCCTATTTTTCTGGGAGTTGGCTCAGTTTTTGATTTTTTAAACTAGTAAAGAAGTGGAATAATAGCGTTTAAAAGTGGTGGAACACTTTTATAGGTGTTTTAGTACGTAATGGGGCATATTCCAATTTTTTTATTAAATCTAGTCGAACGCAATCGAGTTCCAAACTTTCAAAATGAGTTTCCTCGTTTTCAAGGAAAGGTGACTTAGTCGGTTTTCATCTGGACGCTCCATATATGGTGTATTGCACCATTGTTGGTATTGCTAACTTTTTTCTAAATAGCAACGAAACAACTCAAAACTTAGAAATATGAATTTTCATTAAAAAACTCAATACAACTTAGTTTTGTTGACGTCCCCGTCCCGTAGTAGGGAACTATGGATACCTGCACAGGATTATCTCTTTACTGGGATTCCAGTGACCTTTCAACCTTCTACCTGGATCTCCTGCCTTTGGGAATAATTCATCCTAGCGAACCTCTTTCTCCGCGGGTTTTTCCCTCTCTACAATACGCGTTGTATTCGCATCAATTCTTCATGCAGCCCCAATGGATTTCACTGCGCTTAATCTCTGCCATCTCCAAGTCGCTGAGTCTTCAGTACATACGAAAGAACATATTCGTAAGTAATATCTCCGTTACAAGGACGTCCGGATGTCCGATTTGTATACGATTAAACTTATGATTATTGTGCCGTAAATAATTTGAATTCTACCGCTCTTTCGGTGGGCAGCTCTTTTCCCTCATCCGCCTCTAGGCATCGGTACGGTACATCTGATGATTACGATCCATCCATCAACTGATCCATCATTGATTGATAACCTGGAAGGTAAAACCTCACTCTCCCCCTTCATGAAACGGAGAAAATCACCACCTCATGAGATCGCCTTGCAGCCGAACATCAGCTTCCGTTATTAAATAAATTTTATTTATTTAGTACGGGCTAGCCCAATACAACGAAAGAATGAAATTGCACAATTATATGTCGCAGGCACATTGCGGAGCGGGGTACTTCACGAAGTGCCTAGGCGGATAGCGAAGTTCCCGTATTCTCTAATCGGTGGAATAATTTCATGAAGTGACTAGGCTTTTCTCGAAACGCCTAGGCATTCCCTGAAATTCCTGGAGAAGGTCAGTGGAATTGAGGAAAAGAGAAGAAACGACAAAATATGTAATAATACAAAAGTATATTAAGCATCGTCAAAAAATTGTCACTTTACGAGTTCACGGTGGGAGGAGGAGCTCATTTTGCTCGATTCATAAACACATACAGACTGGGCTGACAAAACAACTTGTTTGAAACAAGACAGTTTCACATCAGGAGGTGAGGCCGTTTAAGAGGGGTTATCTGATCTGATAAAGGGGCGGATGGAACAGAGGAAAGTGTCCTAAACAAGTTATCAAGAATGAGAGAGAGCAAAGCGTCCACAGCAAGTATTCAACTGTTGACATTTCACCATCTGCCTGACCTGCGGGTGTAGCTTCAAGAAGTGCCCAGGCGTTTCCAGTAACTCCGAGGCATTTCACGAAACTCCTCGGCATTTTACGAATTTTCCAACGAATTTTTGTGAAGCACTTCACGGAAGAATCGGGTTTCGCAATGTGCCTGCGACATATACATATAAAGGATGGTCAAACAGAGTTATGGTATGAATTTGACCATGTTGCATATTATTGTTTTTTTATTTTTTTATTCTTCTCACTGGTTCTACGAAGATATTCATTTCGGGACACTCATGGAGGACACGGTTCATCATTCGCGGCATGAAGGGCGGTTGTATAAATAATTAGTGGGAGAGAAAGATGTCAGATGTTGATTGCGCTAGTCCAAGCGGGGGACAAGAAACTTGACCTCAGAAAGCAGTGCAGGAGCGTCCACCGTTCCCCTGACCAATCCCAGAAGAAATCTCACGTCCGCCAAGGTCAACTTCTGCAGCCAGTGAGTCGTAATCAAGCTTATCCTGTGCAATGAGAAGTTTGTTGAAGAACTTAGAAACTTGCGATGAACTCTCTTGATCTGTCTAGTATGGCACTGGTAACACGGGTTCCAGACGACCGAAGCATACTCCAGGATTGGAATCACCAGGGCTTCACAAATAGTCGTTGTAGCTGGTAGTTAAAATCTCTGGTATTCCGTTTAATGAATCCCAAGAGATAGCCGAAGTATGGTCCGAGAACGAGAGATGACAGTCACGAATCACACCCAAGTAGCGAGTGGCATCAACCCGTTTTAATTGGTTATGGCCGATTATACAGTGGTGGGTTAATGGAATCAGGGAGCTGTGGAAGGTCATTATTGTGCACTTGGATGGATTGAGAGACAAACCAGTCGATGGGCAAGAGCCTCCTGCAGCACTAAACAGTCCAAGGGTGATTCAATACAACGGAACAATTTTAGGTCATCTGCAAACTAGAGAAACTCATCCCCTTGAAAAATCTCGTGGACATTGTTCATAACTAGCAGGAAGAGCAAGGGACCCAAATGAGAGCCCTCCCCGAGTTATCCCGTCTTATTTATCGGAAGACATCATCGGATCCTCCTCACCACGAGGACTCTACAAGCCACCAGGTAAGATTATACCACATTTCCCCAGCGAACTACCAGTAACCTAAGCTATACCTACCAAATTACCTCATTTACGAAAACATTTTCAATCGAAAGTGTTATCAGCCATTATCTGAACTAGATTACTGATAGGTATATTGAGGACGTTTTTGGTATGGTTATCTCACTTTGAATTCTCATGCCTGAAAGGCGTAATCCCTTTAAGTAGTATGATATTGTAGTTAATCACTGAAATGGGCATGCCTAAAAAGTATATGTCACTTGGAGTGTAGTTTTAGAGTATGTGCCTAGTCTATGCCTTACAGGCAGGTATCGTCCGAACCGTAATTTCATTCATGTCCTGGGCCGAAGTGTTAAAGTGGATTAAGGCCGAGTGGTTTAAGTGGATCGATAGTTAATTCTACCGGTTGAATCAAAATTAATAGCTTTTTAGTTTTCTAGTTCGTTGAAATCTTTCAAATTTAGTTTCGGCATTAGTTTCAGCCCAACTTCGGCTCTAACCCCCAGCTTAGAGACATTCGTTAGTCAATATCACCGCGCTATCGTACTATCTAAGTACATGGATTCATTAACAATCAACAGAACAACTCATCGTTGCTTCAGTAAAGTCTCGTATCAGTTCATTTCGTCGAATATCAACTTCCTAATGACGGTATGGCGTGGATCTGGGTCTACTACTTTAGATTGGCCTCGATTTCGTATTTTCCCCAAAACCCACGGACCATTAAGACTTATTGAAATGACAGTTTCTATTTCGTTGATCATTAGAAAGCAGGGGTTTCCAAAATATTTGCCCCAAGGGCCGAATCATAATGTGGAGGTGGTGGGGCGGGCCAACAGTGGGGTTCGGGGGGCTAGTCCCCAAGCCAAAGGGGGACATGGGCCCTCCCCCAGGAAATTTTTAAAATTAGATACTTGAAAAACGTGTTTTTAAGCAATCATAGACGAATTTGGCAGATTCAAAATTAGGCGTAATGTAGGTACAAAAAATTAGTTTTTAGTGATTGTATTTTTTTAAATTCCATGATTATTAGTTTTTCATTGTTCAATAAGTAAATAACAACAATTTGATTTTCAGGAATATATAAACAAAGCATTTTAAGTGAAATACATTTTGTTTAAAAGTATTTATTTAAAATTATTGCAGGCTGACTTTTTTTCTGTTCTTGCGGTAGTCTGATTTTTTCCATTGGCGTCCGCGGGTGGCGGGCCGGACCAAATCCTTCCGCGGGCCGTAGTTTGGAGACCTCTGATTAGAAAGGAAGGCGAAAAACAAGTGAAGGGCAATAATCATAAGTGATTATGGGCGTTTCAGTTTTTCCAACGATTACGAATTCAAACAAATTAGGGAACCAAGAGCTGTAGTAGAAGGATGGATTGAATTATTTACTATTTCCGCAGTACAACCGTTTCTTCGGAAGGGCACCCTAAGCCAACAGGGTAAATCTTAACGGAGGGAAAATCCATAGTATTGGTGAAAGAAGCTGTTACTCGAACCGTTCCAAAGAACGGCAAAAGAACCCAACCGGGTTTTATTTTCTTTCTCATATCTTCCTTAGCCTCTATTAGAACGAGACGTACTTTTACAGGTTGCAACACGAATAATTATTATTTATAATTTGATATCCTCATATCTACCTATTACATCTGTATATCCACTCCTACCCTCACCCTACCGTATCTTCTTACCTCAAATTGAATTGTATTCAATATATCTTTCAATTTATTCGACAGAGAATCATTCCTTAACCTAATTTCTTAGAGCGATTTTTGAAGAAATTGGTTAACATTGGTATTACCATCGGTACTTTGCAAATAAATAAATAAAAAGATTTAAAAAAAGAACAGAAATTCCAACAAAGACGGCTTACTCGAAACTTTTCCAACTACTATTGCAAACGTTGGTTTTCATAAAAGCTTAAACAGCACTCCGCATACAAGAGTCAATAAGCCATTGCCATGCAAAGTATGGAACGGAGAACAGACCCCATAACAGGCACACGCGGTAGCAACGAAAAGCTCCCCCTAAAAATTATCGAACCTTCAGCTGCGATCATTTAATAGTCAACCTAACAGATCCAATTAAAATACGATATTAAAAGAACATACCACAGATTCGGATTCTACCTAAAATGTCATGGACATTAAAACAAAGTGTCAAATTTTGGCACTTCAATCCACGTGAGACTTACGAAACTGCGTAGAAAATATCGTCAGCCGTAGAACCTACTAAAAATAGTTTCTGAACTCCGATTCGCGTGGTGCTATTCATTTTCTTTTTCAAAAAAGAAAAAAAAAATTTCAGAAATATTTTGCAAAAAACGTTTCAAAATAAAATGCCTTTCACGAAAATTGCTCAAATTGTGTACCGAAGTAAGCTGCGCACATGGCCCAGACGATTCGGGTTGATGGGCAATGGTGAACATTGCTTTTCTCACAAACTAAACAGTTCACTGATGTTCACAAAGGTCGATAGTTTTTCCTGTTTATTTTATCTCGTCGAATCAAAACAAATGAAAATGAGAAATCATAAGTTTCAATTAGAGAGCCAATTAACTAGAGGGCTACAAAAGATTCCTGTGCCAAGAGGACAGCCATGTGCGTAACCTACTTCGGTTCACAATTTGAGCGATTTTTGTTTAGATACATTTTATTTTCATTTTAAATCGTGTTGTGCAAAATATTCCTAAAATGTGTTTTTTCTTTCAAAGCCTAACTCCACTTGGGTTCTACGATGGGCAAAAATTGTTGCGCGGTTTCAGGGTACCGCGTTTGCGTGAGCTCGAGTGGGTTACGCGCGGTGAAAATAATCGATTGAGGTGTCAAATGTTCATGAAATTTTGCGTAAAATCCGATTACGGGGTAAAAAAACGGGGGTTCCAATTAGAAAAACAAAGTTGATGAGCTTAACGAGCATTTGCGTGTAAAAATCGAGATGTGATATTTTTTTTTCAAGGTTCGGCAAGTACGGAGATAATTTGCTGGTCCTACAGATTTTGGCCAACCTGTACGTAAACGCAAAATAAATAGACCGCAAAATAGCCGGTAAGGACAAATCGCACAGCAATTAAGTAGCTACATTGGGAACTGTTAAAATGAAGTAGCATAATTGATTGCAATGATTGACCCACATAGGTCCGTAAATAATAATCCAACCACCACACCCACCTACCATCCCTAACACGAGCACAGACATCTTAACACAAATACAATTTTCGCCAACAATGATGGAGTGTTACAGTTTTTGAGCGATCCTTCGTATTTTCAAGAGAGGCTGTTATTCCAACTGCTAGAAAGAACGACAAGAGAACCTACGCTTCCTCTCTCCTTTCTCATATTTTCCTTGGCCTCTATTAAGGTGAGCCGTATTCTTATTGTGCTCAACATGGATAATTATTATTAATAACCCTTACTCTTATTATACATATATTATTATTATTATCATAATTCATACATATCACCATTTGCTTTCCACACCTACCGTCACCTCTGCTTTATCTTCTTATGTCAAATTGAATTTTACTCAATAAATTAGAGTATTCAGTGAATCCTCCCTTCAATACCTTTCTTGGAGCGATATTTAAAGAAACTGATATTAAAATGTCCAAATGACTAACTTTTGTACCTCATTTAATAACCTTTACACGTATCAGTATACTTGTCATATTGAGATTTCAGAAATTTAATCCCGATATTCACTAGGATTGTCAGAGCCAAAAGCACCCTTTCATTCGTTTTATCAATTTTCCTTTGGAAAATCGTCCTCATGAATCCGCTCATGATGCACACAAAGCGAGACTGAAGCTCTAAGGCTTCAATCAACCCTACGTGTTTCATTTGTTAGCTAACCCCCCAGACATCATTGTGTTGGAGTATTGCGAATCAGTCAGTTTCCATTTTCGGAAGAAGTCGTTTTGTAGTCAAAACGCCCTCTCCCCTATTGCCCCCCCCCCCCTTTAATTTTTCCTTGTGTGCCTTTTAAACAATTTTATTACTGTATATAAACACAACCAAAGCAGTGTTATCCAGTCACTCCTAAATAAAATAGAAAATAAAAAAATAAAATTTATAAATTTTTTATAAACATAAATTAAGAAAATTCACAGTTAAGAGGTGAAAAAAAAAAATGAAAGTTTGAAAACGTTGTGTTATTTCGCCTTTTCAATGGCTGCCCAGCAACTTCAACTGTACGGTACTATTTTCATTTTTCACCCTTTGAATACTCATAGCCCCCAACTTACTGACAACCCAAATCGCCCACTTGGGGGCGATCGCCCCCAGGTTGGGAACCACTGTTCTAGACCATTCTGAGCTACTTTCGTTTCGTGTTTGTCTGTCTGTCTGTGTGTTGTGACCGCTGGTGACTCTTCATCTACAGGAGATAACAACAAGTTGATTCAAAGAAAGGGAAACCGACGAGACGGAACGTAGCTTTCCTTTCAAAGATTATATCAAAAGGTAAGAATATATGCCTGAATCAAATTTCTTTCAGAAGAACTAAAGATCAACATTTATTAGGCGCCTGGAGTCAATTTTGACTATATGGAATTGTAATATGGGAAAGCACCTTCAGTTGCCTAATTGATAAAATGTTTAAATTCAAAAATTACGTTAAGGATATTGTTCGATGAGCACAGGCGCCATTTCACCGGTACGGTACTTCAAGTTGTGAATTCTCTGTCTACCCACTACACTCATTGAATATGCTCCAACTAATTCGTAAACACAAAAGTATTTATTTTGATGATGTGAGACAGTGGCAATACAATCCGTATGGACTAAAATTACATGGAGATAAAAGTACGTTTGCTCGAATGATGGCAAAATGCAGAAGCATGTAATTAACACATGAAGATTTTGAAAAAATTAGAAATCCAATAAAGATAAATCGTGAACAGGTATTTAAAAATGAAACTTGTTAAGCACTAAGAGATAGCCAGTATGAGTACCTACATTATAAAAGAAAACTAATCATTTTATAATATTAATAACAATATAAATTACGTATCAACTAGGTACCTATAGGTACGCTATTTCGGTAAAGCGGAATGAGAATGAAAAAATGAATACCTGCCTAATATAATAAAAATTACAATTATTAATTAGGTAAGCAATTGATCATGGTGTAAATGTAAAGTTAAAGGCACTTTATAAAAATTATAATTAACCAATTCCGCGTGTGGCTGTGCCTCAGTGCTGTACCAACTAGTTCAGTCAAAAGTTATTGTTCGATTGAAGAATGTAACATGTAACGGAGAAGATGTAAAATGAACTATCTATCTATAAATGAAGATAGACGAGGTCATATCATTAGTAGGTACTGCGCATGAGCGACCATTTTCAATTTGTAATTCCTTAATTCAATACGAGTTCAAGACACGTTACAATTATGAGTCCAGGAGGAGCTTTCGCGCCCGAAAAGATGGAATTATGGAGATGAGAGGAGCGTTATTGAGTTAACGCCGCTCCGAGGACTCGTTAAGACACGTGACGATGACTGAAGATTCGCCTTTCCCCCGCGTGAAATTATTTCACTGAAATATGAGACATGACGGGAGGAATCACCGAAAGAACGATGACAACACGTTCGAAATATCATTCGAAAACGGGTTACTACTGAATATCTCTACCAGGTAAAAGTAGGAAACATATTGGTGAGTAAAGCGTACATAACAGGTTTACTAGCTCCCCTCCTCTGAGCTAGAATCCCATATGTGTAGGTTGCATAGGCAATTTTTCATCTTCGGTACTTAAATGTGTAAAATTAATCATTTAAATGATCTGGCTATAGAACCATAGAGGTCTACTGTTTTCACGAATTCTGTCTTAGAATGGTCTGAAACGGATTTGTATGCAGTCATCTACCCTCTCATGTGTTGGGTTGTGTTCTCATGTTAGGTAAGTATTTGATTTTGTCGACAGAGGCCTTCTTCTTAAATTACTACCGAGCTATAGGATTGTAGGACCTGACCTGCACTGTTTCACTAATTATTTTCAAGAACGGAAGCAAATTGACAGAGGGAGTTTATAGAGCTGTAAAACCAATAGACTATGGTGTAATACAGGAAGAAACACTTACTTCCATTTTTTTTTTAATTTTTATCGATCAATTAGAAAATATGAATATTAAAGGAATCTCATATCTATTTATATCTATTTGCTGATGACACGGCAATTTTGTGCAAAGGTGAATCTTGGGAAGGGGTCATTAACGTTGCTAATTGTGACATAAATATGGTATTCAGATGGCTATGTAGTAATACTTAAAGCCTAAATGTTGAAAAAAAACTAAGTATTCCAAAATACCGTGGAATTCTCAAGGTCACTCACGAGAAATCTCTTAGTGCCCAAATCAAACTTCATGTCTGCAATGGAAAACGCCGATTGCAGTTGTACTGCGCTGGAACGGGTCCAAAACACGAGATAATTGGGGGTTACTTTAGATGAGGACCTTAAGAGGGATTGCCATGTTTTAGAGCTAACTAAAGAAACCAAAAAAGTGTCTACATCTACCAAATTAGAGGATGCCTTAATAAGAGAAGTTTAATTATAGTCTATAAGGGCCTAGTACAAAGCATCATTGGGTTCGGAATAATCGTAAGGGGAGGCAATGCTCAAGCAGTTCTCAACCCTTCAAATGTATTGCAAAAGTCTATTTTAAAAACAGTTTTGAGAAAACCCCGCAGATCCCCTACCCATGAGTAGGGATGGAAACGATATACATACATCGGAAACATCGATATTTTGTAACGATATATCGATATATTGGTATCGATATTTTAATACCAATATAATGGCACAATCGATATTTTTGGTCCGATTTATCTGTGGATCGGTCGGGGGATAGCATTAAAATCGTAACAAACTATATTTTGTATGTTTAATTTAAAAGAATTTCCTTCCTAACAAATTTTGAAAGTAAACTTTTTCCTTTGTTTCCCGTTTATTATAGTTCAAAGTATTTTTATTTATTTATTTTTTTTTAAATATTAATACTAGTAGGCCTACTCACATTACTCATTTTGTAAGTAGAATTTTTGTATTTTTCAAATGAAACTTTTTTATTTTATAGTTTACATTTCACAAACGTCTGTATTATTGTTAACTTTGCCTATCAACCTATGATTCAAGTACCTTTTTTTGTATTGCCTATTGAACTTAATTTTGGTAAAGGAATTTGGTTTAGGATAGATAGCTAACCTCAGTCATTCGTAGTTTTTTAGTAATACTCGTATTTCCTACTTCAAATTAGGATATATCGATGGCACCGAATATCAGAGATATGGATTTTTTGGCCGATATATCGGTGCCATCGATATGTTTCATTCGATTTATCGGAAAACCAATATATCGATATGTCGAAAATTTTTGCCCGCACTACTCATGAGTTGCATTGCTGCGCTGAAGTTTTCTTTCCGACTGACTTCCCAAGCTGTTGTCCCCATACCGAAAACCCGTCCATGGAGTACATCTAAATTCTATTGTATGCCTCTTCCGATTCGTTCTTCGCCTGAGGATATGAGACCACCTTCGAATTTTACCAGCTCTCCCTTCAAAAAGAAGAAATTTTCTTGGCTGATATCAGTAGGATCTGAAAACTGAGATTCCATTATCTCTAGTATAAATGTATCGTGATATCGGTTTGCACTCGTTGGGCGTTCTAATACGCCCAGCGGGTCAAGATTGAGACCCGTTGTAAATATCAGTTTCTAGTGGCGCTTGTATAATAATATTTTTATTATTACTTATGAATAACAAGTCTGTTGTGCCACAGGTAACACCATTTAAGAATAGCAACTCCCGCCAGCCGCACAGGGTTATACCCTATGGCTGTGGAGGTATATTCCAAGTAATTTATAAAAGATCATATATTTATGTTATTTTGGAATAAAATTCTCATTCATTCATTGTGCCACACCCCCCTCCTCCCTTCGGCTCAATTATAATAGGCACCCCTCCACTGAAGGACGTCCCAACAACGAATTCAAGGGAGTTTTACAATTTTTTTTCTTGGTCGATTACAAAGGTTCGTTTTCAAAAATATTATACCAAAACTTGTGAATTTCCGATCGTTCGCTGTACTAACGAAATAAGTAGTCAGCTTCGCAACACTACAATTAGAGTGTGTTGATTCGGGTGCCCAAAGTCTACGGCCTGACCCCATACCAGTACTGCTTAGATCGGGCTAGAGAACCCGGAGGGAATGTTCGGAATCTGCCGAGGCCTCTTTGAGGGAGGCAGCTGTGACGTGGAGAACATTAGGCGGGCCGGTTCCACGTCAGAAGACTGAAGGCGAGTTAATTCCAGGGGTCAGAAATTATACATCAAGAACAGTTGTGAGATGGCTAACCTAACTCCGGGTTAATTCGTGATCATCCATAATGGTAAGGACGGATCGTAAAAAGTTTGCAAGGTGAAAAAGAAGAAAAACAAGTAGACTTGATTATTGTGACAAACGCCGTGAACTTGATAGTAAAATCGTGAAGAACAACAATTATTTCGGCAATTCATTTTTAGTTTTGGTTGGGGTCATTTGGCAGCACTCAACTTGCTATCAGCTTGCTTATGTTTACCTCTGTTCCTTGACCTCTTTTCTCCGGTCCGCTTTTGTATTTTTTGCTTTTTGTAGTTCCATATCAACTTGGGAAGATCAGTGATTCCAATTTGGTAGATTTTCAATTTAAGATTTAAGAAGTAGCTCATCATTATTGTGACAAACGCCGTGAACCTTGAGAGTATACCACACAAAATTATTTCGGCAAACATTTATAGGCCCTCCCTGTGAAGAAAGGCTTTGTCAGTACAAGGGGTCCTGTTAGAATTGATACGGTGAAGTGCGGGATTGTTCAAACATTAGGAAGAACTAAACAGGTCCCCACAGCGAACCAAAATATTTGTCCATCTTCGTATTAAGAATTAATTTCGGCGTCAAAATTTCGTTTGGCTCATTTCTCTCACATCAAACTCTGAATCATCTGGTGATGGAATCGTAATTGTTGATTTTATCATGTGAATAAAGAGGGTAGTTCAAAAGTAAAATAAGGTAATTAATTTAATAGAAGAACAATTTAAAGACTAATATAAAGTAAAAGAAGTCTAACGTGGGTTTAATAATGGAAAATTATCATGCCCCGGCTGCATACCACTTACCTTTGAAAGAACATAACCGTCTACAATGGATATCAGGAAAAAAATGGATCAAACCAAGTAGCCCATTATTTCAGTGTCACACGGTTTTTCCTCACTCCCTACAACGTTTTGAAAAGTAGCCCCCAACAGGCAGGAAAGGGTGTTCATGAAGTTGCTTCTGTTGTGTTGACATCCCTTATCCTAGGATTTCCTAGACCTTCCCAGTCAGTTCTACTGCGAAAACCATCCCTGGAGGCAGCAGTGTGGGTTTTTCAACTCCCACTCCAATAACATTCTGGCTGTGGCAAGTGAAACTTTATCGCACTTGTTGACAATTAGTGTAGTTGTTGGAAGTTCGTTGACAACATTTTGGTTCAACCAGTTTCAATTGATTTGTGGCCTGTAAAGGCGGTGAAAGGCTATAACCTCACTCCCTACTCTCTCACTCCATACAATATCCAGCCAATAGCCCCCTTAAATTGTAGGGAGTGAGATCTGCTTGTAGCAAGTGAGATTTTGGCAAGAAAACTTAGTATTTACTGTAGCTAAAATTAACCTAATTTGTTCTATTCCACTCAACTAAATTGAAAGACTTGAGCGGCGATTCCCATGGAGGTTGGAGGCTCAAGAGGGGAAGAAATAGTAGTATATACCTCACTCCCTACAAAAGTTTTTTTTTTTTTCAAAATTGCGTATCAACAGTACGTTTTAACATTATGTGTTATCACTTGGGTAATATGTCGAGAGAACCGCAGTAATTGATTAAGAACAAAAAAATTGATCAAGTTTCAATTTTTTTTTTTAAGAAAAGTCGATACCCAAATGTGACCGAAATTTTGAAATGACCCACATATTAAATATTTGCGTGAGGTGCGTAATGGATTTGTCATTATCGATAAATTAATTTTCATTTCATAATTTCCCCTAGTAAGAGCGGGTAATCTATTTGTACTATCTAAAAAGACAGATCGTCGTTCCCCGGTTATGTGAGGTTGAGGGAAACGAAACTATCTCATCTACTCGAGCTCCGGCAAAAAGGGGGCGCCGAGGGAAAATTTACATGAAAGACGAGAGAGCTCTCCTCGGCTTCATTAATAAATCCTCGAAATTTATGCGATTTTCTTACCTGCTCATTTCCTTCCCGCCCTCCCGTCCGCTATCCACTTCGCTCTCTGAGTGTTTTCCGCAAAAGCAAGCGACAGTTTTATCGGGTTTGATGAGGGCTCATTTTCTGTCTCCTCATTCGGCGCCGTTTTAGAGCGAAAACGTTCGTTAGTCTCTTTCTGAAAACTTGTTTCGGACGTATAATGGGTTTTTTCTTTGCGCCGAAGAAGTTTATCTGCTTGAATTCGAGATTAAGAAAGTGGAAATTAAGGGTGAAAGCCGCAAAAATGAGTAATGACTTGTAATCGCACAAAAGTCATTTCATTGGTACTTGACTCTGTTGATCGTATTTTAGAGCCATAATACAGGCGTGTTGTTTCAAAACCGGCTCAATACAAATTAGAAAATTTTCCAAGAAACACAAAAAACGTTTTCCCGTGAAGCATACTATAACCGTTTTAAATCAATGTTGCTGTAAAGATGAGAGGTTTTTAGGTCAAGTTTCATTTGAAAAAAATCATCAGACTTTCCAAAATTCTAAATTCAAGTTTGGATTGAGCCGGTTTTGCTGCAATCAGGCCGGTTTTGGCTAGGTTTGTTCCCGTAATACAGCAGTATTCTCTAAAACGTGACTGTTTTTGTGTCTTGAGTCATAATTGAGACGTGTAGTTTCAAAACCGGCTCAATCCAAGTATGAAAATTTTCCAGTAAAGACAAAAAACGTTTTCCCGTGAAACATACTATTTCAGCCGTTTTAATTTAATTTCGTTGTTAAGATGAGAGGTCCTTGGGGTTTTTAGGTCAAGTTTCATTTTCAAAAAATCATCAGACTTTCCAAAATTCTAAATTCAAGTTTGGGTTGCGCCGGTTTTGTTGTAATTCTACCAATTTTGAATAGATTTGTTCCCATAATAGAGCAGTATTCCCTAAAATATGACTGTTTGGGTCTTCCACTCTTTTCTCCGAAAGAACCTAGGGTTGGAAATTAATAAAACAGCATAACACAGACGAATATCGGAAGAATTTTTATTAAATAAAAGAAAAATTAGAAATAAAAAGAAAACATAGGTATTTAATGCAAAATTAGAACTCAGGTAACTCGATCCAGTTGTAAGAAAAAGTTTTCCAAAAATGAATCATCGAAAAAAATTCCATTAGATGAAAAAATTTTCAGACCCATCAATGTGTTCACATCTCTTTTCTCTTTCGCCCGAGCCTTCTGCGATGGATTTGTTCACGCTTTTATTGTAGAATTCCGAATCCGGTATTACTTCCCAGTTGTCACCAAAATGTTTCTTCAACAGATAGTTCACATCCCTGATTTTTGCCGGATTTATGGGAAGTCCAACGGGAATACGGGGCAATGATGTCTTGTGCTTTTTCGTGATTGTTTTGAAAGATCCAACGTGGTTTTAAAAATTCACTCCTCCTTTCACCTCGAGGTCATACATTTTTATTTTCAATGCAAATCATTTAGCAGCAGAAAATTTGAAGTGCCACTGACCTGGGCCCCGCAACACTGACGCCAATGAAGCTTTGAAATCCCTCATTTTTCTGGCTAATGAAACAGTTGTTCTTTCTTCAGAAAACAACTCTGTGTGGTCCGAGGGCATCATTATCGTGGTCTTCCTTCTTATTCATTTTTTTTTTTTTTTCACGAGTCTTCCAAAAATTTGATCAGAGAATTGAGCCGGTTTTGAAACTGCACACCTCAAATGAGGAGTTTGTTTCCAAAAAATACTGACGATTTTTTTTTTTTTTTTTGGAGAATTTTTAAAGAAAATCACCCTTTTTGAAAATGTAACATTTCTTCAGCAAAATTCGTTTGGGAAAATTCTGAAATGATTCCTGGATTTTATCAGTATTCTTCATGACCTCCATTTAGTACTAGCATCACGTCCACAGATATTTGCTGTGAAACACCGAGAGTGACCTATCTTCTAGGAAAAACGATTGGGAACTTGTTTTCTCAGCGCCATCCCCAATCTTAGAGTTTGAAGCCACGTCACCAAGGTTTGCATCCATGTAGGTGCAAGTTGTGCAATTTGGTAATGGAAGAGCCTAACTTCGATTCTCCCAATACAACATCCTCTTACAAATCTAAAGGATCCATAGACATAAAGAACTGTGTATACCTACCAACTGATTTGCCACGAGTGCGAGTATAGTTCGGCTTTTTATGGGGGAAAGGCTACAACCTTTAATCTGAGAATGAACAATCACGGGGCCTCGGTGACTCAAAACAAAGCGCTCCCGGTTGGAGACCAAATGTGTCCATAATGGATCATTTGATTAACGCTTTCGGGTAAAATTGCTGTGCTAAAAGCCACATTCAGCAAATGATCGCCAGCTGCAACAATCAGAAAGGGCTCACAGGCGTGTTTTGGGGGCTAATACACCTCTTGGCCTCAATTTAAATTACTGGAAATATTGGCATCATAAATTATTCTGTCTCAGCTTTGAAACACCGAGACCAGGACTCACAAAATCATTTCCCCTCTAGCTTCCGTGATCAAGATTCGTTTGAAATATTAGAAAACTGTTCTCTCATTGAGTATAATTGTCTAAATTTCTTCCACGTAAATAATTGAATCTATACTGTTCAGCTCTTCCACCAGAAAATCAAGAATTCCAAAAGAAAGGATGAGTTGAAAAACATTTTTGAGCTTATTAAATTGGCCATATTTCGTACACTTGTTCAGAACATTGCTAATTTAAATCACTGGGGCAAATTATTCAATCGGGGTTCATGATTTGAATTCTAAAGCTTTGGAGTCTGCGTGTTTCACAGGATAGAGCGATTATTGAATTTCAGGAGCACGTAAATCTGTTCTCAACCAAAATACCTATTAGGATTGATCAGTTGATCATATTAGTGTGCGAAATTCAATTTCACATAGAAATTCAAATCATAGAGCGATTGAATTATTGAATTTCATTGAACCTCAATATGCATAGAATATCTATAATCTATTCTCACTCGTATTGCAAAATACCTATTTGGATTGACAAATGTAGAGGGGGCACACAAATATCTGATCATATAGGTGTTTTGGATTGTGGTGT
This sequence comes from Creontiades dilutus, assembly GCA_031894815.1. Classification (NCBI taxonomy): domain Eukaryota; kingdom Metazoa; phylum Arthropoda; class Insecta; order Hemiptera; family Miridae; genus Creontiades; species Creontiades dilutus. Next base: position 96,202 of record JAVIWC010006830.1, read on the forward strand.
CTCCTGAAATTCGATAATCGCTCTATCACCTGTAAAACACGCTCCCTCCGAAGCTTAGTACAGATTCAAATCACGAACGCAAGCCAATTGAATAATAAACCCCAGTGAAACAATACTTATTTACCCCAGTAATAATATTGAATAATAGAACCCCAGTTAAATTGTGTATCGGCTGCGATAGCCTTTTCAGAATGTTAACTCCGTGTATCGGCTACTAACTACACAACAACATTCACATCGGCTATTACTGATTCAAAACAATCGGCCGGACACCACTAATTAACAAACAATAATAAACGAAAAAACGTAAATGTTGGCACCATAAATCGGGCCATACATCGGGAATGGTTTGACCTACGGACGTGGGGAAGGGCTCATTCGATTCCAAATAGTATGTTCTTCGAATAGGAAAATATTTAATACTTAAAGTTTTGAGGTTTTCAGGGGACAAAACTTTTACAGCCCTTAAAGGGCACTGGCTCAAGCTGGCTCAAGAATTGGGGCGTCGTCGGACCAACATGGATTTTTCCTGAAAATTTCAGATTTTTTGCTCCAGCCGTTTCGGAGATATCGCGTACGGCGGACGGACGGAAAATTTTTATTGCAGATTCGGATTCCACACCCTTTGAAACGTAAACCATGAAATTTTCATGGGGGGGGGGGGGGAGGGTTAGATTTTTTTTTCCTAGAGCGATTACAATTTACAATGGATGTAAAATAAGTAAATGGATCCATAAAACTAATATTAAATATTCAAATTTTGGATTCGAGTTGTTATCTGGATGTTTTCTAGGAAAATTATATTTGCCATGAAGTAGATAGCTGAACAGAAATATTCAAACCTCAAATCCATTCAACATGAACATAATACTTCACCTAAAACAAATCGACTATTACTACCGTGGGTGACTGATATTGCCGTCTTGCCGTGGCTCAGGTATTCAGTTTGAAATTCACCTCAGCGGAATTGTATTGTGTCGAAAAAGTTACTTCGGTTTGTCCCTGGTGATTGTTTGCTTGTAACGCTTTCGTCAACCAGCTCCAACATTTGAATTGCTCCTTCCACGAGCCCCCAGGCACTGTCCCGTGGGAAAATCTACCGTCAAACGATCGCCGTTCTTTTTCAAATATTATTTTTGAATCGGAAATCAGCTTCAATACTGAAAGCTTGATTAGCCAGTTCTCCAATGCGTGAAACTATGTATTGAACGAATGGGAACACATAATTTGGCCAGCATATTGCCATTTTTTAGGGCAAGACTGTTTCAATACTTGTATACATAAAAAACGTTAAAACCCAGGGATCATTTCGGAATACTTCAAAACGGATTTCGATGAAGAAATTTGTCTAAATTTATATTTATCCAACTGGACTAGAATTAAGTTTTAAAAAAATTATCAATAAAATCAGATGAAAATACTGAAGAAATTACGATTTATCACCATTATTCGTTCCATCACACACAGACACTAAATTAAAGGCTAAAATTGGGATCGAACGAAATAACAATCACGAAAATTGGTTGAGAATTATAGGATGGGTATCGGAGAAAAAAACGCTGGAAATTCTTTCACTGGGGTTTATTATTCAATTGGCTTGCGTTCATGATTTGAATTTTCACTAATCTTTGGAGTGTGCGTGTTTTACAGGTGATAGAGCGATTATTGAATTTCAGGAGATATGCATAGAGCACGTAAACCGGTTCTCAACCAAAACACCTATTTGGATTGATCAGTTGATCATATTTGTGTGCCTCCTGAACCTTTTTTTAGATTTAGATAAAATAAGGGGCGCTTACGAGTATTTCTCACATTATTGTTTTGGGGAGGGGGTACCAACTTACATGAGGGGGCTAGTTATAGGTTGGAGGATGAGATGACGTACTTTGATAAGTAAAGTAACTTAGTTTAAGGAAAGTTATAAAAAGATCTTGCTATACGAGTACAGAGGAATAATATTGAAAATGATGAGCCAAAAAGAATGTCTACACGAAAGTGAATGTGACTGAACGTCGTAAAAACCGTTTTGAAAAACGATTACGCTCGAATCAGACAGGGAGAGGGTAAGCCATGGCGAGCCCGCCCCACTTCCATATCGGTGAAATGCCCAAATACGTTCGATTATTATTGGAACTCTTTTGATGACCCGTCTAGCAGCCCGAGCTTAATTTATTGCTACTGCTCAAAGCGCATTCTCCCATAATTCCGGCGATATTGGAATTATATCGGCACTTGAGTTTGCTCATTTACACGAGGTTCTAATAATAAAAGAAAAAAAACAAAGCTTTACTTCATCGACAATAATTACGGAACAACTTCGAAAAAAAAAGGTTCAGGTTTATGGAAGGGACGATAAAATCAGAGGGCTGATTAGGATAATAGGAGATGAGTGGTTGCCAACCGGGAAAAGGTGGGTATTAAAAGACTGCGCCAAATTAAAGCGCTCCAGCTGTTAGGTTGTGAAGAGTGGATTAACTGGGGTTCACAATTTCCTATTTGAATCATGAAATCGTGGAGTTTGTCGGAGGGCCAGGGAGAGAGGAATGATACGAGCGTTGGAAAGGTTTAACGTTAGTGAAGCTTCCAACCTGGGCCCAGCCGTTAATTCTATTCGAGTGTTTTTGAACGAAGTCGTGTTATTTGACATAACAAGTTCTCATGTGTGAGAAACACGGAAATCATAATACACCTCCTCCCCCACCCCCTGCCCGCGAGAATCATTTGTAAATCATCGTTTAGAAACATCAATGTAATTCAATCATCATTTATCGAATTTATTAAAATGCTCATGATGGAACAGTACGAATAAGAATAGTTGAAGAGCAAGGAATAGAGAGGGGTTGACATGCAAACCAATTCAAAGTTCCCTCAATGCTCCCAACTCATCCAGCCAAGGATCTGCCTGAACTTCCGGCCGAAAAACCCCTATTATTAGTATTTTTGTATAGAACTATAATTTAGCTTAGTTCAGATATGCGAACTGAACGAGTTTCGTGTGATGCAAAAAGTTCGTGTTCAGGTGCCTCTGTTCGTGTTCCCTTACGTTGTTGTTTGAGAACAGGCGTGGAAGGTCGCTTTAACTGCGTCCATTTCGGGGAAAAGGTCACTGATCACGTTGGGGAAACGTCGCACAGTGGTCCGAATCGCAAATCTAGCTGGACAAAAGTTCAAAATCCGTCCAACTCAAAATGGGCGTAAAAAGGTTCTGCCCAGTGCGGTTGGGTGTGAAATGAACAAACAAAGGTGATAGAGTTGTTCGATGGCCTTTAAGTAGGTAAGCGTAGACTTTTCTTGATGCGCTCACAAGGAGATTTCGAAATGCGCCAGAGTGCAGGTTTCACATGAGTTTAGTTGCAATATTTCTCGAGTGCAGTTCAGTTCATAAAACCATCTGATCTTGCTTCTTCCTCGATGAAATACATCCCTAAAAGTGAGCAGATTTGTTCAAGCTCAAAGCTATGAATGACAGTTTTAGAACGAAGTAGGGAAAGCCATCGAAACATAAAATATCGATATATCGATGTTCAATAGTATCGGCATTAAAATATCGATGCCGATATATATCGTAGGTCAATCATCGATAGTAGCCACTACCGATAGAAAAATATTGGTTAAAAAGTTGAATAAAATTTATGTATTTAATGCACTTAGTAGACCAAATGAATGCCACAATTGAGTTTGCAGAAGTTCAAATTTGATTTAAAAAGAAAAGTTAGATAATTAATACTAATCAATAAATCCTTCCTTAAATTAATGTAAATACCTATGTTTAGAACCTATGGTTCAAACAACTGAGAATAAACAAAAAAGAAGAAGAAAAGAATCAACCGTGAACAAGATACAATCTTAAAAAGAACAACTCAACACTTGCTGAAAAACCACAACAAGTTGTTGTCAACAACCGCAATTTTCCAATTTTCCTATGGAACGTCCAAACCACTAACCTTCTTCTTCTATTTTTGTCGACTTGGGCCAAGACTCTACCAAAACCACTACCACTACTTGATATCCTATGGATATTATCCATGGATAGATATCGATATTCCAGCCAGACGAAATCATTATTGTGGGCATAATAACTAGTGCGAAGTGAAAAAAATGGAACTTACGATCGATATTGTTTCATGAGTCAACATAATATGTGATATTATCAGATAAAGCCGATATATCGGTAAAAAAAATATCCGCTGAAATATCGGAAAAAATATTGGCCACTAACTATTGATATCTGATACTGTTAGCCCTTGCATCATCGATAGAAAAATATCGAAATATCGGAGGAAAATATCGATATTACGATACTATCGACTATCGATGACAATCCCTAGAACTAAGTGATAATAACGTAATTTGATGACAGCACGAGTCCTGTTTTTGTCTAGCGATGTTAGAATAATCTTGATTAGTTGCCCGTTCTTGCTCGTTTTGTAACAAACTTGAACTTTGTTTTCAGGAGGACCGGTCACTGTACCGTGACCTCATGGTCATCTTTGAGAAAGGGAGCCTCTTCAAAAGTTAAATGCCTTTTCATTCCCCACGTGAATGTGCAGACGAAGGTGAAATTTGAGATTTAAATTTAAATTCACTTTCGCTTGCGAGAACCCAGTTACCTTAACGTAGTTACCGTAGCAGAGAACGCCCTACTATTATTGTATCTGCCTTTTAAATTACATCCGAATTTCTTCATAAATCTTCTTTTTCTTCAATTGTGAGATGAAAGGTGTGAGAAAACATTTAAAGAATTTGGGATTTTTGTCCAGCTCGATTTACGATTTGTACCGTTGTTTATCGCCGAGACTGATAATGTGCTCGATATCAGTTGTTCGTTCTCGTGAAGTGCTTTGCGGTGATGGATTTCCAATTCAACATAAATTTAAAAGTCAACCCGTGACTTGCTGGTGGCGCTAGACGGACTCTGGCAGTAACATGCACCGGACGAAGACTTGCTGAATTACCTGGACGGAATCAGTTGACGGAATAATTTGAATAATGAAGACGACGTGGTTTACAGATGCGCCCCATTGAAAATCCATTTCGACGACTGGCCACAGAATACAGTATATTACTGCATGTTAAGCTCATTTTTCATTTCCCCAAACTTTACACTTTTCCGATTCTCTCTACAGTTCTACACCCACGATGTTTCACTAAAATTGTCGCCCAGCTATTTGTATTCCAAATGGTTTAAGTACGTGTTTTTAAGGGGTAGGAAGGGATTGAACGGGGAGTTTGACAGCGTGATATGTTGAGGTTTCTTGGGATGAAAACTAACGGAATGACACTTTCTTAACAATGAGTTGGGTTTACAAACACTTTCCTTTCCACCTTTCGTGTGCAACAAATGTGACGCCTCCACAATGCCGTACTTATCCAAATCAAATTCCAAAGTAGCTATATAAGTAGTGTTCAATCTTTTCACTTTGTGGGCATACGATTTTCGGGAATCTAAGAAATCAGGGACACAACTATGAGAAATGTGGTTTGGTTCGTACATCATGGTAAAGAAGACAGAAGTGTGTACTTCACGAGAACTTCGTTATTTACTTTATCATGTGTTTTATCCACCAGATTTGCCTGCAATAGTGTTAGATTACCGATAGGTTACACATCTAAAAAGCCCCATCCGAGTCGGCTGACGTTAAGCGAGCGAGTCTCACGGGCCCGTGGATATCGTCCTTTCTAGGTCACGTATAGTTGGGGCCGTCTGGGTGACGTTAAGGGTCAATTATTGGCAGCCAAAAACTCTTTAGTGACTGGCGAAGTCATCAGCATTAACGCTTCACTACTCATCAGAGAATAACATTGAACCGCCGTGAATGCTTCTGATGAAGCATCAAACTAAAATTATCGTGTATTTCGAATCATTTCCGTCCAAAAGTAATGTTTCCAATAAATGTATCCTAGAAGATTGACATTTGAGCGATCCTGGTGAGAGATTCATTGTAACTGTGACGTCAAGGAATAAATTTGTTCAAATCAATAAAATCAGATGAAAATAGTGAACAATTAAAGATTTATGACTTTTACCAACTGCATTCACACCATCTCACAATGTAAATTGAATGAGCTGAAATATTACTAAATACCGAACCCAAATATTAGGTAATTGAACAAAAAAAAGAACGGCACGAATGTGTCGAGAATTCTTGGTTGCCCAGAAACCCCCTTTATCCTTTTTCTACCAGCAAAAGTGAAATTTCCGAGGTTTGTGGTACAACGAAAACTTGTCGGTAGTACGAATGGAAATGAACCACAAAAACCAGTTTAGAATTGTAGCTTGAGTAGCTTTGAAAAATGTGTAGCTTAGAATTACATTTTAAAATTCTTTTCTCAATCGTTAAATTACACAGCCACTGATAGAATGATTGAATATATTTATTTATTGACCAGGGCCTATTGGCCTCCTCTCCCACCCCCCTTGGATCCATTTTAATAGGCGTCCCTCTATTGACGAGCCTTGCATCAGGTGGACGTCCTAAAATATTGAAGTACTGAATCAACATGATCACGCTACCGCTTCAAAAATTTCGATTTTATCATTGAGCGCAAGATTCGGATGTGATAAGAACAGTACGTAGGTACTTGTGATAACCAATGTCGACGTAGAGCTTCTTTGCCAACTATTGGAGGTCCTAAGGCCGCTTCCAGACCACTAGAGCTTTCCCGCGTAAAACCGGCTCTTGCAAAGAGAAAACAAGAAAAATCTTCGGCTCCTATTGTTTCACCCGTGGTAGGAGCGCAGCCCGAGGCCTTGAGCCTTCTTAGCAAAGGAAAAACGTCCCCTTTCAATCTCGTGGTATTGAGCGGACTCTATAAAAGCCATGAGGAGGCGAATGTTCCGAAGCTGGGACTTTACAAATATTTGCTCATTCGAAGTTTTACCCGTCTTTTTATATTTTAACCTCGGATGTGTTTTGCGATGGCTTTCTGTCGGTATGAGCTTTTGATGGACGGGATTCATTCTTGGCGTGATTTCCCGTCTTTTTGGCACAACCATGCGGGCGAATTTCAAAAGCTTCAGTTTGCCATTTCGGCAAGCAGATTTACACCAGGTGAAATCATAAACCCATATCCAGTAGATGATGGCGGAAATTGGTAAAAATATCGAAGTTCATTATTAAGTTAATCTGAAACGGGAATTTTTTCTTTTTTTTAAATTCTTTTATTGCACCGAGTAAACTCATTAACAATATTAATTTGACGGATTTTACTAATATATATATTTCAGGGTTAAGTTTCAACTTAGTCCCATGTCTCTTTAACTTTCACAATCACTTCCTACACAAGTTCATGTGGCTTGACAGCACGGTTGCCAAGTTGGGGTTTTTCCCCCTAAATTTAGGGTTTTTCTTAAAGGGTTTCTTTAGGGAGGAGGAATGTTTAGGGTTTTTTTGCAAGTCAGAGGGAAATAAGGGATTTTTTCTATCTTTAGGCTCTCTGTTGATGTTATACAGAGCATTCTGATGGTGAGATATTTTCTCCGAAATCAGAGCATCTCTTCCGTTAATTTTGTACCCACGGAGATACATCGTAGAACGGTGTTCTGGAAACGTTGGATTATCTGTCTATTGGTTGGTGCTGTACACTGCACAGTGTGCAGCCCCACAACTGCGCTCCATACTCCCAAACTGGCTTTGGTACTTGATTGTACAATGGCAGCTCGTTACCAACGGTCTTGGTGGATCTCCGGCCGATTAGTCAGTACATTCTTCCAAGTTTTAACGCGAGTTCAGCTTTTTTTGACGTGTTATTTCCACCTGAGCTTAGCGTCAAGCGTCATGCCCAGGTATTTGTCTTCATTAGCGTAGGGAAACACCACGTTGTTGAGGAAAGTAGGGATGTAATTGATTTTCCGATTGGTAAAGTCAACGTGCACTGACTTGGCCTCATAAAACGGAAATAAACCTCTTTCTAATAATTTGTTTTAGTGAAGAACTTGCGTAAGCTTCAAAAACAATAAGTAAACATTTTCCAAAATGTTTATCTTGGGAATAAGTTTTGAGGCACTCTTTAACGAATCCAGGGTTGTAACACGTTCGTGTGTATTTGAAGTTGTGAGAAGTGGATGTGACATAACCGGTTGGTTTTTTTTTTTACTCTTCTTTAATCAATCTAATAGCACAGTTCTGATACCATTCGTCGATCGATGAGATGACACTTTCCCTGTAAAACCCGTCGCCTGCCACATTACCGACGATTGTGTTTCATTTCACGTGACTGACGAAGTTGTCTCCCGAATTCGGGGCTTCGTCGTTATCCAATGTTATTGCGTCGTTGGACAGCGACGTTGTCAAAAGAAAGCCTTGGTGTTTACTCCTGCTTCGTACTCCAATTACCTATCACCTGTAATACCACCGCATTTAGTGTTTCCCTCAAAATCGATTGTCTAACTAAAATATGCCATTTCAAAGACATGTCAGGTGCCCCAACGTCACTCACATGGCATACTGGTAGTTACCTGCATAATGAACAGGGCAGAACATGGTTTTCTACTGCGGGTTTGGTAGCTACTATAGGGAGTCAACAAAACTTGCTGATTAGATAGGTCAATTTTAAAAAAAGTATCCAAGATTTCAATGCAATTCAAATTTCATTGTGTAAACAAGATCTTCCAAATTTGTTTCATTTGGTTTTAAAAGTGACTTGATAAATTATACCTAGATGTTTTTATTGTGGGGGGGATTGAGGTTCAATTAAAAAAACGCTGCAAATTCTTTCACTGGGGTTTATTATTCATTTGGCTTGCATTCATGATTTGAATTTCTACCAAGCTTTGGAGTGTCCCTGTTTCACAGGCGATAGAGCGATTATTGAATTTCAGGAGATTTGCATAGAGCACGTAAATCGGTTCTCAAACAAAATACCTATTTGGATTGATCAGTTGATCAAATTTGTGTGCCTCCTGAAATTCAACAATCGCTCTATCACCTGTGCAACACGCACACTGCAAAGCTTAGTAGCAAATGAGTAATAAACCCCAGTGAAAGAATTTGCAGCGTTTATCAATTCAAAACAAGCATTGCATTTATCAATGATCGTAGGCTTCAGGATGGTAACGGATTTAATTGGTTAAGTCTCATAAGGGTGGTGGTTGGCGTACCCAGGAATTGTAAAGGTGAATCTTCTCTCAAGAACTTGCAGGGATTTTAGGTACCGTACGAATTGAACAGTTTTTGCCTTACATTTAAATCGAGTCATCAACATAGAATTGAACTTTCGGATATCTCCCGAACGAACATCACCGGAGAGCCCCCGTATTTGCGTTTGTGATTGGTTCACCTGGAACGGGGAGGGCGAGCGAAGGCAACAGGTTGTCTATCATTTTCCCTTTGACGTGACAGTTTGTGAAACTGACGTTGAACGGCTTCCACTTGTCATGCAGATTGTCCTCGCTCGTTCCCCGCTGTCCGAGTGCGTGTTACTGCACCCTCATAGACCCCTCGGTAGTAGGTGTATACAGAGAAGCAGAGAACTGTAGAAAAACACGACGCGAAGCTTCATATTACCACCCCAACGATATTTATAGATCACGTACGTCAAGAGGTTCATCAATCAACTGCGATGACTGGCAGCTGTTCCGAGTATTGCGGTATACTCTTGATGTGAGATGTTTTCATTAATGCCGAATTTCCTTTCCAATAAAACTAGTTCTTAGGTAAGTAGTGTCTCTTAGATTAATCCTATCTCTAAAACAGTGGCGTAAGCATCCTGGTTGGTGAGCGTAAGCAACAAAATGGGAGCTATTTACTCACGGAGCTACGTTTTCTCATGGGCACTGAACATGTTGTTAAGTGAGCCGAACACTTCCTTTAAAGCTGCATTTGGTCGCGTAATGAGCAACTCTTTTATAACTTAACCTTTCTACGTTAATCACTGACTCATATGTATTAGACATCATGAGTGGTGCGTATCTAAGCTAGGCGCCTCATGCCTCCACTCTTGTACCATGTATGGGACTCTTTTTATCGCACATCGACTTCAATCATTAACAGGTCGATTAGGGATTAGCTGAACTCTGTACCTCCATACCTTGTAATTGACTTCCTGATGTCCCAAAGACAGTTGAGTGACTTTGTCTTAAATACACAGGGTGATCGGTGTAAGAACACTGAAACTTCAGGGATCGATTCAGCAACTAATTTGCAACAACTTTTACCTCATAGCAATTGTTTTTAGTCTTCATTTTCTGCCTATTCTACATCAAAGTTTTTGTCCGTATTTTCGACCTTACTTCACTAAAATGGACATAACTGCTTAATTTACTGAATAAATAAATTTTAAATTATACCGATGAAAAAAGGATATTAAATTGTCTTTACTTTCCATTAGATAAAATGCTCTCCTAAGTCACGTCGTATATGAATTTTTCTAGCCTGTACATGAATTTTCGACAGCCTTCTGATTTTATCACAATTTTCAATGTTAATTTACCACCACGGGATCTACTGGAAAATGGATGAGCTCTGCGGTAAAAACATCTACATTTCATCAGCTTTCTCTCGGTATAATAAATTAAACACAAGAAAGGAAGGAAAGTTGTGATCTCTAAAAAATGTGTATTGAATAGAAATTGAATAAACATTAAATAAAATTGAACACTCTTTTCAACGGTAACTTTCAAAATTTATTTATTCAGTAAATTAAGGGAGTTATGGCCATTTCAGTGGAGTAAGGTCGGAAATACGAGAAAAAAAAACTTTGATACAGAATAGGCAGAAAAGTAGCGGACTAAAAAAAGATTGCAAGGAGGTTGTTGCAAATTATTTGCTAAACCTATCGCTGAGGTTTCATTGTTCTTATACCGACCACCCTATATATGAATGAAATGTATAAATATACTTTTTAGAATCTGAATGGACATCTCGTGGAAAAAGCGAATGATATCAATTACACCTACGAACGAAACGGAGTTTCATTACATACGGAACAAAGTGCTGAGCAATATTGTTCTAAAAAAAGTTGTGTATAGTGGATTGAACTTTTGACTCCTCTTCCAACTTTTTTTACATAATTTTGGAAGTCGTAAAGAGGTTGGAAATTTGACACCCTTCATCAAATTACTGTAAATGTTTACAGTATTTATTGTAAATTACATTTTACTGTTCGTAATCGGGCTCAGTGAGATCGGATGGTTTTTGGAACATCAATTTCCTCTTCTCCACAAACCTACCATGACTAAAACGATTTCTCAATGTTGATTCGGAGACCATACTCCATGCATTGTTAGCTAGGTGTAATGCATCCAAGAGACTGGTTTTTTAGCCTACTCGTTCGCGCGAAGGGGGTTCCCAGTGTCAAGAGACACTGATCTGAGACACTGAGATCTATAGCAGAAAGTAAAGTTTGTAGAGGGCCTTTAGGGTACGCATTGTACCCCGGTCACAAGGTTGGATGAGCGATGTTGTATTCGCAGGGAGAAAAACAATTTTGATGTGATTGTATGTTTCAGTTATGACGTGAGCTGGGCAGTTGACAATCAGCAGCAAAATGTTGTTGGTCAGTGATGTGTCCCATTTGCGCAGCCAATCATCAAAAACCTATATACTGGTAAAGATTATATATACGTACCTGAATACATATGTACGAGCGTAGTTAAGAGATCGTTAGAGGGAAAACTACGTGATATAGTGGGCTGCGGTGTGTGGTTCCTCTTCCCCCCAGCTTCAGTGCCTTTCCGTGCCCTGAACTTCCTCATTATCAGCTCGCCTCAACTTCCCCGCAAGCTCATCCAGAAATCTTAATTTCACCTTGAGATAACGCTAGACCTCCGTCTTCCACTCATTATTATGTATAGCTTCAATACTCTGCCATTTTCATTAATAATACACCCTCTTCTTTCGTCAACTAAAGCTGTCATGTATCGGCAAATCGGCCTTTCATTCAATCATCAACATTTGGTTTTCCTGCTGCTCTTGAGACGTTGAATGAGGATATGAGAAATTTTGACAACTGGGACAATAATAATACGATAATTATCAACCCAAATGAAACGCAATTTATTGGTTTATTATTTTTAATAATGAATCTTTGTAATATAACAAGAAGAAACAAATTTAACCTACTCGAAATTTGTGGTTTCACATTTTAAGATGTGAAGAATCCGAAAATCGAATAGAAAATCAGTCCGTTCGCCGTCCGGAGACCTCAAAGCAAATGGAGAGACAAGTGGGAGGCCGTTCCACCAAGACGAGTAAGGTGAGGTCCACCAAAGGTCTCCGATAGAACGTCTCGAGAGTAGCGAGTAACAACTCAAGTATTATTCTTCCTCGGAATGCACCAAGAGCTGGGTGTTGAAGAAGAAGAAATATATCCCGAGACGTAATTTACATCATACTATTGCACATGTAGGACACATTCATCTGATGTAAAACACAACACGAAGCCCAACGCTCTCCGGGTCAAGGATACCTGTTGCACTACAGAGATATCGTCTAACGAATATCTAGCTGAAAATTGGATTAATCCATTGGTAAACGCTTTAGCGAATTCGCTTTTAGAGTGACCAGATTCTCTTCTCAAGATAGCAGTACAATGAACAAAAAGTGATGGAAATTCAATAGAAAAAATATTAATGCCACAAAAATATAACTATGTCTCATCAAAGAGAAGCTTCATTTTTTGGAGAGATGTGAAAGATTAGGTAATTGAGTAGGAAATAGAGACCCTATCTTTCCAGTCACTAGTAGTATATCTTAGTTGCACTAGTAGTACATCTTAGGTGCACACAAGAGTATCTGTGTACCACACAGCATGGTACTGTAGATTCTACAGTGTAGAATAGATTATTCAGTAAATATCAAATTTTCAGTACAGCACTGATGTTTGCTAAGTGATACTGCTGTACACAGAGACTCTTGTGTGCACCTACGAACTACTTTTTGAAACTAGCTGCCTACCTAGAAGCGACCGTAAAAGGTGGGTCTCTATTTCCTACAACTCACCTAATCACTTATATTTTCCACAAAATGAAGCCTCTCTTTCATGAGACATGGTCATATTTTAGTGTGCAGGGGCAATAATTAAACCTAATATGATGTTTTACTGGGCATTAATATTTTTTCCATTCAATCTGGTCACTCTAAAAGCAAAATCACTAACCCGTTTACCAATGGATTAATCCAACTTTTACCTAGATATTCGATGTCTCCCTAGTGCAACAAGTATATTTGACCCAGAGAGCGTTGGGCTTCATATTGTGTGAAGAACGCTGGATTTGAAAAGGCTGTAAGATTAATTTATTTTCACAAAAAAAGCCTACCATTCCATTCAGGAGATTGTGAGGATTAAACGTGAAAAACAACATCCGGCATATGCCCTCCTCTACTAGCCCTACATGTGATCCATGAAATTAACCATAACCCGACCACACACCAAATTGATTTCATTTGAACGGCTTCGTTAATAAACAAAATTGCCAAATAGGGGGAGCTGAGAATCCAAGAGGTATTCAAGAACGGTGTGGGATTTGGAGTGGAGGTTTGATCGGCCCGTTCTTCTTAGAGGACGAAGATGGGAATGTAGCTTCTGTGAACGGAGTTAGGTACCGAATCACTGATTTCCTATGGCCTCAATTGGATCAAATAAACATCGAAAACTTTGGTTCCAATAGGATGGTGCATCTTGCAACACTTCCAGAGAAAAATTTGCACTCCTGCGCTAGAGGTTACCGACTCATCTCGTTGAGAGGAGACCAAATCTACCCACATCGATCATGTGACTTGACTCCATGTGACTTTTTTTTGTGGGTTTACATGAAGTCACAAGGCTATGAGAACCAACGAACTAACATGGCGGAACTCAAGCATGGAATTTAACGTGTCCTTGGCCACATTGATGCCGATATGTGTGATCAAGTTAAGGTTAATCTCATGGACTGGGTGATTGCGTGTAGGGCTAGTAGAGGAGGGCATATGCGGGATGTTGTTTTTCAAGTTTAATCCTTAAGATCTCCTGAATCGAATGGTATGATTTTTCTTTCTTTGCCTCTTTGTGAAAATAAGATAATTCGACTGCCTTTTCAAATCCGGCGCTCTTTTTGAAACACCCTTTACATCAGATGAGTGTGTTCTACATCTATTATAATGCGGATCATACACATAAGGGTTCCACGTCTCGAAATATATTAAATATATAAATATTGAAGAAGGACAAATTTTGTCCTTCTTCAACACCCAGCTCGTAGTACATTCCGAGGAAGAATAATACTTGAGCCGCTACTCGCTCTCTCGAAGGGTTCGATCGGAGGCCTCAGGGCTCTTGCCTCCTCATCTGACTCCGAGCGGCCTCCCGCTTGTCTCCCCACTTGCTTTGAGGTCTCTTATTTCCCTTTGAACTGAGCTGCTCCCAACGACATCGACGAATGCCGCCTCCTTTTTCTCCTTCCTATCGACTCACTTGCGAAAGTTCGGGAAAAAGTTTATCCAAGGATGTTTTCGTTCGTCCATTCCGCAAAGGTACAGTGAATATTAAATACTCACAAATCATCACAAATTCTGTGATTTTACGTGATAGATTTCTGATAATAATTTTAACTTATTCTTTCATACATTATTCTTTCATCTTATCTTGGGAACGGTCTGAGATAGATGCAAGCGGTTAACGACCATCCTCTGGTTTTGAGTGTCTTGAACATGGTTCCGAAAAGCGGGATTCCTAACATCAACTTAGGCGTTCAAAAATTTTGAATTTGAAAAGTAAGGGACACCCTAATATTCAATTGAAAAAATCGACGTAATTTGAAATAAAACTCGTTTTGGGTCAGTAGGTATCACAAACTTACAGTTCGAAATGTTTTCCTTACTCGATTAGGTGGGTTATTTATTGAAACTGATAAACTAAAAGTTTGTTTCGCCTCTTTCACTTCCTACAATGAAAAATTATGATTGTTATTCATGATTCAAAGTAACTTCGGCCGTTTAACTAGCCGCTTCGCGAAGAAAGTAACTTGAGCCCGCTCGCCTGATCTCGTCAAAAATATGTTACCCGGTCAGGTAGGAGTTTAAAAAGTAAATCCATGAAATATGCAAGCTTTTTCTCCGTAAAGTAGGGTAGAGCGTCCCGGAAAGGTAATTATTCAGAGCGGACTCTTTACGGTAAAAGCCGGGCAGCTTTCGTTTTTGTGGAGGGGGAATACGGAGCGAAGGTGCCCCCCCCCCCCTCCCCCGAAACTTTAGCCCATTACGAGTGTAGTGCGGAGGGTTCGGCTTTGAGGGAGATGTGAGGGCTTGGAGAAATATTAGGCGAGTCTGACGAATGGTGAGAATGTTCTCTCTCTCTCTCTCTCTCTTTTGCTAATGGACTGCCCATTTTCATCGAAACTGATTTCAGTGCAAATTTCGGAGTATGGGAAATAACGGGATGATGGGAATTTTTCTAATAGTTTGTGCCGCCTTCTTAGGGTATGAGGAAGAGACGGGGATTCTGTTAATAGCTTAACCACTTTCTTTGAGTATGAGGTGGTGAGGAAAGTGTAGCGCTCACACAGCCGACCTAAATTCAATTCGTCAATAGTACCAACGTTCGTTGGTATTTAAATGTAATTTAAAGTTTCTAAATCTTAGTCTCCTATGTTCGTTGGTATTTAAACGAAATTTTTTAGACTGTGTAATGAAGGTGAACGGTATAAAGTGAGAAAATATGAATTATTACGACTACATTTATTTCAAGTTTCAAATACACAAACGGAGAATAAACGTGAGCAACCTACCCAACGGCATGCCATGGATAAAGATCGGTGCTATAGAAGAATAAACACTACAAGAAATGGATAATAGCGTATTTTGGCGCTTGGAGCAAGTGTTCATCATAAGGATGCAGGAGGTGGACAGTCTTGGATCAGTGTTTTTCAAAAGAGGCATATATAGCTTTTCCAAGTCATATTCGGAAATTTCCAAACCTATTTCAGAAATGCCCAAATCTGTTTCAGAATTTTCCATTTCAATTTCAGAAACCGCTCCCACCCGGATATTGATCACATTCTGAAATTGAAATGGAAAATTCTGAAATTGAAATGGAAAAGTCTGAAATTGAAATGGAAAATTCTGAAATTGAAATGGAAAATTCTGAAATTAATTTGGAAATTTCTGAAATTGGTTTGGAAATTTCCGAATCTGACTTGGAAAAGCTATAAACGACGATAAGATGCTGCGATGAATCTTTGTGTGTGTGTGTGGCAATTAACAGCGCCTGATACCAAATAGTCCGGCATAATATATTGGAAAGGACTGATCTGATGGCTGAGTTCTGAAAGTTGGAAAAAAGGCGGAAGGATGCAGCAGAAAGAATCTTAGAAAAGACGGTGGTCACCACTTGGGAGAAATTTCTGAAGAGCCTTGAGCACATGTACGCCAGAACTGCGATGGTAACTGACGATGCGAAAGAACAAAGAGACGGATCAAACACAAAAGGAGGTGAGTAGACGAGAGGAGGGTAGGTTGGCGATAAAGGCGATATAAATCACCGGGGGCAGGAGACTGGGAAAGTTCAGGTTCACTCACAAACACATAAGCACATAACAATAATGGCTTGCATAACACAACACGTTTCTTATCTTACGACAACTAAGAAAAGAACCCAATGTCCTAGTTGCCCCTAGTTATTATCAACATTTCATTGGCAATGAATACTCAGTGACTGAAACAAGCCTGTGATACATCACACATCCTGTATTTCATTTCAGATACTTTGTGCCATTTATGAACACGATTTGCAGGAACGCACAACAGAACACCCACTGTACAAACTTTAAAGTTATTTAACAAAGGTTATTATTTTTTCAACTGACAATTTTCATCGCCACCACTCAACCAATTCATTTTTCGGAATTTGCTGCCCAGTTCTGTTTTTGGTTTATCATTTTCAATTATGAACATTCGTAATAAAAAAAATAATAATAATTTTTTAACCCCGCCCCTCACCTAAAAAATTGTTGATTTTCATTTCAAGATAGGTAGATTTCAAAAATCAAATTAGAAAGATCACAATGGTTTGTTATTGAGAATAATAACGTCTGAAGCTTTTCTACAGAATTACTGGACAACATTTTACGAAATTAGGCTCACAAATCCAACATCAATCCTGGTTGTGACAGTAATCTCAACATCTTGATCAGTCAACACTAAAGGACTGTATCTGACTTGGACAGCCAGGCTACCAACAGCCCTTGTAAATGACGTTGAAACGTTGAAATTCGCTTTAGAAGCCTGTCAGCTGATTTAGAGCCCATTTATCGTAAGGAGAAAGGAGGAGTAGTCCTGAGGAGTCTACATACTGAATAGCAGCACTGGAGCAATAAGAGCGGATGAATAAACTTTAGGAGCCACTCTGCTGATCTGGGGTCTAGGTATCATCAAGTAAAATGCCCAAGTAATCTGCATACTAAATTGCAGCTTAGGGGTGATAATAGCTCATGATATCCCTTAGGATCCTGTCAGCTGATCTAGGGCCTATTTATCGTCTGGTAAAACTCCTGAGGAGTCTACATACTGAAAAGCAGCACAGGAGCAATAAGAGCGGATGAATAAACTTTAGGAGCCACTCTGCTGATCTGGGGTCTAGGTATCATCAAGTAAACATCCTAAGGAGTCTACATACTGCATTGCAGTTCGAGAGTGTGAGTAGCGTGAAGTTAAGCTTTAGGAACAAAGCAAATTAGTAATTCATGTCAACAATATTCAATTGTTGAGCACACAACTCAGCGGTAAAACATGATGCGTATTAATACTATTTTTCAGGTTGTCCATGACGAAAATTTTACTAAAATATTGGAAAATGCAGTAAAATACACGTAAATATGGAAGGCAGAAACCTTATTTCAATCCCAAAACCTCTAAGTTCCATCTTGAAGCATCCCGTGAAATTGTGCACTCTAATAAAATATCCACCCGCTAACGTAGTTATAATACCATCATACCAGGTCTTGGAAGCTCTTGAAAACGGCATTCTGAATTCATCACTAGCGGCTTCGAGAGACTCGGAAAATTGTTAACTCCCTTTGCAACTGCGGAGATGGGATGGAATAAATTTGATGGCCGCACCTCGGCGGTTTCAAGTCTAAATAACATCAGCTTCGTCCCGCTTCGCGAAAGCCCCATCCCGCCGAATTCAAAGGCTTCAGCGGTAAAAATATAAGCGAAGACCCGCGGATAGAGAGGTGAACGAGCGGCTTTTTTTGTTGTTAACCCGAGAAAGTGTGTGCCATCACGTGGGATAGTAACATGTTAGCGTTTTGGTTATGACTGGTGTTTTCTGGTACGAACACGAGCTGGCATTGGTGAGCGCCTTCTGGGAGGTCAGACGGTTCATAGCGGGACAAGTAAAAAATGTCTCCGTACACACACTTTGCTTTTCACGAATATTGTAGCTGCTTCTCACAAACCTTGATAAACGGGATACTAATTGTATGAATGTATTCACAGACATCTTAAATAATGAATTACAAGTCAACCAACTATTCAACTGAACAAACCAGGCAAAATTGACAACAGACGATAACGAATTCATTTTTATCAGGACAAAAAAGTGTTCGTACAGTCCAAAGAACAGCAAAAATCGAGCTAAAAAAATGTAGTAATAGCTAGCTCGTGCTTCATCGAATCGATGAGCTTTTCAACCAAGCTGGAAGGTGTTAGAGGGCATTAGTTCAGAAGCACTTACTGTACCATGACAATAGCAATGCACTACACATACATTAATAATAAAATAATAACAAATCATGGAAATCGTTGGAGAATGTCAGCTTGTTAGCGTCTACAACATTTTTCACAGGCACACATATCAGCAAGGTTGATAAAAATGAGTTTTTTAAATATTCCCCCTATTTTTGTTATTCTCTTTTCAATGGTGATGTCCAAATTTTGAAATTTTATTTAGAAGTGGGGATAAGTCCTACCCTCAAAACTGACAAATCGTTGGAGTTGAAGGTGAAATACCTTATCTAACTGTTTTTTAAAGGGGAAACACCTTAAATCTGTTCAAGGCGCCTCAAACAAATATTGATTCAAGGATATTTTTCATTATGAAACGCCTTCATTCAGCGAAAATCGGGATAAGGCGTTTTACATTCAAAAGCTAACTTATTTTTGTCTTCAGATTAGAAATCTCGTTTCTACGTTTCTCTTTCAAACGTTCACTCAGCTGGTTTAGCTTAATTTGTAGTGTTGAGGAGTTTAACCTTTAAAAACAAGAGGTCGGTAACCCTGTTGGTTTTGATGTTGATTCGCCTTACATGCAAGTTAAGGCGGTTCATCTTCAATAATATGGCAAAAAAATCGATTCGATTCGATTTCCCCGCCTTGAATAGAATTTTTGGTTTGAAAATAGATTTTTCCTCGATTTTTTATCGATAATTTGGTCAATGAAGCTCTATTGGTGTGTCTCTAAAAAATTGACTTGAAAATACAAACTGGAGGACAACAAAAGCCTGATTTCCGTAGAAAACTTGGAACAATTTTTCTGAATTACGTGGTTTTAGGAGATAAGGCGTTTTGGTTTAAAATGGCAGCACCTACAGCTATGGTTTTTTTTCCTTCCTGGTCTTACATTGGCCTAGAATGGAATTGTATTCAGCTATTTTCTTGTTTCTATTTTCATTTATTCATTTGTTTTTTTATATGTTTGGGTTGTGACCCACCCGCCAGGATTAATTTCTAATAGTCGTCCCTGTACTGGAAGACCTCATGGTCGCCTCCGGAAAAATGCTGATACCCCAATTTTCATGATTCTAACCTCTGATAGTTGTTTTCGTGGGTCGGAAGAGTCTTCTTGATTGATTCTGTACCGATTCAGATGAAATTATTTGGACAGTTACATCATCGAAACGCGCTCAAGTATAGCATTTCCAAGTCAAATTCAACCTTTTCACCATTTTTTGGGAAATTATGAAAAATATGCACAAGCCATAAATGAATAGGTTATCGGTTTTATGATAATTATGAACCAAATCATGTTTTATTAAAAAAGAAATCAACAAAAATATAATTTTTAAAAACCTGTTTCTGGGAAAAGGTTGAATTTAATTTGGAAATGCAATGTAAGATGGTGAGGAGTCACATCTTCAAAATTGTATTGCTCTGTCTCCCATGAAAACTTTTTCTATCAAAAACAATGAACAACTATGGAAAAGGTATAGAATCAGTTGCTAAAAAGATGTTGCTGGATTCAGTGATATATTTCCCATTAAAACAAAATTTTTAAATGAAAAGTTTCCGCCAGATGTCAGTTCTGTACTGCTGTGGGACGTTAAAGGAAGGAAAGTGAATTTGGGTTTCATTGCCTTTTCCAATTACCACCGGGAATGATACGCGTTGTTTTCAAAACTTGATGAATCCGTTGATCCGGAACTTGAAGTTAACTACGAGAGCGGCGGAATTTGTCAGTTTAAATTGAGAAATGCATGAATCACGCCCTTGCGGAAGCCGGAAGTATCTCAGTCGGCCAGACTTTAAACTGGTCTTTGTCTGCGTATCGCAAACTTCTTCATTAAAACTGTGTTCTCCGATACCCTTTTGTCGAGGCTTGCGACCTTTCGAAACAAAAGACGCGAGACATCCGCCCCGAAAAGGGAAACTTCGCAATTTGAAGGAAAACCAGGTAACTATCAAACAGTAACGGACTTTTGTTGAGTATAACGAAGGCGGCACAATGCGCGGCGGAGGACGGAATATCATTCGGGTCCCGACAGTTAAAGTGGATGAATGGGATAAGTTGGGTAGATGCACGCTGATGAATCGCTTCTTTCTTATTCGTCACCTTTTTGTGTACAGTGTGGACACAGTTTGGTCTACCGACAGTTGTGACGTTGTAGGCGTAAGGGAACTTACCTGGAAGACACATAATTATGCCAATAAACGGGAGTAGCGCAGCAAGGATCAAGGGCCGGGTCCTTCTTCCTTGGGAAGGGGAAGGAGAAGGGATACGACCAAGTATGGAAACCCGTACACTGAGCCGGGACTTCACGTTAGGGATGGGTATCGTTGAACAAGCATCAATATTTTGAACCGATACTGTATCGGAAGGTTGGTATCGATACTCCAAATATCGGTCAAGCAAAGTATCGATATTTATAAACATCGAGTATCGTTTTCAACATCAATTTCTCAAAATTGAACTGCAAAAAACCTAATCGTATCTACTTAAACAGAACAGAAGATAATTTTCGTTTTGATTTTTTGAACCTGTGAGAGGTAAGGTAACAGTAACAGTGGGTACCACCAAGGGTAGTAGAAGGACATTCTTCTGTAAGTTCTTCTTTTCCTGTTATCCATCTAGTATTAAAGCCACTATTCTTTTACATTCCAGATTCCATTATAAGTGTCCAAAGATTGGTTGGTGAGTTTTTGACTGGTAAGAAAATCAACCAAAGAAAAATATTGAAACCAATTTTTTAAGCTAGTGAGAAAAACTTTGCCGATATTTCGAAATATCGGAATTGAAGTATCGATACTGATATTATTGGAGGGCCCAGTATCGATACAATAATATCGATACTCAATGGTAAAATATCGATGTTTTGAAATATTGGGTATCGATACCCATCCCTACTTCACTTCGTCAGTGAGCTCTCTCCTAATCTAAAAACCCTTGCTATTATTATTGTTAAAAACCCCTGATTACCATTCTTGCGATTAGGTTATAGTAGGTCTACCTTTTAGCCTTTTCCTTAAGTAAGGATCTGGCATGGAACTTGCTTTAGCCATGAGCTAACTACCGAAACGTTCCAAATTATCATTTCTATAGAAGAGGTATATTATTTCTACGTACATGTAGAAGAATAACTCTTCTGTGTAAATCACTGATTTAGGTATATTAAACGTAGTTAGGGCTACTCAATCTAAATTCGGTGCCTCCCACCTCCTTATCTCGTTCACCCTAGATGTCATAAAAATATCCCAATTTATATTTCAGCTCGTTAGGTCGATTACGAACGAAATTAACCCCAAGGGCCTTCAGCTGAGCACTGATCTCCATACCTTGTAATTGACTTCTGGATGTCGAAAAACAATTAGATGACTTCGCCTTAGATATAACTCCGTGAACAACAACCTTTACGAGTCCCTTTTTACGACGACAAACGCTGATATCAAAACTTATACTCATGAAGCTTGTGGCAATTACCGGCGCTGCTATGCAAATTCTATCTTGATTTAATTTCGGTTCTACATCAGATTAGAGAAAAATCTAAATAAAATTCCTCCATAAATTAATTCATCATTAATAGTAAATACCCAATTTAAAATTAATTTATATTTGTCAAAAAAAGTATTATTATGGAACTAGTAGGTAAATTAGGTTTTTGAGGTAGAAATAAGTGTTATTTATCGAGGGTACGGTTTTACCAAAACCTTCTTAATACCATAATGAATATGGCACTAGAAGTCTTTTACCACATTGGAACGTTACTATATTTTTCCTTGGCTTATGGTTAAAATGTTTTTGGAGGAATCGAAGTCGGATTTTTGAACCAAATTTCGTAAGCTTTGGTCCGGTAGTTTGGGAGAGAAGCGGACAAATTTTCATTATTATTATTTATTTATTTATATTTTTTTAATTCAATTTTTGAGATCTACGTATTTTGAAACGCAAATCAACAACTTTTGAGGAAGGGTTTAATTTTTTTTCTTTTCTTGGTAGATTACAGAGGTGTTTTTTAAATTGAAAACGATAAACGTATCGGGAGTTTCGAAAGCACTCATCGCAAAAAAATTGTGCTTTTACAAATTTTATTGTGCATGTTTTGCCATTTGTAGTGCACGTTCGCATGTATATTTTGCCTTACATTTTCGCATGTTGATCCTAACATTAATTATTCCAAAGGTTTGTTCATTTCGACATTATACGGAAGGAATTCCCTCTTCCAAAGTTTCCTGAATCCACTAAAGAATGTTTTGGCTCGTTCAATCCTCTCCATTAAAATAAACCTCCCAGCGTGGAGGGTGGTCTCGTGGTTTAGATGGGCGTCCGAGGAGACAAGGGACTAATCACATTGCCGGTCGGCTCAACGAGGTTTAGAATGCACCTCCCGACAGGCTCCCCAGGGACTTGCTGAACCAGGATTTCTGTATTTATTTAATAGTATGGGCAAGCCCAATACTCCAAGAAGAACAAAGTGAACTGTAACATGAGTGATAATAGAGGAAAAAATGCAATTGAAGCTATAACAGGCTCGGGGAGAAAATACGAAAATACTCCTATTGTGACAAGATGCGACTTTTACAAACTAATAAGAAGACAAGAGGGAATAGAATTAAAAGAATTGAAAAAAAAAGTCTATAGATGAGGATTGGTTGATTAAGAGGTTAGCTTCTCTGGGTAATCTCCACAGCGGGCGATTGTACAAATAATATGTGGATGAAAAAGGAGCGGTGAAGACGATTTTTGTGCGGGATTCACCTTGCTCAGGAGCGAAAGAGAGTCGACCTCTCCATGCATCAGTTTCCAGGAGAAAGACATACCCGAGAGGCGTCTACGATCACCAGGGCCCAGTATCCTACAGCCACGACCAAGTGTATCATAATTCACCGAGTCCGGGGGAATATGAAATGTCGAGGTAACAAGTCCCCGTTTTATGAAAATTATGGCTGGTTTTCGGGGGTTCCGGCAAAAAAAAATCAGCTACACAATAATGCACAAACAGTTTGCCTATAAGGGGCGGCTACCGACAGAAGCAGGAGCTGGGAGTCTGGCCAGGAGGAGCTTGGACGTGAAACACAGTGTCCGAAGACTGAACCAATGAGAGCGCGCAACATTTCTGAGCACACACTTAGTTGTCTGCTCATCCGCCAACAATGCTACAGTGCGCTAGAATCACCAAAACACACTCTTATCCTATTATCAGTAGATTGTCCCTTGAGCCTGAACTGTATTAGCTGTAAATACGGGATGAATACAGTAAGTGCTACAAAACGTGAGTTCGCTAAATGATCGGTGGAGCAAAGAGTGATTATTCGCGATACAGGGCGCCTAATACAAACCTCAAAGGCAAGCACCAAATTGTTCCACGATTCGCAAAATCAACTCTCATTACTACGAAAAGGTACATTGGCTCTGAGGAGGTGAAGTAAGAAATAAACTCTTCTGCTTCCCTTGTCTTCTTTGCTGCAATAATAGGAATGAAGCTTGGGTTACAGATGGAATTGGGCTTTCACCTCCCCGATGATTCTTGCTGGGCAGATATGAATTTCAACCATTGCAAAACACAGTTTTCTGAAGTTACACAATCATTTCAATTTTCTTTTTTTTTTTTTTAAAGGTATTTACGTACTTAAGAGTGAAGTTTTTTAAAAGGTAGGATGAGCCTTTGTTTCACGATTTGAAGGCAGGCAAGTGGACAAGATTGATCTCCTTTGCATATTGGTAGTTGAAAATTTGATTGGAGTTGGAATTGGAATTTGAAAAGCCAATTTTTGTCTCCCGTTCATTTCGTAGTTGTCCCTTACGGTCTCGGTGCACCCCAGGGGTTTCAGGGCAAGAGCCGCCACTGATCGTTTTCCTCCAAATCAAACGATGGACGTCCTTGCTCAACAAACGCTGAAAATCCTTCCCAGTCCCCTGGATGTAATAGGTATAGAAAGTAACAAAGTAATAATGAACTCAATTTAACAGAAATAACATCTCGAACATCCATCAATTCCATTCAATTCGTTCCGATGGCATAAATATCCTACCGCAAAAAAGTCAGGTAGATTCCCCTATCTCAACACTGCAACAGGTTGCACCTAAAAAAGGAAGAACCGAGTCAGTGAGATAAGGTCAGAACTGACACCGCCAGATACGAGCTGTGGGCTCCGCGCGGAGAAAAAGTTTTCCTCTGTGGCTGAGGTCCCTGAGCTTTTTTCGCTTGACAAGCTCTTTTGTTCGCTTCGCCGGCACGCGCGAAATTCGCGATAGTCCGCAGCTAAGAATAACAAACAGAACGCTTTCCGAGACAACGGGTCAAGGTATCAACGCATGTTCTATTTGTTTTGAAGAAAATAACAGCAAAGTCTGCAAGTTATTACACAAAGGGTTATTATATCTGATTTACATGAGATAGTGAATGGATAGTGATGAAATTGGGGAGAAACCAAACCTCCAATTCCAAGAAATTCATGAAAAATTACCATATTTGCAAGGTTCTGGGGTCCCTGAATCGATTGGTACCAAAATCAAACCAAAAAATTGACTACTGAAGGGGTAAAATACGAATTCTAAAATAAAAGTTAAAACTAATAAGTAATTTTACTGTATTATTGTGTAAAAAGGGTTTGACAATGGTAACATAATGTTTAATGACGTCTAGTAATGAGAAAAAATCATTACGGCTGAGAAAGAGGGAATTAAAAATTAAACTAAAGGTTATTTCAATCAATTAATTATCATTATTTCGTTCAAGGTAATTGAGTATCGTTGAATAATTTTGAATGACAGAAATGATATTCGATCGGAATTAAATTAGCTATCTACAATTAAATTGAAAGCTTCATCGCATTGTTCATCGAGCACAGTTCGAAAGCGATTTTTCTCACAGCCGATAGGAAACTGAGGAGTATATCCAATAGAAAGCGTGAGAATGATTAATTCATGTTGAACCAGAATTGCATTGTTCTTGGGCAATTTTTACTACGACTACAAAAACGAACTGTGGCCAAATTTGACCGAACCATGGTTTGGAATTTTCAGGTTACCTGCCATATTACCTGTACATTACTTTAAAAGCCAGAAAGACAGATTATGTAATGTTAGGTGATACATAGAACGTTAAAACGGAAATTTTTTTTTAGGCATTTTGACTTCTATTCAATAACCTGATTTTTACTTTCCAAAATTGACTAATTTATACCAGTGAACGGGTGTATCTCACTTCGAAATAAATAAAAAGATGTCTAAATTTGTATTTTGTACAATTACTTTCACGTTCACACTTACGTCCACATTCCAAGATTCGTTCTTTTAATTCGTTGCTACATGAAGAGTAACGTAGAAGAATGTTAGCCGATCGATTTCTAGAGTCTAGAGTTATCTTCCATTAGACAACTGACAGCAAACATGCTAACTGAGCCTCACTGGATAAAAAAAGAGCCCCCACTCCTGTGCAACAGTTTTCATCGCCTTCAAAAGGAGGTTCCATGGATCGCAACATCGAAGCAGCCAGAAAAATATTCAGTACAATTTTCAACACTCGTGCACCCGCCACACGTAATAATAAGAAAAGAACCCGACTGGTGTAAAAAACACGAACTTTCAACAACCGTTCGGGAGAAATGGCCTAATGGCCGGTATGTTTACACTGATGGGTCGAGAATTGGCTCCAAGGTGGGTTGTGCATACTATGACTCAACATCGAACTTTCAGAAGGGCTTCCGACTTTGGGATAATAGCTCAGTCTACTCTGCGGAATGGTATGCCATACTACAAGGCTTGAGATGTGGAAATGAGCGTACCGTTGATATCCGATTCGCAAAGTGTCTTATTAAAATTTAAAAATCTCAGCGCGTTAAGTAAATTAAATAAACTGGAAGCGGGAATTCTTCGTCAGATTAATGAATTAAGTTCCAAGGGAACAGAGGTATATTTCATCAGGATAAAGCCCACACCGGTATACCGGGCAACGAGATGGTGGATCTAGCGGCTAATCTCCCTCACGATGACCCGACTCAAATATTTCCCCATTCCGACCTACATTGGAGCATCCGACAGCACTATCTGAATGAATGGTAACAGTTCCACCACACATACCCGACGGGAAGAAAGTATGTTTTCATGTTTATTGAAGTAAAAAGAAACGCATGGTTCTCGAAACTAAATGGCGCTCCGAAACAGAAAAAATATATCAAAACCATCTCGCGTATTAGAACCGGACGCTGCCTTACTCGAAAATACCTACACATGATCGGAAGAGCTCCAAGTACCGAATGCAGATCATGTTCCGAAGAGTCCGAAACACTAGAGCACATTCTCTTCAACTGTCCAGAGTATGGTTCAGCAAGAACCCTCCTCTTTTCCAAGATTTCATCCGAAGACACAGTACTACAACCGTTTGACATGTGTCATGTAATTAGTTTGGGAAATGTGAACATTTACGATGCAATATACGAATTTACGACATCAATCAATGTTAATTTATAAAATTAGTTAAAATTGTAAAATTTACCAAATGTATGGTTGAATGGCTCTGTGCGTATACCAAATAAATTTACAAAAAAAACAATTCGTTCTTATGCGGCCCCTACACGATGATTAATGTCATTACAGATAATGACATTACTACTTCATTTCTTTTCTTCATTTCACTCTAACCTTAGACCGTCAAAATAATGTCATTATTTCGTTCAGTAACGTGTCTCAAGCCATTTTGTCTGTATTTAATAATGGATCATCGCATCGTAACTTGTGCGGCAAGCATTATCGCATTAGTTGCTAAACAAAGAGTGAATCGTGAACAGGGGATGAAGAAATGGCTAAGGAAACGTGAGCAGTATTCTCATCTTGATCTGAGAAATCAGGGTGTCAAAAGAGGCTGCAAATTTCTGCAACTATTTTCGAATGGATGGAAGTTGCTTCGACAAGCTACTAGAATTGGTAACTCCTTATTTATTGAAACAAAACTGTCATGTCGCAGAGTGTAAACGTCAAGGGAGTCCAGCTGTCACGTTAATATACCTGGCGACTGATAGGAACTTCGAAGATTTAAAATTTTCAGCGATTATGTCTCCATCATCAATTAGCATTGCTGCAACAGAAACATGAGAAGCGCTTATCCACGTGCTGCAGAACTACGTGGAAATGAGCCAAGCCAGCTACTTCGAGTGAACGGGTACGAGGTGTAATCATTGTCCTGAAGAATCCCTTCGCAGGTTTCAATGAAAGACCGTAGAAGATCTTCATTTTCACCGGTTACTCCCACGTTCTCTTCTGATATTACATCAGCGTCCGCATCTGATCACTGTGGATCACTTGTTCAGCTGAGTAATGACAGTGAACTGACGTCAACCACCCTACACTACCAGTAAAAATGACAGTACTCCCTCCCCTCCCAAGTCATGACGTCTCAATATCAGAAAATCAGGATATCCATCATTCCAGCCTGTCGTTCCATCATTACCAACCCTACACGATCAGTATTACTGTCCTCCTGATAAGGTATTGACATTATTATTGATCGTGTAGGGTAGGGATTAGGGAGAGCGAACGGATGAACGTTAATCTGCCCCGTGGGTTCATTCGATTCTTTTAAGCCACAGTAGAAACGAACATGACAATACTATTACTCTGAAAGTTTTCGACATTCAAATTTCCAATATATTCAACCTTCAGGATCGACTGAGATCGATGGGGAGAATTCATTCCCAACTAGACCCCAATTCTTGTTTTTGATCAAAATTTTATTAACTTGGCTCACCAGTTTCATAGGAAAGCTCAGGCTGATGGAAGGACGGATCTTATTTTAATATTTATTTGTTTTTTTTTTTTTTTTTCAATTCGATTTTCGGATTTCACCCATCAAACTGTAAATTCCGAGGACTGTTAAAATGTTGTGTTTTTTTGTGTGTATTACGATGGTTTTTTATCGAAGCATAGTGAGGGCAAAACAGTACGTAATCTTTGGAAAAGTTGTTAAGACTCGAAGGATGTTTACTAATCTTTTAACGTTTCAACATGGGTCGCTTCGACCAATAGCTGAAGTTTCCGCGATTTCCATTTGCCATAATCTACTTTGCCTGGACAAGTGGGCCCACCGTTCCACTTAACTTAATTACTTTCGATAAAACGCTTTTTGCAAATGACCTTTCTTCTTGAAGTCATTAGAGAAAAGGAGAAGAAACAAAGAAAAAATCAAAAACTTGAAAGGAGGTAGGAGTTGATAAGGCTCGTAAACCGAGGTTATGACTCCGGAACAAGGTACATATTTAAAACAAGGGAAGACAATAAAAGTTACGCAATAAACGTCAGTAGATACAATAAAAGATTTGAAGAAACCGTTAAAGTACTCGTGATTAGAAGGCATTAACACACCCACGATTCAGATGATTTAGGGGTTTAGTGGCAAATGCCTCAAAACGCAACAGCAATATAACGCATTGCTGGTAATGTGTGTCCAACGATAAGGACAGCTAAACTTCGGAAGTCGTGTCTAGAACTAATTTCCGACCGAAAGTATCTTCTAGCAATCCTTTCATTACTTTGCTAGAACATATCGGTAAGAGATGCATGTGTTGTAAATTTAAGGGGACATCAAATTTGAACGGATGAAAATTTGGTGTTGAGTTACTAAATTTCGAACAAGTGAATTTTGAACGTCAAAATTTATCAACCTGTACAAAATCCTGAAATGATGGTTTATTTCAATAACCTTTGACAATCATGGCCTGTACGAATCACGTCCCGAGAAAAAACATGGCAAATCATTACACAACGTTTTATTACTATTATGCATTAGATACGTAGCTCACCGACTTACACATAACAAGGGGCCCCATAGATTCGTAGACACCCGACAGATATACGAGGCTTTTTGGTCAACATGAAAGGCGTTCAGAATGGTGTAGAACGTGAAAAAAGAGTTGAACATATGATTTTGTTGAAAAAATTCTTATTTTAAAACTTTCAGAGCAATAACATTGATTTTATATGGATGTAAGTTAAAAGAAAGAGATAGTGGGAGAACAGTAATAACGCAAACAATAGCATGTATTATCGAAAGAAGAAAATCTATGTTTAACAACTCACACAGCTTTTTTCCACTATAAAAACAATCGTTATTAGGTTATTGTTTTGTTAGGAATTGTTTTCGTTGTTGTCATAACAAAAATGATAAAACTTGCTTTTAATAAACATTTTTGCCTCAACGGAGCTGATCGGCAAAAATGTACTTAATTTCAAATTGAAATCGTAGGGAATCGTCTTGTTGAGTCGTAGGATGCAAATTAATTATGATACCTTTTGCAGATTGGATTGGACAGTTTTCAAATTGAGGTACACACTTTTCAAAATGAAATAAACAAATTTCGAAATGAATGAAACGGCAACCAAATAAATGAGATAATACTGACTTTCAAATAATAGTGAAGGGACTGCCGTTGGCAGGAGGAAGAAAATGTCCACAACATAATTGGCACAGTCTACGGATGTGATTGCAGCAGCTCCTTATCGAATATTCTCTTGAATAGGGTGGTCTTGAAGGCTGGATAATACGTTTTCTCACTAATGATTTTATTTTGGAGAAGGCGTATTCCACTGGATTCAGCACCGGTGAATAGGGTGACAGCAATTGTAAATTCTCGATCAAAAGATCTTACTTCGTCGATTGGGTTCCTACCTTAGGTAACATACCTTTTGAAAAAAATTAAGGCTTTACTCGTATAAATTGGTGATTATAAAATTAATTACTGATTAATAGTATCTAAGTATTTTGACACGTCACCGAACAAACTTATGATTAACGAACACATGCGGAGTTGAATCACACCGCATTCTTCCACCCTCAAGGATTAAGTTCGTAGTCCGAAAAACGTAAGGGAGAAATCGTCTTCCTCTCCCTGAACGCCCCAGATGTTGGTTCGGTTCGACATTTGGCAGACGAGTGGGGAATCAGCTTCAGGCGGCGGAGGGAAGCGATGCTCTGGCGGCAGAAGAGATGATCGCAGAGGGCCATCATTTCCATGATCCAGGGGTGCCCCTTGGTTTGAATTTCCATCAGAAATTTCGTCGTTGTTGTGTAACTCCGTGGGGCCTCCCCACGAGGTGCAAGGTGTTTCAGAGACACGGTTGTCACCCTTCCATCGACCAGTTGCACTCTGGCGTATTGCGGATTTACAACCAAGAGTTCTATTTCTTCAACTAGCGGTTCATACTTGCTGGAGCGCACTTGCTTCTTCATCAGTACTTTTGATGCAGGAACCAGCCAAGAAGGTTGAGTATCGCCAGGAACGTAGATCTCCGGTTATGTTTAAACATCCTCTCGTTCGGGGAGTTTCATTTGTTGTGGTGAACAGAAGAGATCTTATTGAATTGAGAGAGTCTGGGAGTACTGATTCCCGGCTGAATCATAGAATAGGTAACGCACACCTCTTATCAGGATCTTATCAGGATGTATCGATGTGTGCTTTCATCGATATATATAATATCAATATATCGATACCAGTGATATATTTGTGGCGCATACAATATACAATTAGTGAAGTTGTTGGAAGTACGTTGACAACATTTTGGTTCAACCAGTGTCAATTGATTTGTGGTCTGTAAAGGCGGTGAAAGGCTATAACCTCACTCCCTACAATATCCAGCTAATAGCCCCTTAAATATAGGGAGTGGGATCTGCTTGTAGCAAGTGAGGGCTGAATCACGAAATAGGTAACGCACACCTCTTATCAGGATGTATCGATTTGTACTTTCATCGTTATATATGATCGTGCCATATATATATCATCGTGATATATATATATATCAGTGCCATGTTAGAATGATTTTCACTATGTAGTGCACAGTGTTAACACATTCTGATCTATACTTTACTAGAAGGATTGATGTGGGATATTTTTTTGTTTTTGAGATGCGAGCGTAGCGAGTGAACTAGACAGAACACATTCGAACTACGTCGAAAGCGTGGACCTATATCGATAGGAGACATCTGGTTTTTTCAATATGACGACGGTGTGATAAGAGGTGCGTTACCTATTCTGTGATTCTATCCTGACTCCCAATCAGATGCATCTCGATTTAGTTGCTAGATGGCAAGGGAAATGGTTCTCCAAATTGTTCCGTTCTCCCACTCAATTGTTGTGAACCTTTTGAATAATATTAAGGCCTTATTCGTCTAAATTGGCGATTAGAAAATTAATTACTGAGTAATAGCATTTTGTAATAGTATTTTGACACGTCACGCTAACTCAAAACCGAAAAAACATATGATTAATCATAACACAATACCACAACTTGTGGTGGGTATTTCGGTAGGGTATATGCCACCCACCTGTACCTATACTAAAATATATTGTACCCAATACAATTATGTTGTAATGTGTTCAAGAGGATATTCGATAAGGGGCGGCTGCAATCACGTAGACTGTGCCAATTTTGTTATTGACACTTTCTTGCACCTGCTAGAAGCAGTATTTTCATCAATATTTGAAAGTCAGTGTTATTTAGTTTATTCGGTTACCCTTTGATTCAATTTGAACATTGTTGACACTATTTCGGAAAGAGTTTAATTCATTTCGAAAATTGTTTAATTCAATCTGGAAAAGCTATACATGACTTCAAAGTGATCACCCCGAATAACGAGTTTGACAGAAAGCGGTTTGAAACTCCGAAAGGGGGTGGCGGATGCTTTGGGGCGGGCATGGACAAGCAAGAACGTAACTTGAAAACAATTACCGCGGTATCGTGTTCCAATTTAGAGAATGCAAATCTGTTTGTGACCCTTCTCTAACGAGAACGTGGGATCAGAAAGCTGATAAAATGTAACGGTTGGAAAAGTGTTTTTACTCCCTCAACCAATTCGCCGGTGTCCTCACCAAAAAGGCTCGCATTATCGCCAATATGGCCTGAACACGTGTCGTTCGTGCGGTGGAAATAGCGAAGATTTGAAGAATCGATGAGAATTCAAACGTGAACCTTCCAGAAATGAGATTATCTTTCCTTTTGATGTCTTGTTTCAATAACGGACCTTTGTGATATATGTGGAATGAAAATCTGGAATTAAGAATTAGTTTCAATAAATCGTCACAAGAAGAACCTTGGCGATTATCATAACGAGGAAAAACGCGGCAAATCACTACACAACAATTTGTTGTATGTGTTGTGTTTGTTGAACCCAATTTCAAACAATTTATATTCAAGGATTCGGGGAGGCATGTGCTCTATTCAGTCAATTAATTGGCTACTAGAGAGTTATACTGTTCAGTTCCAACATTTCCTACTAGAGTGGATTGGCATTGATCATCGCTCATTCCCGTACAAGATTTCTGACATGTAATAAGTAGGTATGCTGTGTGTTGGGGAATCAGGGAGTCTTGAGATCTTTTCAGTCTACTAGTCCGTTTGGTTCCAATGTCGTCCCTTTCCTGCCAAAACAATGAATGTGCAATTTTGTAGTTTCGAGAAAAATCGAAAAAACTGTTTTTTAATTTGGTTCAATTCTCACAGAATTCAGTTTGCTGTTTGAAGTAGTTTTCATCCACATTCTGGTCACAGACCTATCAATGATCAAGGGAAAAATAGTTTTATGACCCTAGCCCACACCCTCTGCTCTCCATAACGCATTCGTGGTTTTGGCACAAATATATGAAAAGAATATTAAACTTTCACGGTTTTGGCCATTCAAACTTCCTATGAAAACTATATAAGACCAGATGTATAAGTGGTAAGATGTGAGGTGATGGAATGGTATAGTTGCCCCTTCTAATGAGCTGAATGCGGAGTTAATGCACCGCCACGCTCAGAGGTCGACCCAGAGGATTGAAAACGTCTGATTCATCTCCCAAGTCGACGGATTCTAAAATCGGGAAGGGCCAACTAACCATATCCATCACAAAGACCAGACGTTTTCTCCATCAATGGTTCATTCCGCTGCCACGGCTAGTAGTTCAAGAGTAAGTTTGGTAACGACAAAACACCGAGAAAATCATAACTACCTACCGGCTGATTTTTATTTTAAAAGCTGAACGAAACGAAAATGATAATGAAAGAGGAAACTGATCACGAATAATGTGAATGGTTGAGAAAAAAGTTTATAAGTAGTGGAATCAATAATACATAAGTGGTTGAAAAACAAAATTTGTTTTCGGATTTTTCACAAGTTTTTTAATTTATAGTTTTAAATTTAATTTCAATTATAACTCATACACAAAGGCAAAATAATTCCTCTTTAAATTTTTTTGCACAATAAGAAAAAATTAGTTAGTCGATTAAAATCAGTAAATTTATCATTTAAATGAATAAATTGAAATCAGTAAATTAATCTTCGTCCTCCTTCAATTTCTGACGTTTTCATCACCTCTTAATTTAAGGTAAAAATTGGCACATTGATTGTTATGGTAATGACAAAATAAATAATGTGTACATTCATGGTTTTGGCGTAACCAAGGAAAGGTACTAAACACATTCATGGATTTTTTCTGTGTCCATGAATGTGTTTCTGTATCGATTTTTTTCTACTGGAGGGGGTCTAGGTATATCTTAGGTAAGTGATGCTTAACTCAAAAATTAATTTCTGGCACATTCATGGTTTTGGCATAAAGGGGACGATATGTAGTACTCGAGAAATTATACTGTTTAGTTCCAATATTAGTGTGAGTTGAATTTGTTTTTTAAAAGGCTGCATCTGAATTGGAAAGGGTTGCATATAAATAAGGGGTTCTCTATTTTGGCGATATATAAATTGAATTGAGGCTCGTTCCTTTCGATTTATCACTGAGGTACTGGAGCTTCACCGTTCTCTCCTCACCCTTTCCTGAAATAGAGTTCCGACGCGCAAATCATAACCTCCAAAACACAACACCATCTGCGAGTCGTGGGCACTGACAAAAGTTCGGAAATTATCAGAAATCTTCGACGATGAAACCTTCCATTACAGTGCATTCCCATTACGGAGTACTTGTGGTGTTTATTCTCTCTCCCCGAAGTTATCTCGCCTCTCACATCAGGCTGATAGAGCCGGCGTTTAGTTGAATATACAAATAGAAGTGACAAGATGAATTAGCGGAGTCATTAATCAAGAGGCTCTCGCGACAAGAGGGTTTTGTCGGGGGATCGGATCGGAATATCATCCTTCAACCCAACTCCCCGGTCCCCTAAGTCATAAACATTAACGCTGTTTCAATGCGAACGGATTCGAAACCCGATGATCAACGAGTCCCTTAGCCGGCCCACTTCGAGAAATGAGGGAGTTTGATCGAACGCCATTAGTTAAATGACGAAAAATACCCACAATATACATAATAATTGTTATTTGTTGACTGAATAGATCACATGACTGAATATATCATACGGCACAAAGCATACATATCACATGTCAAAAATCTTGTAGGGGAATGAGCGATGATCAATGCCAGTTAAATCTACTAGCAAATGTTGAATTGAGCAGTACCTGTAACTTCTGGTAAGCTTTCCCTACAGACGTAGCATCATTGTGCCAGATTTGCTACTCAATGGTGTTTCAATGAGCAGACGTGACGCTGTCAGATATCTTAGGCTCACCTTTGACAGCAAACAACACTGGAATCTTCACATCACTACACTTGTAGCGACGATTCGTGGAAGGATCAAAAAATTGAACTATCTGTTGACAAGTGATGTCATCTCACTCCATCTCAAGAGATTGCTCTACCTCTCGTTACTGCGTCCCATCTGGCATTATGCGTGCGAAATTTGGAGTTCAGCTGCCGACACACAGATTAAAAAAATAATCCAATCACTCTGACGCTGCGGATTATAACAGGAGCTCCTTGGTTTGTCCGAAACGCTACTCTGCATGCAGACTTGAACATAACCCCAAGTTACCGAAGTTATTTCTGAGGCGTACAACAAATTTGCAAACGGGATGAACAATCATCTAAACCCAATCCTCCGAAACCTCAGTCGGAACACCCTCGTACACCAAGAGACCAGCGCAGGCTGAATCGAAAATGGCATAGCGATATCCACATCACTGCACCACCCTGACCTTCAACTAAATGTTCAAACCTAGTAATCTAATCTGTTTCATTCAGTTACCAACACATCTCTTTGTTAAACTTGATGTTGAACTAAGGTGGATTCACACTTGCAGTAACGGGAACGTCAGATCACAGTCAGGTCAGAGTCACGTCAAGGGGCCACCCATTCGCACTGAGAGGTCAGATCACGTCAGGGCAGGCGAGAGGATAAAAAATCGGTATATAATGGCTAAAATTGGTATAAAATCGAGCCGGCATACTTCATTTAGAGTTCTGTACCTAAGCTAAGTATTAAGAAAAAAGGACCTACGTGAGGGACCTACCAAATGTGAAGTTAGTGTAATGTTTTCATGTAACATGCAACATTACCTACATGTTATTAATAACCAAAAATGTTATTATGTATTATTTTACCCCTACTTACTTCTTTTAATAAATACTTACAACTTTACTGCTTTTATAATTGAATACCCCACTAAATAAATAGGTATTTTTTGCTGCCTATTTGCTGCCATTCCCTTGATTTCCTCTGAATACAATGGATGAGAAAAATCTTCAAGAAATCGCTGTTCCCTAAAGCACTCAATCAACTTTTTGTCATCCATTAGAAATCACAACCAAAGAAGAACGAGGTGGAACGAAATCAACAAATCAGAAACAAATCAGAACAGAAGTGGTGAGAAAGAGAACGAAGAAACCACCCAGCTGAGAGACGAGATTTGACTCCGGGGGAGGGGGAAGATCACGTCAGGTTTTGGTTAAATATACCGCATTTATAAGCACACTTAATAGTGGCCAACCACAATTAAGTTTCTATTTAAAAGAAAAACAATTAATAACTAGTATAACTCTCTAGTAACTGATTAGTTGACGGAATAGATCACATGACAGCTGCTGTAAGTGTTTCAGCTGGTTTGAATAGTACAGCTGATTGTACTAGTAACTTCATCAACCTGAGGATATTACAATCGCTATGCGTATCTACATATCCTTTGTTGTCTTTTGTATGTACATCCTAACATCTTTTGTATGTACATAATCACTCGAAAAAGAACCTTATCAAAATGTGAATGATTTAGAAATTGATTTTTTAAGGATTGGCCAGTCCCGCCATTCATTCAGATATTGGCGGATAACATTTTATAATGCGATACAAGAAAGAAGTAAAAAGATTAATAGATCCCTTTGTCACGTAGCAATCCAATGACAATCAAAAAATCATTTAGAAGGGAGAAAACTAATTTAAATTATGGTTAGCGTCGAAGCGAACTAGGACCAGGAGGTACCTAGGAATATAGTCCAGTCATCTGGTGGTTTGGACTTGCAAAATTCACAACTAACCGCAAATTTGCTTGGTTGTTTCTAACCCCCCAGGGGTGCTCCACCTCATTTCGCGGACAAATTAACCTTGTGCTAACTTCAGGGGGGCCGAAAAACTGCGATTTTTTCGGACTTTTTTCAGTTTTTCCGCTATAACTCGAAAACTACGCATTATAGCGAGAAGACCACTCTATTATAAATTAAAATAGACAAAATTTGCTACAAAATCATCAACTCACACTTAACTTTCTGTCAATAAAAAGATTTTAAGATACATCAGTGTCATATTCTTAATTCCTACGTTTCTGGATGATTTTGCTGGTTGGGGTGTGATGGGAGGGGGGGGGGGGTGACGAAGCTAGGCTATGAAGGGGGGGAGGAGAGATGTAGCATAACAACCCAAAATATGAAAATAAATTATAATATCATCATCAAGTACGTTAATAACAATAAACTTGGCAAAAAAGAGTGATTTCTGCTAATTTTTGCCATTTTGGGAAAATTTGCCAATCTTTGAGCCCCTATATCTCGAGGACCGCTTGATCAAAAATTAGGTGTGAGTAGATCATTTTGTAGCAAATTTTGTCTACTTTAATTTATAATAGAGTGGTCTTCTCGCTAGGAAGCGTAGTTTTCGAGTTATAGCGGAAAAACTGAAAAAAAAATCCGAAAAAATCGCGGTTTTTCGGCCCCCCTGTAGTTAGCACAAGGTTAATTTGTCCGCAAAATGAGGTGGAGCACCCCTGGGGTGGTAGAAACAACCCAGCAAATTTGCGGAAAGTTGGGATTTTTAGCAAGCTACCCTGCGATTTTGGCACCAGATGACTGGACTAATACCGCTAGATACCGTAAGCTTGTCGAAATGATCAGTTCCAACAATCTGGTAAAAGAGGTACTTCCTGAAAGGTTGTTTCTAATTATGTTTTCTATACGGTTACGGCGATCGCCCAGTTTTATTCTTCCTGAATAGTTCGTGATGTTATGTATTTAATTAATTCCCACTCAAACGATAAGTGATATTTTGATAAATGAAACTTAATTTATTTTCCCACTGGGATATTTCATTGTTTTCCCCGTGAGTCACATGGTGACTACTAATATCATAATCTGGGCTGGCAATTTATTTATATATAATTATATTATAGTTGAACATATTTTTTTCGGCGACTATTTTTAAACAAATATGTGTTGAAAATTCTTGTAATGAAGACATGTGAATTGGACGTTTCATTTTGGAAATCCCGCATCTAAAAGCGTTCGTTTCGGCGACACATGAAATTTCGTTCTCGGAAGGTTATTTGTACTTCAAGAGTAAATTCACTCAGGTGAATGTTCTATTCATGGTACATTCGTTTCTGCACCTTGTTTCGGTTTTGTTGGAATTCCTGACATAAGTTTCCTGGAACCCATCATTTATACTTATCTCTCCTATCGCTGTAAGCGAAAAAATCGTGCTGTAAGCGAAAAAAAGCGTTTTTAATTAACACGGGTGGAAGTGTCGAGATTAAATGTGTATTTTGCCGCGGATCAAAGGGCCGCTGTAAACGAGATGATTTCAAACTGATATTCATATTTCGCAAGTGGAAAAGCCTGGGGATCCGGGTTGAAGGACGGTTTTCGTACTTTTTTGTAAGAATGTGCTCATTCAGAGGGGAAATATGCAGTAAGATAAAGAGCGTTTTGTCACCCCATTGCCGGTTTGCAGAGATGAGGAAGAAGGTTATGTCGGACTAATTCCACAGCGAATAGAACGATGATAAAATCATGTTGAAATTGACATAACGTAATTGGACCGTTCTTCCCCAGCAATCAGGAAAATTTGGAACCAATGGAACCTGTGGGAATTATACTTAGAGGATTTTACATTTGAGCAAGTGCAGAGTGCAGTATTGATTTGTGATGAAACTCATAGGGGATCATCTCTCATCAACATTTCAACCCGAGCATTCCCAGAAAATCTCTTTAAAATCGAACGGAAACTAGGAGTTTGGCTTATTGGGGGGTATATCACTATCTGACTCCTTGTTAATTTCAATGATTTATGTTCACTACTTTTTTCACACACTGACTACTTCACCAACCAACTCAAATAGTCACGTACCTGTCGTCACTTGTCACTCACTTATTGCCACCATTAGCCACATACTCGTATAATATAAGTATAATAGGGAAAACTGGTTAAGATATCTTCTTCGCAACTGTAGTAATTAGGAAAGTAGGAACAACTCATCCCCTCAGCACAAGCTATGCTTAAAGAGGGGATTAAGCATTGTTTACTACATGTTAATACTTGGTTGTTTGGTAATGTAATAAAATAAATGCAATATTAAAAAAAAAAGAAAAAAGAAGTCTGCCATGAGCCCACTTGATAGTGCTCCCCACTATAAAGTAACTATAGTGAAAAAAAAACTGACTACTTCACGTTGTCAACAGGTGTTTTAAAAGCTGAAAACTCAAAAATAAACTGTAGTAAAAAATCTATGTACAACAATGGTCAGGCTTGTGATGCCTACAGGATTTTTACGAGGATTGCCGCATTCGAGCATGAGCAGTGGCTTTTAACAATACTGTAGCGTTGGAACTGGGATTATCAGGCTTACCCAGAATGCACTGAAAATTTGAGGGGGTTGGATGTCTAGAACTTCAGAAACTTTTGTTTTGCGTTTAGGCATGCGCAGATTGACGTATTTATTTAATAGCAACGAACGTGTTAAGAGGTCATCTAAAACCTAACTCGCACAGTCTTTGATCGAATCTGATCGAAAATTGCTTTACGCTTCCAAATTATAGTCCCCTCGTCCGGATGAACTCGACTGCGATACAGTAAGGCCAATTTCGAATAAAATACGGCTTTCGTTAATCTAGGTAACTATTCACTCTTCAAGACACTCCTGTATTTCAAGTATCAAGAACTACACAAATTCGTTAACGACACTTTGAAACGCATTTACATTTCATTGAATTGCGTATTCCCAATGGTCTTTCAAGATCAAACAATCAATGATTTTGTACTTACGGACTAGGAATATCTCGTGGGTTGAACTTACCTGGAAACCAGAAAAAAAAATTAATAATACAATTATTATCAATGAATGAATAAATTACTTACTTTCAAGAAAAGAATCATATTCGAAAGCATTTGGGTAATTAGTAGATCGTTGATATCAGAATGGTCCCTTTCCGAACGAATAGTGTAGTTGTGTTTATTAGTGAGATATAAGCAAATTAAAATTTCTAAACATTGAATTCAATATAATAACAACATATTATATTGTATACAATATAATTATTTTGTATTGATCCTGAGTCGACCTATGGGTGGGTTTCTCGAGACTTAATAGTACAGTCCAGCGACCAAAAAAGTTTTTCAAACAGTTTAAAGTTAGTTACTATCAGTTGAACTTGATAGATTTTTGGGCGATGAATAAGGACACAATAATTAAAAAGTTTTATCAGCCTCAGGTATTTTGAGCGATTCTTATCAAAATGAAGATGACACAGAATTTTGAGACCCTGCAGTTCGTGACAAAACACAACATTTTACTTCAGCTTGATGATTTCACCTACGTTAACTTGAATTAGGTGCTGAACAAAATTGAATACATTGACCACAATTGGATTGTTTGCGGTTAACAGAACTGATAAATGTTTGAATTAAGCTATTACCAGACACATTCCCCCTTTACAGGTTCGTTTCGTTTTTCCATTTCTTCAAGTTTCATAGGTTTTTTGAAAATTACATTTATACGTTTTTCCCCAATATTGTTCGTCCGTCCGCCGTACCCCGATATCTCCGAAACGGCTGGAGCATCTGAAATTTTTAGGAAAAATCCATCTTGGTCCGACGACCACCCCAATCAATAGAATTGTACCCCCTTTCACTTTGACATAAATCACATGATTGAATGTTCCACACACCTCTTTACCAATGGGACTGAAGCTCCCTTGCACTTGTCATTATTTAACCACTGTTTAGTAGTGTGCGCATTCAGTTATTCTGTTACTGATGATGACCTAACCGTCGGAACCGATTTAACGTTAATTTTTTTGGAATTCGATTACATTTTTTCTACAAACTCTGTTTTACTTGACATGTGGTTCCATAATTTCGTCGCAAATGATTTATTGCGTTACCAGAAGCAAAATTGAAGGAAGGCATTTTGTGGGCTCTGATATAAAAACTATTCTTTGCCTAAGAAAAACGTTGTTTTACGTTTAAAGATGCGGAAAATCCGGAATTGAATACAACATTCCGTCCATCCGCCGCAAGCCGACCGGTGTTGATGGAACTTGCGTCAAAACTTACAAATAGAATTAGGATTAACCTAAAATCATAAGTTTCTGTAGATAGGGTGAAATCAAAGGTACAAATATTCGAAAATCAGAATATCGGAAACTGGGAAAATAACTCTATGTTTCAATGCTTGCTGTTGTTAGACGGCCTTCAATGTTCAACCGCTTTTGTTCAATCTCCCTAAGGGCAAGAGCTTTGACGTAAAAGCGTCATCACGAATAATTGTGAAATGTTGACCAAACAATCAGTCGATATAATTGCATTGGGATTTTGTGTTCAAGAGATCCTTTATGGCATATGTCAACTATTTGCGGAGGAAGCGCAGGTAGGTATTTTATTTCAACAACTTAAGTTTCAGTTGTTCCATTCGTGAGTTTCAACGTCCGTGTGGATATACAAATACGGAAATGTAAACCTTTGTGTAATAAGTTGTTACATTTTTAAACAAAAACATTCAAATTCGCTAGTCTTTTTTAAATCGGGCCAAACAAGCGAAAATAAATTATCGTTATCAAATCATTTAAATGATAAAATATGTCTAAAAAAACGCTGCAAATTCTTTCACTAGGGTTTATTATTATTCAATTGGCTTGCATTCATGATTTGAATTTCTATTAAGCTTTGGAGTGTGCGTGCTTCACAGGTGATAGAGCGATTGTTGAATTTCAGGAGATATCCATAGAGCACTTAAATCGGTTCTCAACCAAAATACCTATTTGGTTTGATCAGTTGATCGTATTTGTGTGCCTCCTGAAATTCAATAATCGTTCTATCACCTGTGAAACACGCACACTCCAAAGCTTAGTAGGAATTCAAATCATGAATGCAAGCCAAATGAATAAAATTGAATAATAAACCCCACTGCAAGAATTTGCAGCGTTTCATGCATATCAGAATGCTTCAACCCGTGTATCGGCTATAAACCCTTTTAGGATTTCACTCCAGGATCCACATTCACTACGTCACTAGGTTACTGCGATCAAAACACAAAAAAAAAACCATGTGTTTGTTTTGATCGCAGTAACCTAGTGATGTAGCGAATGTGGATGCAAATGTTGGCACCATAAATCGGGCCATACATCGGGAATGGTTTGAGCTACGGACTTGGGGAGGGGCTCATTCGATTCCTCATGGAAAGTTCTTATAAAAAAAAAGTCCAAATTTAGGCCGCCTTGACTATTTTTGAGGTTTTTAGGGATTTTACAAAACTTTGACAACCCTTAAAGGACACTTTAAATAAGGTGAGAGAGCTGGCTAAAGAATTGGGGCGTTGTCGGATTTTTTCTGAAAATTTAAGATTTTTTGCTCCTACCGTTTGGGAGAAATCGTGCGTACGGCGGACTGACGGAAAATTTTTTATTGCAGATTTGGATTCTACACCCTTTGAAACGTAAACCATGAAATTTTCAGGGGGGTTACAATTTTTTTTTCAAGAGCGATTACAATGGTATACTATTGAATAATAAACCAAAAGTTTTAAACAAGCGTACTTCCACCCAATGATCTTTATTCATATTTTTCCGATCTTCGTTCCCTTTTCCCCACAATAAATAGAAGGAAGAGGTATCATGCTAAATATTTGAATTTTCTGAAGAAAATAAAAAACCAGTTCTTTTTATTAATGTGTTTAAATGAATGTATTCCACAAATGTTAAGGAAATTTTCGGAGAAATCGCATCAAATTAGCAATATTTTCGAAACGAAACCGAGCTTTCTGTATTATTCTAGGTGACGTTCATGAGTATAACAGGGGTGCCTACAGGGGGGGGGGGGGGGGGCTGTGCCGTAGACTGCGTCATTGCAATTCTTGGGGGACGGGGGGGGGGGGGTTCAAAAAAAATTGGGGGGAGGGGGTAAAGTTGATTGAAACAGTGTTTAACGTGACGACATTCTAAACTATTTTACATCACTAGATAGAACGTAAACAATAATGAAACCTAGTAATTCATTTAAATATGGTTGTTTTTCTATCTGAAAATGTACAGATGACAATGAAAGTGCTTGAATATTGTCCGTGATCACCCTAGTGTTCCAGTTTATGGCCTAATTCCTCCCAAAAAGCAAACAACATCCACTAACTCAGGCAAAAGCAAACACAATTCGGAAGAAAGGGACTTCGATGCAAAGCCTGAGAGTGAAAGTGAAGATTTCCCAGAGCAAATTAAGAGTTTTTGGATCACTAAAAGATTTTTGAAACCTTACACATATTTGATGAATTTTTCTAGCTTTTTTGCTTTGAAAGTGGTTTACACAACTTTAATCTCCTTAGCAATTTCTATTAGTTCAGCGGAAAGAGCAATGAGTCGAGTTAAAATTGTGAAAAACAGACT
This sequence comes from Creontiades dilutus, assembly GCA_031894815.1. Classification (NCBI taxonomy): domain Eukaryota; kingdom Metazoa; phylum Arthropoda; class Insecta; order Hemiptera; family Miridae; genus Creontiades; species Creontiades dilutus. The sequence goes on from JAVIWC010006830.1 coordinate 139,776, forward strand.
CAGATCAGCTATGGGAGACTCATGGTTGTCCAATCTAATGGTTCTAGCTGCAGAAAAATATGTACTTGAGTCTATTCCTAATGAAGAAATAATCGAAAGATTTTCTGTTTCCTCATGCCAAAGACAAAAACTGCTTTGTAGGGCTTAAAGAGATATATAAAAACAATCTTAGAAGGTGCCAAGATAACAAGTAGGTGGTCTCAAATTACAAATTTAAAATTTTTGCCTTTAAACATTCAATGTTTTTATGTATTTTACGATATTAATCATATATCTTTTTTATTTTTTTGAATGTTACCATTGAGAATACGGTGTACCTATGTAAAGAATCTCAAGAAATATACACCTTTTGTATATTGCCGGCTGGGTTTGAATTTTTTCAATACCAATATAAATCTTCTTTTAGTTTAGATAAAATAAGGGGTGCTTCGAGTATTTTTTATTTTTTTTTTCATGAAGCTTAGCGGGGGTGGGCACCTCTGAGTATAACATTTTAAAATATCCGTAGAGGGTGCCTACGTTCGTTGCGTGTAACCCCGCGGCTGGTGGGGGCTGCTCCATAATCATTACGACCCCACATCCCATCTCGTTACAAGAATGAGGATAACGAGGGATGTTCACAAAGAAGGATCGCTATTCAGGGAGCACTCGGGCAGCGGAACTTGCCGAGCACTCCGGGGTAAAGTAGGAAAATCCTTGTACTGACTTCATTAATTCGTACTTGGAAGACCGCGGACTGGGGGATTTTCTAGAAATTTCGAAAAGGGTTCAATTTCATCCCATCCCCTCACAACCGCCCACGACCGGCGAAAACAGGGAAGGAGTAAAATTGACTCCTCACTAGGAATGAAAGATGGTGGACGACCCCTTGGATTCCAGAGTTAAACGTAGGAATGTTTTAAATTTTAGCAAATCAATTTGATTTTAGACCACTGTATGTCAAAATAATAATTAGATTTTTTAAATTATTTGTTCCGTTCTGGGAACCCAAAGGTTGAATATGGGGAGTTTCAGAATGTTGTCCACCTAAATCGGTCATATTTTCCACTGTGCGCCGATTCGGGTCTGGTATACCTACCAGACTCCTTAAAGGTGGATTCACACTCGCGGTAGCGGGAACGTCAGATCACAGTCAGGTCAGAGTCACCTCAAGGGGTCAGATCACGTCAGGGTAGGCCAGTCTATTCCGCGCTGCAGCTGGAGTGGCACGATCCGAGATGATAAAAAATTTGCATACAATCGGTAGAATTGGTATAAAATAGACCCGGCATACTTCATTAAGAGTTCTGTATTAAATAAGTATCATGTATTAAGAAAAATGGACCTACGTGAGGGACCTACCAATGTGAAGTTAGAGTAATGTTTTTATGTAACACGCAAAATTACCTATTATTAATCTACCTACTATTAGTCTGCCAAGTGGGTGTGGCACATAGCTTCCTCGTATCCATAACATGACTGTATAGATCATTGAAAATTATTATTGACTAAAGAACTTCGTTTAATTAGGCGAAGTAAATGTTGAATTAGGGTAAATTTATTGTTATGCAGGAGCATAACTTGAGAAAATAATGGTAGGCATGTTCAACTATTGAACAAACTATAAAATATACCTAATAATAAAAATTTACATTGACGCTGAATGGATAGATAACTGAAGTGATAAGTAATTATTATGGTCAAGAACTCCCAGAGTTATGCTTGTGGCAAGGATTTCAAGTTTGCGCATGCGCAGAGGCTACTATTGATCCGGGGGTCATGAAACTCATAGGGGACCATCTACACATCAAACCGAACAATCCCTGAAAATTTCATCAAAATCGGACTATAACGTCGTAACAAGATTTTTGCGCATGCCAGAGAACTATTGAGGAAACTTATAGGGGACCATCTACACCCCAACCCGCACAATCCCTGAAAATTTCATCAAAATCGGACTATAACGTCATGTAGTTTTGCCCGTTTTAACAAGGATTTGCTGACAGACAGACACGGAACCAAAATTGTTCAGAAAGGTCAAAACGCAAAATGCGAGTGGAATTTTTGATTTTGGAGACAAAAAAATTTTCACATTCCGAAAGTGAAAACAATGCATCCGCTACCTTGGTAGACTCAGAAGCAATATATCATATAACCACCTTCCTTAAATTATTCAAGTGTTTGCCCTATAAGCTGCCATTCCTTGATTTCCTCTGCTCGTCCGAGTACAATGGATGGGAAAAATCGTACAGAAATCGTTGTTCCCTAACGCACTCGATCAACCTTTCGTCATCTATTAGAAAAGACTGAAAAAGAACGAATTGCAACGAAATCAGCAAATCAGAAACTAAAATTAGCTAAAATTAGACGAGATTTGACTTCGTGATTCACATTTTTCCGTTCCGTCAGGGGGTAGGGGGAAGATCACGTCAGGTTTTGATCGCTCGGCGGGCGACCTGACGGGAGGTGACTGGAGGGAGATTTGATCTTGACGGTACCGCGCCCGTCACCGAACGTGATCTGACGTTCCCGCTACCGCGAGAGTGAATCCACCTCAAAGCGCCTGAGACGTCCTCCGAGTGTTGTGGGCAATATCCCCAGGAATATTGCACCCATATTGTATATTCCCCCCTAGGAAATTCAAAATTCCCGAGGTTTGTTGCACAATAGCGAACAATAACTCATTATTAATCAATCATGAGAGACTAACGTTATAATTCCCCCCGTTTTTGGTGTTCCAAATACGATACCTCGGCTTGTGAAGGAGGAAGAAAATCCTTCGGAAATTCGGTCCACTCTTCTTGTAGTACGGTACATGCTGCAACGATTTGACACGGTAGATGTCGACAGAAATGAGAATTCTACTACTAATTCTGAATTTATTAATGGGAGCGCAACGAGAGAACCGTCCGGTACGGCCGTCGGAGAACGAATGAAAAAAGAAAGAACAAAGGAAGTGCCTCGCTCCCTGAAGAAGCTTCTAGAACATTCCAGACCCATCTTATTGAGTGACCACTTCCGGTGAAGTGATTGATGAGCATGGAGCGATTGATTCCGGCGACAGCGATCCATGCGGTGATAGTAGGTAAAATGATAAACCAGACCCAAAGCAGCGGATACTCCATGTTTTCCCATCGGGAAGGGACATCGGGACAAAACATCGATATTGATAACGGTGTCGATGTTTGAGAGCGGCGTCGATGTGTCCTCCAATACCGGGTGAAAACATCCATATTTTCGGTGTCTTTATCTGTAAACAGTCTCCTTATTACACACTACTACAGTTCGCTTCGTGCTAGAAGTTTGATGATTGTGTTCGCGTTTGTGCTTGAATATTCCATGAAGATGCCTGCAAGTAAGTAATAACGTTTTTATCAAAAGTCCAAAGCTAAGTCTGCCAGTTGCAATATCTGTGGGAGAGAATACAATTATGAGGAATATTGACCCAAGATCAACAATTTTGGGTGTTCTTCGTTACTCCCCCCCAGTTTCAAACGCTCGTCGCTTCATGAAATTCTAACAAAAAAGCGGGACAGTAGACCTCTATGGTTCTACAGCCAGATCATTTAAATGATTAATTTTACACATTCAAGTACCGAAGATGAAAAATTGCCTATGCAACCTCAAATATGGGAGCTAGTAAACAGAGATGAAAGCTACGGCTGGGGGGGGCTAACAAGGGTTTACGTGAGCACATTCTGTGTTCATAAACGGTGCTTACTAAGCCTAACCAACTCCCCGGAAAAATCTTTGAATTAATTACTAGGTTCATTATTAATGACTCCCCCCTCCCCCAAGAATTTTAATGACGTTTTTGTAACCCCCTGTGATCACCCCTCAGTTATATAGAGTTTCTTCTATACATCCGCTGCCCACAGTCGTAACAACCGCGTTTCGGTTCATTTGCATTATCTGGAAGGGGGTGCGAACCCTTGACCACATCCACCGGCTCAAAAGGCAGTCATTACATTAGCGGCTCGACGTATATTTCACCTCAAGTTCCCAGAATTGACCTCGGTTACTTTCAAGGGCGATCCCTTCCCATGTAAAATATTGAGGAAGCTGGTTTGGAGGCGAGGAAGTAGGTAGGTACACCTGTCCGAACGAAACTCGTAGAGATTTACGAATACCCTTTCAGTAGTTAGCGAATTGGATGGCTATTCAGCCATATAAAGTGTTGCATTGAATGGGAAATGATCGTACTCAAGATCGATCTTCACTTTTCAATACTGAGGTCAGCATCCGACAGAATCTTCGCAATGATTTTTTACCCTAAGTAGGAACAATAGTCAATTACATTTAGGGGCCAGGTTTCTTCAGAAATAATCCTTTTGGAACGCGTTTCAAAATTGGAAATTGTTGATAGTGATTTTTTGTGGTTTCGAATTGGGTTACAATGGATTCTCTCGAAAAACAAATCAATAGGAAGATGTAGTGATGACTCTCTTGCAGAGGTTTTCCCCCCTAAATCGACCGTTTTGGACACTGCAACGCCAACCGAAATTCGAAAACTAAAAATCTATCCGTCGTAAAATGGAAAAGGAGTATGCCGAATTCTAGAATAAAAGATGGAAAAATGTGATAATCATCCATTCAAGTCAATTGATTAGTACGTAAAGTTTCACTTTACGAAAATAATGTTTGGGTAACCAATAATAATTAGGGGATATCAGTAGATGTTTGTGCTACTGGGGGAAATAGGAATTAGAAATTAAATTAATGGTTTCTTTCAATCGATTAAGAATTTTTTTGCTTTCTTGTTCGAGGTAAGTAATTGAAGTAAATTGTACCAAAAACATGACATAAAAGGACAAAAACCGGGTAAAAATAGTTAAATTTAGATTTTTTAGCTGAATATTAATCAAACAAATTACCTATATCATCACCGAAATATTAAATTAAAAAATTTAATTTAACAATTTGAAGTTTACATAATTTAAAGTGAAAACTGAAGCTCGAATTCGTTCTTAAATTTCATTAATATGTGATAAAAATGGATAAAAGTCCCAAAAATTGAAGAAATGAAAAATCCAACATTTTCGTTTGAGTAGAAGAAAATTATTTACAGCTAGTTTTTTTTTTCAATAACTAATGATAATTAGCTCATTCATGTTACATGACTGGTTTGATTATTAATGTGCGGTAGGCGTGTGCAATATAAATAACTCTGAATCCAAACATGTGGTTAATAGTTTAAAAAAGTTGTTTTAAAAAGGGAAAACACGGTTTTTATGGTAGAAAAAAGCTTGCTTCTCATTTTTAAAAAATATTATAATTATGGAACGGTGATAGGAAGATGCATCTAGTGGCATTTTTTTGCAATAACTTTATAGCTGTAATTTTTTTGAGCACGAAAGATTCTTTTTTTTTTTTTTTTTGCACACGATAATTTCAGAAAATGTGCTCATACATTCATACTGCATGGCTAGTTTGATTATTAATGTGCACTAGCCGTATAGGAAATTCAACGCTAAATCCAAATATGTAGTCGAAAGTTGAAAAAGTTGTTTTAAAATACAACAGCATTGGTTTTTATGGCAGAAAACGTTGTCTTCACACTAAACCTGTAAAAAATCATATGTGGGGAACTGATTGGGATAGGAAGGTGCAGTTGGTTCCATTGGGGCGGGTGTAAAAAGAGCGAACGTTAACAACTTAATATCCTGGTATATGTAAAAAGAGCGACCGACTTCACGTACGAGAGGTACAGAGGTATGTAAAAAGAGCGAACGATTTTTCACGACGAGCAACGGTTTTCAAGGACGCTGAACACGGATTCTTACATTTAAAACGTAAGACATTCGTTCATAGTTTATTGCTCAAGGAATTATCAATTTCATAACTTAGGAAACGTTCGGGTGAACATAAGTTGTACGAACCTCCAACTAGCTTCTCCTGAATCCATTTCTCGACCTTTTCGAAAACGATATCCTTCGAATACAGTTATTTCGTTTCCCGATCACAACTGAACATTGTGATGGATATGGTTAGTTGGCCCCTTCCCGATTTTAGAATCTGTCGCCTTGGGAGATGAATCGGACGCCTGCAAGCGTCTGGATCATCCTCTGAGCGTGGCGAGCATTACCGCATTCAGCTCAATGGAAGGGGCAACTACACCATTCCATCACCCTCACAACATTCACTCAAATTCGGCATTACTCTTGAAAGGTCGAAGACAAAATGATTACGATGGGAACTCACTACACAATGTTGGAGGCAGCCTTTTTAGATTTACGTATTCTTATTCGCTCTATTTACATGCCCCATGGCGTATAGTTTGAACTCCGTTTCTCTCTTTTTACATGAGAGTGCCACCTCATTAGGTAGACTTTCACATCGTTAATGGCTTTGTTCGCTTTTTTGGCCATCGCCCTTCCAATTGTGCTCCAATTCATATTTTTTTCACCCAAAATTTTTTGTCACAGTCAGTCGAATTCACCCAATATTTTTGAGTGAAAAAATATCTCTCTATCTCACAACAAGTAAGCATCCACCCAATATTTTTGAGTGAAAAAAATATCTCTCTATTTCTCAACAAGTAAGCATTATTTCCTCTGTGAAAAATCATACTTTTTAGGATTTTAGCTCCAAATAGAACTCAAATTATCATTTGAGCGATTCCTGAAAATAAGAATGACTCGAATTCAACCCCTGGTTTGGAGTTTATTTCTCAATGATTTGCAATGTGTGTGGAAGTTGTGGGCTTGATGAATTTCTCGTGTCGCCTCAGATGGCGCGCTCCGATAACGCGGAAATAGGGTTCACGTAGCTCTCGGATCCGATCCCCCGTGTACGAGTATTATCTGTAACAGCCGTCCGGGGGCTTGTGTTGATTTATTACCCAATCCTAATAATGAAAGCTCTCTATCGGCGAATAATTCCACTGGACTAAACAAAACTTATCCCCATCTCCCACTAACGATGTACATGTTGGAGGGGCAAACACGATTTTCAGCCCAAACTAGTACGTCCGGAGAGTTCCGTGAAAAACTATTTTGTCCTGACGTTAATTAGAAAACGGAATATTTCCAATATTGATCAGAATTATCTGCATGAAATCAAGCTGAACCTTAAATTTCACTATATTCTGCAAATAAATAAAATTAAAGATTGTTGAAAAAAAACTCAAAAATTGATTACTATTTTAATATTTTTGTGGAAAACTAATTAGAAGCCGTTGTTCGTCACGAGTTTGATAGATATGACTGTTTATGAGCACGAAAAAGATCAAATTTCAAAAAAAAAATAACTGAAAATTGTAGAATCGCAATACAATTGATAAACTTACATTCAAAATGTCGATTTTATCAAAAATACCGAAATGTACGATAGAGCCTACTCAAATTACACTGACATTTACAAAAACCAAACTTGCAATCATGTTGACATTTTTTATTCCAAAAATAAGTCAAATGTGAAAAACGCTGCAAATTCTTTCACTGGGGTTTATTATTCAATTTCATTCATTTGGCGCATTCATGATTTGAATTTCTACTAAGCTTTGGAGTGTGCGTGTTTCACAGGTGATAGAGCGATTATTGAATTTCAGGAGGCACACGAATATGATCAACTGATCAATCCAAATAGGTATTTTGGTTGAGAACATATTTACGTGCTCTATGCATATCTCCTGAAATGCAATAATCGCTCTATCACTAGTGAAACACGCACACTCCAAAGCTTAGTAGAAAATCAAATCATGAACGCGAGCCAATAGAATAATAAACCCCAGTGAAAGAATTTGCAGCGTTTTTTCTCTGTGATACCCAATCGCGTTGCAACAGTTACAGAATAATTGATACAATCTAATAGAAAATATTTTTGTAATTACTTCAAATTCCAAAAATTAGTTTCCACTTGAAGGTTCTCGTGAAATGCTAATAAAAAGAAGTTTCGCGCTTTAAATTTGAAAATTGCATGCGAATGTTTTAAATTTCACAACCGAAAGTTTACTCCTGTGGTCATGCGTGACTGGAACTTCCGGCTCCCTCTGGCTATTAAAAATCATTAAAAATAACCGAAATGCATTAAAATCGTATGCATAAAATTGGTCCATTCTGATGATGTTAATAATAAATTGTGAATTTTACAGAATGATCGTAATATTAATTAAAACGATAAATAAGATTTTTCTGCCCAAAATCGTGCTGAAAAATGGTTGTTGACACTTGAATTTTTCTTAAACCCGCAGAAAAAATGAGAATTGTTGAAATTCCAAAGTGTTTACTATTTTATGATTCTTCTAGCGTGGTTATTTGAAGAACTTTTTTTAATCATGAATTTGATCGTTTTGACTATTTTGGTGTACGATGGCGCTTCGATTACGGAATAATTGATTAAATGTAGGTATGTAATGACCAAAATTTCACTAAAATGAGCAAAATATTCTTCAAAAGTCCTCAATCATTCCAAATGTTAGTTTCTACTTTATGATTCTTGTGCAATGATAATGAGAAGAAGTTTTTTGTGTAACAAATATTTGTATTATTAATTAAAACTATGAATAAACATTTTCTGCACTAAATCGGGCAGAAAAAAGGTTTTAGGTAGTTGAATTTCACTAAATCGCTCAAAAAAAAAGTAAAAACTAATGAAAATTTTTTAAATCTCAAAGTAGGCGCTTACCACAATCTTCCAAATGTCATCAGCGACTTTGATCTAAACTAAATTGAAAATGACGAGGTTTCATTCATGGGTGTGAAGACTAAACTACGTAAGAGATGACTAGAATGAAAAAGGACCAGAGATGACCATTTTCAATTTTGTTTAGATCAAAGTAGCTGATGATGACAATTGGAGTATTGCAGAAAGCTCCTGCTGAATAAATAGTTTTTGTTAAACTACGGTCCAAATTTGTCTCCGTAAAGACTAATGAAGTTTTTCACTTCTAATTTGATAGTTTTGACTCAATTAGTGCATAAAAGGGCTCAAATTTGAGTCTTTGAGTGTGATTTGAATTGTTATATGCATTTGTATATATAGGTGTATATTCGTAATGTAACGGAAAGTTCGTTCTTATGGTCATGCTGCATGACTGGAATTTAAAGTAACCAAAAAGGTCTAAAAATTGATAAATTCGCTTAAAATTGTTCCATTCTGATGAATAAATTGTGAATGCTGGTGAATGAATTGAGAATTTTACCAAATATTTGTATTGATAATTAAAACTATGAATGAAATTGTCTGCGCTAAATCGGGCAGAAAAAAGGTTGTAGGTAGTTGAATTTCACTAAATCCCTCAAAAAAAATATTTGAAACTAATGAAAATTTTTGAAATTTCAAAATTGTTAACTGTTTATTATTTGTTTTGTGCACGAGGGTGCTCCAATTACAGAATAATCTTTGAAATTCTTGTGAGGACTTAAATTTCACTAAAATGAGCAAAATGTATAGATTTTATAATTAATTAAAATTCCAAATATTTTCTAGTTTGAGATTCTTGTGAGATGCTAGTAAAAAGAACTTTCTCGCTTTTAATTTTATGTTTTTGACTCTTTTTGTGCATGAAAGGGCTCAAATTTGAGAATAATTTGAATTTTTATATGCATTTGTAGTATACGTAGGTGTATATTTGTAATGTAACGGAAAGTTCGTTCTTATGGTCATGCTGCATGACTGGAACTTTGGGTTCCCGCTGGGGCGCTGGGGGCCGTCGTGCAGCGCGGCGGCGGCGGCCTCGCGTGCTGGTTTGGAATTTTGGTGGAGGAGGTTGAGCGGGACTCGGGACTTACCTCATTCCTTGGCGGCGGCCGACGATGTGAGCCCGCGGAATTCGGAGCGGGTGCCGGGGAAAAGCCCTTCCGCGCATGGGGGCGGCACGTCAGATGGGGGAGGGAACCCCACATAGGGGGCCGGAGGGTGGTCGGGAAACGGGGGCGGCGGTGAAGGGCGAAGGATCACATAGAGGCGAGCGAGGAGGGGAGGGCACATTGCGCGCATTTTCAAGGACAGCGATGACGAGTTGGACGGAGGTGAATGGTGACGACGAGGGGGCGGAGAGGTTCACCGTCAAAGGCGAGTTGGGGGCGGCGGGCAGGGGTTGTCTTCTGGAGGCGGCAAAGGACGGCAAATTTGGCCCCTGCAGATTCTGCATGAAGTCCTTTTCAGGAAAACCTAAATACTTCCATAAAGCTACAGAATTTTGGAATAACATCAGTAGAATTGCTAACTCTAGTATCTGTAAAAATGCGTAGCTGCTGCCATAAGCTACAGTCATTAACAGCTACTTCTGGTTCCGACTGCAAAAATATTAAATGAGAGATGAAAGTGCTACTACACACCCAAAACGTTTTAGATTACTTTTGCACTTGTTATTTTTTTAAACACCGGTACTTAGTTGATCTACTTTTTTTTTAGTAATATTCTGCTAGAGGAAAAAAAATACAAATTTATTGATGACGATGGTGAATGGTGACGATGAGGGGGCGGAGAGGTTCACCGTCAAAGGCGAGTTGGGGGGCGGCGGGCAGGGGTTTTCTTCTGGAGGCGGCAAAGGACGGCAAATTTGGCCGCTGCAGATTCTGCATAAAGCTCTTTTTCAGGAAAACGTAGCCCTAAATACTTCCATAAAGCTACAGAATTTTGGAATAACATCAGTAGAGTTGCTATCTCTAGTATCTGTAAAAATGCGTAGCTGCTGCCATAAGCTACAGTCATGAACAGCTACTTCTGGTTCCAACTGCAAAAATATGAAATGAGAGATGAAAATGCTACTAAACACCCAAAACTGCATGACGCCGTGTCTTACGTTGTAACTGTCTTGCTTGAAACGTTCAATCTAGAGTTGAATAGTGATCCAGCTACCTCTACTACCCGAAACAATATAGTCTGATGCTGTATTCAGACGATATATCTATGTATATGAGAATAAAATGCTCGCTGAATCGAATGGTGACAAAGCCAGACCTCTCAAGTAACAATTTAAGTTAGTTTTCTCGGATGCATAAACCCGTTCGTTTGTGAACAGCGTCTACGGCATTTCTAAGCTCACCGCCCTAAGTTATGGACAGGAAGATAATCGAAGAGCCGAGAGACGGCTATTGTTTGTGTTCATTTACGATTGATTGCGATGAGTTGCATTAATCTTTTTGCTGACACTACGGACCCTTATCAAACCAGGCTTCCGTATCATTACCAACTCTTCCCTTTCGTCTCTTTCCTCGCTGTATTTCCTTGAGCGTGGCTTCCCCATTGATTATTCCCATTCATCATGGTGCGCTATAGAATAGAATGGAATATTAATTTATTAACAGAGAAAATAAAATTGCCAAGTGGTACACAGTTGGATGAATAAATAGCTATTGAACATAGCTGGTAGTAATAACAAAAACCTTAGTGACAAAAAAGGATTAGTAGATTAATGAATGAAATGAATGAAAGAAAATGAAATGAAAATGAACTTTATTCCTTAATTTGCATATATACAAATGACGAATATAATAATAATAAACAAAGTGGAACTCCACACTTCATAGAAATACGTTCCGTGCTCAGTGGGGGAGTCGCTTAAAGCCCTAGGTCTTTCCAAAGTAACACACGCGGTCTATAATTTACATATTACTTACGTGCAATTATCAGTATAGTTTTGAGTGGATGTTGCTAGATATTCATAAAGAATGACATGATGCGCCTCCTATGCTTATGAAAGTCTTTAATTAGGACACATACTGGCTTGAAAATAGATTTTCCGATTCCATGTACCCCCTTTTTATTAGAAAGGTAAACACAGCTTTTTTATATTACGATCGACTTACGGTCGTGAGAACTTTAAGTTTAGCGGCAAGTGCCTCAGTAGCAATGGTAAACTGAAATAAATGTGGCGAGTAGTACATTTCAACCTCGCGACCGAGAAAGGGACAACTAATTGAGTAGACGAACGAAATGCATACGGGGCCATGACTTGCTAGTAATCGAACGCGCGAGGGTGCTTATGAAAGTACATGAGTTCGGATTTAAAATATAGTTGAGTAATTGAAAACACAGGAACTATTGAAAAGAGGTTTCCTGATGAAAAGCGTCGGTTTTTAGAAGCCATGACTTTCATTAATGCCTTCTGAGCAATTTTCAATGGTTTGGCGTAAACGATATTCGCGCACTAGTTCCAACGAGTCTGGCTCGGTTCCTGACTTTGCTGGCCAGCTTAGGGATGCCGTGAATGCTGTTCACAAACGAACGTTTTCATTCGTTAAGTTCATTTTCATTTTTAATTTTTAAATATTTACTTTTTGGTTTATATCTTAACAATCTTGTTTAACCTCTAACTCTTTATAAGAACTCGATTTAAACCCCAATATCTTACCATTGTCCTACACCTGGATAACAAGGCATTTTATCTCATATTTTTCTTACCATAAAACCCATTATTGGGCATTGGCAACGCTACCGCTAATATTTCCAAATTTTGTTCATTAATTTTCAATGCCAATGATTCTTTCATAAAATATCTTGTGTATATTTTATGTATTTCATCATTTCCATTTTCTAATTACACCTTCAACGATGGACATACCCATGATCTATTGTTTTTCCCCCCAAGGAAAAATTTCTCCAAAACTTTAAATAGTTCCTACTTTCGATCAGTGATTTCGTTCGAAATTCAAACTTTAATTTACATCAATGTATCTATTTTACGAAGATCCAATAGAAATATCTACAAATTATTTCATCTGTATATCTGTTAAATTTTTACTATTTAAATAACAAAATAATTAATTTAATGTATTAACTATTAATACTAATTAATTAATTGATAGTATTACATCATATATGCGTGTTTGTGCAATTGACGTTGGTATATTGGGATGAAAACAACCCAATTTTAATGACGGTTAAATAGTGATGAATGAAGAGTTTTAAAAACTGTTTGCCGTTCAGAAAGCTTCAATTATAACGTTTAAAATCTACTTTGCGATTGACCCGCTCATAAAGGAAGGAAGGACTGGGAAGATTAATTTTCTCAGCTGTACAGACGAGGAAAAATTCTCTCTCTTTCGAGGAATTGGAATAGTACGCTCCCTGTGGGGACATTGACAGTATAATGTGTGAATGTGAACTGCGGCCCTTTGAATAGTAATTACATTTTGTATCCTTTTTCACGTAGCAATGTGCGCACGACTTGGAGCGAATGAGGGAGTACGCAGGGAGTTCATAAAAAATATTAACCCTCGGAGACTTCATAGGAAATTTAAAACTGAACGAAAAATCCCTGTCAACATGCCTCAGCAAACCTCCTACTTTCAGTAGCCTTCCTAGTGAAAACCTCAAAAAACAACAACAAAAACGTGCTTTTATAGCATTAGCAAACTGAATTAAACCTTTCGCGAACTGAATTAAACTTTTCGCAATTAGAATTAAACCTTTCACAATTACAATTAAACCTTCAGCGCCTTCGAGTTGTGTTCCTAATAACAGGAGGTGAGTGAGTCACTTACACTACTAATTTGACCATCCCTCTTTCGTGAAAACGTTGACTTTCACGAAGAAAAATGAAGATATTGCGGAGGAGAGCCGAAAAAACTGTTTAACAGGGTGGTTTTTGAGTCCCATCAAATCGTTTTAAAGCTTCTCTGACCGAACTATAGCATTAGCAAACTGAATTAAACTTTTCGCAAACTGAATTAAACTTTTCGCAAACTGAATTGAACTTTTTGCAATTGGAATTAAAGCTTTCGCAATTAGAATTAAACCTTTCACAATTACAATTAAACCTTCAGCGCCTTCTTTGCTTTAGCTGCCAGAAGGGGGGATGGAGGGGTTACAGCGAATCCTTTCAACCGCTGTTCAAGAGAGAGATCTCGACCGATTCATTTAATTTGGTTTAATTGAGATTTTCGTTCACAGTTTAAGAATATTTAGGCTCATTTAATTTCCACAATGCAAAGGGTGAATGGAAGGGGTAATACTAATAAATCGTTATTTCACACACACGTACATGTATAATTTTATTTACGGATTCGGTCATAGAATAGTCTGAAACGGTTTTGTTTGCCGTTATTTATTTTTTCACGTCAGGGTGGTAGGACTCCTCCTGGATCAATTGTAATAGGTGCCCTGTACAGAACCCTAGCTTCAGAGAGACGCCCTAAAAAACTAGAATGAAATCTATCTACAACACCAACAGCTCGTATGAATAGCGCCCTTTCAATATGATGAAGGTTAATATCTAGACTTGTCGCCAGCACATATTCCCCCTATTTCACATTTGTTGAAACTCATTTTGCGGGTATCTCTCGTTTATCTCTCTATCGCTCGTTTGCTCTTCGCAGGGAAAGGGGGGTAAAAAAAGGTAGGGAAACGAACGGAAAAAACCAAAGTAGGAAACCGTGTTCGGACTCCGATAAGTTCGACGTAGCAGCTCGATATTTCAGATTGAGCATTCTGATTGGCGAGTTACAAACATAACTTCGTTATAAATGTTTTAATCTTCTTATCGACGCTCTCATCTGAAGGGCGGGGTTGGTATGTTCAAGAAATTGACGCTTCTCGATTAAAAAAAAAGGGGAAAAAAGTGTGAATCACCCGTCATTCATGATTTGGTTATCTCGCTCGGCAAATAAAATCGATCGCTTCTGCTCGAGCAAATTCGTATTAAAAACCGCTGCTAATACTAACACGGGTTTATTATTTTCATAATAGCCCTTCTACGCAGATCACTGGACTGCAGATAATTACACTGTTCTGCACGAAAATCCTCCTTCAAACCATTACATGCTTTCTTACTGTTTTCAAATGCGCTGAACACGAATTTGAAGTCAGATTCTGTCTACCACGCACAGTTTCTTGAGAAATTCTAGTTTTTTATCCAAAAATGTAAATATGACGAATTTCTTTTGGCATCAAAACATAGTGAAATTCAAAAGCCCGATGATTTTGAGCGCAATGAAGTATATTTGAACGAATAAAATTGATGGGAATATTACAAGTGGTTGAAGAAATATGGCTAAAAGTGTTTTTTTCAGTTTTGGTTTATTATTCAATAATAAAAAATTGAAATCGCTCTTGAAAAAAAAATTGTTAACCCCCCTGAAAATTTCATGGTTTACGTTTCAAAGGGTGTAGAATCCGAATCTGAAATGAAAAATTTTCCGTCCGTCCGCCGTACGCTGTAAGCACGATTTCTCCCAAACGGCTGAAGCAAAAAAGCTGAAATTTTCAGGAAAAATCCATGATGGTCCGACGACGCCCCAATTCTTGAGCCAGCTCTCTCACTTAACTTAAAGTGCCCTTTAAGGGTTGTCAATGTTTTGTAAAATCCCTAAAAACCTCAAGAAAAGTCAAGGCGGCCTAAATTTGTACTCTTTTGAAGAACACTCCACGAGGAATCGAATGAGCCCCTCCCCAGGTCCGTAGGTCAAATCATTCCCGATGTATGGCCCGATTTATGTTGAAAATATTTGCGTTATTTTGGTTTATTATTGTTTTTGTTTTGATATCAGTAACCTAGTGATGTAGTGATGTAGTAATGTGGATACTGGAGTGAACTCCTAAAAGGCTTTGTAGCCGATACACGGGTTGAAGCATTCTGATATGCATGAAACGCTGCAAATTCTTTCACTAAGGTTTATTATTCAATTGGCTTCCGTTCATGATTTGATTTCTACTAAGCTTTGGAGTGTGAGTGTTTCACAAGTGATTGAGCGATTATTGAATTTCAGGAGGCACACAAATATGATCAACTGATCAATCCAAATAGGTATTTTGGTTGAGAACAGATTTACGTGCTCTATGCATGTCTCCTAAAATTCAATTACCGCTCTATCACCTGTGAAACACGCACACTCCAAAGCTTAGTATAAATTCAAATCATGAACGCAAGCCAATTGAATAATAAACCCCAGTGAAAGAATATGCAGCGTTTTGATCTTGACACAGGGATTTGGTCTCTACCTGTATCTTTCGGGGACTGACCTTCCTTTCTCATTTGTGGTGCATTTGTGCAGATCTTGAAGTGGTAGCCATGCTTACAGGACTCCAAGGAGGTTACACTAAATTTTGTTGTTTTTTGTGCGAGTGGGACAGCAGAAAAAGAGGAG
Source organism: Creontiades dilutus (assembly GCA_031894815.1). NCBI lineage: Eukaryota > Metazoa > Arthropoda > Insecta > Hemiptera > Miridae > Creontiades > Creontiades dilutus. The sequence goes on from JAVIWC010006830.1 coordinate 155,786, forward strand.
ACCATTATGTAGTAAAAAATGGCCAGAGCGTAAGGAAAAAGTAGATGAAAAAAACATTGCCAATCCTCATTAGTGGACAAAAACCGAATAATTTTACCCCCACTCCACATAAAATTGGGGCTAATGAAAAACTTCGTAAAAGCAATGGACAAGGAAGGAGAAGGTTTCATGTACTTAAAACAAAAATTTCCGCATCTCAGCGATGCTAAGATAAAGAAGGGAATTTTCGTAGGACCCCGAATTCGACATTTACTCAAAGACCTCACTTTTGAAGCAAAGTTAAATACTATTGAGGAAAACTCTTGGATTGCTTTTCGAGAGGTATGTGCTAGGTTTTTGGTAAACGAAAAACATAGAGACTACCGAAAAATAGTCCAAGAACTTCTTACTTCATATAAAACATTGGGATGCAACATGTCCTTAAAAATACATTTCCTGACAGCCGTGTGGATGGTTCTACAACGAACTGAGGGCCGAATAAGCACGTCCATAGGGAACAAGCCGCACAGTTTTCATAAAATACCAAAAACAGGAGAACCAAACTGTCTACGCTCTCTTCCTTCGAAAAAGTGGCGAAATGTAGGCCAATCCCGAAGGTTTGTGACACGCTGACTCGATCTATTTCATTCCCAAGGTCCTTCAGTAATTTCTCACGACTCCGTGATTTTTCCTATTACCTACCTCTTAATTGCTTGAAGGTGAAGCGTCGAGAGCCCCGAGTGGTTAGAACCTATTGCTATTACAAATTTGCCAATATCCCGTCCGCTTCTGATAAACGAATCTGCCAATTCACGGTTGGGCGACTTGAATTCGCCCTATTTTCTCCGAAAAGATGCACCTCAGAGAAGATACTTCGGCGAACTAAATCGACATTTCATTAGGTGAGGTTAAGTATAGTTACTTTCTTATCCTTTGTTCGCTGATTCGGTTCCTAATGGGTTCAAATCTCATAACAATAACTAGAAAATATGCGGTAGGATACGGACTAAGTCACTCTCGACGAAGTTGTGGAAACCCATTTCTATGAAAACAGAGTAAGATAGAAGGTTGTCCGTATTTCCACGAAATTAATGAGTTACACAGCTGAATCGATTTCAACGGTTAGGTCATCATCAGTGATCACATGATGAACATTTTTTTTAACCACCACGTTTCAGGCGTAGGCAAACTTTGGGCGCTTCTGGACGCTCCTGGGTGCGTCCAAAAAAAAGTCATCGAAGTAAAATGTTCATTAAAGTGGATGAAGAATCCGATTCTGCAATAAAAATTGGGGGGTTCCATATAAAAAAACAAAGCTGGTGCGCGCATAGCGCATTTGCGCACATGCGCGATGCGCAAAAATGCAATGGTTAAATTCTTTGCAAAAAAATAAGGGGAGATTACTTCGACAAGTTTTTTGATTTCCCCACAATCAACGGAAATAGAAAGTGGTTCGTTCATTAAGAGCCACCCTGTAGACGTAAACGCGGAAATGGAGATAAAATCGCCATCAACCAATAACCAGTTCTCAGAAAAGGGAAGAGGGGAAATGCTTGATGCTTCTGACAACTTTGGTGGACGGTTATTGGCAATTTTAATTGCTTGTCTAAATGGAGCTTGAGGCCTTTGCTGGCCTGGACGGACATGGCAGATTTGGAATCTACGATTCTTGAAACGTGAAATGACAGAATTGGGATGGTTATAAATCATCTTTCCTGTTCGATTACCAAGGCTTATTACTGGAAATGATAAATTAATAATGTACAGAAAAAATTCTAAAGCGCTCTTGTAGGTAGTTCAGGATATAAACAAGCAAGTAGTTGGTAGGATCTAAATACGGAAAGATTGTCCAGGATTTACCTCAATTGTTTACAGGACCGCGTACACCCTCATCTATGCTAATGCAACCTTATCATTTTCTTATCAAGATCAAACCTTCCAACTTTGTGAGCTTAGAGCTGCCTGACTAAGCGAAACTTTGAACGCTGCAACTCCCACGGGGTCTTTAATCATCAGTGAGAGGCGCCTAATCTTCCGTGCAGGTAGTTGAAGGGGGTTGTAATCCAACCTCAAAGTGCCGACCGCCTTTTCGGATAGTTGAAGGTTTCAGGAAAGAGAACAGAAAGGGCTAGCGGAGCTGCATTCAAGGTAAAGTTAACTTGACTTTAGGCTCCCAGAGCACGTAGCGAGCGGTTGAATGGGGCAAGGAGAAGAATACGCCAACCCAATTCATTATGATTCCTTCTTGAGAATTTACTCCGCTTGCATATTTCAAGGCGGGAGCAGCTTTGTTAGCTCATTCCGTCTGAAACAGTGGGATTGATGGAAACTGCAGGGCTCTGCATTGTCGCAGAATCCGCAAATCGTGAGCGGCCATGTTGCCCACTTTAACAGGTTTTCGGTTGATGTCCACTATTGCATCCGAATGGATGAGAAACTGGGAAGAGACAAATCTTAAACCTCTTCACAGTCGCTGTGTGAACGTTACACCCACAGTTATAAGGGTGATTCCTATTTTAAGGGACAATCGCTGTCCTTCATTGATAAATCATTTTCTGTTCAACTTTTTCCAGAAATTATTTTTGTAGATTTTATGTGGTAACTAGGCCTACTCATGGCTGTCATAAAGGTCGGCTACTCTTCATTTTACATGACGATAATTGGTTGAAATGTACCTCTAACCTCATTGTCATGGTCTGTCCGTGAGTCAGAATTTGAACTTAATCCGAAATTTTATCCGCTCAAAGTACGTTTTACCTGAAATATTCCAACTAGTATTTTTTTAGAATTAGTTACTGGATGTTAGTGCGCTTACAAGTGGGACTAACTGTTAGTCTGTACGAATCAAGTGCTCAAAGTTTGTCCCAAACCTTCTGTCTCATTGTCATGGGTTTGAAGGAAATCATCGTAGCCCTCACAAATATGGGCATTTTTTGGCAATTCAAAGTTTTTGCAGCGTTGGTAACCTTGCCCTTTGAGGAAACACCTTGCTTCCGCCATTTCCATGCAGTTGGGGCTCAAAAATGCAAATTCTTTGCAAAAATTTTGCAAGAAAACTTATGAGAAAAGAGATGGATCCCCTAGGGGCCTAGGGTAGATGGTTGAATGACAGGACTGAGGAAGTCCCCGTAGTGGGACGAAACGTTTCCAACAAAATGAAACTAATATACGCTCCACTCTGATGTTCTAGACTACTAGATAGTAGACTATTGGAGTACCTGTCTTACCAAAGTTAGAATTGTCTTTTCGAGAGCAATTTGTTACATTTATATCAACTATACAGCCCCACAGGAAAAGTTCTGAACTAATATTCTAATTAGGTTTTCCTTACGTATTTTGGTGTGGTAAAAACGAATCTAAAGTTAGAATTGCCGTTTACCTCTCCAAATTTTGCCCTTCAAAACCCTTCAAAAATGTCGATTTTTCAACAAAAACTTGAACAAGATGATAACAAAAATAAAAATAGTTGAATAGATGGTCAGATTCCGCTCACAGCATAGATTTTAAGGAATAAAAATCAAATCTGACACAAAAAAAGTTTTGAATGGTCCTGCTTAGGCCATAAACCTCCATAAAACCCCCAAAATCGCAAATATTCTCCTTCATTAAAAATTTAAATTTGATGTATCTTCTCAGGTTCTTTGGGTCACTGAAACTAAAAGTGCTGGCAAAAAAAAAAATATCTTCTTACTACTACTTCCCCTAAATTTAGAACTAAATCGAAGGAGTAAATTTGCTCTTATGTGGGGGGGGATTCAGGCTAAATAGATACTTGTAATTGGTTTAATGAAAGACGTGAATAATGTCAGTAAACACGGCAGTAGAGGGTCATCGTCAGATGCAGCGGCACAAGAAATGTACAACTGGGTAAGGAAGTTTCTTATGCATAGATTTAGTGTCAGAGACGCTTTGACATCAGTCACAATTAAACTCAGTTTACTTTAGTCCTGAGTTCTTCAGCCCAACTGCCCAGCTAATAAGGGCTCCCTTCCTGCACACTGATTCAACTTGGAGTTGAAAGCTTAGCTTTCCAACGGTGCAGCCGAAAAATTGATAATAGGGCCCAAGATAATAGGGATAATAAATAAATTGACGTCAAGGTTTACAGTGGCAGTATGGGCATGGTGCAGTCCTGGAGGGCTAAGATAAGTAAATATGAAAATAACGATCCGCAGCAACGGTATCTGAGAACTATTTGACCAATTTAATGTAATCAATAAGTGCTGACCAAAGAACTCGTCCTTTCTTTGAGAATAAGCGAATTTTTTCGGGAAAGTGCGATCTTTGTACATCAATCCTGAGGAGAGTTACCGTCATGCTATGGGGAATGTATTAGGTACACATTGAAAATACTGCAAAAGTGGTGTTCAGTCTGCCGTCAAAGGACTTTTTTATTTTTGATACAGTGCTATGTTTCGATACAATCGACACTTAAAACTGAAACTATCAGAAAGCTACATACCTTTGCATGTACCAACAGTTTATTCACTAAACAGAAATGTACATGAAATTGTAGAAAGGCCGTGAAGTTCGTGTTGAGTTTCGAAAAGCTTCACTACTTTCTTAAATGAATCATTTCCAACGAACAAGAGCTATTGGCTTCATAAATTCTCATTTACATACACGTTAAACAATGAAACAAAGATTGGCGTTTTGTGGGGTTGCATTCCTTAATGATAAATATCCCTTAATGAGTGAGTTACTATCATATTCCGTCTGCCATTCTTTCAGGATGGCAGACTTAACCCATTATTTTTAACTGATAATATTAAATTAAACTATTAATATTAAATAATGCGTTAACCCAGCCGCTACATAAGCTGACTGGTTACAAAGAATATTAGCATATGGCCCCGTATCCATTGTAGTACAACTATCTCACCATAATGTGGTGCTCTGATCACAATGTTAATGGGATCTTAATGAGTACAACGTGATATTGGGTAACTCAACGGTTTTGCATTCAACTTCTACGTATTAATACATATGAATATCACACATTGCAACTCTATACTGCTAAAATAATATTAGAGTGCCCTGGTATCCATTGTAGTATAACTAGTTCACCGTAATGTGGTGCACTTATCACAATTTTAACAAGATGTTGCTGAGTATAAAGTGAGATCACCTAACTCAACGGTTCTATTATCAACTTCCACAAATTAATATCACATATGTCTACTCCACCGTCAAGAATATTAGAGTGCCCCGGTATTTATTGTAGTACAAATGTTTAGTCATAATGTGGTGCTCTTACCACAATTTTAACAAGATTTCACTGAATATAACTTGAGATCACCTTACTCAACGCTTCTACTATCAACTTCCACATGTGATTATCACATATGTCTACTCTACTGCTAAGAATATTAGAGTGCCCCGGTATCAATTGTGCTACAGCTGGTTCAGCAAAATATGATGTTCTCCTCACAATTTGAACAAGATTTTAAAGAGTACAACGTGAGATCACCTAACTCAACAGTTCTACAATGAATTTCAACATATGAATATCACATATGACTACTCTACTGCTAAGAATAATAGAGCGCCCCGATATCCATTTTTAGTACAAATGGTACGTCATAAAATTATGCTCTCTTCACAATTTTAACAAGATTTCATTGATTAAAAAGTGAGATCACCTAACTCACCGGTTCTGCATTACACTAATACATATGGACATCTCTCTTTGCCCCTACGACATGTCTGAGACAGTATGATATTTTTGATAGTTGAATTCAGATTTGGATTCAAGTTTATTCAGCCTTAAAGGCTGTCCCGTTAATTACCTCCAGTACCATTCAATTAAAAATGTGATATAACAAACACAATCATCTATGTGAAGAAGAGAGAACTCACAGTTTCAATCATCATTGACTTGTTGCTTTCCATATACAATGAAATATAATGCTTAAATGAATTAAATTTCAATGACATCTGTTTCTAATCATGTTTGAAATACTGGGGAATCGCCGGTCCACACAAATTTTCACAGTGCCATATAAATCTAACTGTTACTTCGCTGCTCGCTGGCTCGAAGCAAGTTGACGTAAGAATACGAGGTGTTCATGATCTGTAACAAAAACGATAAATAATAATAAACATTGAATGGACATTTAAGAATTATTAACCATTTTTCTGGCAAAAGTAGAAATAATGATTAAGAAACAATTTATTTCTCAGAATTTAATGTTTAGGCCTATCGATGCTTCAATAGAGCTTGAATTGTAATGCTGAAACGTAAGTACTTGCTAATAACACTGGTTTTGAGTTTATGCACTCTACGAGAGCAACCTTCTTGTCATTGTCAATGACCTCTTCAGACATGGGGGCTTTAACTGTTCGATTAGGTCTGATCGTCCCATAAATCAGAATCCCCTATTCTTCACGAAGGTCATCATAATGAGAGAAGAAAAGCTATTATCGCAGAAATCAGTACTCGGTGGTTGATCTTGGATTGACTTGCACAAAGCCACAACGACCTTAGAAGAGAAAAGAATTACTTCTTCTTTTGATGTAGACGCATTGCTCCGGAATGATTGATTCCTCCAGTATGGAATGAAGTCGTACACAATACCTGATGTTTCGGAACGTATAAGGAATTTGAAACAATATTTGTATGGCTTCTTTGGCATTTTCAGCAAGCTACAATCACTCAAATGCCACCTGTAAAGGTATTTCCATGTAACTAGCTAAGCAGTTCGTGGGCGAAGTAAAGTGGCCACCTGTCACCTTTCTTGGCCGCCCAGCAAACTGGCAAGGTGTTAGAATCACCCTAATGATTGCCCACAAGCCTGGCACAGATGACTACAGTACACTTTTTTGTTTTAGCCCACAGGGGACACACGTTTAACAAATTTGTATTCAATTGCCATTTTCAATCGAAAATCATGTGCAGAATGCGACTTCGTTACCCAGAACCCTGTAAAACCACTCAAAATTAAGGAATAAATCATCATCATCCTATTTTCCCTGAAACGGCATCTTGGGGACCACTCATAACAAACAAACCTTTTCACTTCAAAACCGCCAGAAACATAGTGTTCCTTCACGATTCTTAACAATTAAATAACTTTACGAAAGTGTTAACATTTATCTTGAGGCACCAACAGCGCTAAAATCAGCCATCAAAGTGGCGGTATGCTGAGAGACACTTCCAGGGAAAGGGTTTAGTTAAGAGTTTTTAAGTTAGGTGTTTTTGAAATGCGATGAAAATTCTGGTAAAAATCCATGATCAACGAGTCTTTGTTTAGTCTAGAAATCTCTAGGAGGCTCAGTATCTCTCGATCCAAACTAAGTCTTGCCCTTTGAAAGCCGCCCGATTGTCTAATCCGCCGAGTTCTAATCGATTCATCTTTCGCGTGGGCGGAATCTCACATACGTTACCGCCTGTTGCCGTGGGGAAATTCTGCGGGAGCCCGAGTAATCCACAGGAAGCCGAAGGCTGCATTAATGATTATTTGTGGCGTTAGAACCACCTTGTAGACCGCCGTTCAAGGCATTTAAGCTTGTTTACCGCGTTTGGTCCTTACTCGTTGGAACTGGCGGTATTCATGAGAAACCTTACTGAGGACTCCCATTCGGCAACACATTCTTATATTACGAGCCGTGAAATATAACATTTCCAACGTGGGTGTGAAAGTGTTTATCGACCTTCCGATTCATATCAAGCCTTCTCCAGTTCCTTCCTTGAAGCGTTACGAGAAATAAGATAACCGATACGCCAGTTTATTCCTTGCAGGAGCTATTTGAGTCGTATAAAACTTGTTATTGAACGACCCGTGTTAACTTTTGTAAATATTAAGGTATCTCTGTACGACATTTCTATTTTTCTTGTATACGCAGCATTCCACGTTAAACGTTGAACTCAAAAAACTAAAGTTCTCCGAAATTGATTATATTGAGTTTGTTGTACCTCTTTGTGAAGGAACGTGTCCCCTCAAAGTTTCAGACCGAATCGTCTCAATCTCGCCGCACCACTGGGAGTTAGCAAACATAGGAAGTTTGGGTTTACCTCGCCGGCTGCTGCTTCTCTCATTCCGCCATCAAAAAATAAAAACGCCCGTGTTTCGAATAGATACATTAGAATGGAAATTGATGCATCAGCCTTTGTTTTGTGGTTTTCTGTCACTTTATCAAGGGGATAATTTAGGGTGATATCCGCTAGCACAGGAGCAAGAGGCGACCCCAAACAAAAGACCCCGTTAAAAAAGGAATGAAAGCACAACTGGTGTACCAATTTCCATGTAGAAACTACCAGAAATCATACTGCGGTATGACTAGGTCCCATCTAAAAAAAACCCGTCTACAACCAAAGGCATGACGTAGAAAACACGCGAAAAAATCCATAAAATACTACATAGATTACTAAAGCTGTTTCTTGATTATTCCTTATCCTATCCCTTGTAGGATACACCTCAGAAACCACTGCTCAACATTTTTGGGTGAAGATCTTTTTCAAAAAAAAAAAAAAAAAAAGACTCAAGAACTCAAACTTTGTCAACTAAACAAAAGACGTATTCATGTTATTTGTGATGAATATGGATAGTTCCTCTTTCCCTTTTCTTGAAATGACTACCTCTAACACTGTAACGAGCCTCTTAGCTCCCAAGATATCCTCAGAGTGTTGCAGGCTAATCACCTCTGATCTTGGAAGGGGTAACCAAGAACCATCCATCCTCTAATATTTAGTACCCTGTTGTCCCTCCCCTGCATCCATAGGCAAAATGGCCATTCTCAACATTACCACTCAAGGGACGAATGCCAGTTTGAGCTACTCGCGTTGCTGTTCTTCTTCACTAAGAGGATACTGGAAGCCATATACCTGGGATAATTGTAATTTAAAGAAGTCTGATGGGTGATTCACATCCTCGAACTTGTGGTTCACAGAGAAATTTCGCCAGATTTCCGGGGTACCAACTCACACATTGCGAATTGGACCGATTTTCCCAGTTTTAAATACGATCATGAATGCATATTTGCGAGAAAACTAGACGTGATAGACTAAAAATGCTAGCTGATTGAATCTCAGGACGAAAAACGTATAATTATAATTTAAAATTATGATTATAAATGCTCGTTAGTTTTGTAATGGATATGGTTAGTTGGCCCTTCCCGATTCTTGAATCCATTGCCTTGGGAGATGAATCAGACGCCGCCTTAAAGCGTTTGGGTCATCCTCTGAGCGTGGCGGGCATTACCGCATTCAGCTCAATGGAAGGGGCAACTACACCACTCCATCACCTCTCAGTTTCCATTCATCAAAACTCAGACTGAGTTGTGTTCTTGGAGGAAATGTGCTGCTTACCGTAGCGAAAGTGTCTCTATTGATGGGAGTCAGACCCCCGGCCATCATCAACAGCGGTTTCTTGATGTTTTCCTTGAAAATGAGGAGCAACTTTTTATTGCTCGTAGACCAATCGGCGCCCATCCAATCGCAGTCGTACGTGACCATGTATAACTTTTCACTCTGAAACACAATTCTCCATTATCGGTCCGGTCGGCGAAGTTGTCAAATATGATTTGCGAACTTAGGGAAGGTTGTTCCACTTTCGATTAATTTTCGACCTTTTCGCAAATTAACAAAAAGGTTGCCGAACAAGCAACGACCAACTACCAATGTTACTTTTCCAATAACAACCCTTTTTAATTATAAGAACTCTAAAATTAGTACAGCAAGGTTCATTATTCTTGTTTAAGAAATACCCTTCTGCATAGATCATTGATCTAATTATGAATTTAGAATTTTCAATTCAAATTCAACCTTTTTCTAGAAGCAGTTTTTGTTCTAAATTATATTTTTTGTTGATTTCTTTTTTAATAAAACATGACTTTGATTTATATATAGGTCCCTTATCACAGACAACAATTTGGTATTATTTTAGGGCTTGTACAAAATTTTCGTGATTTCCCTGAAAATAGTGAAAAGGTTGGATTTGACTGGAAGATGCTACATTAGAATTTGTACGAGTTACATCATCTAAAATCGGTGCGTCGCATCATTTTCTTGTAGTTGCACTCTGGATGGCGTAAAAAGAGCTCTATTTATATTTCAGCACGGTTGGTTGATTAGATACGAAATTCCGGGCCGAAACATACCTCCTACGATTGGCGAGTCTTACCTGTGAAAGAAAATGCCACTGTTTTCGAGGCTCTATTCGAACGATAGTAGCAGGAGTTTAGCATGGCTGAGGAACCAATCGAGATGACATCTTATTGACGCGACATGATATAAATTGATTTCTATCGTTAATAGAAGCGATAAATACTTGAAGTATCTCGTAACAAGACCAAAAGGCTGAGGAAGCGGGCATCTTGCCGTTTTGGAGTGTGGGATGTGGGAATTTCTCGACTCCCTTTCCGTCCCTTCGAGAGGCCCGCAGCGGTCAATCCTTGTATATTACATCCGAGGGTATTCCCCCCGGACGCGAAAAACATTGAGGGATGGAAGTGAGGAGTTCGGTCGTTCTTATTATTATGTGGTCTCGCATTTATCAGAAACGCGGCTCTCTACTTCTTGAGTTCGTTTGCCTTTAGAGAAATCGGAATATTTATATCTGTGTTATGATGGTGAGAAGTGACTTTTGAGGATGTCAGCAACACCGTCTAAATTAAAGCGATAGGATGCTCCAGCATTCCCAGATGGGTTGTGAAGGAAAACATATTGTTAAGTCAGGGGTCCCCCCCCCCCCAACTTAGAACCATCCCCACCCCCATATGATTTGATACCCACAACAAATATTAATAATATCGTAAAATACAACAAATATATCGTAAAATACATTAAAACATTAACAGTTTGAAGTCAAACATTGTAAATTTGTAGTCTGAGACCATCTACAAGTTATCTAGTCACCTTCTAAGCTTGTTAAATATATCTCTTTAAAACAGGAGTCTCCAAACTACGGCCCGCGGAAAAATTTGGTCCTGCCCGCCACAGTGAAAGAATTTGCAGCGTTTTTTATGGTTATCAGAATACTTCAACCCGTGTATCGGCTATAAACCCTTTTAGGAGTTCACTTCAGTCACTAGGTTACTGCAATCAAAACAAAAACAATAATAAACCAAAACAACGCAAATGTTGGCACCATAAATCATGAACCATGTTGGCGCCATACATCGGGAATGGTTTGAGCTACGGATCTGGGGAAGGGCTCATTCGATTCCTCAGGGAAAGTTCTTCAAAAAAAGTCCAAATTTAGGTCGCCTTGACTTTTTTTGAGGTTTTTAGGGATTTTACAAAACTTTGACAACCCTTAACGGCACTTTAAATTAAGTGAGAGTGCTGGCTAATGAATTGGTGCGTTGTCGGACCAATATTGGTTTTTCCTGAAAATTTCAGATTTTTTGCTCCAGCCGTTGGGAGAAATCGTGCGTACGGCGTACGGCGGACGGAAAAATTTTTATTGCAGATTCGGATTCTACACCCTTTGAAACGTAAACCATGAAATTTTCAGGGGGGGTTAGAATTTTTTTTCCAGAGCGATTACAATGGTTTATTATTGAATAATAAACCAAAAATCGTTGGCTTCATCTGCTTCAAGGAACTGAACCATATTTTTTAAGTCAGTGAGTTTCTCCGCTAAGATGCGACTGAATGTGCTTAGGAGAGGTATATCCAAATCTTTTATTGTTTCAACAGAAACATTTTTCCTTAAGATTTTCAACGCATCCCATCCACCAATGTCGTTGTGGACTTTCTTCGTCTCTATAACGCCTTTGACAGGGTTAGCGTATTTGACTCGAATTTGGGATAACTGAGTTATGTTTAGCTTACTGGTGTTGAGGGTGTGATTCACTAGTAGTTGAAAAATTTTAAAATCAGTTTTTTCCATCTCCAGTGATATGAATGGTTTCTCATGCCTTGTTTCTTTTGTCATGTTGCACACGTCTTTCGACTTTTGTTTGAAATAGCAAGTAACACACAATAAAATTAGGTACTAGATCAATAAACACGGCCAAAAACTAGGAACTCTCGCCTCGCGAACAACAACCAACACGGGTCTGTTTACAGAAGGGCAGGTTGTCTTGTGGCAGTTAGACTGTTGCAAACACCGGTGGCACTTAGACGTGCTGCGATCTCTCTCACCTCTAGGAACTTTTATCTAGGTCGTAGTTTTGGACTAGTTTGAAGGTTGTTGGCAATGGTCCTTAGACTGTTTTGAAGTTGTTACCTCGTTTTCGAGAATTTTGACACTTAGACTGTTATGCAATTCAGCTCTTCGTATATTTAGTGGGTTTTTATGGTAACCTACCCAAGTGTTGACATTTTGCCCTGTTTCGCAGAGCAACCACATCGACATGACCTCAGCCGTAAGAAGGAGATAAGCGCTGATGTAGATACTGGGCGATTCTTCGGTTCCCTGAAAACATCATATATATGTGTTCAATCTAGTTTCATATGTAGGGACGTTTTCGTTCAGCGTTAAATTCTTATAATAACCTTCTGGGGATATCATCTCTTGAACTTCAGAGTGCTTAAAGGTCCCTAAACAATCGTTGGCTAATGAGGAATTGCGAATTTTCGCTGCCAAAAAATGAAGTCACTCTTTTGCAGTTTCTTCTTTTGACTCAACAATCACACACATAACAATTTTGGAGGAAAAGAAATCACTTACGTACGTACCTAATGAAAGTTCAAATTTTAATTTAATGTGTTTTCGACTTTTCGTCTCAAAAACAGCAATAACTGCCTCATTTTCCAACGAATATCAAATCTGAGCATACCGTTACAACTTACCGTTACATTACCTTTAAATTACCCATCATTCTGATGCCAAACCAAAATTGTTTGTTGGGTTTAATTGGTAAAACGTTAGCCTAAAGTGAAAAAAGTGTCAAATCCAGGAAATTACTGGTTTTTTCAATCACCTATAAAACCTAATTCTCTTACATGAACGAACTGAGGCTCTAAAAGAAAAGTCCACTAGGCATTTTTTGTTGGAAATGAGCTCTAAAATTGATTGTTAAAGTTTGAACTTGTTGTGGGAAAACCTGTATAAATCTATTCATAATGCGAAGTACGTTGATGTGGTGGGTTTTCATTCAACTTACGTTCATGGCGACAATGATGGACATGGCGATCATCAAACTTCCATTCATGAAAGCTATGGCCGTGGGCCATTTAGCGATGAGGTAGTACGTTGAATAAAATCTGTAAAAGACGACATGTGAAAATGTACTTTTCGTTCTTTACTTAACACTCAAAATCTCATTAGTTAGCAGGAATCACATATTAGTCATTCCGTCGTCGCTATCCTGACACATGTATATGAATATACTATACGTTTTTACCAACTAAGTACCACCTTCAAGAACCAAAGAAGTTCTACTAATAGAACGAAACGTTGGCACTGAAGTTGTAGTTTTCTATCAACCTCTGACTGACTCTCAGGATCTCCACTAAATTTTTAAAGATAGAATAATAGCAGTCAAGAACTCAAACACAGTATATACACACACAAATATACATTGGATTATAGGTATTTTCGGCTTTACTTCATTGAAATAGCCATAACTCTCTTAATTTACTAAATAAATTACATTTTAATCATACCATTGAAAAGACCGTTAAGTTTCTTTAATTTTCTTTCCATGAAATTTTCTCCTAAGCCACGTCGTACATGGGATTTGCTTGCCTTAACATGAATGGTTTTCAACATTCTGCATTCTTAACAGTCTTCGATGTTGACAATTTTCCGTCTACTGGAAAATGGATGAGCTCTACGGTCAAAACGTTTAAATTCTATCCGCTTTCTATCGCTCTATTAAATTTTTATTTTAGAGCAAGTTTTGACAGAGAAATTGGTGTTTGAACGTGGCAAAACTTAAACTTTTTAAACGAAATTAGCGTTTTGGCTTATGGCGATGCATCTAATGTTTTTACCGTAGAGCTCATCCATTTTCCATTAGACGGTATGTTGGTAAATCAACATTGAAGACTGTTAAGAAAGCAAAAGGTTGACAACCATTCAGGTTTAGGCTAGAAAAGCCCATGTACGACTTGACTTAGGTGAAAATTTTATGGAATGAAAATTAAAGAAAATGTAACCCTCTTTTCAATGTTATAATTAACATCTAATTTATTTAGTAAATTAAGGGAGTAATGGCCATTTCAGTGAAGTAAGATCGAAAATACGAAAAAAACTTTGATGTAGAATAGACAGAAAAGGAGAAGAATAACAAAAAATTGCTATGAGGTAAAAGTTATTTATTACGGGAAAGCCCAATTACAAAGAACGAAAAAAAAAAAATCAGCGAGTATAAAAAAAAAGAAATATAGAAATGAGATACAACTTCACATGGTTGCAAATTAGTTGCTGAATCGATCATTGAAGTTTCGTCGTTCTTAAACCGAACAACCTTTTTAAAAGTTAAAATCCAGGAATAATTTTAAAATACTTACAAATTTCGATGAAGACATTTTTCAAAAATTGTTTTTCAAAAAAGATTTCCAGAGCTATTGCAATAAATATAATTTTTTAGGGAAATTCGCTAAAAGCAGGTTGACTTTTGTTTCATTCAAATAAAAATACCGGTCCCTATCTGATATTTTCAAAGAAACAATATTATAATCTTTTTCAACCCCTGCCACGGAGTTATGTAGGGCATAATGTTGAATGTAGTGGGGTTTTTTAGAATTTGTCTTTACAAAGGTTCATTCTTAAAAGCGTATTTTATAAACTTCAAAGTTAATTGTCATTCGCACTTACTCCTTTATAATCAGATGATGTTCGACCAGCTGTTTAATGCAAATCCTATAACACTCGTTGAGGTCCGCCTTCCGACCGGGGGCCAAGTGCTCGATTCCGTTCTTGTGCATCTTCTTGGCTCGTTGATCAAGTTTGGTGGTTGCCAGGCAGAGGATCCTGAGCTGGAGGGCCACAGTTTGTCCGAGGAACAACATCAAAATGTCACCAGTAGCCAAAGTTGTGGCCAGAATAGCTGCTACCAACATCTGCAGTAACGTGGCAGCCAACCTGGGAGCAACATAATGTATTTATATGATTTACCTGCTAGGTAAACTTTTGATTAATCATCGGGGTTTTCGCTATGTTGGATAACCAGTGGGTTAGCGAAGTTTATTTAAAAAAGATACTAACAAATATGTACACCGAAAACAGCGGTATGTAGTCAAGTAAACACAGTCAGGGTTCAGCAATGGCGTTGCATAGCCATTTTTCATGGTGTGGGGGGGAGCATTAGCGTTCATAGATCATGTATTATATGTATGCTGTAGCCCCATATTATGTACCGAACGGTTGTATAAATTTGTGGGGTAAATGTTGACACGAAGAAATGGGAAGATATGATGCACATGATGCGCAGTATTGGACAATGCTGTTCATCCTGAGCAAGGCTTGGTCAACTGGATATTGGTCAGCTGACTTGGCTAGGAGAAACGTGCCGCCCGATTCGGATATAAAAAACGATCGATTGGAAATATTAATTATTGACTTGATTGGAAGGATTTGTTGTTGACAATGATGAAGCGAAAAGAGACACCTTCGAATTAATAAAATTCCCTTAGTCCCTAAGTTCCTATCTACTAGAAGAAAATTAATAATCATATTTATATGTAGATGAACAGTTTCCTACCTAAGAAGTTTAAAGAAAAAGCAAGCACCTTGTACTGTTAGCAGCTTGACATGCCAATCTATTAATTGAGTGATACACCACTGATGTTAAGATTCTATTAATTTCACCATTATTCCTCCTAGGACTTTTACGAGTTTTACGAGATACGACTTCTGTAAGTGAAAAAAAACAAAAAAACATGTTGGTAAGCAGGGCACTATGGACGCAACCTACTGCAATTGAACTTGACTTCTACCTCGCTGTACTTCTATAAGTGGAAAAAAAAAAAAAAAAAAAAAAAAAAAAACATGTTGGTAAGCAGGGCACCCCCCCCCCCCCCACCTTTTCAAATTACTGTGGTTCAGGGATTTTTGTTTGTGAAGAAATTAGTGATTTTTTTCTGGGTTTGAGCCAAAAGTCTTCATCGCGTCTTCCTCCATTCCCTCATCACGCATATATCCGATAGTTTGCCTGACAGTTTCAATTTGTTATCATTTATATTTCATTTAAACGCTTTCATTTTCACTTGTTTCCCATAACTCGGTTTGGTGACAGAGTGTGTTCTCCAAGGAGAGGGTTGTTTTGGAGTTGCTTCAAGAGTTAACTGGTCAATCTCTGAAGAGATCTAACCCGATGTTGACACAACGATGATTAGCCCCGGCTGAAGGACTTATCCAACCCAGCGACGGGCTTCAAGAGGAATCCAGCCACTCTAGCACGAACCTTCCCCTAGGTATCGTTCACTATAGTGTGTTGTGTCGTGTATTCGATATTGTTCTGGAAACTGGACCAGTGGAACTTACGAATTATGTGCAATTGATTTATTTCTCAAGTATCCGCATTTACCATTGTAATATTCATTTCCAATTTGTCAGTTCTTAACACGGTTCATTGAAATCCGTAACCCTTACGCACCAGTAAAGCAACAAATGTTCAAGTTCCCCGTGTAGAAACCGACTGATGCATCGAATCTGTAAGAGAAGACCCCCGTTTGCTAGAACCTCTGCTGAAAAAATTATGGATTGAAGCATTTTTTGCCATTTTTAGTTTTTGTTTATGAATGTTTTGAAGTTTTACTATTTCATTGAGCCAAATAAGGCTGGTCTAAAACGCCTCTTTAATTTTGGAACCGTTGATTTGTTAGCAAAAGAACGACGTTTCCATCTCAATCGGTTAAGGAAAGTTATCGTTCTGAATGACGTAATCTTACGTATTTACAATTCAAACGCGCGCATGTGTGTGTATAACCGTGTCATGGCGTGGAGTGTGGTGCGGGAAAAGCGCCATAGAGTTGCTCGAGCTGGGCACCTCGTCAGGAGTACTTCGTGGTATCACCAACCGCGCCCTCCGGTTAAACTGGTGGTAATTGTATTGGGGCACTCCCTTTCGTCCCTCTCCAGAGTTGAATCCCGTCAGTTCAAATAGGGCGTAAAATCTGCTTGTAGGTGATCAGTTTATTGTGAAGTGATAGACGGGAATCCGCTCTCAACAGCCAATACATTTTCCTGAATTTAAGTTTTAGTTCTTTCTTTTTCTTCTTGATGTGTCGATTCCACAGTAATTTTAAATCGAGATTCATTTCCGGATATTTCACTGTGCCAGAGTAGTGGACTTTGTTTGAGTTTATCACAAGTTCTGGGGCAAAGACTTTTCCATTTGTGAAGTTAATGTGAACTGACTTGGATTCGTTCAGCTTTATTCTCCACTTCTTAGTCCATCGTGTAACCTTGGTGGCGGCTTCCTGCTGTTTTTGGGTCGCGGAGGACCGATATGGGCTTCAAATACCACAAATGAGCTTTTTCAGTAGCTTCCTATATTGTTACGTTAATTTCCGCTGACTCGATATCTTGTCTTTGCTAAGGTTTAATGACTTGGAGTCCCAAAATGCCGTTTCAACGTGATGTTCTATATGAGTGTACACCTCAGGATAAGGCAATCAAGAGAACACTCACTTTCAAGTTGTTAAAATCAATTGTCGAGTTAACAAATATTTTGGTTGGAAACGAAGTAACGCCGCGGAAAATAGAAGGTTTTCCCCTTTCCGCAAGACTGGCGTTTTAATTTGTATGGTGGTGGAATGAGGGTTGCGGCAACTGGCGAAGTGATGGATATGGTTACTTGGGCCTTCCCGATTCCTGAATCCGTCACCTTGGGAGATGAATCAGACGCCTACAAGCGTCTGGGTCATCCTCTGATCGTGGTAGGCATTACCGCATCCAGCTCAATGGAAGGGGCAACTATACCACTCCATCACGTCACAACCCAAACTTCTATGTTTGCGAACTACCTATGGTGCGGCGAGATTGCTACGAATCGGTCTGACTCTGTAAGGAGGACGTTCCAACGTACTCAGAAATAGCCAATTTCGGAGAACTTGAATATTTCGAGCTCGCCCTTCGATGTAAGGTAACAATGATAAATGATTCCACACTTATTTGTACATTTCGGCTTTTAGCCTTTTTTGAAATAGAATAAAACAATAATGGTCATTCATACATAATCTATTTCTATCCTGAAGGGTGTATCAGTTCATACCCTGAAAATATTGCTTTGATATCTATTAGCTCCTATAAAATAATTAATCAATTTAATTTTCAGTTGTAGTATCTTTCCTGAGGTATTGAACACACAACTTAGGCCTTTATTTAATTTATAGTAACTGATGTAACCAATTAATTACAAGATACTAAAATATAATCTATTTCAGGGAACCTTTTTAGTATTTTTTTAGTTCAACCTTTGACGGAATGCTCCATGTATGAAACGCCTCAAAAGGATTTCCATGAAGGGAAATTTAGAATATTTGTATTTTAAAATGTATATAGCCTTTTCATTTCCTACAAAATTTTCTATTTATCGAATTTCCTTATAAGGGAATCAAATTTCACATTTTCTTAAGAATAGAAATGGCCTCAGTGGTAAAAAAAAAGTTGGGAATTATGATCTTGGTGTACGATTTACAAAACTTCTAGGTCATCTTAAAACTAATATGAAACGGTACTAACCATGTAAATGAATTCGATATCTCGAACGGAAACCAAACTTTAAATGGCGTCTTTTGATAGATGTCTCCTATGTAATCTTCTACGTCCGAAGACCGGTAGCCGAAGGCCATATCTATGTACTCCCTGAAGAGTACAGACCCTGCGATCACAGCCATATAGACTGGAATGCCTAGGAGAATAATTATCTTGAATGTTCGAAAATTCTTCATCCACCCCGCTACTTCTGAGTTTTCAAAGGAATCGCCGTAGTCGTAAAATTCCTTCGACATAATTTTCAGCAGACGGACAAACGCATCTCGATGAGAGAGTCCAGCAAAGTACAGCCCCAGCGCTATGCAGCTGAGAGAAGCGAAGTTCAGGTTTTGAGAGAACGAGACGAAAGTCGTAGATTTGGCTGTGGTTATAACGAAAATCAAGGCGTGCCCAAAAGTAAGGGAGACGAAAAAAACAGTTTGGATGGTGCTCACAATCCAAATACCTGGTCTGTAATTGACTAGCATACCACCGATGTACAGCAAATAGCTGTACTCTCTAATCATGGTGTCTTCGAGCTCTGTAGGAAGCCTGTTCCTTTCCACGAACGAAAAATAAGACATTTCAAATTATGAACGGTGGGTTTTGCAAGGGGTGGCAAACTAATGTGACCAAGTAGCTGTCGGTACCATTATGGCTTTTTAAATACTAAAGGAACGAACATGGCGGGGGATTGTTCAATATTCATGCAGGGTCCGTGTTGTTTGCTCGGGGAGTGCTACTAATAAATGTACCGCACAAACAAAAATCGACATGCGATCTTGTAGTCAAACAAGACCGCAACCGCAAGACTCGCAGGCCATATGACAAAACGGTGAACTGAAACAACGAAAATGAGCCCCGCAGTAGAACAACATGAGTCCTGGAATGTTTTCCAAGAAGCAACGGGTTCTGTGCTAGTGAAAGCACTTTAAATTGCAGCACAATTGATTGTTAAAAATTGACTAAAACATTTATTGATTTGCTTTTCGAAATATGAACAAGGGGTATCCAAAAAGTAGGTAATTTACAAAATTAAAAAAAAAAAATCAAAAGATCTTCACAAGCGGGAGGGGAAAACATTTATCCACCAAGTCAAAAACCATTTTTCGATGATGATTTGATGATTTTGATTTGAAAAATGATTACACATTTTTTTTAACTTAAGGGGGTTGGGTACCCACAGACGCTCCGCGTTTCTCAGGACGATATGGTATTACATAACCCACAATTACGTCGGTCAATGCAGTCATAAAATAACTTTATTATATACCATTAGAACCGCCAGGAACTCTAGTTTCCAAAAAATGTCGAATTTTGTCAATTGGCTTAATAACAAACTCGTAGAGGTTAGATAAATTTGATCTTTTTAAAGAAAAAAAGTTCACTTTTTTCACATTTGTCTCCTTTTTTCCCTTAATAACATCCTGCCACCCTCCCGTTTTTTCTAATGATTCAAAACTAAATTTAGAGCAACTGGAGGTATTGGATTTGATCTAAATTAAAAATCGGATTTTTGGTAGTGGCAAGAAATGATACACTAAAAGTATCCATTAAAAATTGACTTTGTAGAACTACTACTTGGATACAAAAAACGCTGCAAATTCTCTTACTGGGGTTTATTATTCAATTTCATTCATTTGGCTTGCATTCATTATTTGCATTCATAATTCATAATTTGAATTTCCACTAAGCTTTGGAGTGTGCGTGTTTCACAGGTGATAGAGCGATTATTGAATTTCAGGAGATATGCATAGAGCACGTAAATCGGTTCTCAACCAAAATACCTATTTGGATTGATCAGTTGATCATATTTGTGTGCCTCCTGAAATTCAATAATCACTCTATCACCTGTGAAACACGCACACTCCAAAGCTTAGTAGAAATTCAAATCATGAATGCAAGCCAAATGAATAAAATTGAATAATAAACCCCAGTGAAAGAATTTGCAGCGTTTTACTTCATAGCAATTGTTTCTGCCTATTCCTCATCAGAGCTTTTTTTCTTATTTTCTACCTTACTTCACTGAAATGGCCATAACTCCCTTAATTATCTGTATAAATTAATTTTAAATTATACCATTGAAAAGAACCTTGAATTTTCTTCAATTTTAATTCCATAAAATTTTCTCGTAATCCCGCCATACCTACACGATTTTTTCTAGCCTAAACTTGGATTTCAGACAACCTTCTGCTTTTTTACCAATTTTCACGTTGTCTTACCACCATACCATCTACATTTCATCAGCTCTCTATCGGTCTATTAAATTTGCCTTTTAAATAAATTTTTCGACAGAGAAATTGGTGTTTGAACGTAGAAAAACTTGGACTTTTTAAACTAAATCACAATTTTTGTATGAGAATTATGAAGTTACAACCATGTCCTCCCTTCAATTTCATCCAATAACACAGGTATTATCTCATGCCAAAACAGTGATTTCGTTAAAAAAAAAAAAAAAAAAAAACACGTTTTTCCACGTTCAAACACCAATGTCTCTGTCAAAAACAGCTTTAACATAAACATTTAATAGACCGTTAGAAAGCTGATGAAATTCAGATGTTTTCACCGTTGACCTCATATAATTTCCAGTAGATCGTATGGTGGTCATTCATTTCAAAAAAAGCAGAAGGTTCACAAAAACTTCAGTTTAGGCTAGAAAGAACCATGTACGGCGAGACTTAGGAGAAAATTCTATCGATAAAAATTGAAGAAAATTGAACGCTCTTTTCAACAGTATCCGATTTATTATTCATAAAAGCAGCCTATTCACCATTTATTTCTATTTTCAAAAAAGTATTATTGAAATGGTAAATAAGGTTTTTAGAGAAGCAATAAGTGTTAATTATCGAGAGTAATTCCAACAGTATTTCAACTGTCACTTGGTGCTAGATAGGCGGAATACGGAGGATGACCGAAAACGTCCCAACCTTCATCTTGAGGGAACCGAGCAGAGTTGGGGAGGGTGTTGTTGTGGAAGCGGAAAACTTTCCCCGGCAACAGCCCTCGACGTTTGTTCTGAATCGCTCGACGAAGTTTTTTCAAAACCTCACAATAACTCTTTCCCCTGGGAGGGCAATCAATCCTCGTCTATACAGGCGGACCTCAAACTTCAAGTGGAAAGCTGGGTGTTCAATTTAGCGGGTGGATGGCACGACAACGGATTAAAAGCGCTGCAAATTGTTACACACAGGTTTTTGATTTCTGGATCAGAATCCTTTTATGTAAACCACTTATCACTGACGCATAGGCGGATAGACAGCCGGGAGAGTTGACCATCGAAAGAGGAGCTAGAGCCACACTATTCGTACTATTAATTTTTCAACTAAACATTCAACATTTTATTTCGTGGCTAAGTTCATGTCACCCTGACGAGGAAGGCACGTCCGACATCCAACGTGGAACGTTTTCCTCTTATTGAGCAACCGACTCTCACCCAAACTAAAGCCACATCATATACCCATTCAGTATTCAGCCCTGCAGTAGCTCATGTCCGACCGCTCTATTATCATCTCTACTAACAAATGTTCGACGCTTGTGGCCTGTCACGCAATCCGATAGTTGCTTCGAATCATGGAGTACCGAAAGCAGCAAACGGGGAAACACGTTTGGACACGAAGGCCTCTGAGGCCTGGAGAGGCGACATGATTGGCCACACAAAAAACGATCCACGGGTCAGATGGCTATTTCTAATCAGTTTCTAAGCTGTTTTCTGTGTCTAAAGATCAGGTTAATATATGTTGATGTTATCACCCACCAGTACGTAAAATGAGGATGCACTGTGGTACATATCCACATTTCGGGAAAGATTTGCCACAACAAACAACAACACCGGAGAACATGATGACGATACTGACGACTGAGGGTGACTGCTTCAACTTTTACTTATGACGACATCGGTAAGTGGCTTTCAGATAATAGTACTAATTGTCTGTCTTGTAGCCGAGCGTGTTCCCCTTGCTCGCCGTATAGGTGGCCAAACGTGTTACTCCCGCAGAAAACCCTTTTTTAGCGGAACGCCCTCGTACAACTATTCCACGGTAAAGATCGATAAACCTTTTCGGTATCCGTACTACCCTCCCCCTGGGTGACCAATAGCGTCAGGCTCTGGGAGTTTGACCGAATGATTGTAGACTTTTCTTGTATCATAGTAGAAACATCCGACTTCCTACGGATCTTTCAAAGCACTACGTTTCCCGATAACCTTCGGAGCATCTTTAAGGCGGCTGAGATAGAATTCAACTCGCTCTTCAGCTCTTTCCGCTTACGTAAAAAAACCTCAACACGAATGTGAATCTGAACTTCTTTAAATACAGTGGAATCCGCTTAATGGCACCACTTTGGAGCCAAACCTTTTTGTTCACAATAACCGACTGGAACCAATATACGAAGCCAGAGAAAGGGGCGGTAGAAAAAAGCGAACGGTATCAAGTATACCTACGAATGAAACGGAGTTTTATCACATATGGAACCAAGTGCTGAACAATATGTATAGTGGATTGAACTCTACGTAATTTTTGAAGTCGTAATGAGGTTGGAAATTTGTCGCCCCGCCACGGAGTCCTCTCTGCAATGCTCCCAAAACGTCCAGCATTTCTTTCGATGTTGGGGGCTTGATGTTGTGTGTTTCGTCTACTTCCTCATCGTCGGAATCATTTGCAGCACTCCCTTGTGTGGTGATGTTTGCACAAATTTCGTCTTCAGTGACACTGTCTACATCGATCCACTGTTCGTAATCGGGCTCTCTGAGATCGGATGATTTTTCGATTGGCAGAACATCAATTTCCTCTTCTCCATCAACAAACCCACCATGTCTAAAACAATTCCTCGCCGTTGATTTGGTGACCATACTACATGTATTGTTAGCTATGTGTAATGCCCATCCCTCAGTAAGCTTAAAATCGGGGTTTCCCATCTTCTGAGCCAAGTGTTCAGCCTTTTCTCTTAGCATTGGACGTTTTGATGTGTGTTGATATGAACTAGTTGGCCTCCAATGTACACAATAAACGACCTTTTTTGCATGGTATATTGGTTTACAGCCGACTGGAACCATTATGCGTGGTGCCATCAACCCGATTCCACTGTAGTATAAATCGCATAGTTAACAAATTGTGACCATTTAATCGAATGGTATAATTAACAATGGAATATCGTTTTCAAGAGTTCCTAATCAAATCAGGTTTTTGACTTTTTGTATCATGTGTAAGCAAGCGAAGCGTAGGGCGATGCTTTATTTTATCTCGTTGAATTAGAGTTGCTTCGATCTTGGGTTTCAACGTCATTGTAAGTATTTAGATATCAGATTTTGTTACGTACAGAGCGAGTAGTAAAATGTTGATGTTTACGAAGTAATATTTATGACTATTATCTACGAGAAATCTAGAAGTGAATTATAAGGTATGGGAAGGGGAACGAAAAAGCGGACACCTTAGCTAGGGAAGGTACTGCTTCTCTCCCGGTGGGTCCAGAACTCTTCCTGGGCACTTCGGGGGGAGCTTTCCAAATGGGAGAGTAAGAAGAGTACTGCCTGCTGGCTCCGTGTTAGGGGACAGAGGCAGGCAAAGCAATTTATTTATTTCTCCAGGAAGAGAGATAACGAGCTGCTTAGCCTAGGAAGAAAGGAGATACGTATAGTAACAGGGCTCTTAACGGGGCACTGTCCACTTAGATACCATCTCCACTAAATGGGCAAATCTGACACCACCCTCTGCCGGTTCTGTGGGGCAGAGGATGAGACTGCGTGTCATGTGATCTGCCGTTGCCCTGTGCTGGCAAGACAGCGTTTTCTAACCTGGGGGCAGGCTTCCGTTGATCCCCGGGTTATTAAAACGGGAGAGGTCAAGGCTCTCCTCTCATTCGCCAAAACGTGGTGGGGAAGGGTGGACCTTCCAGCTTTGTCTGGGGTTGACGACAACAAGTCGTCACAACAGACTGGGATGTCAATGCCTACCCAGTAATTACCAGGCAGTTAGTGCTTGGGTCCCAGGTAGCTCCTGACGATGTGTGCAAGTGCTGTACACTGGACATATAGTGCTTGGTTCGGCAGGGTGCCCAGGTCGGGGAGACAAATGTGCCTGGGAAGAAGCGGAGGTAACCACCTCCTTCTAAAGCCACAATAGGCCCACCAGGGCCTCAGTAGAATTTAAAAAAATAAAAAATAAAAAGAGGGAAAACACTGATTAGCTGAAGGGCCCTTGTGGCTAATTTCTTTTGTAATCTATCTACGATACTGAATGGAGCTCTTTTTGAGGCATCTAGGGTACAATTACAAGTAATGAAAGAGCAGAGCTTAGGTGATGTAAGTTTAATAAATATAGATGAATGATTTGCGTAAAAGAGTTATTCAATACAGAAATAATAAACTTTTTAACAAAAATTTGTGTCCCCTCCTCTCGACGATTTGATTATTTATTTAAATGAACTTTTACAACTAATATACAAAGAAAGAAAATACAAAATGAGTTAATAAATTACAACATGATATAACAGTGTTATCAGAAGCAGATAAGCTAAACAGTTAAACAAGAAAGGATGCAAAAATACAATAAAAGGGAATAATAATAAATCTTAGTCAGCAGACGCTTCAGGGTGTGGGAAGAGTTACTATATGTGTCACAGTCTTGTCTCAAGGAAAACATTGACCTCACGAGGCAAACGACACAATGGTCGGTTCAGAAGGTAGTTCTGGGTTGCGAAAACCACCTGGAACAAGACTGTTTGTCAAGTTCAGTGGGAAGGCACATTTATGTTGACTTTAGAGAGAAGCGATTGGGATTGGAGAACTCCACTCACAAGCTTGTAAAAAATGTAATATCTGACACCAAGCTTTCAAGAGTGGGCAACCCCTACTCGGCCGCCAGGTGCCTAAAATCAACCTGCTCCGTTGGTTTTCTCATTTTGAATGCAAGGTAATGCATGAACTTCCGTTGAACCCTCTCCAATGGATATCTGTATGCTGCATAAAATGAGGAACGAACTATACCAAACGGGCGAACCAAAGGCTTGTACAACGGCACAATTGCTTCAATTGACGGTAAATCCTGCGTGCACCTTTTTAAAAAACCGAGTGCTCTCAAAGCTTTCAGAGCTACCGCATCCACATGATAAAGGTCAGTTTCGAGTCCAGAACGGTTCCAAGTTCCTTAGTCAAGACAACTCCGGTACGACAGGTACAGCTCCTCCGATTAGATAGCTGTGCTCCAGTTGAGTTAAAGATCTCGTGTAAGAATTATCGGAATCTACGTACATCTCAAATTGCTGAAGAGTTTAAACAATTTTTTAAATAAAATTATTCAAGAAAAAATTGACGCACTTAAATAGAAGATGTGCAATAATGGATTGTTTATATTGTCATGCTCCAAGACTGTAACAAGTATTAAAACTAGTAAAAGCGGTACTAACCATGTATATGAATCGGAAATCTCGAAAGGATACCAAACTTTCACCGGAGTCTTTTGATAGATGTCTCCTATGTAGTCATCATAATCCGAAGAATGGTAGCCGAAGGTCATATCTATGTACTCCCTGAGGACGACAGACGCGGCTATAAAGCAAAGATACACAGGGATACCGATGACGATAACTAGTTTGAAAGTTCGAAAATTCTTTTTCCATTCCGCAACTTCCGAGTTGTCAAAGCTACCGCCGTAATCGTAGAAATCCATCGTCATGATTTTCAGCAGACGGATCAACGCATCTCGGTGAGAGAGTCCAGCAAAGTACAGTCCCAGCGCTATGCAGCAGAGAGAGGCGTAGTTGAGGTTTTGAGAAAACGAAACGAACGTTGAGGACTTGGCTGTGGTTATAATGAATATCAAAGCGTGCACTACAGTAAGGGAGATGAAAAACACAGTTTGGATGACGCTCACAATCCAAATACCTGGTCTAAAATTTAATATCAAGCCCCCTATGTACAGCAAATAACTGTACTCTCTAAACATAGTGTTTTCCAGCTCTGTGGGAAGAATATTCTTTTCCACGAATGAAAAAGAAGACATTTTAGACGATAAACGGTTTTTGAAGAAGGTGTGAAGTAGATGATGCTACCATGTAGCGCGGTTGACTACTAAGGGATATAACGGGGATTCGTTGGATCATTCAATATTCATGTAGGACGAACTTGTTTGTACAAGTACAACAAACAAAAAAATCGACCCGCGATCTTGTAGTCAAACAAGACCGCAACCAACTCGCAGGCCATATGACAAAATGGCGAACTGAAACACCCAAATGAGTCCCCTAAGGGAGACAATGAGGCCTGCAATTCTACTGCTGCTGAATACAGTTGCTGCAGCAACCACCTTTTTAACAACTACAACTATTCCTACAAATTTTTCTGCCTAGGATGGATACAGGCTTACAAGACACTGATTAAAAGCCCTTCTACAAAGCTTACAATTGTAGCATGTTATGAACTTGAGATAATGTGATTCACCATCATATTACACTCATAGCTAATGTAGCTCACCAGGATAGAGAGTTTCACTTACATATCGTCAACTTGCATCTTTTCAAAATAGAGTTGCAACATCCAAAAGTCAACCATTTGAAAGCAAACATGAATTTGAGATGGAGATGGAGCACATTTTGAACACCAATAGGTTATCAAATCACTCAAGTTTTGGTTTACTATTCGTTAAAAATAAATGTGACACGTTACATGGCATACTGGATTATTCTATCCATGCAAAACCCTTCAGCTGTGAGGGTTGAGAACAGAAATAGCAAGATTTCAGCAAGTTTTTCAATTTCCATACAGTTGTCTACCCACGAAATGTTGATATTTATTGGAAAAATGCAGCCTACACCTTCCACATTACTTCTCTCGGAAAACATCCAGTTTCCAACAAAAACTAAAGAAAAAAAGTTAACAATTTTTTTTTCTTTTTTGGAGGAACAATAATTGAAATAATCAAAATCACAAAACAAAATGTATGCAGAGTTGTGCTGGTGACATTTCTTTATACTTGGAGTGCCTGCAGGTGACAGATAAAAGTACTTACTAACCATGTGTACGAAGTTGATATCTCGAATGGATACCAAACTTTCAATGGAGTCTTTTGGTAGATGTCTCCTACGTAATCTTCAATATGTTTGTACTGAAAACCTAAAGCAGCGTCTATGTACTCCCTGAAGACGATAGACACTGCTATCAAAGCCATATAAACTGGAATCCCCAAGACAATCACTATTTTGAAGGTTCGAAAGTTCTTCTTCCAAGGTTCCACTTCCGAGTTGTCAAAACTGTCGCCGTAATCGTAAAACTCCGTCGTCATGATTTCCAAGAGACGGATGAACGCTGGACGGTGTGAGAGTCCGGCCCAGTACAGGCCCAACACTATGCAGCTCAGAGAAGCGTAGTTGAGGTTTTGAGAAAACTCAACGAATGTCGAGGACTTGGCTGTGGTTATGATGAAAACCAACGTGTGCGATGCAGTGAGAGCGATGAAAAATACAGTTTGGATGATGCTGAAAATCCAAACCACCGGCCTGTAACTGATGAACAAACCGCCCATGTAGGGCAAATAACTGTACTCCCTCACCATGGTGGCCTCCAGCATTGGATCGAGCTTGTTTTCTTCCACGAACGAAAAAGACGACATTTGAACGAACAATCACGAACACTAGGTACGAGCGAAGCTTCTTAGCGAGTTTCCCTCGAACTGACGAATTTTTTTAGAGGAAGCCGGAGGTCGTACAATATTCATGATTACTAGAGGGCGTCTCGTTCGAGTGGATTTCCATATTTACGCGACAAACATTTGTGTTTTATGAATATCCAAGGGCCTAGCCGTGCAAAATGGCCTCATGAGCAATGATTTTAGTGAATTTTGGATGGAAAGTTGCAAATTATTAGTGAGGTTTATAATTTCCTTAGTCAGTCGTCGAATGAAAATGAAAACGGAGATTGGTGTGTGTTTCTTGCAAAGACGTAGCAAAGCGATTTCTCAAGGAGAGCTACATCAACATTCAAAGATTGTGTAATATAATATATTTAATACTATGCATTCTGTCATACTGGACAGATTAGTTGGACAAATAGATCGGAATCTCTGATAAAACTAGGGGATCTCTGCGTTTTGATGTTGAAGCACCATCAAATGATATTAAAATGAACCTACTAAGAAAAAAATATACATATAAATGTACAGGGTGGCCAAAATTTATAGAGGCAGCAGTTTTTCTTCATAATTTCCGAACCAAAAAAATTTTTTTAAAGGTAACCCTACTAATTTTTCACGAGGAATTCAAATACCACATTCTCGCGCGTCGAGCTCGCGCTATTTGCGAACTAACTTTGTTTTTTCTGACTCGAACCCCCGTGTTTCACTGATTCGGACTCTATATAAAATTTCATGAACATTTGACTCCTCAATCGATTTTTTTACCGACTCTAGAGCACACGAAAACGAGCAACAATGAAACTGAGCGAAAACGCTGTCCACCGTAGAACCCAAGTGTGGCACATGAAATTTCATTGTTTTTGAACGCTAATTCACGAGGTGCTAT
This sequence comes from Creontiades dilutus, assembly GCA_031894815.1. Taxonomy (NCBI): domain Eukaryota; kingdom Metazoa; phylum Arthropoda; class Insecta; order Hemiptera; family Miridae; genus Creontiades; species Creontiades dilutus. The sequence goes on from JAVIWC010006830.1 coordinate 184,864, forward strand.
TCATTTTCTTTTTTGAAAAAGAGGTTGAAAGAAAAAACACATTTTAGGACTACTTTGCTGAATAGATGTAAAAATAAAATGTGTCTCTTAAAAATTCCACTCATGGCCAGGAATCGTGAGGAGCCCTCTAACCAGACTGACTCTAACTAACCAGTTGGATCTCTAATTGAAAATTATGTCTCATTTTCATTTATGGTTTTGGCTCGTCAAGATGAAATAAACAGCAAAAACTGTCGATCTTTGTGAACATCAGTAAAGTGTTTACTTCGTGAGAAAAGCAATGTTTACCTTCGCACGTCCCTATGCGTTCCCCACATCGGTTCAAAATTTCATCAACTTATGTAAAAGACTTTATTTTTCATTTCTATTTTGGAACGTATTCTGAAAAATACTCCTAGAATGTCGTTTTCGTTTCCATTCCCTTTTCAAAAAAGAAAATGATTACCACTCCGTGAATCAGCAATTCAATAGCAATACAATTTAACGTGCCACACTTGGGTTCTACGGTGGGCAACATTTTGCGCGCAGTTTCAGGGTTGCGCGGTAAAAAAATCGATTGAGGTGTCAAACGTTCATGAAATTTTGCGTAGAATCCGAATCTGTCATAAAACAAGGGAGTTCCTATTAGAAAAAATAAAGTTGATGCGCAAATGGCTCATTCGCACGCACGTACGACGCGCAAAAATGGGATATTTGAATTCCCCGTTGGAAATTAAAATTTTTTCTGAGGTTTGGAAATTACGGAGAAGAAGGGTCCTATAAATGTTGGCCACCCTGTACACATATATACATTGGGTTCGAACCCATCGCCTCCGTCTCCTTAGTCGCATGCTGTAACCCCACAGTTATGAAGACTAGTTGAGGAGCTTACTTTCAAACAGGCACATATCCATTCCGACAAAATGTTCAGGAAGTGGAAAAAAACGATTTGCAGATTAGTGGAGATGTTTTTCTGGAGTTTTTCATCGGAGTAACGTGTGAAAAGGCGCAGATAAAGATGCCTCAGAATATGAATCAATTTTCTCCAAAACACGAGGCTGTATATATGTTTGATCAGAACTAATGGATTTGTGCCTTTTTGAAAAAGAAGGAATTCATTCTCCATTCTGTGTGTTTTATTGAAAACTTTACCTGACTTCATACTTCCATTTGTCATGCCTGTCATCTATCGAGTCTCGTGTAAATATTAAACGTCAAGACGAAGGCGCAATGCTTCTTTTTGGATATGTGCCTTTTTGAAAACCCACGACTTATCGCCTGACGAAATTCGGAGGATATGTGTAATTTCGATAGCAAAGCACTGAAAAAAATATAGGGGACGGATTTGTTACCTTTTGATGCAAACACACAACTTTAGCGCCGGAATTAACGTGGATGTGTTCTGTTTTGTTCGAAATGATATGGGGATCTGATTCAACTCATATTCAGAGATAGAAAATTGAGAAAAAAACGTTTTCTCTCAGATTTGGATATATGCCTTTTTGAAAGTAAGCTCCTCAGTTGATCTAGGGAGTGCATATTAGTTACAAGCAGTGGTAACAAAGCCATTTCTATTCTATGGGTTGGGATAGTTACATTAGCATTAAAAGGTTATGTGATACATATATGTATACTGCAGCCCCCATATGTACCTAACGTTCTATAAATATGTATAATGAATGTACGTAGAAACGAGTGCGTATTCAACAATGCCATTTATCCAGTACAAGCCGTAGCCAAGTGAAAATTGATTTTTTACTCAGTTGATTTACCTGAAAGAAAAGTGTCCAGACATAAGAAAACGCTGCAAATTCATTCGCTGGGGTTTATTATTCAATTGGCTTGCGTTCATGATTTGAATTTCTACTAAGCTTTCAAGTGTGCGTGTTTCACAGGATAGAGCGATTATTGAATTTTGGGAGGCACACAAATATGATCAACTGATCAATCCAAATAGGTGTTTTGGTTGAGAACAGATTCACGTGCTCTATGCATATCTCCTGAAATTCAATAATCGCTCTATCACCTGTGAAACACGCACACTCCAAACTTCGTAGAAATTCAAATCATGAACTAGCCAATTGAATAATAAACCCCAGTGAAAGAATTTGCAGCGTTTATTTTGGTTATCAGAATGCTTCAACCCGTGTATCGGCTACAAAGCCTTTTAGGAGTTCACTCCAGTATCCACATTACTACATCACTACATCACTAGGTTACTGATGTCAAAACAAAAACAATAACAAACCAAAATAACGCAAATGTTGGCACCATAAATCGGGCCATACATCGGGAATGGTTTGACCTACGGACCTGGGGAGGGGCTCATTCGATTCCTCGTGGAAAGTTCTTCAAAAAGAGTCCAAATTTAGGCCGCCTTGACTTTTTTTGAGGTTTTTAGAGATTTTACAAAACTTTGACAACCCTTAAAGGGCACTTTAAATTAAGTGAGAGAGCTGGCTCGAGAATTGGGGCGTCGTCGGACCAACATGGATTTTTCCTGAAAATTGCAGCTTTTTTGCTTCAGCCTTTCTGGAGAAATCGTGCGTACGGCGTACGGAAATATTTTTATTACAGATTCGGATTCTACACCCTTTGAAACGTAAACCGTGAAATTTTCAGGGGGAGGTTAGAATTGTTTTTTTCAAGAGCCTCTACAATGGTTTATTATTGAATAATAAACCAAAATGATCAATTGGAAAGATTTATTGTTGACAATTATAAAGCGAAATAATCACCTTCCTCCAACTAACCCGTCATTTCAACTGTGGGTATCATCACAATCCCCTGACCTGTCAATTACAATCAAAACTGTGCAATGGATGAGCCACCTCCGTTATCAGCAAGCAGCCAGCAAGCTGCTTTCAATACATTACATTCAAGAATTTCGCGAGAGAGAATAAAGATGAGAATTCAAAGTACCAACCCAAAAAGTCGGGAATATTGAGAGACAATGCGAATGACGATCTTCATCAGGTCACGCAAGGTGTTTGTTCGTTACACCAACGAAGTTTGCACCACACAAAAACATTGTCGCTACAGATGAATTCTCAGATGAGCGAGATGTAACTAGGTATGTGAATTTAATCTGTTTGGAAAGAGTGCCCTTTGAAGAAAACACTGTGCATAGCTCTGGTAAGAGTGGGAGTTATCGACCTTCTAACGAAAACTTTACTAAAAGACTCGGTTGTGATGATTAACAACTTGAAATACCATTATGTGCAAAACAACTAATGATCTAGGTAACTGTCGTTAAGTAGTTTCTCGACTCTGAAGGCAGATGTAGTTTCATGGTTGGTGCAAAATAATCTGCAACTTAACCATAGACGAGCGTCTGAATGTAAGATCAATTCCAAAAAGGAGACGGATTTTTCTGATTAATTACTCGTTTTGATTAATAAGTAATCAACTTTTACCTGTAAATATTCAACGAATAAAATTGTGGTCTACTGTTGGTACTTTTTGTTCTCATACTTGTCTTGTGTATCTCACCTACAAATCTTGTCAAACTTCAATTTATGCGCAGTTGAATTGAACTATGGTGGTAAGTATCTATAGGATTTATAACAGCATCATGTCAGGTGTTTTGAGAAACACAAACAAAAACTCAGCGCTGCGAGCCTCGGCGGGGGCTTCGCCCCCTGCACCCCCCGATGATTTCCGCTTAAAACCTAACGGCTATAATGTGATGTACCTTGAAATGGTTTTAACATCTCTCTCTAGCCGGGCCTATCTAGTAAAAAAGCGTTATACAGAAACCGTTATACAGAAAGTGTCACGAAATTGTTCTGATAGTTTTCACGTACAACCGAGCTGTTTCTAGGGAAATGAAAGTTGTTCAGTTTTCGACGGACGAAAATCGTTCTCCATTCGTTGGAAAGCTCTCGATTTATCACGCAGGCCTTGCGTACTTGTTGTTGGTATTTATGTCGTGATTTAATTTTATGTACGTTATTATATAGATGTAGTAAACAATGCCGCTTGTTTTCTTATTGTCAATTGGTTGAGTGAGTAGACGCTCACCGGAATAGAAAAATACCTACATCATATAAGTTACCATCGTGGGTAAACCGTTCAATTACAAATTTATTCTTCATCACATTTAGTTGATTATACAGAAAGGGTCACGAAATTATGGAACGAAACATGTGTTTTCCACGATAGCTGTGAAAATTTCTTTCTCAATAGTTGTGGTGGTGGAGTCAGCAGTCACAACTAACTATATCAGTTACTTTAGTTATCATAAACCTATTCTGTCTATCACTTCGACATAAACAATAAAATTCTTTTTCTTCAAACAGTTCATTGTTTTTTACAGACAACATAAAGAGAAAGAGGAACAAGTTGAAGCTAAAAACATGTTCCATGTATTGTGATGTTAGCCACTAAGGCTCAAAGCAGGTACGAGGCGCGGAGCGCCGAGTTTGCTCTCTCATCTCTCTCTCACTGTATTATATGTATAAGATACCTTTTTGTAACTCTCACTGTATTGTATTATTAAAGATCTGACCCCGGTAACTGGCCTGGAACTTTTCCAATCTATCCTGAATCTTTCCAGTGACCCCAAAACGATTTGGGGAATCCGAGAAACTTAGGCTCCAGGGTGCCGCGTGATTAAGTAGTAAGGTGACTACCAATTGAAGGACGCCAGTGGCAAAACGACCTAAGTGCCTGAGCAACAAATTTTCAGGAGAGAATAAAATGTGCACAAAATGTACACCTTAGCAGCGATCGGTTGTAACTGAAAATCCTAGGTAACTAAGCCAGAACTTCACTCCGATAAGAAGTTTTGTCAACAAAACGAACTCGTAACCAATGGTTCTCCGGGATGTAAGGAGGGGGAAATTGGCAGGATGTGGTCTGGTGTCAAATAAATTCACAGCTTTCCAAAAAGTGGTGAACAATTTTTGTGCGATGAAAAATGGCGAAAATAAATTTCCTTAGCAACGATCGGTTGTAAGTGAAAATCATTATAAAAATACGCGCTACTTTTGTCTTACTTTTTCCTGTCGCTTTTCTGCGGGGGGTCCCGTCGCGAAAACCTTTTCAAGGTTAAAAATGGGAGCTTTCACGAACTGTTGCCTTTTTTTATTAGAATGCAGTAGGTCCTTTAAGGGTTGTCAAAGTTTTGTAAAATCCCTAAAAACCTTGAAAGTAGTGAAAGAATTTGCATTCGCGTTTTTTCGTAGAACTGCATTAGGTAAGTAATTACTAATTAGGCACCGTCAGTTGAGTGACTAACATTTATCATATGGTGCGACAAATGAAAATATTTTCAATTATTATTAAGTAGGTAGGTACAGTCATAAAGAGCTCCGTACACCCCAGAAATGTGTAATTTTTTTTAATTACCCAGGCAGTCTAATCGGACATCTAGGTTCCAGCTGATACGTAACATTATTTTTCTCCTTGGGAATCTCGAACACAAGGGCGATCTGTCCCCAGAAAAGGGGAAGAACACGGTCTCCACAAACAAACTGGAGTTCATGTGAATTAGTACAGAATCAATCAAGACTCCGCCCCGCGATAGCAACTACCACAGGTCTAGAATCATAAAAATTACAGGATCAGCATCTTTTCCGATCACGGTCATGGACGTTTCACAATACAGGAAGTCCAATAGAATTGATCCAGGTTAGTGAGGGTTAATAAAATATGAGAAAAAAACAATAACGGAATACAAATCCGTTCCAAATCATTCTATGACGTAAGATGGAAAAAAAAGCGATAAGGGTTTTCAAACAACTTTGAAAAATAGATTCTTAAACAATGTTCATGATTTGTTATTGTTCGTATATTCTATTGTTATAGTACTTATGTACTCCAGATAGGTACCTGCGTGGCACGAGTCAAGCAAAAAGGAGCTATTTATCCATTTTTGAGGTTGGTTTTCTAGTGTTTTTGGACTGTACGAACATTCTTTTGACTTTATAAAAATGAATTATTGTACGTTTGATGACGATTTAGAGGGGCCCGCCTCTCGAATATTGCCCTGCGACCCTGCATTCTGGCGAAGAAAATAGAATAAATTTTTACCAAGAAATTCCCCGCTTTTTTGTTTTCCCCCTGTCCAGTGCAATAATTGTCCCCGTAATCATATCGTCTTAGCAACGAAACGGAAAATGAGACGTCTTTACCTATTGAAGTTCTAATGAAAAACGCAACCGGCGATAAAATGAAAAAATTATAGTACACTCAGTAAAATCGCTGCAAATTCTTTCACTGGGGTTTATTATTCAATTAGCTTGCGTTCGTGATTTGAATTTTTACTAAGCTTTGGAGTTTGCGTGTTTCACAGGTGATAGAGCGATTATTGAATATCAGGAGGCACACAAATATGATCAACTGATCAATCCAAATAGGTATTTTGGTCGAGAACAGATTTACGTGCTCTATGCATATCTCCTGAAATTCAATAATCGCTCTATCACCTGTGAAACACGCACACAAGCTTAGTAGAAATTCAAATTATGAACTCATGCCAATTGAATAATAAACCCCAGAGAATGAATTTGCAGCGTTTTTATAAAGTCAAAAGAATGCCCGTACAAAAACACCAGAAAACCACCTCAAAAATGGATAAATAGCTCCTTTTTGCTTGATAACTTCCGAAAAATAGGACTTCATCTAATCGACGAGTTTCTGAGTCATACTGAATGGTATCTGGGAGCACTCGTGCCACGCAGGTATCTGAGTACATACAATACTATAACAATAGTATACACGAACAATAACAAATCATGAAAATTGTTTCAAAGTTGTTTGAAAACCCTTATCACTTTTTTTTTCACCTTCGGTAGGTATCCATAATGTGGAGATAGCAAAAGGATGAGAATGGTGAAAACTTGGATTTACGACTAGCTAAGGGTCCTAGAAAGCATACAAAACAAATCAGGACTATCAGGGTTTTTGTAAAGTGGGACCCCTGTTTGATCCTCTATTCACTATACTGTAAGCGAACGTATCAAACCATATATAACATGATAAAATCATAAAATATAAGTGCGATTGTGCGGGGGAACGATTGTTTCCATTTCAATACTAGGTGGCAACATATTATAGTAAATACTAACCAGAAGAATGAATTCGGAATCGCGAAAGGGTACCAAACTTTTAATGGCGTCTTTTGATAGATGTCTCCTACGTAATCTTCTTGATTGGGAGCTTGGTAACCGAAGGCAGCGTCTATGTACTCCCTGAAGACGATAGACACTGCTATCAAAGCCATATAGACTGGAATCCCCAAGACAATCACTATTTTGAAGGTTCGAAAGTTCTTCTTCCAAGGTTCCACTTCCGTGTTGTCAAAGGAGTCGCCATAATCGTAAAAATCCGCCGTCATAATTTCCAGGAGACGAACCAATGCGCCCCTGTGGGAATGGCCAGCGAAATACAGACCCAACGCTATGCAGCACAGAGAAGCGTAGTTGAGGTTTTGAGAAAACTCGACGAATGTCGAGGACTTGGCTGTGGTTATGACGAAAATCAAAGCGTGCCCTAAAGTGATGATGATGAAGGACACAGTTTGGATGAAGCTCGCAATCCAAATCACTGGTCTATAATTTATGAACAAACCCCCGATGTACAGCAAATAGCTGTACTCTCTCACCATGGTGTCTTCCAACTCTTGAGGAAGTTTGTTCTTTTCTACGAAATCAAAGTGAGACATTTTAAGTTGAAAATACGTTACCCCTTCAACTCGCAGAAACTACTTTAAAGGAATGACGAAACTGTTGATGTAGGCAAAAGTTGTACAATATTCAAGATGACCGAGAGCTGCCCGGGTGTTGAGTTTTCATAGACGACAAACATTTGTACTGGCAGAATAAATAAGGTCTAGTTCTAGTCCGCGGAACTTGACCTCATGAACAATTTATTTTACTTATTATTTATAATCATGCATTTAAACTGGATTTAATGAAGAGATCAATCTTGAAACATGATCGGGTATGAAAGGTTCTTCACTATCGTTCCTCGAAACTGCTTCTTGCGAAGTTATTACCTGGGGTTGTTAGGATAAACGGGTATTCTTTGAGTGTTGATGGGCAATCGCCTCCACGAATGGAAGGGGAAACTAGTCCATTCCATCACCTCCTTGCAATTAATAAAATTAGGATCCTGCATTTTGTCACTTTACTTCCCTGCTAGTGGGTGTGCCCTGTGAAAAGCGTTCATTTCGCTCTGTGTAAAGGAGTGAACTGGATTTTGGTTTATTATTCAATAATAAACCATTGTAATCGCTCTGGAAAAAAATTCTAACCCCCCTGAAAATTTTATGGTTCACGTTTCAAAGGGTGTAGAATCCGAATCTGCAATAAAAATGTTTCCGTCCGTACGCCGTACGCACGATTTCTCCCAAACGGCTGGAGCAAAAAATCTGAAATTTTCAGGAAAAATCCATCTTGGTCCGACGACGCCCCAATTCTTGAGCCAGCTCTCTCACTCAATTTGCCCTTTAAGGGCTGTCAAAGTTTTGTAAAATCCCTAAAAACCTCAAAACAAGTCGAAGCGGCCTAAATTTGTACTCTTTTCGAAGAACACTCCATGAGGAATCGAATGAGCCCCTCCCCACGTCCGTAGGTCGAACCATTCCCGATGTATGGCCCGATTTATGGTGCCAACATTTGCGTTATTTTGGTTGTTTTTGTCTTGATATCAGTAACCTAGTGATGTAGGAATGTGGATACTGGAGTGAACTTCTAAAAGGCTTTGTAGCCGATACACGGGTTGAAGCATTCTGATATGGATGAAACGCTGATAATATATAGGTAAATATATTATTCAACATTATTACTGGGGTAAATAAGAATTCTTTCACTGGGGTTTATTATTCAATTGGCTTGCGTTCATGATTTGAATCTGTACTAAGCTTCGGAGTGTGTGTGTTTCACAAGGGATAGAGCGATTATTGAATTTCAGGAGACATGCATAGAGCACGTAAATCTGTTCTCAACCAAAATCCTATTTGGATTGATCAGTTGATCATATTTGTGTGCCTCCTGAAATTCAATAATCGCTTTATCACCTGTGAAACACGCACACTGCAAATTCTTTCAGTGGGGTTTATTATTCAATTTTATTCATTTGAGTTGCATTCATCATTTGAATTTTTACTAAGCTTTGGAGTGTGCGTGTTTTACAGGTGATAGAGCGATTATTGAATTTCAGGAGATATGCATAGATCACGTAAATCGGTTCTCAACCAAAAGACTTATTTGGATTGATCAATTGATGATATTTGTGTGCCTCCTCTAATCAGTCTACCTTTGGCTACATCGTTTAAATTTGGATTTGGGGAAGTTTTAACGCAATACGAGTGCTAAAGGACTTGATAAATTATAGATGTTCTTATTGTGCGGAGGTATTGAGGTTCAATAAAAAACGCTGCAAATTCTTTCACTGGGGTTTATTATCCAATTGGCTTGCGTTCATGATTTGAATTTCTACTAAGCTTTGGAGTGTGCGTGTTTCACAGGATAGAGCGATTATTGAATTTCAGGAGGCACACAAATATGATCAACTGATCAATCCAAATAGGTATTTTCGTTGAGAACAGATTTACGTGCTCCTTGCATATCTCCTGAAATTCAATAATCGCTCTATCCTGTGAAACACGCACACTCCAAAGCTTAGTAGAAAATCAAATCATGAACGCAAGCCAATTGAATAATGAAACCCAGTGAAAGAATTTGCAGCGTTTTTAAATAATAAAGAATTTTTTTGATGAAAAATGTGTTATTTGAATTGTATTTTAGTTCTTTTGTATTGACTGCTATGGAAAGTAGAGAAACCATCAAGATTATCATTGAAAAAGTAAGGGCGGTCAATAGACAGCTGCGCGAGCGCCGGTGTGGCTCATGTTGGCGCGAACGCATGAAGGTTAACCTACAAAGTGCAAAGAAATGTTAACGGGATCGTGCGGCAAAAATCAAACCACCCGAGACGAGCGTTTGCCGCGACAAACTCGACTGGCGCGGTGCCGCGCTGTTACGTATGACACATGACATACGTAACAATGACACATGACAGACGTACAAATGTAGAGTTGTGTTGTTTGATGGCGCTTACAGATCGCGTTCGTCGCCGGCTCCCTCGCGTTCGTTTTCTACGTAACCTCGTGGTTTCCTTGACGAGTCTGCGGCCGGCAGCTGTGCCTCGCGATTTCTTCACGTAACTACACAGCCGCCAGCCGCCCCGCGCTGTGGAAGAGTTTTCTCTCGAGAAGCGCGGCGCAGCTGGCGGCCAGAAGCCGCGTACCAGCTTCAGTTTCGATCACATCGTCCGAGAATATATGTTCAGTTTTATTGGTTTAACCCATTGGTGCCCAGTGATGCCGTTTGGAGGGTTCGTTCGTTTATTGCTTCCGAGTCTACTAAGGTAGCCGAAGCATTGTTTTCACTTTCGGACTGTGAAAATTTTTTTGACTCCAAAATCAAAAATTCCACTCGCATTTTGCGTTTTAGACCTTTCTGAACAATTTTGGTTCCGTGTCTGTCTGTCTGTCAGCAAATCCTCGTTACGGGCAAAACTGCAGGAAGTTATAGTCCGATTTTGATGAAATTTTCAGGGATTGTGCGGGTTGGGGTGCAGATGGTCCCCTATAGGTTTCATGAACCCGGGATCAATAGTAGTCTCTGCGCATGCGCAAACTAAATCCTTGTTACCCGCATAACTTCGGAAGTTTTTGACCAATTTCGATGACGTTTTCAGGGATTGTTCGGTTTGATGTGTAGATGGCCCCCTTTAAGTTTCATGACCCCCGGATCAATGGTAGCCTCTGCGCATGCACAAACGTGAAATCCTTGCCACAAGCATAACTCCGGGAGTTCTTGATCGATTTCGATGACATTTTCAGGGATTGTTCGGTTTGATGTGTAGATGGTCCCCTATAAGTTTCATGACCCCCGGATCAATAGTAGCCTCTGCGCATGCGCAAACGTGAAATCCTTGTTACACGCATAACTCCGGGAGTTCATGACTGATTTCGATGAAATTTTTAGGGACTGTTCGGACTGATGTAAAGATGGTCCTCATGAGTAATGAAGAGAAAATAAAGTTTTAGCCTCGAGCTTGGATCGAACCATATTGAACCATCATTGAACGATGAATGCCTTCCTTTATTTTCTCAAGTTATGCTCCTGCATAACAATAAATTTACCCTAATTCAATATTTACTTCGCCTAATTGAACGAAGTTCTTTAGTCAATAATAATTTTCAATGATCTATACAGTCATGTTATGGATACGAGGACGCTATGTGCCACACCCACTTGGCAGACGTTTTTTTCGATTCAGTGATCAACATAACCTCGTGTAGTGCACATCTAACGTGTTTGAAGGTGGATCAAATTTTCAACGTGGACCACCTGAGAATTAATTTAAACGAGCCCGTTGAATCGAACACATTTAATCGATTACCAATTAATCGAGCCAGAATAACATCGATAAAAATATAATCAGTTTTAGAGGGAAAAAGATACATTGCTTTAATTAATCGACATTCATCCCTAATATTTGGTCCATAAATAACGATTTTAGTAGTTGGGGGACACATAACTGCCTCCTACAGATTCTCCGGCATAACAACTTCCGAAATGTCACGTTCCCAACTGCCAACAAAGTGCTCTCTCGTCGACGACAGAAGTAGAACAAAAAAAAATCCCCTTTTGCTGAATAGAGAGAAAAAAAGCGTATTTCACGAGTGATGTTGGCCGATCCGTCGTCGACCATAAACAAAATATCACGAGGAGCGAGCGGGGGAAGAGCATCAATCTTGATGTTGAGTCCTATCTGCGGGTTGTCACTGGGATCTATAGCTCTCGTCTGTATATGGGGGAGAGAGCTGTCTGTATATCGCATGTTTGTACCTGTGTCCTGTATACACACGTGGGATTCGATATCGCTCCTCCGGAATATACAGCAAATGCACTCGTACTCGACCCTTCGGCGGTTTGACAGCGTTACCTGCAAAAAGAGCCCGTTGTAATGGACTGTTCGTCTTGAGGGAGTGTTTGTTTATTGTGTATTTCAAGGGTGGTTGAGATGAAGGTCCGCGCATTTGTAAAAGGGGGATCCATAACAAATATGTGCAGTATTTGTGCGAATATGTTGTTACAGTTGGAAACAAACTACCTAGAGAACCTAAGAAGATATTACTACGAGGAATTCAGGGTTACAAATTTTACAATCGACTTTCATTGTCAGCCGCCACCCTTGATTCTCTCCCTGATGCCGACGTGGGAGATATTAACAACTTGTAAGATCGGCAGTGCTGTTTTTTAGGGCGTCGTTCTGGAGCAAGGCTTCGTCGGCAGTGGTACGCCATTTAGAATTGGCCTAGAGGGGTGTGGAACAACCCAAACACAGCTTTACGAACAATATCGTCCCCACTATGGCAAAATAACGTATCAGCAAAACTATAATAACAGGAATTTTGAACTCAAAATTCATCATCTGGCGGGGTCTGCTAGCGGAGAACTATGAATTTACGTACCAGCATGGGAAGGTACAGCAATCAGAACTCTGCACTACAATGTTGAAAGTATAATCGAAAGTGTTAATTTTCTTTTGTTTGCTATGACGACAATTCAACTCTTGATGATTCCAAAGTCACCTGTCCAATCACTTTCAGTACCTATTAGGACGAGGAATTCAGGGGTTATTCATACAACCTTCCAAATGTTTTCTATGGCAGGTGTCGACATCTATAAGAAATTTATATTTATGACGAAGTCATTCTATTGTATTTCGGAAATCTAGAGGTCGAATAAAGGATGTAATCATACTGATCAGCTATCCTTGTCGTAGAAATCCACGAGTAGAACAACTGAAATTTAACAATAATTGAATAATTGTATATTAGCCAACAAGTGAAACGTAGATAGGTATTTTATTTGATCTAGTTAAACTTCATAAATACAATTATTGTATAAATAGGTTATGAAATACTCGATTGTCGACGGCGATTTGTCCAGTATATTCGTGTAGCATCCATCTTGGAACAGTTCTCTCTCCTGTCGCTTTTCACAATCACACGTCTGAAGATAGACCTGCAAATTGCGAACGAACCGATGATTGCACGGTGGTCTCAAACATTCGATTCGCGGAACTAATCACAATCAGGATCAATTAAGAACATCCAAAGTTTTTGAGATTTTGGGTTTTTGATTGACTTGTCAATAAATATAATCCTATATGGTCGATCGATCAGGATGGAGATTACTAGTACATTCTGAATCAATATAGAATTTTTTAGACGAATTCCGTAAACTTCGGTCCAGCACTTTTTACAAAAACTCAGCAGACTGCGGTCGGACGGAATTTTTTTAAATTCAATTTTCGAAGTATACGTGTTAAGAAACGTAAGCCAACGATTTTGGATGGGGTATTAAACTTTGTTTTTTTCTTGGTTGATCACAAGGTTCATTATTGAGATTAGTAAACCATAATTCTCAGTTGGGCTCAGGCGAAGAGGTTTACCTAACCCTCACGACCGAGCGGTTATGCGGGCTTAGCATACCCACCTAAGGAGATATCCGTGAAATAAATTATGGACTTCTGTTATATTATTTTGAATAATAGCCCTTTGTAATCGACCACGAAAAACTAATTTTGAATTCCCTCCCCCTCCCCCCCCCCATCAAAATCTGTTGGTTTACATTTCAAAATCCGTAGAATTCAAAAATGGAATTAACAAAATTAGAAAGTCCGTTGGCACAGTCCATAACTGTTCTCCGAACCTTTTTTTTAAAGCTGAAAGTAAATTGAAAATCCAAAATCATAAATGGCACCTAGTCCTAGCCGTCAGTTTCTATCAATACTAGAGGGTGAAATCAAAGGGCTGAACTATTACAAATCGGTTATATCGAAAACTTTCGAAACAACACTGATGTTTTTACCGAATTTTCAATGAAAATGAGGCTATTGAAGATGTTCTGGACATTTTATAATAAAGATTTTTGAAAAATTGCTTAATCTAAATCCGTTTTGGAACATTTTGGAATGTTTCCTGGATTTTAACTTTGTTTAATACACATATATATGTATATGAACTCTCGGTAGAATTGAGGTAAAAACTTCACTCTTGTGCCAAGAAGTAGTTGAGGTTGTGGAGTTCATGGATTTATATTTGACGAAGTCATCCAATTGTCTTTGAACATCTACAACACATGGAGATCAGTGGTCAGCTGAAGGGCCCTGTATCTCGTTCCAAAACAATCTAACGTGCTGAAATAATAATGTGGCAGTTTTTATAGCATCTAGAGTGGACAAGAAATGGAGGCTGAAGCCGCCGAGTTTAAATTATGTACCACTGACTACTGAGTATTATATTAGAAGTCTTCTAATATATAGCATTTCGAAGTCAAATGAAACCTTTTCCAAACCAAACCAAACTTTTTCCAGACCAAATTAAACTTTTCCGAACTTATGTATTGGTGACACTCCTTAATTATCGGTATCTAACAGAGTTGCAAGGCAATAATTACTTTGAGTAATGATTACTTTTTAAATTACTTTGCTGTTGTGAATGGAAATTCACCTTGGCTGACACCAGCCATAGTCAAAACTCAGAATTCAGGCCTTTGAACCAAAAAATTTCATTGAGAGTAACTGCAATGAACATCTTAATTCCTGTAATGGCAATAAAAATAACTTTTTTCTAATTACATACTTGTAATGTTTTAAAAAAAAACCATTAATTACATTACAGGAATGGAATGGAATAACCCCATTACAAACCTGTAATTGGATTACAAGTGGATGGGAGATTTTATGCAGTTCTGGGCAAAATCAAAGTCCACCATAAAGAGTCCAATTTTCATTTTAATGGTCAAAAAAATCCCCAAAAATGGATTTTTTCTTGAATCGGGGAAGGGGGTCTAGCCCCTTTTCAACGTTGAGTTGATTAAAACTGGTCCAAGACCGCCAAAATGTACACAAGTAGAGTAACAGACTCTACATTAAAAATGATCAAAATTTTCTGTAAGTACTTCTCCTTTCATAAACTTTGCCGCGGGTCCTGGTCTGTTCGTTGATGAGGGGGATAGTTACTTTTGCTCAGGAGAAAAGGCCAAATATTATAATTGGGTGAGCAAGTTTTCTCCGAAAATTTGCTCTCACAGCTGGCTGGCAAGCTGCATGACTCGTGATTTTTTGCGAAATTTCGTAGAAAATGGAGCTACTCGTTAGGGTCGCTCGAAAATTTGAAGTTGCCAAGTTCTGCTCAGAAACCTGAGTACTGGATCACTAGGTGACATTACAAGTTCCGCTAGTTAACCTCTATCAAGTCATCTTAGGTGTAAACCAACTCGAAACCAGCCCAAAATCACTGAGAAACTGATAAAACTTTACCAACTACTCCGCGGACCCCCTTCCCCTAGAGAGAGCTCGATACCCTGCTAGTTAGCCTCTATCAATTCACGTCATGTGTTAATTGACAAAACAAAACTTTAGCCATAAGTCAGGTTTAAAACCAGCCCAAAATCACTGAGAAACTGATGAAACTTTACCAACTACTCCGCGGACCCCCTCCCCTTAAGATAATGACATCGGCCAATAAAAATGAAAGACTTTGATTTTGCCCAAAACTGCATAAAATCTCCCATTCACTTGTAATCCAATCACAGGCGTAGTCCCATTCCAATTCCTGTACCTAATGGTAATCGAAATTGCGATTACTTTTTCCGATTATGTGTAATTGGAACGGGTTTTTTGAATTTCCATTGCATGTAATCAGAAAAAGTAATTGCATTTTCAATTACCTATCCTATACAACTACATATCTTCAAAACGAATGGGACATTGTTATGGGAATGGGAGTTCCTTTTATAACCGTGGTATCTAGCACCAGTTTCTCCGTGCAGGCGTGGCGAGTGAATTTCCACTCACATTCAACAGTCGAAAATTTCTCAAACTTATCCTTTTGTTTCTTACTCTATTAAGGTGAGATCTACTTCGGTAATCCTATCTCTAAAATTCATAGAATTTTCATTTGATCAACTTCTTCCTACGATATGCACAATGGCATCTACCTGCGATTTGCTGGGTATCTACTTATCTAGGTACCTCATTTTCTCAATATGTTTAATTTGGTGGGAAAAGTTTCATTTGTTCTGGAAGAGGTTTCACTTGGCTTGGAAACGCTATACATACATCAGTGCAGTAAAAGCGTAACATGTTAATTAGTACATAACACAGTGTTTCAGTGTTTTGAATTTCGTTTTCTGCAAAATTTCGGTAGTTGAACCAGCGCAAGTGTGATGACCTTGGGAAGGTGGTGTGAAGCCTCGCAGCAGATTTTTTCTAGGTCTTCGTTAACCGGCTCAAGACGCGATTTACTTGAGGAGCTGCCGGTAGCGCGAGCCGACTCGTTGATGAACCTTAACGAACGAGGGTTAAAACGAAGTTAAGTAAAAGTGTCGAGGGAGGAAGGGAAAAAGGAAAAAGAAGGAGGATGCTAGGGGGAGCAATTACACGGGCGTAATTGGGCGCCTCCAGGGTAATTGGTTCCTCGGCGGCCTCAAAACCCAACGGGGGAGCAGGTCCTCGAGAGGCTGTCGGGGGCGGCGGTTTCTCACCGTCGGACGTCCGGTTCGGGAAACGGAAATCGTTTTGTCCCCGGAGGACAATGACCGGGCCCTGTGGAGAGGGCGCCCACGAGTGGCGAGCGCGGTTTTCATTCGGACCAATAAAAGGGAGGAGAAAGGTGAAGGAGAAAGAGAAAGAAATAAAGATAGTAAGGGGAGGAGGTAAAGAGAAGAGGGAGCTCTTAACGAATTTTCCCAGACAATTTTTCTTCAAAAATTATAATATAACAATTTTGTTGATAGAAATCAGTTTCGGGGCTTTCTAAAACACCATTTAAACGAGCAATCACAATGTTTCCCTGAAAACGAAAACTCCACTATACATATTGCTATATATATTGCCCATATAGGAGCGACCCCGAACCGCAGGGACGAAAACCAGGTAGCAACACCGCAGCGGACCCTTTAACTCGGCCGACTATCCCTCATTAGCAGCAGTAAAGCCCCTTTCAATCTCCCTCTCTTAACGCAAGACGTTTTAGTTGCTTTTGTTGAAAAATGTAATTTTTTGTGAGATTCAAAATGTTCTCGTCGTTCTGAGGAAAACAAGTCTAAATTTCATATCAATCGGTTCAGGAACACCTTATCAAACAAGTGTGTGGGCGTATTGCAAAAGTGTAATAAATTGCAAAAAACGCTGCAAATTTGATTACACATGGGTTTATTATTCTTGTGTCGAACTTTATTACACTTAAACTCATGTTTCTTTGATCCAACCCTGTCAGACGGGATGGGGCTCGAAAAAGTACGGAAATAATGACATTTTGCACCATTTTACCCCATGAAAATGGATTTCCTCGCTCTAGGTCAATCGCACAGGTTTGGGACCCACTCCAATCGCTTCAGCGTCCAAAATTACATGGAACACGATACCCCACATGGGAAAAAACCCAATTTTGTTTGAGTTTGACGAAAACTGCTATTGGGTACTTTTACATAACGTCTAGGTATGTTTTACTTTTACATAACGTCTAGGTATGTTTTTCCAGAGCCCTCCAGGTCTGCTCTATGGTCCCTGACAACTAGGACATCCAAGATTATGTCAGACCCATCAGGCTTAATGGCAACAATATCTGGCTTCTTGCTCTGGTCACACGGCATGTAAACACAGTATCTCCCTCTCCACTGGATGTATCCCAGTCACTGGATGACAATGCACCTGCCATTTGCTTGGCAGCTGCATCATGACACACACACACAAACACTCAAAGACGAACGTGGTTCGAAAAGATCAACAATTAAGTGTGAGGGAAAATTTTGATTTTGGAAAACGATTGCGCATCTCCTGAAAGTTAACACTCTCAATGCTGGTGTAGGTCTGGAACTACTAACATATGTGCTAACTCATACCCGAACTACTTCAACTGTTTACATGGTCAGGTTCGTTTAAGAAGATGCATGAGAGGGTACAAAGGTTCCAGATGGTTCATATACAGATTCTTACTATAGAGCCTAACACCTGTGTGAAAGGGTTTTCATCCTACGTCCTACAATAATCCAATGGCAGTAAGTAATTCAAACTTGAAAAATAAAAATAAAAAAAACGGGACCTCTATGGTTCTACAGCCAGATCACTTAAATTATTAATTTTACACATTTAAGTACCGAAGATGAAAAATTGGTACGGCTGGGGGTAACAGGTACACGAATGACCCCCTCGGGCGGAAGGAAAAGTGGTGATGCTGGGATAACAAAGGGCGGAAGGAGCCCACCCGAAGGTTAGTTGAAGGAGTGTTGGAGCGGAACTGTCGGGTCGGTCGCTAAGAACTGGATTGTACTCCTGTTAATAATTTAAATGGTAATAAACATCAGTAGGGCACGGAATCCTAGAAAACCGGGCCAGCAATGAGAGTGTTAAAACAAAGCTTCCGCTACCAACAGGTAGACTGGGAAGAGGAATCAGATAAATTGCAGAACTACGAGTTCGTTGTAAAGGATATAAAACAAATTAAGACAGCCTTGGAATGAAAAGTTTATAAATATATTTTCTATAAACGAGTCATAAACCATACAAACGTTTAGTACCCTAAAATTTGAATAGAGAAACTACACATTCGGTACAAAATAACCAATACAAAATTAACTATTGCGAATAATGTGACAACGTAAGCACTTCTTTAAAATTTACTTTAAACCTTAGAAATCACCACATTATATTTTTCATGAGAAGCTAAAATTGCGAAATTAACATTGGAATAATGTCTGTACATCAATTTGTTTTTCACATTCTTTCTAGCTAGGTACCTCACGGTTGAACAACATGACAGTTTAATTTTAAAAAATTGTATGTAGTAATAAACTAAGTCAAAACATTTATTCACCGATTCACCATAATTGTTTAGAGCACAATGCACTATAAAACCAAAAAGAAAATAAGTTTTCACAAATTGCCTGCGCGATACAAACATTACCTATCAAGATACCTTAACTAAAAACCCTTAGTTGCCAAATTTGAGTACTTTTTTTCCTTTCAAATCACGAGCTTTGTGGCCAAGCGATTATTAATATTAACTTCTATAATTGTAAAAAAATAAAATTGAATAAATAAAATAAAAAGATGTGTCAGTTGGGGTCTTGTTTTAAATGGAAGCTGGCAATGCGACATGTAGGCCGTTGTTGAACGAATCTGCTCAAACAGCGAGATAATTAGAAGGTAATTAAATTTTCCATTACGGCCATGAAATTTTAATTTACTGAAAAGAGTTTGTTATATCTGACGAAGTTTAGATAGACCTACGGTGACATTTTATTTCGAGGGACACCTTTGTGGTCACTGATCAGTCATTCAAGTATATGAATTTGAGCAAATAAATTAGGACAACAGAATCATTTAATTTAAAGTGAGTACGAAAATGCACCTGTACAAAATATGAAATAGAAATAATTGTGTAATGAAATGTTCTCTAATAAATTTAGGCCGCGAAACTTTCAAGCTCCATGTGTTGGATTGGTACTTTTCTTCAAGATTACATGTCAAACGTTAGCAACATGTTTCCATGGAATTTGCAACATGAAATCTCTCCTGGAAATATATTTTGAAATCCTTCATTTTCGAATATTCAAACAATCAGGATTTTTTCGAGTTTTTAACTTTAAAACTGCTATTACTCCCTCTGGATTTTGCTGTAAACTCAAAAAACAAACCCACCGTTCGATGAACTGTCGAATTTCTCATCAAAATATGGGCATAATCAATATTTAAAAGCATTAATATTTTCGAAATCGCTATTCTCCCATCATAACTTCAAAGACACTAAGTTTGTTCAAACAAAGAAAATTTGTTTCCAACACGCTTCAAGGGGAAAACTACTTCAAGACCTGAAAATTCCAACGACGATGTCATGATTAACTTCTAATGTTCAATTTTGACTAACGATAGTATTTTCAGGTTAACGCAAACAACGGTTTTCTTAGTGAACGTAACGAGTTACGGCTGGACCTCCCGTTATTTATCATTCTGAATCGAATAGTTGACCTCTCATTTCCCTCCCACTCGTCAATTACCGAGTTTTATAACTAAAAATACGCCAAATTGAGCATTCAGAATAAACAAGAAACTTTGTAATTAACAAGGAAAACGGTTATGGATTCAGGAGGTATTTCCGTTCGATTCAGGGTGAAACATGGAGAAATTGACCTCAAAACTCATAGGAATTAATGAAAGTTGATGATTTCCACAAAAAAAAAAAAAAAAAACCAAGTACGAAAATGTCAAATACACTCGAAAACGAAGGATTTGAAAAATAAATGTCTGGGGGAGGGGGAGTTTTTCTTGTTGTTGTTCAGTTGTAGTACCCTCGTTGTTTGCACCTCTAAAGCGCTCACACTTTTCGTATGACAGGTAAGCTTGTTTTGTACAAAATAGTAAATTCAAAGAAAAATCATCCATGCCAGAAAAAACAAGACCCGAAACTAAACACATAAACAAAAACGACAAACTGTGACATTCGTCAATCAAACAACCGATTTAAACATGAGTCGGTTTGACAATTTCTCTGCGTGGGTGGGGATTTTTTGGTGGACATGGAACCATTTTTTAGGTTATGACAGCGTACGATAAATGCTTCCGAATAGTTTTTTTTCCTTCCGACATCAAGACAAACTTTGAAGGTAGGAACTCGAATCAAAAATACAATCAATTTCAAAGGTGGTTGATATTAAAGAATTAACATCGAAAAAAAACTTTCCTCTTTTCGTTTTTTTTATCGACTTAAAGGTGGGGGTGGGGGAAAAAATTCCTTTTTTTTTTTTGACATCGAGGAATTCTTAAAAAGATATTACAATTAAACGAGGAAAAAAACTTGTGAATTATGTACACCAGTGAAGGAACAGAAGGCAAGTGCGACGAATCACATGGAAGAAATCCAAAAAGAAAAAAACAAATCTTCGAAAAATCATGTACAAAAAAAAGTAGAATTATTAAAATTACACAGGACGGGAGAATACGCGTGTCAACAATAAATATATAATTTTTTTACACATACATAAATGAAATTTAAAAAAAAATGAACGAATATAACGGTAAATGTGAGTTTTTTTGTGTTTTTTGAAGTTTTTTTTTTTTTTTTTTAATTTTTTTTTTTGTTTTTTTTTTTCAAGAGTTGAAATTTTTAAGGGGGTGGTCCTTTTTTTCAATGGGAGTAGAAAAAAGAAGTTTACCTATCCCGCATCAAGATGTTGATTGTCTTTTCTTTTTCTGTTCAATTTAAACGGGCATTGTGAGGAGAAGGGGTCAGAGAATGCTGCAGCGGGACAACCAGTTCGTCGTTTTTCTGTTCGGCTCTTTGTTGAGATCCACTTTGTTGCCGCCGGGTCCTTTGGGAGGGTTGCTCGCTTCCTGGATGATTGAGAAAAAAGGAACAAAAAACAAAATTACATTAGGTAGAGTCAAATGGGCGGTGAAAACTGTACAGAACATAAATGGTTGATTCTGAACTGAGGGCGAATTCGTGTATACCACCTGTGATATTTCACTCATAAGGCCTACGTCCTTGATTTTTGTCCTAACTGCAGGTTCTGATGAGCTCTTCAATACCCCTTGGCAACAATATGGCCCTTTGGTTTTTAAAGAAAAGTAAATAGGTAATTTACCTGCCTTTTCACATTGTCGTGGTTGGTCTAAAATTTAAATACTCGACTCAGCAGTTGGTTTTCATGCATCTATAAATTTTTAAGAATGCTATTTTTTTCCTCATTCAAGTTGAGGATCTTACGTCGTGAAAATAGGTTTTGCAATGCTCCTGTAGAAATCATGTCAGCAATTATGATCTACGAAAAGCTGTCTACAACATTGTCGTCGCTGAAAGAGATCCGCTACATGGCAAAGGGGATTCGGAATATTTTGGAAGTTGACGTTCGTCACGATGGGTGGCATCCCAGCCGGTCCCGCCCGCAAGCCCATCACGTCCCAACGGCCACTCAGTGACTAATTGATCCTCACAGAGATGATATTTCAGATGCGTAGGTTTATTGTCGACATTTTCGTGGTTGTATCTAGTTCTATCATTTTAATGACCAAGATTCCATCCGATGCATGTTTTCACAACTTCGTTAAAGGCTGTAATTAATGAGTATTGGAGGAACCTTGAGACATGAGTACTTCTGTCACGATGTGATCTTGATAGAAAATAACATTGTCGTGGCTTTTAGTTTTAACATGGTCGTGGACATTCCAAATCACCAAAAGACACCTTGTAACGCCGGAAGGCCTATACAAATAAATGATTTCATTTCATTCATTTCAATTACCAAAAGACAACGACAATGTTAAGAGTTCCACAACAATCTTAAAATTAAGTATTACCTTCTTTTTTTACCAATCAAGTAATTACCTTCTTTTATTATTATAGTGTACCACTACTTGGGAATCCACCTACTTGTTCAATAACTTATATAACTTGTTTCAAAAATGGATAAGTCCAAAGTAATTATTGCTTAATCGGCAATACTGAGACACTTCCAAGCTCGAATATGACGGGATTTCCATTAGGAAGACATCAGCTGATGCCAGAACCATCAACAAGCCTAAATTTGCCAGTAAATAGTGCTTTAACCGTTTTCAGCGTTTTTTTTTTTCAAAAAGTGATTTAGTGGACATATCTACTTTTGCACCCAAACGCCTCATATATCACATAATCTTTGAATGCTAATGCATTCTCTAGATCAACTAGTCATCACAACCGTGGGGTTATAGCACTCGAGCAGAGAGTAGGAGGTGGTGGGTTCGAACCCTGTATATTCGAACCCAGTTCGATACAGAACTCGCCCAGAACTCACTGTACAAACAAACCAAACGGTATTAGGGTATGTGCTGTGTGGGATCCATCATAAGGAAGCTCCTATCAAGGGTCTACCAACCCATTCCACGCCAACTGTGAAGGGAAATCATTCAACTCAGATCTTCCCTAAGGAGGGAATCCAATCTGTATTGCCATCAGTGAATCGGTCTGGAAACCCTTTCAAGTGCACCGATAAGTAACCTCTGAATATAAACATGGTTACTGGAGAAGAAGGGGTTGCGGTAGATGCAAAGCCTGAGAGCAACAAGATTAGCTGTGTTAGCTGATCTGCAACGGACATAATTCGAGATACTCAATCATGATTGCTTATATGTGCTCAAATATACAAAGCCAACTGTGTTTGAGGTATCTTCGATTTAACCAGCCAAAAAAGCATAAGGTGTCAGTAGCGAGTAGGACAGCTTTCGAAAGCAATAACAGCACGTGGCGGAAGAAAATTCCAGTTGGATAAAAACCAGGCTCAGTGGTTAGAAGGGGGGAGGGCACTCTCATCAGTTGTATTAGTTCAACACACTCAACCTCTTCGATGTCAGCAGGTTTACACAAAGTTGACATTACCTTGAAGGTAGCCAACTGTTTCACTCAACATTAAAGGAGCTAGAAGAGAATTTGAAAATAACGGAAGTTGCCAAAATTCGTCTCTCACTACAGTGCTTTTCGAATTGAAAGTCCTATCGAAGCGCATGGGGTTCAAACGGCCAAAATTTTACCAATGACTAGGATAATCACCGTTATTTGTGAATTCAAGATGGGCCCGGGTTGCTTTCTTTGGTTTTGCAGTGGGTTGTGAATATTGAAACTGAATTCGCGCTAGTTGGTATTCGCTATTGTTATATCTGACAGTGGATCTTCAATTCTTTCATACGAAGTGTGTCTTCATCAAATGAGAATGTGAGTGAAAGATTCGGTGGATAACCCTCGGGCTCATTGATGCCCCCTGTCAGAAAAGTTGTAAATGGTTTTTGTAATAAATTTGTAAGTAATGAGTTATTACTTCAAAAATTATGAAGCATGTGAAAGTTTTAGCAACCAAGGATCCTTCTTCGTGACTTGTGACTCAATAATTAATAGTACTTAACCATAGAAGCAACAGACTTTTCTCTAATGCTTTTGTCCTTCCAGTAATAGAATATGTTTCTGTTGTTTGGAGGCCCTACAGTTGCCACATTGATCAGATTGAAAGGGTACACAGCAGGTTTCTGTGGTATGTGACCTATAAGCTGCATATTCCTTCTGACTCAGTGATATTTGATTCACTTGGTCGTGGCTGTGGAATGCTGGGCCCTGGTGATCCTAGACGCCTCTCGCATATGTATTTCTTCTGGAAACTAACGGATGGAGAGGTCGACTCCCCTTCGCTCCCGAGCAAGGTGAATCTTGCTGTTCCTCGAGGCTGCTCCCGTACACAAATCGACTTCACTGCAGAGGCAAACCAATAAGTACTGAATACAACCAAATTTTCAAGATTGACCCGTTTTACAACGTATTTATCCCTTCATACTCTTAGGGAGAACATGTCCCGTCCTGCTGGGGAATTTCGTTTCGAAAACGGGGTACCTCCAAGAGGTCCGACTTTTTCAAAATGAATGCTAGGTTTCGTGAACCGTTTCCATAAGGATTCTCTTTATTTAAGAACCAGGGCCCTTTCAACAACAGCCTTCCGTTCCCGCCTGTCCTGTTCCACGCTCATCGATCTTCAAACTCCAAGCTCGGCAAGATCATCGAGCCAAGTCTTTCGAGGTCTTCCCCTCAATCGTCTTCCTACCAACGTTCCTTACAAAAGCTTACGAGGTTATCTGTCATGTGGCATCCAAACGACATGGGACAACCATCTCAGCCTCCCCCGCCTGACGAATAACACAATATCTGACTGACCAGGTTTCGTAGTTCAGCAGTTTTTATTTTTGGATTCTCCACCTTCCATTCTCGTCATTTGGGACAAATACCTTACGGAGAATCGTTCTTTCAAACAGTTCAAATGGCGTTCGTTGACAGCTGTGAGCACCCACGTCCCACTTCCACAAGTCACAACTGGACGAATCACGGTCTTATAAACAATGAGTTTACCTCGCCGAGATAGGCCACGAAGGTTTTTGAATCGCCCAGAAGCATTTACTTCCTGCGGTGATCCGAGCCTTGAACTCAGCTCCGAAATCATTGTTCCTTGTTACAGAGGCCCCTAAAAACTTGAAACGATCACAAAAATTGAGGTTCGAGTAGCTAGACGATGCGTGGAAGGATTCTCTTTCAACACCAAAAAACCGAGAATCAAAAACGCACTTAATGAAAAAAAGTGTGGATGAACCCTTTTCTGAATAGTTATTGCCGAAGAAAGCTTGAAAAACAAACATAGTTTCATTAAAATACGAGTACCAGGTCAACATATCTAAATGTACACCCTGTTTTGTATCTTGGTCATTCGTTTTTGTAGTAGAAGGCAAAGGATAGTTCACAAACTAATTCAAATCTAGCAACAACTGAATACAAACCACAACATAAAAACAAGGTTTCCAGGGTATTCGATCACTGGACTCCTTCCTAAATAAATTAACCGAAAGTAATTTCACAACATAAACAACAAAGATAGGTACGTATGTAGATAAAACATTGAAAAAACAACAAATGAACCGAAAAAACGTAATGAAACATGGAAATTCAAACTGGATTTCATTGTAATGATTTACATTGAAACAAATCCATGCTGACGAAATTGTGGATGATCATGCATGCCATCCAAGTCACAAAAACAACATGCTTGGAATTGAATAATTTTACCTTCTGCTCGTCAGGTCCGAGAGGGAATTCAATAAAACATGAAAATGTAATATTAATAATGAATATTGAGAAATTATGGAGATAGTATTTTTATGGTCATTATAAGCTACCCCGTTTGTATGTATATGCACAAAGCCCTCTCAAATAATACTTTCCTGTTATATATGTATCAGTGATAAGAGTATTTTGGTTTTTTTAAATATTTAATAATGAACCTTCGTAACCGACCAAAAATGGTATCCCCCCATCAAAAACAACATTTCAAAAAATCCGTCTGTCCCCACACAGAACTTTTCTCCGAAACTACTGAAACTTTAGTCAAAAATCCCAAATAAGGTAAAGTTGGGTTCTAGTCATTAGTTTCTGTCAATTCCAAAGAGGCTGAAATATTCCAAAATCAGACTGTAGAAAACTTTCGAAATAACATAATGTTTGTATGTTCGTTATTGGTGGAACCCCTTCACGTTCATCTGTTCACTCTCCCTAAGGGCTAGAATTTTAACAGAAAAAAAAAAATGAAAACACGAATGTGAATGTGCTTAGACTTAGAAAAAACCGCATAGTAAATTGTGACGATCAAATAGGTCAAATAGTTTAAACAAATCGACTCCTTCGTAAGCACGCCTTTAACACTGCCAAGTTATGTCTTGTACAAGTTAGGTTATTTGCTTGTATGCAACGAAATTCATAGCTACTTTACTCATAGTTGTATCTTTACTTAGTCCTTATGTTCAGAATAAACAGAAATGTATCCGAGGAAATCATCCAAAGGGACGCTTTTCAACGTTGACTTTAATGATCTTTTGACGGATTTGCTCTATTGAATACATATCATATAAACGGACTCCTAACTGCTCCCGGACTTTGAAAGGACTGAGGTTTGTGCTACCTTATTGACCTGGTAAGCCACTTCAAGACAACTTAGAGCTGTGTATGCGATGCAATTAAAATCATTAGTGGCATTTAAAGTAGTTATGAATAGACTCCGTCATTTTCATTTTGGAGGTGAATACAAAATAAAGTTGATGAAACGACCAGAGGCGTCAAGCGTCACACTACGGTTAAAAATAGGAGTTCATCTTGCAAGAACAATAAGAGTTTCTCGAATTAACAGATTTCGATGTAACCATAGCAGAAGAACAATAACAGTTCTGCAACTCGAAGCATTTAAGGACTCCAAGGGGGATCGAAAAAACGCAGCGCTTCCTGGGAAACGTGGAACGTGTGCAGTGCTCCTCCTGTTAAGGAAGTATTTTATTTTCACCACGACTGTTCAGTTCCCTTTCTGCTCAAAAAGTTCTAATTAGAGTTGGAAAGGGGAGTGAAATACTTAACATTCTGCTGGAAAACTAAAAATTGGCATTAATTTCCACTCAATTACTTCCTCCCTCACACCTGCACACCTGCAGACCTGCAGGGGTGCAGTAAAAAGTCATTTTCAACACCGAAATGAAGTATCTTCGGCGATCTCCCCCTTCATAGAATTATGATAAAAAGGTATAAAATTTGCCAGGTAAACTGAAAATCGAGACTTACAAGTTTTTTCTCCGTTTTTGCTTTAATGTCACGGGCGATGCTGAAGAAAGCGGGTTCTACGTTGATCGAATCTTTAGCGCTCGTTTCCATGAATTTGATTCCATATTCGATCGCCAGTTGTTCACCTTTTTCTTTCGATACCTGGAAGAGTTGAAGGAAATTGATAGTTATAGTCAGGAATGTAGACATATGAAGAAGGTAAACGCAATTCTTACTTCAACAATCGAAAATTGTCTGCCAAATCAGCTAAACATGGCTTTCACGTCATGTCAAAAATTGAGTATAGCTAAAATCTGAAACCTAAAGCTAATTTTGCTTAGATTCTTCCTAATAAGTGAAATTTTAGCCATTAGGTATCGAATGACAGCTAATTTTCAAGCTAAATTAAAAGGTGCAGCTAGAGCTAGTAGCTGCGTAAAATACGGAATCATTGTTTTCACTTTCACGAGATTCATTTTTCTTCTCTAAAATGTAAATTTATAATCTCACTTTGCGTTTTAGACCATTCTGGCCAACTTTCATTTTGTGTCTGTCTGACTGGATGTGTTTGTCCCTGTGATAGCAAATCATTGTAAAAAATATAAATAATTTTGATTGTTTTCTCCCGATTTCGACGAAATTTCCAGGGAACGTGCAGGATATGCAGTCGATGGTTCCCTGTGAATTTCATCGTTCCTAAATCATCAACATGAGCAAAAGTGAAATACACTCAGGATCTACCAGGATGGCAACCGGTTTAATGATCTTACAGATCTCAAGAATAGTATCATTAGCAGCTGCTGCGTGAGAACAAAAATTGCTACAAGACATTTTTGACAGTTATCATTGAATCTTTCGCATGCGCACGGAATATATGAACGGCTTTGATAGGACCATCTACGTAATGACAGCTAATACCTTTAGCTGTAACTTTCAATTAATAGGTAATTTAGCTTTACAAAACTGTATATTCCTAGGAAATGTCATCGTAATCAGACGAAAACTGGGAATTAGACTTGTTACAAGGATGGCACGTCCGCACATAGTGGTAGAACTTCCCTCAGCTTTGGCCAAGAGTGATACAGGCCCAACCCTATCCTCACCTCCCAGGACGACTGCCCCCTGGGGATAACTCTGCTTCTAGACTTCTGTAAACCCTTAGAGTCTGTGAACTCACCACTCGTTTTTCTGCTGCATCACACTTGTTGCCAAGCAACATTTTTTCAACGTCCGTCGTTGCATTTTCTTCGATATTCCTGATCCAGTTTTTGATGTTGTCAAAGCTTTTTTCGTTGGTGATGTCGTACACGAGCATGATGCCCATTGCTCCCCTGTAGTAAGCCGTCGTGATGGTGCGGAATCGCTCTTGCCCTGCTGTGTCCCATATTTGCAGTTTGATCTTCTTTCCGTCAAGCTCGATTGTTCGAATTTTGAAATCGATTCCTGCAAATCAAATTCATAATTAACGATGTTGCACATTTGTTTCAGGCTGTAAATGCATAACATGATCAACAAACACTGCTGAAAACTGTAAAGCAAGTGCGTTTCAAGAAAATTTTAAATTATACAAACATTCACAGCAGTTTCACTGTTTCATCATCGGTGGAAACATTTATCGTTACGTTTTTATTTATAATCAAGAATCAATTGTCGTAGATCTCGTTTGGGACCAATATAACTTATCTATTGCATAAAGTAATTACTGCTCTTTCCTGAAGTGTTGAAATAAGGGATTCAAAAAGAGTCATTTTACAACGTAATTGTTAGTGATTACATTGGTTCGTGTTATCAGCATAAAGGTTATCAATCAACCAATAAAATTTGGATCATAAGGTAAAGGTTAATGGTTAACAGACGAGAAAATGGGTTTTTCTGTTATGTGCAACTGTTAGCCCCCGTTCAATAATTATTTGCTAAAAAGGTCAAGGTTGTGAACTATATTTTCCCTTTGTATTGAATATAAATTATGCAGGGTGTTCAAATTTTTAGTTGCTAACTACAAGCGGTCCAACCCCTCCCCGCTAACAGGCTAAGAACTGACTGCAACCTTGTGCAGGCATTTGAGATTCCTTGCAAAGTGTGGCAATGCTGTGGTGTTTGTAGCAAAGTTAAACTGTAAATCCCAAGAAACGCCTAAATACGGGGGATGCCCACAGCATTATTCCGTTTTAGAGGTAAATAAGTGCTGCTGTCTTTATTATTTGTTTTTCAAATAGTTTTAATTTTATCTGTTCATATAGTTTTAAATGGAGTGGGCAAAGCAAGTCCACAATTTGCAGTGCAAGTTGAAATTTGTATTGGGGTAAGAAAAGCATTTCTTTCTTTCCCTTTGAGATAGCCCCTAGAGATCTTAGAGCGCCCCCTGAGTTTCAGGGGAGGAGCTGGTACAAATCTAAATCAAGATAAATGACCTCAGGTACGTAAGCTCTTTGGCTCCAACAAACAATGCCTTTGCTGCATCAGTGGTCAACTAATACCAACATTAGATCACCATGATGCAAAACCATACATCCCTGGGATAGGATCTGGACAACCGGTCACTAGAGCAAAGCTAATCACTGTACCAAGAACACAGAAAGATACGTTGAACAGTCATGATATAAACAACTTGGATTGAAAGGGCAACAACTTCATTTAAAATGGATTTATTTTCATCATGGTTTGACACAAAATAGTTCATAGCAATGTCAACCATGTACTTCCAACAGTTACTAATCGAATCTCAATCAACTACACTAGAGTTTTTAGAGTGCAGTTTTTTGTTTTGATCGCAGTAACCAAGTGTTGCAGTGAATGTGGATACTGGAGTGAACTCCTAAAAGGGTTTATAGCCAATACACGAGTTGAAGCATTCTGATATTCATGAAACTAACAAGAACTGCACAGGTGCTTTATGTTTCACATACCGAGACGTGGTATATTTTAATACGCACAAGAAGTCGTTTTAATACGCAGAGACACGAGTGTTTAACACATTCTGATCTATTTGTCCAACGCCCTGCATTTACCAGAGAGTCAGTTCTTGGCAACCTCCAATAACACTGATAGGTTATCACCTAAAATAAGGTAACTAGGTGCGAAACAGTACTGAACGCTTGAAACGCCCAACGACCTAACCTAAATTTCTCCTTGTGAATCCATTTCGTTTGACGTTGAATAATTCAATTGACATTGAATGCAGAGATAATCAATTGACCGAGGGAACTGCATAGAAAGTTGAACCCGGATAATGACAACGCATATTCTGGCAGTGACATAAGGTTGAAGGTATAGAGATTGAGCGTTGATTTTTGAAGTTTCAACCCACTGGAATCCCAATCAAAACATGTAACGACGTCGAATGAGTAATCCAGAGAAGGAGAAAACAAGATCTTCCATTTTCAGAGGATGAAACGTGACTTGACCATGAGGATGTGGGGTGACAGATAAGATTTCATCCATCACAAAGAACTCAACTTTTCGTGCTGTTCCCAACTACAGAATTTTCTGGATAAGTTCGATTCTCGGATTTAATGAGTCACATTCGGTTTATTGACGGGTTTGATGACAGTCGTGGGAAGCTTTCATGAAGCGAAACGTATAAGTAAAAAAAAAAGTGTTCGCCCTAACTGGGCACAACTTACCAATCGTTGATATGAATGTATTGTTGAAAGCGTCTTCAGAGAATCTGAAAAGCACGCAAGTTTTCCCGACACCCGAGTCACCGATTAGCAACAATTTGAAGAGGTAATCGTACGACTTAGCCATAGTATTATGAGAGTTTTATTCGCGAAGGAAAGTAATGAAAAAAAAATAAAATTAAAGACAACTTTTCAACCACCTCCGGGTTCCATTAGCTGGCGATGCACTGGTGACTGTATCGGGCATGGAAGAAGAAGATATCCATGTGACGGAACTGCCAACACGATTCGCTCGTACTGATAACAATTGGTGAGCTCAACACCATCTTGGTTAATTCTAGTGAAAACTCATAGGGTGGCTGCACCGGTTTTCAGTTTCCTATAATTATCTCTATTACGGAAATTTAGTAGGTACAGTAGAACCTTTTAATCCGAACTAATTGGGGCCGGGGGTAGTTCGGATTACAGAACATATTGTTTTTTTTTCTACTTAACAATAGCTAAAATGGATCATAATTGTTACAGGAAAAGTGAAAAATGTTTTATAAAGTGAAATATAGTGTTTATTTAATACAGTAGAAACAGTTTTTGTGCATATATCAATAAATACAGTATACAATAAAGAACTACTGTACTGTGTATAGAGTACAGCAATGAGCTAATCAGACAAAGTCATTTAACAATGACCAATTGTTAAAATAGTCACTCATTTCCCTTTGAACTAATGTCAAAGTGCGTTTTTTGGCTGCTAAGTCGCAAAATTACCTTAAACGGCTCCCGCAGTGGCGTTTCGATTAGCACAGAAAAAAACACACAAAAATTACCACAGAACTAGATAATCTAGAAAAAACTAGGCCATTGAGCATACATCCTTAGCAGTCCCTGCTGTGAAAGATGAGCCTGAGAGCTGCAACCAAGGAATTGGTGGTCACTAAATCAATTCTTAAAATCCAAATTTCGGAGAGTTCCCTGAATGGTACAGCAAAATGTTGGTTACCATGTAAAAAGTGTGATTTACTTTGTTTGAAAGCGTAGGGATTGGCCAAAATTAGCTTGGAATCACGGTCTTAGCTCCTGGTTGCTCCTGAAACCTGTACTAGCTTAGTCTGGAGCCTTGAAAACGCTCCTTCCCCACTTCTAAATGCACTGGTACATAAAGAGGGAAGGTAACGGATGGTGGGGCGGCAATACGCTAGGGATCGTGGGATTATTAATTTGTGACTATTATTTATTATTAATAATTATTATATTCGTGACTGGCTGAAGTCAAGAACCAGCTATCACAGTAATGTATGGTGGCTGCAAGTCCTGATGTAATTATCAGTCTACCTCCTGCCAACAATTAACGTTTATCAATCAACAGCCAAATGACAATATTGTTTATGGAACCAGAATTAACGTTTATTGATCGATCCATGAACCATCCAGAATTTGGACTATCAAAATTTGAACATTCCGAATTACTTTATTTTATTTATTATTATTATTATGATTATTTTCATGTCATTACCCCTTACCCCAATGTGGAGGAGGGCTATTGAAGGATTACCTAATACGTCGTTTAGTGATTAAATCTGCCACTACGCTGCGCTTTTTTCGTTCTCAGTCAACCAGTATCCGATTTCCAACACCAGTTTCCACGATGAAGAAATAGACTCTCTCGATCTCTTCTACGTGACAACGGTTATCGTCCTGTTATCTTTGTTTGATTTGAACGCTATTGTTTCTTGTTACACGTCATTTCTATCTTTTTTCCCCTCAGATACTGATGAGTGTTGAATGCAGTGAGGATTATCTGTTGTGATTAAATGGGAGTGTTAAGTGCTGAGCAAGAGATTTTAAATTGGTTCGTGCGCGTCCTTGACGTTTGAATTCACCCTATTTGTCAAATATTTGAACTGCCGTCGTGGCATGAGCATTTACGTTGTTTAGTCTCAATAGATTTTTCGTCAGAAGTTTCTTGTAATTTAGCGATCGCATTTACACCGGCAGGTGAGTCATCGTCGAGAATTTCATACATTTCGTAACTGTAGGGCTTTCTCTTGAAGATAACGATAAGTTATTACGATCGCAACGAAGTGTGCACTTGAAATTTAAGTCACATTAATTTGGTATTTCCTGTTTGATAAATTTTAACCTTGGGCTGGTACTTAACAAGAAAAATGTTACTATGGAATGGCACACCACTCCTACTATCTTTCTATCTATTAGATACATTTATGTTACTAAAGGGATTTACCTACATTACTAAATTGTATACTGTAATACTCTCCTCAAACATATATAATATTTGTTCAACCAGAATAGTCCTTTCCTAAAGTTCGGTTCCAGTACATGACGAAAGCCATTGTGTGGCTGTCTGTAATGGGTTGATCGACAACGAAAATATGAGTGATGATAAATATTGTAAAATAGTGAGTAATGAAACTACCAACTAAATCTATCTAGCACATTTAGTGATATTATGCAAACCCTTACCAAAAACAAATTCCACGCCCTTTTAAAAACAAACTTTAGGGAGTGAGAAAAGAGTTTTGGGTACAACTTTGCACTGAATAGTGCCTATTGGACTGAGTAGCTGGGATTCGGAACGTGCAATAACTCTTCAGTGAAAGATAAAGTGCTAAAATCTATCATATTTTGAAACACAAAAAAAAAGAGTAAGGGAGAGTCTCAGGAAAAATTATTTGTATTTAAACTACCAAATTGGGACTTTCTAGGGAGTGAGGAAATGCTGCTCATTAATAATGAAAACACTGCAATGTAACGTGTACCCTACAATGAAAATAATTGAATTACACACATCTGAACGTAATCGACAACCCTAAAAACACAGAATTCCCTGAATTCAGTTCCTTTCTTATTATACCTCTGGAACTGTAATTTTACCAGAATTTTGAAGTCGCCCATAAATACTTGATATTCATAAAACACTCTGATATACACATCTATATATTTGTACCTGAAACTTGCTTCTCAATGTATGCTCACCATTGTGGAAATCGGTGGTAGTAGTTTTGAATTTTTGGAATGTACACAAACGAGCGTTAAATACACAGCCAAGGAGATGGCACAGCAGCTTCCTCGTTATAATCAAAGTGACAACATTATAAAATAGAAAATAAAGAAATTTTCAGATGAAAGATGTTGAGGTAATTGGTCAAACTTCCTAAAGATTCGTTGTGACATTTTACAGATTAAAGTAAATGTAATTACTTGTGATGAAAGGTGATTAGAAATTAAAAATCTGTTTAATCGTTTGTGTGTGACAGCAAGCCGGAAAATGTAAAGGAAGAGCATGGGTACATTTTAGAAATAACATTTTCATTCAAGCACACTATTGATGTGGGAACCTTATTGTTAGCGTAATATAACACAAATTTTATTGAAGTACTTTTCATGGATCTTTTTTTACAGCCTTGGTAGATGTATGCACCTATGGTGTATTATTCATTAAATAAATAGCAGCAAGTTGCTTTTGCAGTTATTCGGCGGCAGTAACAACGAAAATTAATTAATTCCACATAAGCGTAAGCTCACAGCGTACCGCCAGTTCGATCATGATGAAATACATATGAGCAGAAGAAACATTTTCTTTCACTTCCCAGTTGTTAATCGATACTGTTTGTGATATTGATGTAATATTATCATTTTCAGGAAGAAAATGTGTGGCAAAGGAAGCGGAGTTGGTGAGATGAAAGCTCTAATTCTAGTGGGAGGGTATGGCACTAGATTGCGACCATTGACCCTGAGCAGACCCAAACCCTTGGTAGAGTTTGCCAACAAACCAATGCTGATGCACCAAATAGAAGCCCTGGTCGAAGCAGGTGTAAAAGAGGTCATCCTGGCCGTATCCTACAGAGCCGAACAGATGGAGAAAGAGCTGAAAGAAGAAGCAGAGAAAATTGGCGTGCGGTTGGTGTTTTCCCACGAAACTGAGCCCCTAGGCACCGCTGGCCCTCTGGCGCTAGCTCGAGATCTCCTCACGGCCACCACAGAACCGTTTTTCGTTCTGAACTCCGACATCATCTGCGAGTTCCCCTTCAAGGAGTTGGTGGCTTTCCATAAAAGCCACGGCAAAGAGGGTACGATCGTCGTCACCAAAGTTGAAGAGCCCTCTAAATACGGCGTCGTCATTTACGATAACACGGGCAAAATTGAATCTTTCATCGAGAAGCCACAAGAATTCGTTTCGAACAAAATCAACGCCGGGATGTACATCTTGAATCCCTCTGTTCTCAACAGGATCGAGCTTCGGCCGACAAGCATAGAGAAAGAGGTTTTCCCTTTTATGGCTCGGGATGGACAGCTGTACGCTATGGACCTGCAAGGGTTTTGGATGGATGTGGGGCAACCCAAGGATTTCCTGACAGGTAAGAACTCAAATTTAGTTAGTAAGCTTGATTCATTTAATATTTATCTACTGTTACTAGGTTACAAGCAATAATATTATTTTGCTTGAAGACAGTATCTCCTCTACTGGTTAGGTGACCCTGATAGGGTACATTTCATGAGAAGTGGCTCCCAAATTATTCCCGATTTAGTTATTGCCCACCACAATATCTCACGTCGGACCCATGCCGGAAGACTCGCCGCTGACCTAGCTAGGGTAGATAATGTTTTAGGGTTTCCACCTGTAACACTACATTTAAATCCTCTAAACCTCCCAAAACATTCTGAATTGAGAAGAACCTAACTACCAGGGAAGGCGGCTGATGGGCAAGGGCACTCCCAAACTAATAAACCAAAAATATGGCAGAAACCGTCCATTAAAGCTAGTGAAACAGGATTGGGCCTACTCTATTTGAACCAACGCCCGAAATATAACTTGAGGGCTCTAGAATGCAGTCTGGCCCAATTAGATGTTTGAGAGTACATTGTCCAAGATCACCCAATATAGTAGGAAATGAGGCGGAATTTCGGGATGATGAATAGGGAACGGAATCTCAGTAGCCTAAATCTCATGACATCAAAACGATGATCTTCGGAAGCGTGATTGTTCGGCAAGTTAGGGAGTTATTCATTTTCGCGACATATATGGAGTGCGGAGATAAATAAACTTTCACGAAATAACTAACTACTGATATTGTAGAATCAGTAAGCAAATCTACTTGGAGAATCAGTAAGCAATTACGTGCGGAAATTCTATGTTCTTGGACTACGACTACTTTTGAAGAGGGAGGGGGGGAATCATTAGGCTAGCTATGTCACATGGATATGTTAAATTTTGGTGCCTTCATCTTGACAATTGATAAGAAAAAGGATATGTCTTGTTTCGTTACAAACTATGAACTTGGACTGTATTTTTAATTGGGATGTGTTGGGATTTAAACGACTATTCCAGGGCTCCTCGAAGCTACCTTGGAAGCAGTTATACAAATGCAATAATCTGAATATTGCTCGGAAGTAGATTTTTCCGGTTTTGATTTTTAACTGCTCATATATAAAGGGTGTTCGGTATAAGAACGACGAAACTTCAAAGATCGATCCAGCAACTAATTTGCAACAGCTTTTACCTCATAGCAATTCTGTTTTAGTCCGCTCATTTTCTGCCTATTCTACATCAACGTTTTTTCTCGTAATTTCGACCTTACTTCCCTGAAATAGCCATAACTCCCTTAATTTACTAAATAAATTAATTTTAAATTGTACCTCGGAAAAGAGCGTTCAATTTCCTTTAATTGTCATTCCATAAAATTTTCCCTTAAGTCATGTCGTACATAATTCTATCTACTCTAAACTTGAATTTTCGCCAACCTTCTGATTTTTTAACAATTTTCAATGTTAATTTACCACCATACCATCTACTGAAAAATGGACGAGCTCTACGGTAAAAATATCTACATTTCATCAGCTTTCTTCCGGCCTATTAAATTTTTATTTTAGAACAATTTTAGATAGAGAAAGTGGTGTTTGAAAGTGAAAAATCGTGAATTTATTAAACGAAATCAGCGTTTTGGCATGAGATAATGCCTTTGGTGTTGGATGAAATTTAAGAGGGGAGGGGGATATAACTAATATTTCTCACTGAATCGAACGAACCCATTCCAGAAGCTCTCCGAATGATTAATAAAAAGAAAGAAGGTGGGATGGGCGTGATAGGTAATTCGCAAATGAAGAAGGATGTGATGTTAAATGCAACCTTTCTATTCTGTCTGTTGTGAATTTCACTCCTAACATTTGTTCCACGGATTGGGTCCAAGAATCGTCTGAAACGGATTTCCATTCAGTTTTTTTTCTCATGCTGAGGTTGTTCTACCGATGACCCCCCCCCCCCCCCCCCCCTGGTTCAGTTCTAATAGGCCCCCCTCTGACGAAACCTTCATTTAGAGATACGTCCTAAAAATTGGCAACCGGAATTACACTAAACAGAGAATATGCCAGCAAACAGTAAAGCTACCTACTTCACGTCAACGAAATTAATTTTAAATAAAATTGATGGTAATTTTCATTTTGGTGGGTAGTTTTCATTTTGATGATAGTTTTTCTTATGAGTTGACCTCCTGAGTTGATACAATACCTCACTTTCTGCCAAAATTTTGGGAACTCTTTCCACCCAATTCTTAAAAGGTTTTCTCACGTTCTGACTCATGAAAAGCGTTTCAGGTTTCCGGAAACGGTGTTCGTTTTACTGAAGTGTGCTCTTATCTTTTAGTGGTGTCACTTCCTTTTTTGTTTTATCTTTTTTCGTTGTGATAGCACATTTACGAATACCTGTTTAAACCCCTTGAAACGAACCAAGGGAAGTACATTTTTCTTAATTGGTTAGATGCGTCACTTTTCACGTCCTCAATTAAAGAGATGGTTAAAGGTCAATTGTGTAATGGAAATAAAAATGATTGAACTGGAATGTATGAATTCTACCAAAGAGGAATGTATGGATGTTTTTTGCCTTGATTCTGTCTGAATATTTTCTCTAACTTGTTAAGACTGTATTTCCCGTTACAGTAAGCTACGTTTTGGAATTAACTTTCTGGTTTATATGAGGCATTCAAAAAGAAAATATAGAATAGAACTACATATGAGTTTCATCGAGGATGAATCGATTCGGAATAAGTGAAAATTTCCTTTTTTTTTAAACAATGTAGGGGGAATGGTTTGGGTTATAACTAGTCTTTTCAAGCGAGAATTCTTGACCAATTCATATCATTCTGTTTCCTTATGCTAACATTTTGGTTTAGTATTTAAATATATTTAAGATTCAATTTTCATAATGAACGAGAATGAATGGAAGGAATACATCTGATAAATCTTAATATCTTAATTATTTTCATCTGATTTCATTTTTTATTTATTTATTTTATACTCCGGCTTTAGTTTAGTTGTGAACAACCTCGGAAATGTTGAATTTACTGTTTGAAGGGGGAATGGGGTGGTGATTATTAGCTAATACACTCATGCGCTAATGCAGTGAGTGGTAAATATGAATACTTTATAAATCTTCATTAGAATAATCGCACCAACTAATTATTCATTGTGCCTGTGTTGAAGACAGTGAATCGATGATAATTCAAATTTACTTACTTCTCCAAACCAAATATAGGAACTCACTGTAATGCAAGCATTACTTTCCAATATGGAATAACTAACTACAAAAAGTTGAAAAGATAACATGACCGTATACGTCTATAGTGGCCTTTTCATGATCAATAATAATGTCAATACCTTATCAGGAGGACAGTAATATTGATCATCTAGGGTTGGCAATGATGGAATGACAGGCTGGAATGATAGAGATCCGGATTTTCTGATATTGAGGCGTCATTACTAGGGAGGGGAGGAAGTACTGTCATTATTAACTGATAGTGTAGGGTGATTACGTCAGTTCACCGTCATTATTCAGCTGAACAAGTTCTCCACAGTGATCATCTGCGAACGATGGAGGGCTATGATGTAATTTCAGAAGAATACGAGGGAGTAACTGGTGAAAATGAAGATCTCCTATGGTCTTTCATTGAAACCTACGAAGGGATTTCTCAGGACAATGATCACATCTCGTACCTGTTCACTCGAAAAATTGGCTTGGCTTATTTTCATGTAGTTCTGCAGCACGTGGATATGCGCTACACATGTTTCTGTTACAGCAAAGCTGATTGACATAGTCGCTGAAAATGTTGAATATTCGAAGTTCCTCCCAGGTATCTTAACGTGACAGCTGAACTTTCCTTGACGGTTACACACTGCCCCATTTTAGTTTTGTCTCGATAAGTAAGGAGTAACCAATTGTAGTAGCGTGTCGAAACAACTCCCAACCATTCGAAAACAGTTGCAGAAATCTTCAGCTTCTCTGACGCCCTAATTTGTCTCTGCAAGACAAGATAAGAAGACTGCTCGCGTTTCCTTAGCCATTTCTTCATTCACGATTCACTTTATTTATTTTTTTTTTATTTTAGCAAGTAATGCGATAATGAATGCAGCACAAGCTACTATGCGACGATCCATTATTACATACAGACAAAATGTTCAGCTTTAGACACGTTACTGAAGGAAATATTGACGTTATTACTGACGGTCTAGGGTTAGAGTGAAATGAAGAAATGAAATGAAATGGAGTAGTAATGTCATTATCTGGAATGACATTATTACTGAGCGTCTACGGGCAGTTTATTGAGATTATTATTGTCAGCTTTCTTGCACTACTGCCCCTTCACATTCACCAATTCAATTATATGTATCTACTTGATGTTTGTTAAATTTTGTATCTGTTCAAATTAAACAGACCGTCGCAATAAAGAATCAATTGCTTTTCCAGGGATGTGTCTCTATTTGGGATCTCTCCGTCAAAAATCCCCTCACCTCCTGTACAACGGGCCGGGAGTCATCGGCAACGTTCTCGTCCACCATACGGCCAAAATCGGAGAAGGCTGCTGCATCGGGCCCAACGTGACGATCGGACCGAACGTCGTCGTGGAGGAAGGTGTTTGCATCAAAAAGAGCACAGTCCTCGAAAACGCGACCATCAAGTCACATTCTTGGCTCAGCGGCTGTATCGTTGGATGGAAGAGCACCGTTGGGCAATGGGTAAATCTTCAGCAACAACCTTTAAACATGTATCTCGTTTTACTGTTTGGTGGTTCGGTCGAAAATGAAGCGTGAACTTGTGACTTAATGATTTTCTTCGCTCTTAACGCTAACTTCTACGCTATTTACAGTTTGAACCTGCAATTTAGTATGTGGGTCATTTCAATATTTCGGTCTCATTTAAGTATCGATTTTTCTTCTTTTTTTCCAAGTTAACTTTATTATTCGAAGAATATTCCAGTTTTGCTCACAGGAATACAGTAAGATAATTCTTAATTGACGTGGTACATGCAATTAGGTATGCCCGCCTCTGACGAGTAACCGCAAAAGCAATTTGTATTTAAAACGCAATGCAACCAACAATATCAATCCAGACTGTTTAACCATTAATTTCGACCGTCCTTTTATCGTTTATCTGATATCAGATCGTGGGTTTTTATTCACCGCACAGTAAGATGTGAAAGGGCAGAAAAGCTAAGTGTATTCCACTATCACTAATCATCTTTCATCTGAAGATATCTTTATTTTCTATTTTATAATGGTGTCACTTTGATTGTAACGAGGAAGCTGCTTTGCCATCTCCTAGTTTTTAACTTGAAGTTCCCCTTGCAATTACACTGTTGAAGCCTTGCCCGCCCAAAAGCGATTAGCTCGTAGCACGTTCTTTCAACATGAAACGATGCACCAAGCTGAATAGAACCCGAAAATGTAAAAAAGTGGCCAAAAATGGACATCCTGTTCCCTTCTAACATGATCTGCGATTCAATTGCTTTCACCTGTTAAACACGCACACTCCCGTATTTCTCTGCAACAAAGATGAAAACTGTATCCACATTCTTATCTTTGGAAGCTAATAAACCGTAACGCAAATTTTATTTCGTTAATGGTTTATTTGACAAAGTGTGGAACAATTAAATTATTAAATGGGCTCTCTCTTTTCAGGTGCGTATGGAAAACACGACCGTTCTGGGAGAAGACGTGATCATCAAAGACGAACTCTACATCAACGGAGGTCAGGTGCTGCCCCACAAAAACATCGCCGACTCCGTGACAGAACCCCGGATTATCATGTAATTGTCCAAATAAGGTGATGATTGATTTACGTTCCTCCAAATAAAACAAATTAATAATGACACAATCAGAAGAGCAATATGTCGTGTGCGTTGCTGTACAGGTATTAACGCCTTCGAGTTACCTATCCATTGGACAGCACCCACACGTACACAGACTTGGAGACTTTTGTGGGTCGTCTCCAGATGTGATGAGCACATTTTGTGCCTCATGATTTTTATTCTAACATTCCAAACCCGAAATGTTCCCAGTGTGCACATCCCTCGTGGGAACTAAACTAATCTAAGGCCTAGGGAATCAATCCCTAATTGAACCCATTCAATAAAGATCAAAATTAAAAAACTTCCAGCCAAGCTGAAAGGCCTTTAATAAGCTATTCATCCTTAGAGGCTTCTCTAGATGAGTAACTGCCTCAACACAACCTCAAATCCTTCATATCATTTGTCTTCTGTGATTTTGCAATTTTTTTCATTTACATTTCTGAGCAGTCATTACTGCACGTATCTCCGGTTGTTCTTGGGTCGTTTTGGAAGTTAACAATGGAGTTCCTTACTGTTGTGAAGAAGTAAAGCACTGAACCAGACGTTTTATTGCTCCAAAGAAGTGTGGAAGAGAGTGAATCGTCAATCCAATTTTAATGGGACATCGTCCACATTTTATTGAGGATAAATCGGAGTTGGGGCGGTGTGAGGATCTGCTGCCCTTTCGGAGGGATCTCACAGTCCAGAACGTATTTCCCTTCTGATTGGCCAACAAGGTACTGGAGTCCAAAAGATGTTGCAGACATTTTTTTGAGATGAAGTCGCCATTTTGGCGTATAATGCTAATGGTGGCGTTCAAATGCTAATCATGTGAAATTTCTAACATATAACTGCCTCTATTTGCAAGACGCAATCCGGAAAATATTGACAATCTGATCCCAAACGCTACTTCAGCGTCTCATGTTGATTCACCTCAAGACAGCAACAGCATTGAACTCTGAAGTTCGGTTTTCTTTCAAGTTTGATGTTCGTAATTCCACAAGTGTCCTGAACAGGTGCAGAAATGAAAGATTAAAACTTGAATTAAACAATCGTCTACATACTTTGGATGTCCCCTGGTAGAAGTTTGTGTATGAATCGTAGTATGTTACTGTGATCTGTGTGAGTTAAGGTTCGCTTTCATTCTGCCATCATTTTCCCAGAATGTGGCTTCATGATTTTACTACTGACGGTTACAACGATATGTGTCTTATCTGAAAAACATGGTACATTTCTAGCCTAGTTAACAGCTGAGTGGCCGAATTTTCTGTCTATTCTAGAGATGATTGGTTGTAAATGAATATCGTTTTCAATCTGTTCAGGTTTCATTTTGTTGAAGTGTATGTCTCGCTAAACCAGCGAAATTTCACCTTTCACCGAGTACATACTGAATTAGTTACTAGCCGTGTTTTCTAAATAAGCATACTAATGACTAAAACGCTCAAAAATTCAACAAAACCACCACCCCTAAAAAGTAACCACCCATTACAATGAGATTTGAACATCCACCTGCAGGCCCCTCTTCAGTAACCTTGAAAACTTACGATGTTTCACATCTCCATGTAAACCTCCTGCAATACAAATACAAACAAGTTCCATGTTTTTCAATTTCCTTATAAAAAAAAAAAAAAATTCAAAATGAACTGGTGCAATCACACTGCCGCCTTGTTTTGTACAGAAACAAGCGATAATTATTGTTCACTATCGTGAATGCAACTCATCACGCTCTAACCTTTGAAAAAATGTATACCCTTTCAAACTTATTGCAATATTTTTGTTAAAATTTAAATGTATTGTGTACAATATATAGTATTGAATTATAGGTAATTACAAAACGATTTTCAATGAAATATTGAATTTCCTAGTGTTGTTTATTATAGGAGGCATTGTTACATCAAAATATTTATGTGTATAGGTAAATTCTAAATTTATGGGACTGTGCATTTATTTATTTCATGTTAAAAGTTTGTCATTGTGATTGATATTTCAATTTCATCCCAATTTTCGTTGTCCTACTGTTCGTTACAGTTAATAGATAATTGTTCACTATACTTTAATTTGAATGTGATCGGATGTCATCTTTGCAAAAACGTTGACTAGGCGAAGAGAAAACTATTTTTGCACAAAACAATTCTTCAAAAAATGTAGGTACATGTGTAAATGAAATCGTGAATTTTATGTGTTTTTAAAACGATATTTTTCCTTGAATACCTATTTTATCTCAAAATATCGGAACTGTTATTTTATCGACTGAATTAACAGTATAATTTTATAGGAAATGTCTATAGTTCAGCTAGAGAATGTTGTGAGGAGAAAAATTACTACAAATTGATTAAATTATTTCAATTAGATTTTATAACAAATTGATGTGAATGTTGAGTTTTGTTTCATCGCCTCGATCTAAGAAGACCCCACCGATGAGCTTCTAGAAATAATTGAGTGCCCTTCAGTTAATGGTAGACTTAGCTGGTACGGTTTCCAGTACCAGGGCGCCAGGAGCGATCAGGAGCTAAGATCCCAAAAACAGTTTTCTTCAGTTCTGGTGATGTGGTCCCCACTCTTTTTGCAGTCTTAGCTCCTGGTCGCTCCTGACACCCTGGTACGTGTGACACTTCCGCGTCACCCATCCCACGTGACATTTTTGGGCTAGTTAGTCCAAGGTTGAAGCATGTTCCATGCTAAAATTTCTTTACGGAAATCCGCCTGGGGACGATCTGTGGATTTTAACATTGGAGAGTTTTTGGTAGCTGCGAACAAGCCCTTAACCCTTTCGGGCCTG
Source organism: Creontiades dilutus (assembly GCA_031894815.1). Taxonomy (NCBI): domain Eukaryota; kingdom Metazoa; phylum Arthropoda; class Insecta; order Hemiptera; family Miridae; genus Creontiades; species Creontiades dilutus. The sequence continues at coordinate 228,529 of JAVIWC010006830.1, forward strand.
TGGGGAGCAACGTTTTGAGGGCCACTCGATCATTTCCTAACTAATTGACACCTCTGTGCCTCCCACACGTTAATTCAGTTCAACTTGTAAAACAAATATGCGATTTGACTATCCAACCTTCCCAAATCAATGTTCTTTTTGAGAACAGTTAAATTTCAAGAATCAAATTTTGATCCCGTCAGAATTTATTCATTGTAAGTAAGAAAATTTATTGTGTAAATATACGTTATATATTTATAAATTTACTCGTGTTTCTTTGTGACCCATTTCTTCAATGTTATTATATTTTTGGAATAATAGGTTCTTTAGACGCATTGACCATTTGCGTGGAGAAAAATAGTTGATTTCGCGTGACGACTTATTGCAACAACACCGTATATGTATATGAATGTGTTTGAGAGAGAGAGAGTGTGCGTTACCTTTTATACTTGGAACCTTTCAATTGTTTATTTGCATTAACGTTAAAATATCGTGAATGTTTGCCTTAATTTGAATGGGTTTTGCCTGTGCTAGTTCAAATTGCCACTGAGTGGGGAGCCCCGTGGGATCTACAGGGAGGGGCCCACACCTCCATATCTACAAACCACATGAAACCGAGTGAACTTGAGGTCAAGTTGAAACCCAAATGTGCTCTTTTGATATTGGTTGGGCAGATTTGATTTTCGACTAATAAATATTGGTTTATGACATTAAGAGTTTCATTTTGGGCTAAAACAATTTCGCTCAAAAGATGCTTTCTATTTACTGAGCAAAAACAATGAACAGAATGCTGCGCAAAACAATGAACTCTGATGTGAGCGATCCCTAATAATAAAACTCATATCAAATTCAATCACCCCACTTAGGGGACCTGAATCGATGTGGACTGATAACGTGATTCAAGTATTCACGCCTACTCGGTGTCCAGTACTTGATATCGTACAAATTTTTAGCACTTTATGTCTTTACTTTGGCACATGGACCCGAAAATTGTTATTGTCAAGCGTTACAGTTGATTGCTTATGATTAAAACACTTGATATTAAACAACTTCTTAGCTCTTTATGTCTTTACTTTGGCACATGGACCCGAAAATTGTTGCATTTTTAAAAAGCGTTACAGTTTATTGCTTATGATTTTCACAGCCAAACCTCTTCTGATTAAATGAAACTTTTCAAGTTTTCAATGGACAGAAATCGTACTATTTCTATGTATCTATTTCTCCAAATAAACTATACGTCACTAGAATTTTCGGTTTGGGCAAAATTAGACCAAAAATGGAGCTAACGCCGAAATCCAGATTTTTCCATCCATTCCTGATTTTCATGATTCTTTTTTGATGAGACCCTATCAAATCAAAATACCATCAAATGATTTTGATGAGATATCAACCCTGATCAAAACAAATATTCAACATCAAAAACAGGATTTTAATCAAATTAATAAAATGAAATGCGATTTGATTTTTTTTTTGTTCAATTATGATTTTTGTTTGGTATTTGGAAATATTTCTGCTCTTCCAATTTTCATTATGAAATGGGGTGAATGGAGGGGGTAAAGTTATAAAACTATATTTCTCCACTATTTTCATCTGACTTTATTGATTTAAAAACTTATTTTTTTCTAGTTCGACCCTAATTCTAGTCTAGTTGTGCAACGAACATCGGGAAATTTAATGTTGGTTGATTGTTGATCTGTTGGTAGGGGGAAATATAGAGCAATCCATTAAATAGTCATTACTAATACTACATAATCAAATCTGCTTGAAGAAGGAAAAACATTTAACACACACTAATCATAATAAAAATAATTTATTAACAATCTATTATTACAGAAAATAACTTTTTTTTTTTCACATCACTCGACAAGTCTCAAGGATATTGCGTTTTAAGGCTTAGTAGACTTTCAGCGCTGCGGCTCGTGGGAAGGGAATTTTTGATCCCACTCCACTTCCTGTCCCAACTGGGGCTTTCCCCTACAAAAACCAAATAACGTGGTCGACAAATGGACAATAAATTAAATTAAAACATAACAATGTTTAGTATCAATAGAATGTATTGTCGAGTGCCAAAAAATATGTACAGGTGACATTACGATAGTAAGGGAACACAAAGGTTTTGGATGATATAATACAAATCATATAACAACGAATTTAATTTCTTTTCAATCAGTTAAAATCAATCCACCACTCATGCATTACTCAGCGTCACAAATCAAACGGTAACTAATGATTTACTGATAATTACAACGTGAGCAGTAATGTGGGATTATTTTAAAAGATATACCAGCCAAGGATGAATTCAGTCTTACATGTAAACAGTATGAGTATTATTGCGGAGCAAACGTGAAAGGAACGTTCTACCCGATTGGTGAAAATTGAAATAAATATATTTTAAGGAAGCGTTCTACAACGCAGCAAGTATTGCCCTACCCTCTCTGGAAACATTTGGAAATTACCTAATGACCTCTCAATCTTGGCAAAATCAAACGAAATCAAAGTAAAATTGCTCAAATATCTAAATCAATAATGATAAATTGCTAAGTACCACTGTAATGTTATAAGTTGAAGAGGTGATGGAATGGTGTAGTTGTCCCTTCAAAAGCTGAGACGATATGCCTGCAACACACTAAGGATGCGCGACACGCAAACGGAAAATCCATTCGGATTTTTAATTAGCCGATTAATTTACTGCCGATTTTATATTAAAGTGACGATTTGATATTTTCAATAAAGGGAATTGATAATGAAATCGTCCACTTTCTCAAGAAAATGTGTTCTTTCAAATTTCTGAGTTATTTTAGTTGGGGTTTAATATTTTTAATGATGATACTGCGATGGTTTTTCGACTAGGCCGACGTACATAGGGTTTGGGTTTAATTGAGCAGCCCAGAACTCGTATTTGCACTATTTATTTTGGTTTCTGCGATATTTCGCCGCCCTCATCAGGCACAATCACCTGTTATTAAATAATAAGGACTCGCAATATAATTTATTGTTGCATAAAACCCTGAACAAACACTTGGAAAATGACGATTCACATTCTATTTTCATGAAAACATTAATTTTCCCATCTTGTTACATTTTTTTCCTTGGTTGATTGCAAAAGTTCATTATTGAGAATAATAAAGCAAAATGGCAGTAAACGCGACCTCAGTCGCTAGTCCAGGGGGTTATAGGTGCACTGAATATGTATAGTTTTTTTTTTACTATTATTTTTTTCAATAAAATAGATTGATAAGGATAATAGATTGAAGAGGTTTTGTGATAAGCCATTCTATCAGTCTACCTATCTTTCTGTCCTGAGATCTGATAAGAACACAGAAAGTCGTCCGGCATCTTCACACTTGCTAGGACCTTGCTGGTTGATAGGGTGGGGGAAGCCATCCTGCAAGTTAGTCTGATGGGAAATCGATCAGACAAGCTTTGTAGGACACCTGCAGCAGGAAGTCCACCACACACGTCTCACACACTGCCAGCTCGCTAAGAGAGAGCACTTTACCGTCCCCCCCACTGCATGGTGCAGGGTCCTGAATATGTGCCTTGAAATCCTTATTTCTGACGTTACTTAACCTTTACAATGAATTCAACCCAATTTTGAAGAACGAGCAAACTATTAATAAAAGGGCATGTCGAATTATTGAAGTTGTTTTTCAAACTTCACCATAAATTATTAAGTCTGTGAATATTCCTTCACCTGACTATGATTGGAATTTCTTTTTAATTATGAACAGTCCTTACCTTCCAGGGTATAAAATCTCCTGTGACAATACGTCAGTCCTGTTGTGCTTGGAAGTTATCCCTCTAATCTGTTTGCATAAAAAGAACTAATGAAGTAAAAAAGTACTTTCCAAAACTTCAAACAGTTTAAAGTTCGATTCGCATCGCATGCACAGCCAACTGATGCGTTTAGTTTAACCGAAATACTTCGGCAGTTCACTAACGAGTGTTTGAGAAAAGCCAAGAAGCATTAGTAAGCTCCTATACAATTTCATGGTTACTTTTACAATATTTAATTTGTCCTAACTTGAATGTGGGAACTACAGCAGTTTTGTCCCAGTTGAAAATCCAGAATCGACCAGTTTCAATATCCCATAATCATCTAGTACTATGATAGCACACCTAGAATTCATAACAGTGATAATAATTTCATTAAGTAACACTCCAACCGAACCAATTAAAATTTTATGTTAACTTTAAACTTGTAGTATTGGGTTATTATTGGGCACTAAGCAGTTTTCAACCAATTGACAATCCAGTATCGACCAGTTGTCAATATCTCATCTTGTAGGTGCCTTGACGAGATACCAATCATTCATAACATTGATTTAGGATTGTTGGTGGTAAAAAAAATTGGATGTTGGGTTTCAATTTGAGTATTGTAGGCTATTTTTCGGCACTGAGTCAGTTTTGTATTAGTTGACAATCAAGACTAGATCAATATTCATCTAGTACCTTGAATTGAAGTGAAGATAGATAATTTTATCACCTGTTATTATTCATAACAGTGAATTTAGTTTTTGGTGGTGATAAACATTTCATTAGGTAAGATTCCAATTAGGTAAAGCAATTACTATTGGATTTCAAGTTGAAATTCAAGTATTGTGGGGCATAAGCAGTTTTTTACCAGTTGACAATTCAGAATTGACCAGTTGTCAATATTCAATGTCCCTTCTTGTGGGCCCCTTGACGAGATACCAATCGTTCATAAAAGAACAAACACATTTTCAGATACGATTCCAAGGTAAGGTAATTAAAATTGGATGTTGAGTTTAAACTTGAGTATTGTGAACATTAGAGAGGAGATACCTACTCCTGTACTTGTCTGTACTTATGACTGAACAGTGATTCTAAGATCTTATTGGTGAGAATTTTATTAGATGAGTATCTAATGGGCACCAATTAAAATTGAAATGAGTTCAAATTCAAGTATTTCCGGCTATTATTGGGCACGGCAGCAGTTTTGTAACAGTTGATAGTCCAGACTGATCAATTTTTGAGACAACTATCATTCATAACATTGATTTTAGGATTTTTTTTTTTTTTGTGATCATTTATCTCATTTGTAGTAGTTCTATTTTCATTAAGTAAGATTCCAATTTGGTAAAGCAATTACGGAATTGGATTTTAAGATGGAAAAAAAAAAAAAAAAAAAAAAATACTGTGGGCTACAATTGGGCACTAATTCAATTTTGCACCAGTTAGATTTTACCAATATTCATCTCTTACCTTGACAAGATACTTATCATTCCTAACTGTGATTTTAGGATAGTTAATATTAATTTTTTAATAGGTAATGATAGATAACAAATTTTATTGGTGGTGAGAAACATTTCATTAGGTGAGATTCCAACCTCTACAAATCAAAATTGGATATAAATTTTAAAATAATGTTGGGGGATATTACTGGGGACTGGCTGACAATCCAGATTCGGCCAGACTCAATATCCAATATTCTTCTAGAATTTCCCTTGAGGGAGAATCATAACAGTAATTTTAAGATGTTTGATGATGATTTACTTCAATCAGGTGTGATTCCAATTAATGCCAATTCAAATTGTGTGTTAAGTTTAAACTCAAGTCTTGAAGGACATCATTGGGCACTGCAGAAGTTTTCTACCAGTTGACAAACCAGATTGGACCAGTTGCCAATATCCAATATTCATCTTGAATTTCCCCATCAGGAAGATCAGTTAACGGGATATCAATCACTCAAAATATTGATTGTGAGAGGTTTGTTGGTGCTGTTGCACATTTCCTTAGGTAAGATTCCTGTACCAATTAAAATGTTGTGTTAACTAAGTTAATATGGACATATTGCAATTTCTGAATAGCTGAAGCATGAAGTAAAGTTGACACTACAAAACATGAGGCTTGGACGAAGAACGTTCCTTTCACTTCACTTTACCAAAACGTTATTTTCCAACATCACAAAAGTGCGGACTCGTTTTTCCGAAACGCTAAACAACGATGGAACCGCTGGACGCATTGTATAGAACTATATCATCATCCTCATCCTGATCCAGCAACGGGGCTGTGTCCTCCACCATAGACAAAGAGAGACTGGGGCCCTCTTCTGGAGTAACTGCAAAACACACAGGTCAACTGCTACTACCCGTAGATACGACAAACAAACACCAAACACGTAGGTACACAAAACATCTGTTCTTGTTCCTATCCGCCAGAATTGAAATTGAAACTAGTTTAATTAATTTTGAAAAGATCAAGATAGCAACTCCTACTTTAAATGAAGTGTCAAGGACATCAACAGACGTACAAAGGGCCAATGATATGAAATACTATATTTTTTTGCACACCATAAACAAAGATCCCAAAAGCTAAGGAGCATCCTGGCAATATCACTAAAATTTACAAAATGTCTTTCCGAGACAGGGTTCCCAAAAAATCATCTCCAATGTTAAGTTTTCATCATTCACAAATTATATTTCCATCTCAACCAGAATTTTGTTTAATACTATTTAATCTCCAAAACTATGATTTGAAAAGCAGCATCCCCGCACAATGAAATGTTAGCAGAATGGATTTCCAACTGATGAGCTAACCTCTCCTGTTCACCGAAGAAACCTGAAATTCGATAGGGGTCCTGCCTAAGACAGAATGAGGTGATTCACAAGGAGCACAGTGGTTCAGAACCCCGATTTATGGAGACAAAAATCCTTGTACTCAGAAAATTGAACGGAATTAAATTAGGATGCTAAATTGGGCACCTATATGGAATAACTTAAGTATGAAGGTGTTTCATACAAAGTAAACAGTGAAAACACGTACACAGATATCTCAGCTGATTAAACACGTCAATTCGTTTAATTTCACTTTTTTCCGAACAATATGTTGTGGGGTAATGGATAAAAGGAACGCTCACTAAAGTGGGGATGCACCCATAATATTTGAGGGGAAAAAAATAATACAATTTTAAATGCCAGGTGATGGTAGGGAATCAGCGAACTAATCTTAATAGTCTTACAATAAGTATCCTTTATTCAGCGAAAGTAGCAAAAATAACTCGAATGGGAAGTCACACTTCAGGGTACGTAGAGGGAACGTCACAGATATACTAAACGGGACATACGTAATATTGAGAGCTTAAATGTTGAATTCCCCAAGTAGGTAGAACTAATACGGCAGTTACAGGTTCCAAGCAGCCGTGGACTTTCCTCTAAGAGAATACAGTCAGTACAATGTAAACCTTAAGATGGATACGGAGCGTGGCGGGCATTAGTGCATTCAGCTCAATGGAAGGGGCAACTATACCATTCTATCACCTCACATGGTAGCAGAGCGTGGTTACGGCCACTGGCCCTTTTATTATGACCCCTTTATTAATTGGCATCCCCCCCCCCCCTCCCCCCCCCCCCCCCCCAAAGCTTCTCTCAGAGCCCTGGGAGTGTGATGAATATGGTTAGTTGGCCCTTCCCAATTCTTGAATCCATCGCCTTGGGAGATAAATCAGGTGCTTTAAAGCGTCTAGGTCATCTTAAGAGCGTGGTGGGCATTACTGCATTCAGCTCAATGGAAGGGGCAACTACACCATTCCATCACCTCACAACCTCGACGATTCAGAATCAGGATAGAGAACTGATCAGACTGTGGCGTGTTTATTTTCCACCAAGTAGCATAATATACTATGCAATGGAATGTTTTCCAACATGATGAATAATATCCTCCAGAATAGTCCAGTTGCAAAGCAGTGTTAACGTCGATTCTTATCTGACAGACCAGCAGCTCATCCTCGAGGAAGTCCAGATGGTTAAATCCGTTAAGGTTGAGGGGCAATATCGGAACAAGGGAGAGCGTAGAATAGAGAGAAAAGAGCGAAAACGTTGTAATGGAATGATCTTGCTTCAAAACCGAAAGGTGGAAGCCCTTGATCAATGAAATACGCAGAAGTAGGTACGAATTACACATTTCTTTTTATGGCTTCGATCTTCATGGTTCATTGATGGAAAACAATATGATGAAATTGATATGCAAGAAACTTTGGTTGCGAATTGTAAGAAGGAACTGTATTAGCAGGTGTAGCCTGACATCTAGCAGGTGGTGTTGCTAGCAACAAGTGACACTGGAAACCGAGCCTCTTCAAAGGTAGCTGTTAGGTTAAAACGTCCACGCTACGATATATTATACATGTTTCTAAGTCCTACAAGCCTTATTAGGTTGCATACCTCCCTTTTGCATATTTCATGCTTTAATTTAGGTCCTTGCTGTCATCAGCCATCTAATAAGGTTTTATTTTTGTTCTGAAAAACTTGACACAACACGAATTGACACTTTTAGTCAGCTAAGAGATCAATATACATGTACGCACTATTTACTTGGTGTGAAACGCCATCATCCTTTAGTTATTCCGTGTAGATGCTGAACAGAGCATCCGAATAGATTTTCTGAATACAAGGAATTTCGTCTCAATAAATCGGGGTTTTGAACCACTGTGCGCAAGATGGTTGGAGGAGACATCTGCACTATGAAACTATCTTCGACAGAGGGGAGTAGTGTGATAGAGATCACTTGTCGGTTAATTTTGTATGTTTTTGATTTGTCTTAGCAAAAATATATTTTGTGGTCAAAGTATGTGTTTTTGTTAATTCCCTATAAAGCAGAGAACGTCATTCTCCTTTGCATTTATCCTTATGCATTCGTTGATATTCTTCCAAGCAGTATCATTTCGATGGGAACAAACTCTAACACGATTTCCATCTGTCACCATTTACATCTTCAGTACAACTCGATAGCGTTCTCTTTCAGAACTCTCGGTCCAATTCCCTCTGAGAGAATTGATCCAAACGGTCGGAGGGGTTGTTTGTAAATATATACATCTTGAATGGCTATTGGGATCCTTGGCTTTACCCGCAGTTTTCATGAATTCTGGTCTAATTACTATTGAAGCAAATTTTCGGGTTCTTCAAGTGTGCAGCAAAGCTAACTCATTACTATATTTCAAACCCTTTCCTAAGTCCTCTCTCTTACCATCGATGATATGGATGGTAGGGAACTATAACTGGGAACGTGTCCAACTTTTTACTTTACCTGAAGATGATTCCAACGCCCTGTCTACTGGTTGCCGCTAGATTTGATGTCGTTATTGTCAAACATGGTAACTAGCACAGCTGGGGTGCTCCAAGGAATAGAGACTTTTCGCAATGGCTCCAAATCATTTCCTCTTACTAATGCTATACACGGTTCGAAGAAACGGGCACCATCTCCATGAAGTGCCAACTGCATCTCTTTGCTAGGATTTGTAAACCATGTAATTTCACGCACGCGTACTATTTGCTTCACATCGTTCTTCATTGAAGCAGCCGAAGGGTGGCATTACTTAACAACATGCATTATATTCGGTATGTTTTCAGTAGTTATTTCAAATACAACAGAATCCTTTGTACGCATGGGAAATGCGTGCAGCAAATATTTGAACGATTTTTTGTAGAGAATCTTCAATATCCATAAAATTTATACTGAAATCAGATTGTTCAGTCAGGAGATCACATGAGCCTCCTTATAGCAGAAGGGACCCGAACAGATTATTTGACTGGATAGATTTCATGACCCCCAGAGCTGCGATTGGCAACTTCCTCACATAAACTAGTTAAATAACACAATTTTACGAAACGTACGAGTAATTGTATCAATAAAAAGAAGACGAACTGCCCAGATTTTTGTTTTTAGATTGGTTTCCAAAGAAATATACAGAAACCCTGTAGTAGAAAGGAGGGAAGAATAGAATGAACTTATTCCAAACCCAGGATGGTAAAATTCGCTAATTTTCGGCCAGATTTTGTTTTGGTCGAGGGTTTGAAAAAGAGATTTGGAAAGTTCTTGAATTGTTTCAAGACGTCCTGGTTGGAAATTCCTCAAATTGATGTCCCCACGTCTGGGATATCAAGATTGATCCCCCCTCACACCTTCTCGATGAAATTCGAATCAACTAAGAATGAACCCACAGAAACACCCAAATACTTCGTGGTAATAGTCGAAACTAAACAAGATTCACGAAAATCGGTCGAGAAAAGTGTAAATTATAGGACAATGAACGTTTACGAAAAGCACCGAAGATTGTTTTACTTTCATCGCAGCTTTGTTGGTGTTGTTTTTAATAATAAATTCAGTCCCCTGATCAATAAGTTGTGTTAATTAGGAACTACATTTTACTTATCTCCTCGGTTTCAGCAAGGATCCTAAACATGTACGATCTCGGGTCACTCATTTCATGTAGAACAAACAGTTCCACACAGCATTCGGTACATAATTCATTGATATTGTTATAATTGCCTATTCATTTTTCGGTTTGAAGCAATGCGATTTCCAGCGAGTCCACCAATACACATGAAGAGAACGAGCAGACAAGTATGTAAGAATGCAAGCAGACAAGTATTTAAGAATTTACATACATGCAAAGAAGGTCTCAAAGAAGTCAAGACGAAGTTATACCAGTAAATCATGCAGTAACTTACCGAAGGGATAAAGTATCTACATATGTAATGAATAATTATTCATTATAATCAAATGAACCAACTGCTTTCTAAAAAAAATATACAATTTTGACGTGGACATATAAACGAAGACAAACACAATCAACGTATTTCTAAGGCAAAATCCACAAATAAATAAATTCTACTTCGATTCAACTTCCTAATTCCAATTCAATTTTCTGTGCGTCTGCTCAACCAATAATGGGAACACATTTTCGGGATATTCTACCAAAAAAATAATAATAATAAAAAGAACTAAGCTTTCCGAAAAGATCTCATATGATGGGTATTCGCCGTAATCGTGAGAGTAGTCCAAGTTTTGTAGTAATTCAAGTCGAGTAGCGTGGCCTTAGGAGTAATTTTGAATAACTTCAACCTTTCCACAATCCTGATCTTTCTCATCTCTTTAATTTCATAAATTTTCTAGCCAAACCACCAAACGGTTGGACTTGGAATTAGCTATTCCAACCAGTCAAATAATATTGGATTTAAAACAAACTTTAGCCAACACTGAAAATAGGATAAATGAAGACTAGATGGGAAACGGGGACATTCTAGTTTCGTGAAAATAGAATTAAGTTTGGCTCCTTTTTTTGTAAATTGATGTTTTGAAAACTGCTTTTCTGTTAACTGTAGCAATGAAATGAACTTACAAGAAGGAAAAACGTCTGCTTTAACGATTGATGTAGTAGGAATATCCATTGGCTGGCGGTTGGGTGCGCGCCTCAGGATTGGCGTTAAGTGGGTTAAAAGTGTACATTTGGCAAACACTCATCATGCATTCAATAGTATTTAGTCGTGCATAATTGAAAAAAACAAATTCAAGTGGAATTCAAAGACATTCACCTCAATTGTTTTGAGTCTTAGCTCCCAACACGGATTTGCTGTCACCGATTGCCTCGAGTACAATGGTAATCAAAAAATGAGCAGTGACGAACTGTAAAGACGATATTCAGTAATCCGCACCATCATTAATTCCAGCCTGTGGTATATGACCAGATCGAGCGAATTTTTGAACGAAAATGCATTTTTGAACACCCATTCTTATTAAATTCAAAATCGACCAGAGGGTCAATCTTTTTATAGGACCCTCCCCCACCCCACCGCAATAAAAATTTGTAGTTTTTACGTTTCAAGTTGAGTAGATTCCAAAAATCAAATAAAAATAGAAATCTCTACCTTTTTCGAAATTTCTCTCTAAAACCTTACATGTAACATTACTTTTCACTCTATTTCAAAGGTAAAATTGGGAAAATAACCAAACGTCGAAATTATGTCATTAAACCACACTGTCATAAATTCCAGTCTGCGGTATATGCCAGAATTTGTAGCTCTTTTGCGGTAGTTTTCTGGCAGCCGATCAATAAGAGATGAACATGAAATATGTTGACATGAGATACAAAAACTGATACTTCACACCAGATTAATCGCATGTTGAATTTAATTAAACAACAATCTACAGCTACAAAACAGTTTTCGCAATTTTTAAACTCTTCTTCTGAAAAATTCGTTGACGAATTTTAAGGTGTGCAGGTCACAATAGCTCCATCTTCTACAAAATATTCGCTAGAAAGTGTTGACAAGATAACCGAGTGCGTATTGATTGAAATAAAAAAATTCAGTTGTATTTTAGACAAAGTATCATTTATTCATCATCAAAGAACATGAAAAGTTTTATTTTCACCTTGAGAAGATTTCATTTAAATTCCTTTCCTAAAAACTAATCCCTTTCTACAATCAAAATTTCCTCTTATACCTAGTAACACAGATTTTCACTTCATCACTACTCAAAACTCGCAAAAAAATACGTAGGTAACACAAGTAGGGGACAAAATAGATTACCGCTCACTAAAATTAGCGTGAAATCTTGTTTTTGATGACATGTGAGGACTAAAACAAACATCGTTGGTGATCTGACAGGGTAATGTAACAAATTTCATAAGCAAATAGATTGAATAAAAACCGAACATTTGATACCTTTTATAGGCTGCTTAAAATTGTTCTCTTTAACAAAAGCTAATGGGTATGACGCCCGAAAGTAGGCTTTTTAAGAGTGGGGTAGACTGCCAGAATTTTAAAAGGGAAGATTTGAAAATGATCACCCAATAAATTGATGCATTCTTGAAAATATCACATCCACGAACCCAGAAAGCTTTCCATAACCCTCTAAATGTGGAAATTCTATTCAAATAATATGGTTCACTGTTTATCGGTTGAAAGGTGAACAAAATTCATCATTGTTAGTCTGGGGCCAACGATCATGAACCCCAAATTTCAGTATGTACAACGCTTTTCTATGGTTTCTTAATGGAAAAAGTGCTGAAACTGAAAATACAGTATGTACGAGTACACTCTTGAGCGGTTTCCAAATAATTTGTATATGATGATGTATGATTTGTATATGTGATTTGTATAATGTGGTAGACTTGAATGTTATAATGCGAAACTGTCTGTCTACTAGTGTCCACAGTAATTATAGGCGTGTTTGATATCAGATGTCAGGAATTCATATCAAGTGGTTATAGGTGCAGAACAGTGTTACTAATTTACCAAAATCTGAATAGGGCGAAGTCTGGTTAAGATTGTATCCGGTAAAACAGCGTTATGAAATGTTAACGTAGATTATTCTGCACATTTGGGATCGCAGACAATGAAGCCGTACGAATCTCTTGGTTTTTAAGATAAAATACCAAAGCTGGTGTCCAATAGAAGAAACAAATGTAAAGAGAGAGAAGGCTGGTGTCACAAAATTTTTAACCACAGAATAAATTTACTATATTCCAAACGACAAGAGATCTGTGTGATGAAGGTGCGATGAAATACGGGTTGGTAGCATCACCACAGCCACTGTTCGGTCAAAAAGGCGATATTCGTATCACAGAAACAAAATCGGTAATAGATCGTACGTTCATCATGGAAGCTGCTCAATCACAGAGCAGACTGCAATTCAGCTTTAGTGCACTTTTCTATATGGAAACAATATACAGTGTTGTATGTACTACAATTTTGGGTTATGGCGTATATGCTCGTTTTGTGTTTAGCCAATGACTACTTTTTCGTGGTTCTTCCAACCCCGATACCTCAAATGAATGGGAACGTTGGTATTAAACTTTTTGAATTTGCATCAACCTTGAAATCCGTAGAACACCCACTTAACTAAAACATTTTAGCATTTTTCAAAGTATGGAACGTTATTATCACCGAAAGTTGTTTAACACTAGCCCAAAACACCCGAAAAACAATGTTGACTGTTTCTTACCTACTACATTTAGTTACACATTACTTATTAAGGAGGGGAGAAAAACTTCAACAACTAATGAATAAATTGGCACACAATTAGTGAAACAGTCCTCAATTTAAACAAAAACTTCTGTAAAAGAACAAGGTTAACTGTGGAGGAATAATAAAGGCTAGCGGTGAAAAAATTGGTTTCCATGTTAAGATCAAAGTTTAACGTGGACATGAAAAATCGAAATAAATTACAAAGGCAGGTACGAACCGTGTGGTTTTTAGATGGACGGTGTGCAGAGATATATTGAGAAAAATGTTCGTCGAATGAACTTTGAGCTTTTTGACAAATGTGGTTCCAAAGTAGAGAGGATTCGTTGGTGAAGTAAGCGCAGAAACAATTCTGAGCGGAACGGATATTGTGAGGAACATGCAGAGCAGTTTTGGAGGCAAAATTTTCATGTTTACTCGAGGGGGTTGGGAAGGTTCACCTGTCGGCACCTCACGATTCTATGTACTTTCCGTAAACTCATATTGCGATCACTTGAAATACTGATGAAAATTAATTTTATTAAACATCATTGAATCCGTTAGGAAAAGTAGTTTTCAAACTTCTTTGGTGAGGACCTTTCTTAAGTTACAGTGGTCTTTAGGGAGACAGATTGGTTTGCAGTTTCTTTAAAAGAAGAACTGTTTATTCCGTCGAAGCTTTCTACAATCTTCTAATTGTCATCATTGGCTATATCTAAACGAAATTGAAAACGTCGAGGTTTTACTTATTGGATTACAGACTAAACTAAGTGAGAGATGACTAGAGTGAAAAAGGACTTTTTTTTTATAGTGAATTAGATTGTGGTATGTCTCTTCTTTACCACTTAGTCCTTTTTCACTCTAGTCATCTCTCACTTAGTTTAGTATGTAATCCAATAAGTAAAACCTCGTCGTTTTAAATTTTGTTTAGATATAGCTGATGATGACAATTAGAAGATTGTAGAAAGCTTCGACGGAATAAACAGTTCTTTTAAAGAAACTACGGACCAAATCTGTCTCCATAAAGACTACTGTATAAGTAGTTTTCAAAAAGCTGCACTCTAGTAGCATTCTAAAGAAGGTTTCAAGCCCAACCATCAAATGAAATCATGTATTTCTTCATTATTTTTTTCGAGAAAAAAAATCAAGTTTTTCAATATTATTTAGGAGCTTCCGAGTTATTTCTGGTTGTTTTTAATAACATATGAAACAAATAGAAAAAAGGTATTGTTTTTAAACACAAAAACGTCTATAGAAAGTAAAACGTTGTGCCAACGAAACAAAAAATTCAATCCCGTTTACTGAGAAAGTGGTAAAAAATTTGTGAACGAAAGCAATTTATCAGGAGAAGGCTTAGAAGTTTTTCGCTTCACGAAAAAGCATATCTCTGATTATTTTCAGTAGAGACAAGCCACCGGTATACAAATGTTAACAATACAATTAAACCTTTCCAACACCCTTAATGAAACACCTTCAAAGGTTACCGACAAAAACATGTTTTACAATGTCTCGAAGTATTGTAGGGTATGCATCAGTATGTACGTACACAGCGGACGTTGAACGATCATTTTCCTTGTTAAGTGAATATGTACTATTTTGAAGTAAATGCACGACCAAATTTTCCCTACACCCAAAGCAGTCGAGTAAAACCGAAAACACGGTCGAAAATTGAATTTGTGATTTCTTCTTTGAAAATGTAGTTAGTTTCAAAGTTACTTCTCAATTTTGTAATGTACTACAAACAATAAACACGAAGCTATTCAAAATTGTATACCTACCCTTGAACAATTTACCAACCTAAGATTCCTAAACAAAAAATTTAAAAAATATGTACTATAATTCCGTCGAAAAAAATAAAAAATAAAAATTATCAACATTTTTATTAAGTATAAATTACGAACAAAATAAACTCTGGTATATAACACACGTTGTGAGCCAACAAGGATGGACCATAAGTGGTACCTTTACACAAAATACATGAGCTTTAACCACTAAGAATGACAACATTAATGCGGTTCTTCTAATTAATAAATAAATTATAGAATTAAAAGTTATAGGGATAACTTTCAACAAATAAGCGCGAGTGTTAACAATAAAGGGAGTATGGTTATTCAAACTAAAGGGGGAAAAAAGAACCAAACACTTTATACAGCACGTTATAATCGTAAATACTTGTGATGTACTGATACTCTTTATTAACATTGTGGTTGTATTCAATGAAATTGGTTTTTAGATAATGACATAGAAAATGTACTAAGAGCACAAACAGCGAGTACAGAATGAGGTTTCGAGGTTCAGCACATCACGGGAAAAGAAGTTAGTAGGTACAAAGTCGAGTCAGGCACATGAAGGAGAGAATGAACGTAGCAGACCCGCAACCGAAAATATGAAATTTTGTAAGGAGTTGGCGCCCCTTAATTTAAAGCAAACCCAACTCAAAAATCCGATAGGGGTTGTTTTCAGATTATGCATAGGCTAGATGAAATTTGCACGGCGATTTGAAAAAGCTTGTTAAGCTTTGGGGAACGTAGCTGCTTGACAGAAGCCACAAGGGCTGGCATAGGGATTTCTGACGAGACTAAACGTACATATACATATATGTTACGGGAGAAGTATAAACTTTACTTTTATAGGCGTGTTCTCCAGGTACTTGAGGAGAACTTCCTCCAGATATATCTTGAAAAGGGTAGGAGACATTCCATAACCCTGGCGCAAGCCCTTTGTGACCAGAAACTCTGCAGAAACCATCGTTCTTCACAATATATATACGTCTAGTCTCCTCAAAATCCCTGAAGCCAACCAGTCTTACAGCCTTTGTAATCCTACCACATGGGGTGCCTTGGCATTGCCCTGTGCAACGGATTTTATAAACCATCTCAACTTCAATATATTGGGCGCAGTTCTCGAATTTTTAAAAGTACCAACTCTATTTGAGAGTCATTTTACTTTATCATCTGCCATGGGCCACACTTTTCTTTCATGATGGGTCGGAAGGTATAAATGGTTCTTCGAATAGATGACAGAAATGGTGGAGGGTCACAGCAATAACCCAGGGCAGACAGCTAAATCCATTTTTGTATGGCCTTTTGTGCTTCCTCAACGCGTAGGAACGCGTCCGATAAATTGGAAATGAAAACAAGTCGCAACAGCTGTTTTGATTCAGCGATCCTACCGAATACTTCAAAATCTACCAACAAAGTTGTTTCAGTCCGTTTTTGTTACCGACTAACCCCCACAAAAAGTAAATTACGAAAATACCATTTATCTAGGTTTATGTACAACAATCAGTTCACATAATTATGTACAATGTAAGCTCAACCAACTACGATTGTTCGGGGGAGGTGCTATGGGGAAATGGCAAAGACACGAACATAAGTTAATGCCTCCCCTTAGAGTACTTGACACTAGTTACCTATATTTCTGATTACTGGGGAAAAGCCAAACTCTGCATTGATAAGACACCTATTCTAAACGATTGATAATCAATACACAACTCTAAATCAGGAAGCATAATGGCTAACACTAATATGCTGTCAACGGCTTAAAATAAACCAGTACTGGACAAAAGTAGGAAGTGGTGTGATGAATCAAATTTCTTATTTTTTTTCATTTTAAATACACAAGCTAATTGATTTATGATCAAATGCAATCATTTTGGCTTGGAAGGGAACACACTGCCTAGCGTATAGCAACTAAAATGGGTTTTCAGTTGAATATTTCAACGATGTTAACAATAACACTCACGATATATCAACGTACATGAATACAAGGTTAGTTTCGGTAAACGATCAAGACATAGACCATAGACAAAAGGTTAGTTGAGTGGCCGAAGGAAGCCAACATGTGTGGTGCTCCCTACCCCGTGGTCATATCTTTGTTTGCTACTCTCTTGAAAGTTGGTATAATAACAGAGAGACGCTATAGCGAGAGGGAAATGAATTTTGACCACGATATTGTACTACTAAGTTTCTTCTGAATTCACCAGTGATTTAGTATGAATCGGTAACTTTTTTGCTTCAAAATTTCCATTTGCAATCTGCATTTCTAGGTGCGTTTACACTAGACGAAACCCAGTCCTGTCGAATGCACTTCCTAATCGGACTCTAACGACATCGTATCTAGATTTACAGATCTCTCCTAGGATATTCAAAACGCGGAGGAAGAGGCGTGTTAGGGAGGAAGGACGGAGCGCCGATTGTAGACGAAAGATGGCAAGTCATCTGAACAAAGTGGTACGTGAAGGGGCTGCCTGGGAGAGAAATAACCTCGTTCATGATCGGACCGACAACGTGACAGCTGGTTCCAATGATAAGATGACGATGGCAGCTAAATTTTTTATTATTGGCAATTTAAATAACAGAAGATTTCGGATGATTTTCCAGTGTTTCGCTAAGATGTTGACATTATGGTGATGTGGGTACTTGTCAATACTGCCCTAAAACAATTCCTTTTGGTTGCGATCCATCACACAAAATGAAAAATGTCAAAAACCGTCAAAACTCGAAAATTGTTGAAACAAAACTATGACGACAGGGACGAAACAGTGTGGTTCACAGGACCCTGCAGTGCTCCCAGAACATGCGGCCTTGAAACAACCAGTCACAATCAATCCAATCTTGAAACAACCAATCAACTGAGTTATTTCATTTATCTATGTTTTTCATTGCTTCCGTGTCTACCAAGGTGAGGGAAGTATTGAATGGAAGACTTTTCAAGGTTGAAGACACTGTCTTATCCCTGTCCCTGATACTACTTCGACAGTATCGATCAATGAAAGTACCTAGGGTAACCAGATACACTCTTTCTCCAAATAATTTTCTTGTTTCTTTCCATATCTTTTCAATAAGGATATCGAATCAAATCATCAGTGTATCTACTTTAATTTACAATCTGAGAGGAAGGTACATGAAAAAGGCCACTCAAAACCGTTCATTAGCTAGTGTAGGAGCTACGAGAATGGAACCGGTTTCGGAATATCAATTATTCCATCCTCAGCCTATTGAGCACGGATGCAAATTGCAACAAAACGGCTTGTGTGTGACATACTGCAGTAATGCAGTGTCTCAAGTTTCAAGACTGACAGTACTCAGTAGGCGGAGAATGGAATAATTGATATTATTTCTAAGGTTTCCTTTAATCTTTGTAAATGTGCAACGCACTTCCACAGATCCTTTTGGACTGGAGACATCAAATTGTTAAATTCCCCATATTTTTCGAGATGGGATGATCCCAAAATGGTCTGTTATTTAAATTGCCTATAATAAATTCGGCTGCCATCGTCATCTCATCATGGGAATCACTATTCACGTTGACGGTTCGATCATGAATGGGGTTATCTCTATCCCCGACAGGAACGTTTGGGCGAAGTATTCTACGTAACTTTCTCGCGTAGGTTGCGATTAAACAGTACAGAGACAATCTAGATTGGTAGGCTCAACGTTTCTCTCATTCACAATTAAAACAGAAATAGGTAGCTAACACATAAAAACATGTATCTACTCATTGTCGATGTTGAAGAAGAAAAAGTGTTGTTAGCATTCGCCACTAAAACAAAATGGCTTCCTCTTGAGATTTGAATAGTTACTTGGGGCAAGAGAACAGCCACCTTCATCTTGGCGCCAACAAAAGTACCTTGAACTTGGCACTAACTAACCTCATCTCTATGGTCTCATGTTATCCCAGCCAGAGCTTGAATTTCCTCAATGGTATGGGCTAAACGCTGATCCGAGTAGAATCGATGATTCCAATAAAAAAGAACATTAAATAAATGTTTCTAAATTAAGGGTAACTTATGGGTATTATTCATAATGGTTCTTTATACACAACCCGCAGAAATCGTCTGAACCGACGAAGAACGACCCAAAGCACCAAGTGACCCATCACCGTGCACAGTTATTTGATCAAGAAAACCAATATGGAATTGAACAAGAAACGAACAATGATGACAAATTGCAGAGAAAACATTTGTAATCTAAATTAAAAACAAGGGACAAGGCAGAATTGGTTTTTTAATTGAATCAATGTTCAGATACTAAGAGCAGGTAAAACAAAAATAAATACTGTTTTAATGGGTTGAATTTTCGTCATTTTATAATTTAACTTCACTCTGAAAGGTTACAAAGATGAAATTTTGAACGATCGATGCTCAACCAAAGATTTCATGAAAATTCAACCATAATATGTTTGTTTTGAGGATATTGAAATCCAATTCACAAGTAAACGAAGAAAAAGAAAAAACTATTAAAATTTTTAGATACGATTCTTTTATTTGTCCCGAATCAACTTTGACTTTTTTCTTCGGGAAGGGCTCAGTATTAGTATGATGTATGGTTGGGCTGAGACAATTTATGAATGCTACTTCCTCTGTATTTTCTCTTAAATGTGGAGGGGAGGGAAGGGAGGGTCTTCAGTGATAATGCTTTCTCGACCTGGATTGCCGATAATTTGTTAGAGAACTCGTACCATTTTTGTTGGTAGTTGCCTGGGGGACGGCGGACGGAGTGATCCTGAACAGCATGATGTGCATGTGGTCGCAGATCTCGATGCACACTTGGGAGGAGTAGCGGAACAAATCGACTGAGACCCAGATCTGAAGGGAAACAAGCGAAAAGGCGAATTATACTACAAATCAAAAACAAAGAAGAGTAAAGAGAAAAAACGGGCAATTGAGGAGTTTCCCACTTTTTAGAAAAACGAATTTGAATGAAAAAAATGCAATAAAATTCATATTATGCGATCCATCTGATTTACTTGTTATATTATTATTCAGCAGCTCCCTAATATTGATTTTATCGCAAGTAATTCGATCTGGTAGATTGTTGTATACGTGAATAGAGCGATTGATATTTCAGTTAGAAAACGCGATATCCAAAGCCCTGGGTTTCCATTCGGACCTACCATTTTCAATCCGTTTGTGTAGCAAATCATATCTGCTGTGTCTATGACCTCTGGTCGCCTGTCCCGTAGTTCTTTAGGTTCGATTATAATTTTTTTTTGTATTTTACAAGGTCGAATACCCTTTAGGTGTTGTCCAAAGGGAATTCAAGTTAGCCTCCCGAGTATACCAATAAAGGACGTAACGTGACTTCGACGTAAGATACATGTTTCTCAGCTGCGGTTACCATCCGTTAGCTCGCCATAACCATCCTTGTTATCGCATGCTGTATTGACACTGACAGACGTACCAGGAACTCTCTATTTCCCCATAAGGTGTCACAGTCCATCTGAATTCTTCATCTGACTAAAATTCTGAAACGTTACCCCGTTCAATTTGTCCTATTTTTGTGAGTTTGTGATTTTACACCCAACAAATTATAGACAACTTGGCTGGATTGGAACTTGAGCCTTCCACTAAGAGACCACAATTGATCAAGCCGCTTCAGCCACAGTTCTCCCCGTACAAAAAATAAATGAGCTGACCCCTTTTAAGTTTTCAAACACAACTGAAAATGAGAGGAAACGGACGGATTCGTGTTAAACACACTCAACAAACCCTAAATTGCTTCAAGAAACGTGACTTTTTGTAAACCTGTACCATCAACTACGACTTCTAACAGTTAGATAAGTAAACTACTTACAATAGGCAGTTTTCAAAAGAGCATTGTTATCTTTCGTCTGAAGTGTTTTATAACTCACCAAACTTATCCAAAGGACGTAATACTCGTCAAAAAAGAAGTTGAAATACTGGTTGAGGAAGAGCATAAGTGGGCCCACTAGAGATGAATCCAAGTAATCCATTTCGTTTCTCGTCATATGGGCAACCTGGAAAGAAATATCACATAAATTATGGAATGTTGTGACAAAGACTTAGCTCCTGGCTACAGACAAATCAGTTAGTTTTCTCCCTTTTAAAAATGAAGTTTAATTGCCTTTATGTTATCTTTATTTTTGGGTAATTATTGAAAAACCTGATCGTACCTAAGGTTGATAATCAACAGTTATCTTGGAAATATCGTTTACCAAAGTTTAACGCAAAGGCTATGAGAGTGACATACACCATTTTGTCTGATGGAAAATGCGAAGGAAAGGGACGTGAGGATGGCCAATGTTAGATGATGAATGATTTGTCAACAGGAACAGTTAACGTATGAAAAGGAGGTGATAGAATGGACTACTTGCCTCAACTTAGGGCTGAGATGGTAACTAGAACGATTTTTCATCCATATATTTCTCTCCTTTGGTTGGCAATATATCTGATTATCCGGGATAACAGTGGCACACAAAATTAATGATGGGTTAGGTGCCGATCTCAGTGTGAATTAAAAGAACAACAATGGTATATTACAGAATTTTACTAAATTCATCCCCCTGAATCAAAATGGAGAGGCCTCGAAAGGAAATTGGAGTGTTACATGACCCGTGTCAGTGAAGAGTCTTAAGGGGCACTGTGTACTGTAAAAGTTGAGAAATGAAAGTTATTTTGATCCGTGATCGTCCAATGAAACACTAAAACACTCCTAAAATGTGATATCGCAAAATATGATTTGAACAAGTAGACAGGTAAGAGGACATATACAGGTAAGTATACAAATATACAGGTAAGAGAACATACGAGTATACAGGTAAGAGTCAGTTCAAAGAAACTCCCGAGTGAATTGTTGACGTTAGAGGTTCGGAGTGAACGAATCCTCTAGATCCCACAGTGTTCGAGAATAATGCTCGTTAGCAGGCCACTCATAAATAACATCAAAAACTGATACACTGAGCGGTACAGAGTATACGAGGTGAGGCTATTAAATAACGAGACTGCTTACAAAAAATGGTTCAACTTAGAAAATTATGGTACAACCGAACTTTCCCCTTCAATATACTCCCCTCCCCTCGTCACACACCGCTACATCCTTTTTTCCACTGTTCAAAGCAGTGTTCGTAGTAGTTTTTTGTTAGGCCTTTCAGAAGCTCCGCCGTTTTCCTTTTCACCTCTTCAATTGACACGAATCGGCTCACTGATTAGGGCTGAAATTGTAAGCCTGTCCTGTCGTTAGACAGTTCACCTCTGATCTCGATATCACGTGAATCCAAATCGCTCCCGACCCAGGGGCGTGAGGCAATCGGAAGCCACGAGCGAAATCGTCAGACCTAGTTCCGATCCTCTCTAGAGGACGGCTGGCGACGTCAATAGTGCAGACTTGATTTGCGGAAACAGGTAGAAGTCGCAGGGTGCTATCGGTTTGGGGTGCACACGCCCCTATCAGCAGCTGGTGAATAATTGCCAAAAATCTCAATATTTTTCATGTTGAATACACAGAATCTTTTTTTTTCTGAAACGCTGAACTGATAAATTCAATGAAGGATCTTTTTTTCATAAGACATTTGTGACCACATTGTCGTTCGCACTTACCACCAATCTGTTGGTGACTTTGGCGCCAACAAGTCCGAAAGACATTATGTACAAAACGGGGTTGTTCTCGTACAGAAGGTTTTGACTTTTTCTGTAGATGATGTACGCAGGGACGACGACCAAGCTCAAAGGGATGACAGGAGACAAAACGCTGGTTCCCTACGCGAGATCGAAAAAAACGCAATTTTATTAATAAAACTCGAATTCAATATGTGACAGAAACATAATATAAACCTAAGTTTAAGACTAAAAAAACTTTCGCGAATAAGGCATTGAAACTATTTTGAATTGAATTGGTTCAAAAGGTAAAATCCACCAGGGAAATACAGTAACAGATTAAAAACTTATAGTGCGAGGCTGAGCTTTGGTTGTTTGCCTATATTAAACCACAAAAATTGCAGCTTAAATGAAAAAAACATGTATATCTTCAAGATAAGGTATTAGATTAACACATGAAGTTTTCAAGAGTTATAAAAAATCTTGAATTTAGATGTTCTATTTTTAAAAAATATCAAGTGAAATCTAAATTGTTGTCATTATTCGAAGAGTAACAATAGGGGGCCAAAGTAACTTGGGGTATTCAAACGTCTTAGACCTATTTTTCGTAACCAAGTTTTACGAAATTTATCTCAAAAATCCGACATTAATACTCCATTTTTTTCGACATTTCGTTTTTTTCAGTTGTCTAACATGTTTTTCTTGTAAACAAGAGGCAGGAAAAGATATGGACCATTTCAGAAAGTTTGGGCCATCTTCGTGAGTGTTTTTACATTTTAACCTGAAGCTGTTTCAGTTTTAAGCTCACAACTTAGGCTCTACTGCCGAGATTTACAAATTTCTTTTCGTCATTTCGTTCAAGAGATGATGTTTGATTTAGAAATATCACAAAAAAAATTGGTCGTTTACTCCTCCTTTTAAACGTTGAGGGCAGTTCTTCGAATTTGCCAATTGGAAACCGTTACCTAATTAAGATAATAGAACAGCTAGAAAGTTTAAAGCTAACAAAATAACGCATATACATCAGTATACGCAGGGTCTCCACTCCAGGGTGCTGATGTACTTGAATAAAATTAAAGAAAAAAAAACAAAACCGAAAATAGAACAATTTGCTGTCAACTGCACACTTTTCTACGTAAATCCTCTCCCGAGGTAAGAGTTTTTCCAAGAAAACCGCGTGTGTGTCATAAAAACTCACATTTATCAGCTTGAAAACGACTGTTTCAACTTTTTACATTTCTGGGTTCAGGTTTAATTTATCACGAAATTTTATTTTATCTTCCTCGTCACTACAATCTCGAATTTGCGCCAGCACTGCCACATTCGGAACTGTGATCATGGAAAACACTGATTTGGCTTGTAAGAGAGCTGTGTGGATGACAGCGTACAATTTGTCACTGATGCCACTGGAGGGCACGGAACACTGAAGGCCACGGACGCACTGATTCACTCAAAGTTGGAATTTCCACACGGAATCGCCAAGTTGACCGTACCACAAGATAGTTGATTAAGTTTGGGTGTTTCCGAGAGGTCTGACACTGTCCATCACGTTTTTCGGAAACTGAGTTACTGTTTCAATACTCCCAGAAAGTATTTACAAGTATTTTTAAAAACTGTTTTCTTCTACGTTAAATGAAGTTAGTTCTTGACTTGAAAGTCGGCTCTGATTATGAAAAGGCGCCTAAAGTCCAAAAGTTTAGTTTTGGGGGAAAAAAGGACATTTTTTGTGTGCACAAAACACGTTTTTGAGGAAATGCGTTGGCGGCGTTTTGATCAATTTTCGGTCTAGTTTCATTCAATTGTTTCTAACATCAAGTGCGGGAAACTCTGTATACATCGATGTATATTATATTTGTACATGGGTACATAATGTATAAAAACGAATACATATCAGTTATCACATGCTGGTAAGTACATAACATCATATGTACTTAAGGATTGAAGTAACTCATGCAAAGCGAGAGAAGAAGCCAACTACTTGAACGAAATTAAAATTTGATCGGGTAGCTACTACAGACTTTTACATCTAATCTACATTAAACATGCATAATAGATAATTACAAAAATTAATGACTCCTTAAACGTTTCAACATGCAACCATCACGAGTTTAGTGCTATGTCACCTCGTGGTAAGCCTAGAGATAAACTCAGTTTAATGATACCGTGGAAGACTTAATTCCAGTGCGACTTTCCCTTATCATCTTACTTTACAAGCTGGATTAGGTACGTACTTAAGTCCAAAGTGAATATGTTAGCTTTTACTACATGCGTACGAAACAGTTCGTTCATTTTTTCGACGCCACGACAAATTTTACGATCCACTGTTTAAGTTGTTCAGGCGAGAACAGGGCTTGAATTCGTTTCAAAGGTCCAATATAATACGTGAAAGAACAAAAAACTTCATAATTTCAACTTCAACTTTTAAGAAATCGATTGATTCATCTCTGTAAAGCCAATCTGGGAGGGAAACAATGATTTAAAATGATAGTTATCTTCAGTTATTTCTACAATCTTTGTTTCAATGTTATTAAACTAATCAGGGGTGCCCACCCCCCTAAACTTAGAACCAGCCCCCCATGTAAGATGGTACCCCCTTTCCAAAACAAAAATGTAAAAAATACTCGTAAGCGCCCCTGATTTCATCTAAAACTAAAAGAAATATGTACGTATTGAAAATCATGCCGCGTGCCGGCGCCGAAATCACAGACAAAATTCGAGCACTGTCATTGTCATTTATACATTTTCAGATAGAAAAACAAACCATATTCAAATTAATTACTAGGTTCATCATTATTTACGTTTTAGTGATGTAATATATTTTTGAATGCCGTCACGTTAAACACTGTTTCAATCAACTTTACCCCCCCCCCAAATTTCAATGACCCGAAATTTCAAAATGCGTCATGACCCCCCCCCCCCCTCTGGGCACCCCTGCACTAATACTGTATCAATGAAGCTAAGTAGTTGAATATATTAATTTGACACTCCAATTTTTTTTAAGGGTAACACATCTAGGATCAACATTTTTTCTGTCCCGGGCTTTATTTCATATAACTTTACATTCCTTACATCTCACATTCCCCTTGGTTCAGAAGCTAAAAATCACATTTTGAAAGTGTACTTCTAAGAGAGAAAATCTCCAAATTGGTAGAATACACAGCGGTGGCATCATAAAGGTAAGGTGCAAGGTAAGCGCATGATAGATTCAGTTACATTTCATCAACTCACATAATTTTCAAATTTCAAATTTGAATTCAAATAGCGAGACGTGCTAGTTTTGTAAAGACGTGCTACTTTTTAATCCAATGGTCCAATATTGTACTTACCATATTTTTCCGAGTATGTACTCATTCTGAGAGAATGAGCTTTCTCTCGATTGAGCATTTTGAATATGTTTTTATGCCCCGATAGAACATCCAGTAAAAGGTCATTTAGGGACGCCAAGTCGTCGGGTCTCAGCAAACACAAGATATCGCTGATATTTGAGGGAAAACACGTTGTTCAAGTTTTTCCATTGTTACAAAGTCTTGTATCCCATCTTTCATTGAACTAGAACCGTTGTAGACCTCATTTATCAGCCAAGAGCTTTCTCAGTAGCTTCCAATATCATTTTTCTTATACCGATACAGGTACGTAAGGAGCTTCCTTGTTAAGAAAGATTATTAATCGTTTAGGAGACAAATCGATTGTTTTTCAAGCTGTACAACTTTGGAGCGTATGAATATTTATGAGGCCTTCATTCTTAATTTTTGTATTACATGAATGTCGAAATGACTGAAGAAAGATTTTCTCTCTTAGAATAAACTACATTTTCAAAATCAAATTTTGAGACTTCTCTTGAAATTACTACCTCCCAGAGTCTTGCTACCATTTGCATTTGATTTTCTGTTTCATAAACATAAATTGCACGTATTCCCTTATCCCATTTATGGTCTGGGCCATTAAGAATGGAATAATTCCACAATGGAGTCAAAATGCATTACTTGACTATTTTTAATAAAATAAACCAAAAGTGATGAAGAGGTAAATAAGGTTTTAATAGAGCAGGTTATGTTTGTTTCATTGAACAGATAGGAATGAATAATTCTTAGGAGTAGAGCCTCAAGCGGACCGATTTTCTCAATAATAGATCATTTAACCTTGCAATTTACTTATATCCCCTCATAAAGTTTTCATTTATTAATTCCGATCCAGTTTTCCATTTATTGTTCTAGCATTGCACGTATTTGATAGGTAATACAAAGGATTAATTCATGAGAAAACATAAATTCAAGCCCTGAGTTGAAAACGCTCTCAGTCATTAAGGAAACCGTAGAGTGGGTGCCTTTTGTAATCTATTCAGTTAGTTCAAAACTTACTTTCGATTCTGTTCTGAAAAAGCGCCTTCTTAATTATGTGATTGCGATTATGAGTAGAGAATTGAGAAGGGCCTCACTGGCGTGATGTCACTGAAGACCTACGAACAATTTGGATGGATCGGCTAATGTCAGAATGCGGAAGATGGAAAAGAATTTTCCTCGCTTACTCGTAGAAGTCGCTGCAATTTCACACCTACCCCACGACGATGAAAAATCAAGCGATTCGTAAACTAAATAAGATGGTAATTCTAATGTTGTCGATAAATGTAATTCTAAGGTCAGAATAAAACCTTCCTTTCAATTAAGGATGCGTTGAAATAGCCTTCTACGTTCAGATAAGGATGTTTGAAGAGTTTTTTTTCTGGACAAGTAAGATTAAAAATAAAATTGGTGGGGGCAGTTGATTCGGTAGGACCACCATCCCAACCAATCTCTTAACACCCATGATCTTATTTTACTAATTTGTAAACTAATCTAAATAATCCCAATTAATCACTAACAAAAATGTATGGTGGATGGAATGTTTTATGTCAAGTTGCTCGATCTCAGCTGATAGCGTCACGTTACAAGTTCAGCTTCTTCTGACTTTAGCGCCTAACACCCAAATAATATTTGGGAGCGTTTCAAGCAGGTACCGTATAATTCATATGCAGAGTGAAACAGAATGCATGTTATCGTTTGAAAGGGCAATTAGAAGAAAAACGGCGCAACTTCGTTGAGTGTTGAACGTGAGCTTTCCCGTATCATAGCAAATTGACATGTTATGTGAATATATTAACATAATGCATACATTTATGTATGTTAATAGGGAATATCGACGTATGTGTTGTTACGTAGAAGCCCACATTGAAGGAACGTGCAAAAGAAGAGAAGAAATTTCAATAACATTTTTTTTCTACCTAGAAGATCAGAGTTTTAGTGAATATTACGTTTTTATTGACAGAGGAACATAGGATTGGGTGACAGCTACGACAGATGCAAGAATTTATCGTTTTAGCATGCTCAGAGGCCAGTTTTAAGCAGAGAAGAATACAATTCGTAACTGACTACCTAAGTTGCTGTTGCTCATTTCATCGAATTAACAACTCCAAATTTTACAATTTTGTCCGTTACAAGAATTTGGGGACCGTCTGACAATTATGAAACTGAAACTGACTTCTTTTAAAACTGTCTAACGTAATCACAGTAATTGTTAATGATAAACGAAATGAAAAACATTCAAAGTTACAACTGAATACAACCAATTTAGATTGGCACATTCCAAATTTGTTCATTACTTAGGTTTCGTATTTTTAAAAGGAATTATGTCTTTTGAATACCTGAGAACATTCACCAAATTTAAAAGAATTTCAATATTTGTGTAAAAGTTTCCGCTTTCTATATTAAACATTTATTATTATTCTCTAGGTGTTATAATTATGCACGCGTTTCCATATTACGTCAAAATAGCATTTGAAGGTTTGCTTTTATTCGGCACTGTTTGGTTTTAAATGGTATTTAAATATTTTTTCCTGTTATTATAACTTTTTCAGCTTTTCAAAGGTTCCCTCTACATATAGGCCTTATAACTTGTTCAATGCGAATATCAACACACATGTTGAATTAAATTTGGCTTCAGGAAACTAATTGAATTGCAGCATCACCGCAACCAATAAATGTAGCATTTTCATCACTAACGAAAAATAAAGTAATACACTATCAAACTACAATTACACTATAATATTTTTAAAAAAGAGCCAAGCGCAACTAAAATTTCCAACACCTTGCATTGCCCCTCTTATATGATCTACGGTAAAATACAGGATGTCTCGACTGGAGTAGGTAAGACTTCGGGGATCGATTCTACATGTAGGTGCTTGGCAACAAAAAGTGTCTGGCAAAGTTTTTCCTAGACCATACTCCTAAAAATAGGTGCGACTCCTGCCTTCTTAGAGATTTTCAAACCTGAGGATATCGTTGGAAAGAGAAGTCGCCTGTCTCTTTGAAGGCAAAGCATACATATTTAAGGGTGTTAAAAGACCAAAAGTACAAATATTGTGAAATTTAGAAAATTTGAATTTTTTCAATCTGATTTACCCCTTTACAAAAAAATGAACAGTCGTTTGCCTGTAAAGTAAATACTTCTACATTTCATCAGCTTTCCAACGGTACAGCCAAAAAAAAAAAAAAAAAAAAAAAAAATGAGACGGAGAGAAAACGACTTTCGAACGCGTACAAAGTGGTGTTTTTAAAGAAAGCCGTGGGTTTCAGGAAAAAACGATCCTTCACAACTTTATGATCTAAATGTCAAATTCTACATATATTTTCAAGCTAAATTGAAAGGTGACATCTGCAGACCTCTAGGAATAAGAATAATGGGGAAAGAGCCCTTTGATCCTCGAACCTCAATGAAGGGCGCTTCGAATGTGTTTGAAATGAAACCCTTTCGGTTGGTTGTGAAAAATGGTATCAACCGCAAAATTTGTGAAGGACGAAATGTCAAGAAAATATAGGAATATTGCCTGCTGAGAAACTGAGTTTGGGGATGTTGTGACAGTTGCTCTAAGGCTGGTTTATCCGTTGGTCGGAGAGGTCTGTGCGTGTCAACATTCGATTCAACGTGAAAAATTACGTAGAATTCGACATTTAAATCATGAAGTTGAAGGAGATCGGGTTTTTTCTCCTAAAAGCCATCGATTTTCTTTGAAAACCCCACTTTTCTCGCATTCAAAAGCCATTTTCTATCTATGTTGTTACTCTCATCAATTTCTTGGCTATACCGTTAGAAAGCTGCTGAATTGTAAGGCGACTGTTCATTTCTTTATGGCGGGAAAAATCAGATTAAAAAACCCCAAATTTTTAGAATTTTTACAAAGTTTGTACTTTGAATCTTTCTTTAGTCTCTTAACTCGGTAAAAAAATGTATGATTAAGCATCAAGGAGATGAGCAATTTAAGGCTATTTCCAACGATGTACTTAGGTTTGGGTATATTCAAAGAATTTGACAGTCACAACCACTTTTAGGAGATAAGGTGGAAAACACAAAAAAATCTTAAGTTGTTAATAACTAGAAAACTAGGCCTCTTAAAAAATAACCCCCCCTCTACGAGGGACTTTTGGTTGCCAAGTACTTGTAGAATTGACCCCTGAAGTCTTACCTACTCAACCCGAGACACCCTATCTAATTAATGCTCGGGTCTAAGGTAAGGAATCTTAAAAGAAAATTAAAAATAATCAAATTGCAGAACGGTCAAAATGGAGGTAATTACTTGAAGGAAGAACCTATGTATTTACAAGGGGTTTTAGAAAATAAGAAATAACAAATGAACTTAGTTATCGTAGATGCTAAATTTTGAAGAACGAAAGAAATTCGAGGAAGCGGAAAGTTTTCCAAAAACAAGGGAAGACTCACAGCGACGGAGGATCCGTTTTTGCCCACGCCGCCCGTCAGAATGACAGCGAGCGTCCTCTGTAATAAGTAAATCCCGACGAGGCTTGCGAATAGCACCTCCCATTGTTTGAATTCAAAATTCAGGATCTGTTTCGATGTAAAAACAAAAAGTAAAATTTGAAGGCACAAAAACAAATATTAGCCATTGAAAACAACAGAATTATTGTAGCAACAAGTTGCGTCGGCGCTAAAATACACATTTTCTGGTTACTTTCATTCGAGTTGTATTTCTAGTTGATTTCCTGAACTCCGCAGAGTTTCGCCCTCATTGTCTTTTCGCAACAATCGTTCTTAAAATAGTCGCTTTGGGGGTGGGAAGTGTACATTTTGTTTTGATAATAGACGCGATTCGCACCAATTCTATTTCTGTCGCTGAAGCGTTGAAATGTCAACAGCTCTTAGTTGCTGAGGAAATCATGATAAGGCGTGGATCGATGTGCTACGCAATGTGTTTTTTTAGTATGTGTACTTACATAAAATGTTAAGGTGATGCATTAGATAACATGCAGATGAAATAAAATGGACCCTAAATTTGAGTGAGAATCAATGCAAATGCAAGGACGACACAAGGTGATCGACAGGATGAAACCTTATTTTGATGAAATGTTCGATGTAGAGTTAAAAAAGCAGAAGATTCTGGAACGTAGCCTGATAGGGAACATGTCTTCCTCAGAATGCGGCCAAATCATGAGAGACGGTACATATTCCACGGATTGAACAAATGAATATCCTTCAAACGAACGAAAACTGTCACAGTCGAACCTAATGAGCCATCCTAAAACAATAATGACCACAGACTGACAATTGAAATGGAACGAAGTGGTCCTCAGATTTGTTGTCTTCAAGTCACTGCTTTTTAGTGACCAAATAGAAATCAAGTGAAAAGCCTCATTTCGCTTGATGTGTTCTTCGAGAGTTAACGAAAACAGCTACTTTCGATGTCGTGAATTGACAGCTTAGGAGATTTAAACCAAAAAGGGGCGACGGCAGGTTTTATGGGTGAGGATTCCAGGATTCAATGATAAGGGTTATCAGCAAGAGCGGAAACATATCAACGCCAACAATCGAGTTTCAGCAACTTGCGAGAGCAAGCAACAGCATCAACAGTTATAACAGTGTAGGATTCATGGAAAAAACAACGATTAAAGCATTACGGAAGTCACAAAAACTACACAACACAGCGCAAGACTTAAATAAAAGCAATGCTTCGCAACATGCTCAACAATATTCAAAAACTTCTGAAAGCAGGAAATCATCTGTCAAACGCAAATCTGAACAGCAGACATCTTTGTGACTTCTCTGTCTCTCTGCCGAGATAATCAAATTGCATGTTGTGATCCTACAAGGATCATGCGCAAAGTGTCAAAACAAAACTAAAACTTTTTGGCAAAATATTTTTAAAAGTGCATTTTTTTCTTTTTTCTGGTTAGTGGCGGACTTACGGCGATAGTTGAACCATTCTTCCCAGCTCCGCCGGTCCAAAGGATTGGACAAAAATCAATAAATATTCGAAGAAAGGCAGCCACAAACACAGAGGCAGTACCCTGACTTAAGCTCATGTCAATGAAAGGTATCTACAATGGAAACCAAGCGTACAGTTAGTCTACTCCTTGGGGAACAATGGAGAACAGTTTTAAAAAGAAAACACTGAACGACGAACAAGACATGAGACTGAAACATAGAAGACAAAACCCATGAAAGACTAATCATTGTTTCAATTAGATTTAGGCTCAAGAGATGAAAGAAGTACCTACTATTGGGTCAAGTAACAAAAACCGAAATTTCACACTACCATCCTAACGTGTACTGCACTAAATTATTGATTTCCATACAGATGTAGACTAATCCAGAACCTGTTGACGTGTGGCTTATGAAAGCAGTGGTTAATCCATTACTCTCAGCAAGCGTGTCCAGGAACACACGAGATAGCGAGGGCAATTTGAGCTCAGACATAGCCAACCATCAGGAGAGAGGCAATGCACAAAAATATCTTGATGATGAAATACGTCGAAATTACTGTAAACAATACGAAATGAGCTCCCAGTCATAAAGTCATGAAGTCAGGACAGAGATGCCATAAATCTCTATATAGTTAACATATCTAATTGTAAATCTTCAGAATGGTTGATCGGGATTTGAACTTGGGCACCAAGTTGCCAGATCCCTATACATGTACCTACAAGTACAAGCAGCAGAGTGTGCCATCAACTAGTGAATTCAGTGGATCAATCAATCTTTCTGCTCGATTTTGCACTAAGTTATAAGAGAGAGGGGATGAACAATTGCCCCTTCCAAGGGTTGAGGCGACACTCTGAGGATGTCACTGAAGCTAAAATACGTCAAATGTATGGTAGGAGTAATTCGATTTTGATGTTAGACATTGTTCACATACCATACCATGCACCCATTGATGAACTTCAACAAATACAATCCACCTGCGGTCTTAAAATTCTCATCAATGGACTTGTGAAGCCTCAAAATCCAGTAGAATAAAACAATTTAGACAGAGCTATCTACGTATATTGATCGAGCTCACATTGTTCTCCTTCAACTGTCAATAGTAGGTACTTGTTTCGTCGTTTAGAAGCCTCGAATCGGCCAACCAACGAATAAATACAAATTTCATGGTCCACTTGCAATCAACAACATTAAAGCCCAAATTTTCAACGGGGAATTGTTCGAGATAAATAAGGAAAGTCCCAGCCATGCAACACGATCGTCAAAGCAACTTTTTGTCCGAAAAAACGATTTTTATAAACATTTTCAACTTGAATTCAAATACTAAAAGTTCAAATTCAAACGTGATCAAAACAATTAATAATGCTGACGTAAACAGTTGATTATTTTATTATAGTTTTTAGAATAGATTTTGGTTTTGATTTTCATACCTTAGCAATCAACAAACAATTTGAGCTTCAAAAATTCTTATTTTTTGCGCACTGTATTTTTATACATCCAAATTGTTTAGCATTAAAACTAATATTTTTCTTCGTGGACGAATTTCAACGAAAATGACTTTAAGTGGCCCCTAGATGGCCATTTTCGTTACTTCTGGAGCAAATTTACTGAAATTTGTGCTTTTTAGTGCACACATACTTGTATTTAATTTTGTGCACTTATTAGTTAAGATATAACGTATAAACTTCTCATAATAAAGAGGGTAATTAGCACTTGTGCAGAAGTTAATTGACAATCGTTTATCCCCAAGGGAAAATAACAAGGGTTTTAGAGGTAATATTTAATTACCTCACTTTCAAAATGCTTTTCAGCCATTTTTTTAGCTTAAAATTTTACTAAAAATTGTAAAATCAAAGAAACAGGCGGATTTGACAATATTTGTATCAGAAGCCAATACCTGAAGCCTTATACCACTGACCATTGTATATTCCTCATAATCGACTAAAATGCAATACGAAAAAAGCGAAGCTGAGGTGGCAAGGTGTCAGGTTTGATGTCAGACTGACAAGATCTTATCAGAATCAACTGAGAAACTGCGTATAGCCAATTCGTACGACTTGTCCTTTATTTTCAACTAAAAACAAATAGAAGCAGAGAACAGGACGATCAGCAACCTCGAAGCAACATCTAGACGGGTTCTAACGAAGGGAACCTAGAAAAAAGCAACAATAATGACGAACCTGTGTCTTAAATGTCTCCAGCGAAAATTTTCCTGAAAACTTTTTACGCTAGCCTTGAATCCATGAACGCTGACAGACATGTGGACTTACAAGTGGACACACATAGAGACACAGAAGAGGATATGTGATGGTGGATTCGATATTTATGAGATGTCATTTTGTAACGTTGCCAATTTGATCCCTTCGGAAGCTGAGTTGAATGGTTATGGTGACTATTCTCCTTGAATCTACGGAGTTCAGGGTTCGACACCCAGTTCAATGAAGGCATTTACGGGGAGCTGCATAGGAAAGCGAATTTCTTGGTGGGGGGAAGAGAATGATAAAAGCATCAGTAACCGTCGACAAGACAGAGATAAGCGAAAATTAGCTGTCGCTAAAAGCTAAAGCTAATTTAGCTGATATTCAGCCTAAAAAAACGATCAAAGTAGGCGACCTTTGTTTGTTATACCAGGCCGGTTATCTGAGCTTTTTATATTCAGCCGATCGGAACATGCCCATTTCGTGTTTAGTACCCGACTATTTCTACAAACAACTTTTTTTTTAAGCGACTTTTGCTGCCTTAATTCTGCCTTCGCAGACAACTTGTTTCCCAAATCAATCAATATTTTAATTGATTTTATGATTGACAGAACGGTCATTTTATTGTCCAGAGGTATTCTGGTTGGGTAGCTAACTGTAGGTGATTAGCACTGGTGGATAGGAGCCACTTCTGTTGACTTGACATCAGAAGTCCAAATTGGCAACATTACAGTGTGACATCCCTACGAACAAATCAACCACCCCATCACACCCGTTATGTCCTAACTTAGATGATACCGATCAATGCAACGTCGATCAATCGATTTCCTAACATAGAACATATTCGACAGTTGGAATAAACGTGGTTGGGGAAGACTGTTAGTACGTGTACGGCCATCACAACCAGTAGACACTGGTCTGTAGGAATCTTGCATCATATTCAGAACAGAACGGTGTTGTTAGTCACCCCAAATAAGACATCAATATACCAAAATAACCCCAAAAACTTGACAAACCAATGTTAATACTATTCCAGAACATCATTTCGGATGCAGCATTCGACCCAAAAAGATGAACGGCACCCCCAGGGGTGGGTGGTTATCTCTGCACTTACGGCGACGGTCGACCCGTTCTTTCCCACACCTCCTTTACATAAAAGCATAAAGAGCTCGTAAAGAGCCAAGGAACCCCCGAACAGTGTCATCACCAACAGACTGTGGCGAAACTCAATAAAATCTAGAGAAGGTGCCTGCAAAACAATATTTTAAGGAAAGAAAACGTACATCAATGAATGATAATAAATGACAACAAATTATTATAAAATCAAAAACATGAGAAACCTTATAATTCCACTTTACATGGAGATGTTCTAAACTTTATATGGAAGAAAACTGTAAATCTAATCACATCTTTGTTTGTTGTATTATTGCTTTTGACTGCTTGAGAATGTTTATGAACATGAACATTTAAAATACAATTTGATAGATTTGTATGTAATCCATTTGATTTAATTCAATTTGAAATCCAATGCATTCCAAATATTACCTAATTCATTCTTTCATTACTTATTCATACTACCCAGAGAGCAAATACACCTACGGGCGAGAGAAGTTGAGTGAAAACCAGTACCTAATGAAAAAGCGTGTTTTTAAAGATATGTGGAGTAGGGGAAATTACACCATACGTCACATATCGTTCTACATCAAGATTGTCTTTGTTAAAATAGAAAAACTCTCTTCGTCCATTATTATGACTGGGATCAACAGCGTCCAATCATGCCAATGACCATTTTAGTTAATTATTTTCAATAATAAGCCTTAGAAATAATTTTTTACACGTTATTTTGATTGATACAAAACTACACTTAGGTTCATTAAATTTGATATTATGATGACGATATTTTCTTACTGAATGTTACATAACTGTTTTATTTTTTACGTGTTTCACACAAATATGCATAACTTCATTTAAGACGTTGTATAGCCTACATGGTAGGATTCCACATAATATTCACAGCTCTAATAGATCGAGGTGTCGGTGAGTAGGATGTTAGATCGGAAATGTTTTACCTTCGTGGCCCATATGCTGGTTCCGCAAACTGCGGAGATCATGTGAATAAGGATGATCGTGAGTTGCGCTTCGGTGACGTCGATTCTTCCAAAGCGCAGCGTCCCTAGATAATAAACAGGACATATTTACACGAAATGACATGTATACTTGTGTGTTATACATTAAAATTAAAGGGCAATTGTAGTTTTCCGTTATAACACCCCCCTCTCCCTACATCCCCATTCATTTGTGAGTATGGCCTTTGTCCACTTTTCAATTGCCTAATATCAGGGATTGAAATCAATAGAGAAGCAGAAAAACGCCCAGCTATATCTCAACTGCACTAGCCAACATTTTAGCAATGTGAAGCGTTCCATTCCCCGTCCACTCTCGATTACAGGACATCGCAGTCCCACCAGCCCAGCCAACCTCTAGGTGTACTTGACTGACCTGAGAGAGAGAGAGAGATTAGGGGAGAGGGGAAATCCACTCTGCCTTTTAGAGAAGCGAATTGTGCCGGCAAAGAAGCATTTTAGAGAACCTCAGGGTCAGTTAGAACACAGTGGCCCAGCCCATTCCTGGTGAGAATTTTCTACCCTGTCATCCTGCTATCAGCCCATTGAATCCTCTTCGACCACCCCTTAACTCGTGATATATTTGCTAGGCTTATAGATCAACGCAAAAGAATGAGAACCACCTTTCTTACAAAGAACTTGGGAAACAGGGTTTCCCTTGGGATAAGGCAGGATTGCACCTGTGTCTGAATTCTCACTGGTGCCTGGTTGGCATGGTGAATTCAGACCCAGTTTTTCCATATCCGAACACATTGATTTACCAATAAGTTGAGGGAGCAAAGGGCAGATTGCAGTTTTTCCCATCCTTCTACATCAATAAAACTCACTGCTCTTTGCTTCAGGATAAACAACCATTCCTATGCTCTCTGGAGTGCTGGCGCATACAAGTGGAGGAAGCAAGTGACATCAACGAGCGTCTGAGAGAGCAAGCTCATCAATGGCTCATTCACAGTATCATCTCCTGGCATCAACTTGAATAAATGAGCTGGACAGCATGCCAATTTTTTGTTAAATTGTTCATTTAAATGATTTTTTCCTACCACATCCCTTTTATTGGATATTCCATATTTTGTGGTACTTGGAAAAAGGGCGGCCCCTATCAGCTGACCTAACCATCACAAACCCCGAAAATATGCAACCACCTCCAATCTAATTATTCCACAAAACACACCTCCATATCACCCTGACACCTGCCTCCCACCAGCAGTTGACTTTTATATCGGACAGGTGTTCCTAAAGGTGTGTTTCATTTGTGTTCTTCGCATGCCAGTCGGTGTTGTTGAAGTGCATGCCATGCTTTTGTTTGCTCCTAGGTTACTTGAAGCTTTTCAAGTACGTTAATAAATAGGGCCCATGAAAAAAAGTACACGTTATGGAATTGCCCCTTCCAAGGGTAGATGCGATAAGCCTGCAACACACTGAGGACGCCCTGAAGATGAAACCTTCAGGTTTATGCTCAGCCTCAGCAGTTTCAAGAAACAGGAAGGGGGAAACTATAAATATCCATTACAATTCTTAAAGGTAGGGTTACATACCAGATACGTAAGCTTGCCAGTGTGCACAGTAGAACAGAGTTATTGCAGCAAAGCACTGGAAGAACATCCAAGAAGGGTATTCGCCGAGATTGACTGCGATGCATGCGGACAGTGCCACAAACACTGAAACAGCAATACAAGTTTATATCAACATGTACGTACATCATGTTCCTGATTTTGAAAAAAAAAAAAATCAAATTAAGGTCGAAAGAACGAAGCTACGGGAGAAACTATGGGTTTAGGTTGATACAAGACTGAGAAGTATCCCATAGCAATCGGTCAAGGGAAGAAATAGCGAAGATGTATGTTAGATAAAACCGTTGTAGCAACGAACGTGGTTCATAAAATCCTTTGTTAGTATTTAGCATCAGTTTCGTATGAATAAGGGCGTGCATTTATGATTTTTAATATATTTTATAATTTTTTATATTTATTTTTTACTGTACATTCCGTATTAGAACTTTATACTAAAATGTTCATACTATAAAATTATTATCAAAGAAGTAGTAGCAAAACAACCGTCCTAAAAAGCTCAGGTTTAAATCAAAATTCGCCCAGAGTTTTACCTAGATTTAAATAAAAAGGATATCGGTTAGAAAGTTGCAAATACCATCCTAAAATATCTCAATGCAACTTCTATAAACAGTTCAATTTCACTAACCATTTCTCAAAAGCGACTACAGTTCTAGAATAAACATTTCCTAACTCTATTCCGATTATTTCTACAAATTTTAATACTTCAAGTTGGTACCAAAAGGTTTATATACTATAAAATTACTATAAAAACAGTCGCAGCTAAACAACCATCGTAAAGAGCTTAAGTTTAGTTCGAAATTGGCCCAAAGTTTTACTTGGATTCAACAAAAGGGATATGAGTTGAAACTTTCGAAACATTTTTCAGCGAAAATGTCTCAATTTTGTGACTCATTTCTAAGCATTTAATACTTTGAACATTCATTCAAAGACAAAAAGCAACTAAGCATTTAATACTGGAACATTCAAAGATTTAATTACAAAAACAAAAATTGAAGTCCCCAAACTTTAGTATTTTTCAGGATGTTATATCCGTAAGTGAATGAAAACAGTTCAATTCCACAGTCGGAATTAGTCAAAAGCGACAAGAGTTCTATTGATTGATCTACATTTTCCGAGTCAATCCCAACTACTTCTATGTACTTAGTACTTTAAATTTATACTAAAATGTTTACGAATGATAAAACAAGTGTGAAAGCAAGCTTGGTTACCAGTAGACACCGAATCACAGCCGTGGTCAAAGAGCTCCCCAAGGGGCGAAGAGGTGCCCGTTCGTCTCGCTTGTTTTCCGTCAATTGCGTCGAGCGATTGATAAATGAAAAGACCCAGGGCGCATAACACGAAAACCCACCAGGGCGCCTGAAATGTCAAAAGTAGTATTGAAAATAACAAAATGTATTAAGATGGACATACTTCGTACATGATTATTATAGAGGCACACTTGGGTATACACTTGAGTTATTAGGTAGGAATTTAGAAACAGATATAGCATTTTCACGTCAAATTGGAGGTTTTCCTTTTCAATTTGGTGGATGACAGAAATTCATGATTTAATTCTGGGAAACAATAACAACAAATTAGCGAGTGAAACGTGACATTCAACAAGAATGAACGTAATGAACGGAAAGTAATGAACAAATTTTTCAACGTAAGTCTCTCCCCGCAGCAGCGGGTGTTAGGTCTATCATCATTCTCATCACATAATTCGTGCAGTCCAAACTAATGTGAAACGAACCATTACCTTCAACCTCCAATTTGAAACGGAAAAGCTCCAAATTGATGTGGAAAACCTCCAAATTGATGTGGAAAACCTCCGATTTAAAATGGAAAACCTCCAATTTCACGCGAAAATACACTAACATTTGGAGGTGTTAGCCAGGTAAACCAAGCTGTAAACAGCGAGGCTCCACACAACTGAAAGAGTAAACTAAATTACTGCTTGAGAGTGAAAATATCCCAAATATTAGTTTTTTGTGCCATTCAGCTGATTTGGGGCCTAAGCACCGTCTGGCACAAGCCTTAAGGAGTCAACTAAATTACAGTTGTAAAGTGTAAATAGCGTAGATAATTTAGGAGGCTTAATGTGGAATAATGGCTTTAGGTGCCTCTCAGCTGATTTTGGGCCTAAGCACCCTCGGGTAAAAGTCCTAAGGAGTCAACTAAATGACGTAGAAATGAAGTAGAAATTAGTTTCATGAGTTTCATCCTAAATCGTGAATATCAGAAGTAGAATTTATTGAGGTGTTCGTTGATAGGCACTTCCTTGATCGACCGTTTGTCAATCGGGTATATGAGAGGAAAGGTGATCACATATCTCCGGGAGGCCTTACCGTTTATCTGAACCTCAATAAACTGTTAAATCGATTTCGACGGTTAGGTCATCATCAGTAACAAACATGAACTTTGTTTGATTGAATATTGATAGATTTAGAAAAAACTTTGTGAACCGAGTGACTTAGTCCGTCCCAATAAACCCTAGGTTCGATTATATCACCAGTCGTTGATGCGATGGTAGGGCGTGTGTTTGTCTTAAGAAAATTATCCGAAACGCCGAATCCTCAAGATCCATCGGCTCATTCAACAACTATCAGACGGTTTTATTTCAGTCAGGTGATATGATGGTCATGTGATTTTGGTTGATTGACAACTCGTACAAGCGAGATAAGATTACAAAAAAAAACGAAAAATGAAGAACAAAGTTAATAATCTGATAGGTATATTCCGCTATATCACTAACCTACGCGTTCTCCGTTATCTGAGATAAGAGCGTGATCGGCTGATATTTTAATCTCTAAGCTTAAAGGCTGGTATCCCAATATTTACCATCTTCAGTAAAGTGGATGAGAAACAGTACAGAAGAAAGTATGGCAACTTGAATGAGGCCCAAACGCCAAACTAACGTTACTTTTTGCTTCCAAATCTACCTACAGGTTGCGAAAGCTTCGTTTTCACTTTCCGAAGATGAAAAAAATCATTTTTCAAAATCAAAAACATTCGCATTTTTCGTTTTAGACCATTCTGAACAACTTTCGTTTCATGTCTGTCTGTCCCTAAACCGACTGTCTGTTGTAACACGCCTACAGTTTTCATAAGATTTTGAAGAAATCGTCAGGAAATGTGTGGATCAGTCTGTAGATTGTCCCCTATGAATTTCATCGCTCTGAAATCAATTCATCAGTCTGTGCAAGTGCAAACGTAAAATCCATCGAACACCGTTTTCTTAGGTTCTAGTGGTTCGATAGCGCTCGAATAGTAGTCGAGGAACAACAATCTAAAAACCTCACATCAATTTAAACGCGTGAGTTCCATTAGTAACTACTACGCCTGCACAAAAGTAAAATCCTTGTGAAGATACAAACTCCTACGTTTTTCATCCGTATTTTACGAAATCTTAACGGATTATGTGGGTTATGCTCTAGATGGCCATCTTAGAGTTCCATCTCTCCGACATCAATACATCAGTGTGTAGTTGCTAAAAATAATTTCCTCTGGTTCTAGAGGTTCGCTATCGAATTTCCTGAATAGTCGGGGGAAAAAACGATCTGATAATCTCCTACCGGTTTCAACGCGATAGTATCATTAGTACGAACGGGATATCCTTGTAAAAAGCGAAATTCTTACAATTATATTCGATTTTGATGACATTTTCATTGAATGTGTCGATTGGTCTGTAGATATTCCCCTGTGACTTGCATTACCACAAATATATTCATCACTCAGCGAACGCCCAAAGGTCAGACCCGTATAGCATAATTTTCTCTGGTCCTAGTGCTAAAATTTACAAGTTAGTTGGGGAAGAACGGTCATTTAGACCTGATCATTTCGCGGGCACTTTTTTTTCCATTGACTATTGAATTTGTTATTTTGAATTTTCTTTTTCAATTATTTGGTATAAGTACGCGAGTAACATTATATTTACCGTTTTACATGTTTTTTTTTTCTATTGTATCCATTTAAATGTGCCAATTAAATCTATCACTCTATCCATACATTATTTCCTACAATGCCCAAGTCCTATTTTCTTAGTATCGTCACTTTTACGTTCAGGAATTGCACTCATCTGCTCCGGGCGAATTTCCACAACTCTGAAACCTGTCCCAGTCGATCTTGTGTCCGAAATTA
The DNA here is from genome assembly GCA_031894815.1 of Creontiades dilutus. Classification (NCBI taxonomy): domain Eukaryota; kingdom Metazoa; phylum Arthropoda; class Insecta; order Hemiptera; family Miridae; genus Creontiades; species Creontiades dilutus. Next base: position 270,844 of record JAVIWC010006830.1, read on the forward strand.
TTTGGAAACGACACCCCACTTGCCTATGTCCGCACAAAACCTCGAAAAACCACATTTTGGGCAAAAAGCACATAACCGCTTGAGCCTGGCTAGAGGTTAGGACTAACTGGACCCCATCCATTCTGAAGGTCTTTCATGGCCTATTTGCCGTACGGTCATAACAGATTCGGAATCTACGCTACTTGAAACCTAAAATGACAAAATATGAGGGAGGACCACACAAAATGTTTTCTATACGTTTTCAAAGGGTTGTTATTGGAAATCGTGTGTTGAAATTTGCATCGTTTTTAAGATAAGGTTAACGAGCAGAACTACATCTCAGCTCAAGATATGAGCGTGTAAGTTCCTGGGAAATTCCGGTTTCTCTTCTGTCTGAGAAGAACTGGCCTTTCGTCCTTGTCGGTAGGTGTCATAAGAGCTGTGAGGTCTCTTGACAATAGGACACGGAATTGACTCGAACAATGATCCAGTTGGCGTCGGCAGACGGACTGTCCTAAACTTGTATCATTTGTCGAACCCTGTGAGAGTTTCTATTGAAGCAAGAAGCTTTTCCTTAAGTCAGGACGCACTGTACTTGTATTGTGCGTGAATACACACACAATAAACTTCTATTATTTGCCGAACGTTGTGAGAGTTTCTATTGAACCAAGAAGCTTTTCCTATAGTCAGGACGAACAGTTCTTGTATAGTACGGTAATACAGATAATGCACAGACAATAAACTGATATTTGTCGAACCTTGTGGGAGTATCTATTGAAGCCAGAAGCTTTGCCTGCAGTCGGAACGGACAGTTCTTGAGAGGGAATCGTGGGAAAACAATGCAGCTAATTACACATAGGCTTATTAAGTCGTAAACTGCTGCTCTATGTTGATTAGACGTAGTGAGTGGTACATTAGGTTTTTAATTAGACTTATCACGCCTCCCGTACCTTGTAATAGTATTGTAGATGTGTTAAAAACGCCACGTTTTTAAGAAAATCTTTAAAATGAGCATTTCACAATGTACAGTGCATTAATCCGAATTATATGCACTTTTTTAAATTCGTATTCACCGATCGCGGAAACATATTGTAACCTCAGTCAGACCTTCAGGTAAGAAAATGTGTTTGCGGGGCTGTTATTCATGCATGGAGGATGTAACAAATCTTCCAGCTCAAATCAAAGCGTGGGAGTAAAGGAATATACACATAATTTTCAATGAATAACTTTTTCTGCATCAAATCCATAGATATACAGCTTGAACCACTAGGGAACAAGGCTGATTCTGTTTGGGGGTTTCTTTCTCTAGCTGACCTTCGGAATGGTGTGTCACTATGATGAGGAAGTGCAGGAATGCTAACACTTTGTGGTATGGCAAATTATATGTAATGTTACACGCATTTTAAAACCTCGAAGATGAATTGACAATGCGTTTGAGCAGAGCTTGTTACTGTCTAACACAGGGGGGGGGGGGGGGCTCCTTAAATCCCGGAGAACTATTGGTAACGAGTTCGTTTTGTTGACAAAACTTCTTATTCGAGTGAAGTTCTGGCTTAGTTACCCATGATTTTCAGTTACAACCGATCGTTGCTAAGGTACACATTTTATTCTCTCCTGAAAATTTGTTGCTCAGGCACTTGGGTCGTTTTGCTACAGGCACCCTTCAATTGGTGAGTCACCTTACTACGTTTGTGTTGTGTTGTTCCGTACCATCATTACGAGTTATGGCCAATATTGCTTTGTGATAGGTAAAATAAGTGATGTAATTTTTGGAGTCTATGTTATCCATGTCCCGAGCGAAGATCACATCGATGCACGATCCCTTAGGTGTACAATGACATTAGATTCAATTCGAAAAAACCCACAGCGCACCCCTTAGTTTGGGCAACCATCCTGAATATTCTCGGATTCCCCAAATCGTTTTGGGGTCTCTGGAAAGATTCAGGATAGATTGGAAAAGTTCCAGGCCAGGTAGCGGGGTCAGATCTTTCATAATACAATACAGTGAGAGTTACAAAAAGGTATCTTATATAATACAGTGAGAGAGAGAGAGAGCAAAAACCTTTTCAAGGTACATCACATTATAGCCGTTAGGCTTCGAGCGGAAATCATCCGGGGGTGCAGGAGGCGAAGCCCCCACCGAGGCGAGCAGTTTTTTTGTTTAATCTAAAGTACATTATGGATTGACCATTTCCGTCTAACATTCTATCCATCTTCAAGTTGCAGAAAAGAGCTATTCGGATTTTGACTGGTCTTTTCCCCTCTACTTCGTGCTGGGTTGTCTTCAAGAGAGAAAAACTCCTCACCCTGCCCTGTTTTTAATACATCTACGCCTTTTTGTATCTACAATATAATTGTATGGTAACGTCCAATAAATAGGGTCTAGTTATTTGTATACCTCGAGGAGTTGTCAAATACAGAAATAATAAACCTTTATGTAACAAGTTGCAGCGTCTCACGATTTTTTTCGTACTCCCTAAAAACCCGACCACGATCGAAATATTTTCTCGGAGCGATATCGATTGGATAAGACTACCAACATAAGCGGATGGTAAATATGAACCTAGATAATATTTTTTGAAGCGTCATGCTCCGCTCTCGGTACTCAGTTGATTACTCTTGTTATTTGACCGTGGAGGTTCTCGTGATTCCTTCAAGGACAAAACGAACAAATCACCAGACCCCCGCAAACGCGTTTTATAACACGGCGTACCGCAAATTTAATGGTTTACACCAAGAGGAAGCGATCATTTGAACAATGAAATAACATTGACTAGTGAATACAGAATAACGTTCACAAACATAATGGACAAACATTCCATGGAGTTATGATAATTTAACGATTGTTTGTTTCAACTGTCAGAACCACCATAATCATTTCGTTCCTGGATATTGGCAAGGTGCTTAGAAAATGCATAAAACTGATAATTACCCAACCATTATACAATGTAGTAGCTACATTAAAAATACTTTCCACGATGAAAATACCCAGTTGATCAGCTTTAGTGAGATTCGTTTGACCGATTTTAAGACTTTGAAACGACCAAAACTGTCTTCCAGTTTGGTTTATTATTCAATAATAAACCATTGCAATCGCTCTTGAAAAATAAAATGTCTAACTCCCCTTGAAAATGTCATGGTTTACGTTTCAAAGGGTGTAGAATCCAAATCTGCAATAAACATTTTTCCGTCCGTACGTTTTCTCGAAACGGCTGGAGCAAAAAATCTGAAATTTTCAGGAAAAATCCATCTTGGTCCGAAAACGCCCCAATTCTTTAGCCAGCTCTCTCACTTAATTTAAAGTGCCACTTAACGGTTGTCAAAGCTTTGTAAAATCCCTAAAAATCTCAAAAAAAATCAAGGCGGCATAAATATGGACATTTTTGAAGAACTTTCCATGAGGAATCGAATGAGCCCCTCCCAGGTCTGTAGCTAAAACCATTCCCGATGTATGGCATGATCTTATGCTGCCAACATCCATCTTCGCATTGCTAAGTAAACAAATTAGAAGGTCATTCGATGTGAGGCCCGTAGCGCAGGGGTTTCGCAATACCTATTTGGATTGATCAGTTGATCATATTTGTGTGCCCCCTGAAATTCAATAATCGCTCTATCACCTGTGAAACATGCACACTCCAAAGCTTAGTATAAATTCAACTCATGAATCATTGAATAATAAACCCCAGTGAACGAATTTGCAGCGTTTTTGGACAGAGATAGAGCTTCCTCATTTATTAGCATAGTATACGAACAAAATACGAGTCAAACAGGGTGCCAGCTCAATTCTTCGTATAAAATTCACGACTATTAAAATTAAATTTAAAAACCACCAATTTTCCATAAAACACAACGCTTTACGAACAAATTTGAGAAAGTTACAAACCAAGAAGACAACTTATTAAATCAATTTCAACTAACTCTCTTTTTCAAACTAGTTCTGTCTAGTTCACTGGTCTGGATGCTCGCTTCGCTCGCATCTCAAAAACAAGAAAATATCCTAAATCAATCCTTCTAGTAAAGTATAGATCAGTTGGACGAATAGATCAGCATGTGTTGAGACTTGTGTTTCTGCGTATTAATAATTATTTTATCAATATAACGGTCGTGAAAATCTCTCCAAAATACATGGCAGTGGTATCGATATATTATCCTATGTACACATCGATCCTAGTACACATCAATACATGTTCAAATGAGCCTGGGGTTACCTACTCTCTACTTCAGCCAAATTATGACACCATCAAAACCTCTCGCCCCTCCCATCGGATTTCTGGCCAGCCGAGGCGGAGGTCATTACCTAATTGGCATCTAATGTTATCCAACTATATCATACGTGTAGTACAAACAGGATGGAATATTTATATGTGTGTTTTGCGCAAATTGCTCAAACAGCATGATGTACGCCTGTTACGAATCAAAAATGTTGATGTCTCTACTGAGTTCGAACTCGTGTCGTTACAACTAAGGGCAAATTTTGTTTTAAGTTGTAACACTCCTACGGGTAGAGCTACGAGGCCGGTTAAATCTAACCTCTTCGTCTGCGGGATGTTCTTCTCGACCATAACACACTAGACTCCAGCAGATATGCCGGTAAGCGCTGATAATTCATTGTTACATAAAACTGTACCGACATAGAGTCACATTGACCTAACAAGTTCGTCCTGCCATTCAAACTTGAGATCCGCATTAGAGATAACTTGACCAAAGTGAACGACATGCCTATTGCATAATAATCAACACTTACATTTAATGAAAACGGTTCCCTACTTATAACTACTATGTAGGTTTGTAGGTATTCACCTAGACAAATTTAGGACTGTGAAGATGGATACTTATCTACTTAATGTGGGTTATATTAATGTTAAGTATTATCTACAAATAAATTATATTTAATGATACTATTCGTTAATTGAGGGGTATATACTCACGTCCGATTTTGCATCAGGACTGTAATACACGAGGAGTAACGTGGTAACGACGTTGACAAAAAGTCCAATAACAGTGATCAAATTAGGGGCCAACCACAGCGGCGTTCGATTGACGAGGAAATTCCACCATGGCTGGAGAACCCGGTCCAACAGAGTTTTACCTTCGGAACTATATTTATGCTCACTAAGTCGTTTCAACTGTCCGGAAGACAGGAGTTTTTCCCGGTGGAAAAACATCGTTCCGCCTTTTCACCAACTGAAAACCGAGACACTCAGGAATCCGAGCGGATCAACATTGCACTCCGATGTTGATGCGAGGGAGGAAAAAAACACTGCGAACAACGTGGAAACCGCAAAACCGGGGGCGACGGACTGGATTTGTCAACTCGGGTTCTGTACGAGGAGGAGACAAGCGAGGGGTGCGGATAATTGGAAAATTACTAGGGACGAAATAACTTAGAGATGACTTGGAAATCGTACTTGAGATGAGAAATTGGAAGTAGGTGACGGTGGAGGTGACCTCAATCGCCTCTATCAGTGTTGCCAACACCCATCTTCATTATTCGGGTCATAAAGTCAAAGGCGAACTCGAAGAATCCTTCTTCCTGTGGAAGTAGAAGCGGATGGAATTAGTTCAGTAATTTGTTCCAGTTTATTGTAGTAGCGCTATAATCGATTTTTGACAAACAATTTGGTTTCCCATATCGACGGTGAAGTGGTGAATCCTCGTATCTCCACTTTTGGCCAGAACGAGTTTTTTCTTTCATTAATCTACCTATCTAATTGCCTTTTAGAGATTTTAGAGCTCCAGCAGCCGGGGAAAAAATTTGAGTGGTCGAAAAGTGAAGAAGAGGTTCCAAGTACAACATGGAAGTGATGGGGGAAGAATTTCGTTTTTTGACTCTCCTGAAAAGTACGAGTTTTGGAAATACGATTGTTCACCACTTCACCGTCGATATGTTGGGTTGGTCTGTCCTTCCCCCAATCCGAATGCATTGTAGCTCAAACGATAGAAGTCTGAAAATGTTTTTGCTGAGGTTCGCAGTTCAAATCTGAAAGAATACGAGGCACTTTTTTTCAACAATTAGCACCTTAAGCTCTCACGTGCTTAGTAGGTAGGGGTAAAGGTTCAGGGGTGGACAATGTCTATTTGAATTTGTTAAACATTGAATATGATTTTGGACGGATTTAATGAAACGTTAAACGCCTTTAAAAAAATCGCCATTATTAGGGATATGAACTTACAACTTCCTCCCAGTTAAGAGCCTCATCCACCCAACTGTGAAAATGTGATGACATCTCGATGAAATTGGACGTAGAGCTGTTGTTAAGGGAGATAAGTATATTAGAAGGATTCCGCTACACATTTTGAGCGCTAGTGTGTTTGCTAGCCGGTCTGACTGACGAGCTCCTCCACTCCTGTCTAAAACTGTGTGGATCTTTCATCCTTTTGTGATGTAGGATTTAAGCCAAAAGTCGCCAACAATCTCTGTAAATCAGCTGACCCATGAGGATCCCATTAGGTAATTAGCATCTAAATTATTTTTTCTAGATTGACTTCCATGTGATAGCGATAGCCCCTCTTCCCCACCTTCCATCATTGTGATGTTGTGATTGTAAATAATAAGCTACCTACCCTTTTAGGTATGAAGAAAGGATTAACGCTATTTTCTATTCTCCAGAATATTTAGACTACTTCTGGTGAGTCTGAACGTTAATTCGTATCAATGTGGTAGTTCGGTGAAGTGATTCAGAGTAGGTATGTCCCTTTCTTCGCGTATCTTGCGATTCGAAGCATCCATGCTGTCATTTTACTTGACTCTCGTTATATAATACCTGTATATATGATAAAAACGTGTTTGTAAATTGATAGTATTATCTTTTTTCGTCTAGAATATATCATATTTGAGATTACTGGTAACTGAATTTACTGTCAGTGTTGCGTGGGTGGATTGGTAACTTGGGCTTGACTCGTTCTCTGTTCACAGGTGTCTAGGTTGTGCTTGTTTGTTGTATCGAGTTTTCAACCGGACCGTTGGGATATCGGAGCTTCGTTCTTGGTTCGTTTTGTCATTCAACGGCGCGTTGGATTGTTGAATTATCGAAACTGAATTTCCTCCTCTCCAAGAAGAAGTGATGTTGAACAGGTGTCCGTCATGTCGGATAAAGACTGCGATGACCAACGGCCCCAGGGAGTGAACAGGCGTCGCTCGACCATCGTCAGTTTCTCGAAGGATAAAGATGAAATTAGCATCGATGGAGACAGGTATTATATTTATACCTTAGCATGCTCCTAACACCTTCCTACCAACGGGAAATATTCACGTAGAAGTTAGCTCTGTGTTTCCACTTTGGAGGTTTCGTTTATCTATAAGTAATGATTTGATTAGGACAACACAGTTTTCAAACTACGATGCTATTTCCGATGTGGTGTTGATTAGAGATCAAACTATTGAATAGTCTGTGTTATGAGAAAGTAATCCTACGGTTTGACGCTAAAAGATCATGCATTTTCCTTTGTACTAAAGACTATTATGTCTCTGTTTTACATTTATAAATACCTACCACATGTTCTGGAAGTGCAAATATACATTGCAGAACGGTAAAAATAAAAACCTACTTCATGGAAACTTGATAGGGTTATGTGGACCTAAAAGGTGAACGGTTATTGTAGTGGGAAGACCCAACGCCTTCAAAAGTTGAGTTTTTTTCGTTTCGATCGTGGCATATTTTAATGAACAGAATCTGTATTAAAGACTATTATGAATAGTAGACTAGAATAGTATTAAAGACTATTATGTCTCTGTTCTACATTTATAAATACCTACCACATGTTTTGAAAGTGCAAATATACATTGCAGAACGGTAAAAATGAAAACCTACTCCATGGAAACTTGATAGGGTTATGTGGACCTAAAAGGTGAAAGGTTTTTGTAGTGGGAAGACCCAACGCCTTCAAAAGTTGAGTTTTTTTTGTTTCGATCGTGGCATGTTTTAATGAACAGATAGTTTTCAAACCTGGTACCATTTTGTAAGCGACAGAGTTGCAAGGTAATGATTACTTTGAGTGATGATCAATGTTTAAATTAATTTTCGATTTGCGGTAGTATGCCATCCCATACACACACAAACAAGAATACAGACGATTTCTCGTGAGGATATATATTACAGATTGGTGAAATTGAGACCTACACCACAGAAAAATGGTAGGGTCACCTAAAACCTGAAATATTGTTGTCGTGAGAAGACCCGTTGGTACCTTCAAAAATGAAGTTTTTTCGTTTCGATTGTGACATTTTTCAATTAACGGATGGTTCTGAAACCTGGTACCATTTTAGTGTGCGAATGAGTTGCAACATAGTGATAACTTTGAGTAATGATAACTTTACATTATTACGCTGGTATTCTATTGTCCTGATCGCACAACTAGACTACAGACGATTTCAGGTGGAAATACATATTACAGATTGGTGAAATCAATCCACAGAAACTACGATAGGGTAATCTGGACTTGAAAGGTGAAAAATTGTTGTAGCAAAAAGACCCAGTTGATACCTTCAAAAGTTGAGTTTTTTCGCATCGATCGTGACATTTTTCAATCAACGGATGATTTTGAAACCTGGTACCATTTTGTAAGCGACAGAGTTGCAAAGTAATGATTACTTTTCATTATTACGCTAGTATTCTATTGTCCTGATCCCATATAACACAAACAAGAATACAGACGATTTCACGTGGGAATACAAATTACAGATTAGTGAAATTAAGACCTACTCCACAGAAACTAGGATAGGGTTATCTGGACTTGAAAGGTGAAAGATTGTTGTAGTGAAAAAACCTTGTTGATACCTTCAAAAGTTGGGTTTTTTCGTATCGATCGTGACATTTTTCAATCAACGAATGGTTTTGTGACCTGGTACCATTTTAGTATGCGATACAGTTGCAACGTAGTGATAACTTTGAGTAATGTTATGTTGTTGTTTCAATTACTTTTCACATTACGCTAGTATTCGATTGTCCTGATACTTCTACGCTCACAAACAAGATACACAGACGAATCCGACAGATAGTTACTTGAAGTAATGGGCATTCCCATTCCCAACGATAGTGTCATTAGTTTTCCCCATTCCTTATAATGGGAGTAGGAGTGTTAGTGTTATGTTTACTATTGACAGAAATCTCTTCAATGAATCGAATGCGCCCAGTACGTTCATCCATTGGCTCTCCCTGAGGTCAAATAAACTCTACTGAAAGAAAATACGTCAACACGTATGTGATCGTCCTAGCACATAGTAAAAACACACGAAGAACACGTACACCACGAAAGCGAATTTTCCAAAATGATTGAACTAAGTTTACCTATGTTGAATTGAGTTGAAATTTAAAGCACTTTTGTGCAAAATAACGCTGCAAATTCTTTCACTGGGGTTCATTATGACCTGGTTTGAATTGACAATTGAAATTGACCAATAATTGACAATTCAACTCGTAGAATATAGAGAAGCTGTTCTGTTACAATACACAAGTTATTTTTTGCTTTATTGATTACTAAAGATTAATCAATTCTCTCATTTTTATTCGAGTTTATTCGTTCTAAAATTGAATTTCGTTTCAGAGATGACGAATATTACCAGATGGCGCTGGCCCCCTACATCCAAACATATTTGGAGCATTCCGTCGAGACAGTGGAGTGTTGCGGGCTCACTTGGCCTGTCCCGTTCGAGAGGGCGTCCAGGAGGTCGTGGTGGGACCCGAGGTTCGATTCGGAGATACTCGAAGGCCAGTACAGGAAAAGCTCGTTCTCACAGATTAGACTCAGATTCAGGTATGTCTAACACCCTTACCACTGTTTCTACCCTCGGGTTGTTTTGTGTTAATGTAATAAGATAATCATTTTCACAAGTAGGTCTCATGGGCCTCAAGTATGTAAAAATTGGCAATATTGACATACGAAAATTTACCTATATCGACTACAATACCAAACAGTATTCGATCTGTTTGGATCAAAGAGCAACACAATATTCCAACAGCAGAGGTGGAAGTTGATTATAACACCACAGCAGCATTTTTTTCCGATATGGGATTGGAGGAATCCCTGGTCACTGAGACCACTGTGATCTATTGTGACACTTTCCCAGTTCCACTTCAGAATCTTGAAACAGCAGCGTTTGCAGATGACACTGATGTACTGATGACAGCAATAGTGAGTCAATTTCAAAACTCAATAAGTCCATCTCCAAAATCAGTCTTCGGACATCAAAGGAGGAAGATCTAATTGATTGAAGCCAAATCCGTACACTTTGATTTTGCTGACTGGAAGATCAACTGCATCTGTACATTCCTCAACAGGATCGCAATTCCCTACGTTAATTTAGCCAAAACCCGGGCATGACGCTAGATGTTCAGTTCAGATGAAAGGATAGCTTCAAATAGAAGAGGACTGAACTGTTATTGAAACTTGAAACGATGTGCTGACTAAATGACGGACAATCTTAATAAATATAATTCTGTCTATCAGTTCGATTTTGTTCAAATTTCGAGTTTCCGACGAAAGAATGATTTTAATGATTCCTACTTCGTTCGATCCCAATTTTCAGTCTAGTTATTCAAAAAACCTCAGAAAATTTGATTTTGCTGCTTTTTGTGAAAAAATTATCATTTAAAAATATTTCAGCTTATTCAATTTTTATTGTGCAAGGGGTGAATGGTTATTTCTTCACTATTTTCATCTGATTTCATTGATTAATAACTTTTTCTTGTTCGACCCTGATTCTAGTGTAGTTGTGCAACAAACAATGGAAGTTTTGGATTTTATATTGAAGGAAGGAATGGAGATGGTAATGGGCAATCCATTCAAGCACTTAATTTTAAAACTTATTTTCCTGATTCTGTTTTGATCGATGTTTTGAAGTATATTTCAGATATTTTAAATGTAATTAGGGGGGTTAATAGTGATTAATCGTTGTTATCACATTTTTTTCTAACAAAAAACTTCTCATGTGCACTAAAACTCGGAAATTTTGAATTTGATTTTGTGATGGGAACGAAGGGGCTGAAAGCCGATTCATTTAAACGATCCTCATGCCTACTAAAAATTCCAGCCAATTTTCGTGCTTTTTTGTTCAATTAAAACTTTGATCTAGTTTAAACAAATACTCATTAGTTGTATATAATAATTATATATGTTTATAAACATAATTATCTATGTAAATAAACATAATTATTATGTTTATAAGTGTGATAGTATTAAAATGTGTAATGTATTACCAATATTCTTTTAGTCGAAATGAATAATTTATTCCAGGGTTAACCCAGTGCACACTGACTATGTTGATGGGTGATTGTTTCTTTTCTCTCTCCTTGAGTGCAATTATAAGATATGGAGGCGCGAGGTGCCGAGTTTATATAATATATTATGCATATTATTCATAGATCAGTGATTTGCATAGAAGGGTTATTCTAACACAGAAATAATAAACCGTAATATTTTGCTTTGTGATTGGTGGGCAACATCGTTAAATTTGCAGGTAATATCCATTTTTCTAACTAATTCATCAGAAAATTCTGATCGCATTCGCACTCACTAGTGAAAGGCAACACTCAATCGAGCTAAGATTAGACTTTCGAACTAAAAAATTCATTTCTAGCTCTGTTTCTTAAGTAAAAAATTGGACGGTTGCATCAGAAATCATGTGTAATTTTATTCGGTGAACAATATGAGGTTGCCTGCCTTATCTGACACTGTGAGAAAGATTTCTCCTAGCTGATGCAACATTGACATAACTTTACCCGTTGGTTTTTCTATTTGCCCACAACTCGCTCCTGCAGAGTTTGCTCGGGTGTTTTATTTTTCGAAATTGATACGGAAACGTTCATTTCTTAAGAAGCTTGAGGTCAACTCCCTAGTGATCCGCCGCACGTGTATTTATACTGAAAATATATGGACTAGTTAAAGTCAGTCTAGTTAATTTTGAACTAGCAGATGTTGCTGAGACATTCACGTGAAAACTCCTGTCGTTTTAGCGAATTTTCGTTGGAAATGAAGGTATTGCAATGGCTCTAAAAATGTTGGATTACATTTCTTGATCGAAATCCGTATTACGATTCCGTTGGACAATTTTTGAACACATAAATTGGTCAAATTTCAAACAAAACAAAAACTGTACCGTACCGTGTACTGTAACAAAAATTGTACTAAAAACAATAAAAATAAATAAATAAATAAATAAAACCCGAAAACCCAATACTTTTTTTAAAAATCAAAATGTTAGTACATATTATTTAGTGGGGGCGTCGTTTTCAAGTAGTTTAGGACGCCGAATCGATTAAGATGAGTCCCAAATCATTCCAAGCTCATCTGACCTGGAAAATCTTCTTCTTTAAGGGTGAAGTTGGTTGAAAAGGATTGAAGAAAATGGGTGTAAATCCAATATTTCAGGATCAAAATTTGTCTTTTCTGTCATTTTTTAGGAGTCAAGTGCTTTTGATTTAATTTTAAATTGGAGACTCAATTGGTCTTTTGATTTATTGAGTTTTTGACATTGGCATTTCTTAATTTTTTCGTTACATCATCATGCGAGGAGGACTCCTTAATTTCTTCTTCCACTGATGATCTGTGGTTATTGGTGGACTTAACCTTACACACACGGAGTCTGACAATTTTGAAGCCACGTTGACAAACTTATTTTCTCGATGCAGAAAGTGGAATACACACATATTATTGAGACGAGGTCTCAATAGGATTCTAGAAGGTCCACCCTTCCCCACCACGTTTTGGCGAATGAGAGGAGAGTCTTCACCTCTCCCTCCTAATAACCCGAGGATCAATGGAAGCGTCCCCAGGTTAGAAAACACTGTGTAGCCAGCAAAGAATCACATGACACTCAGTCTCATCCTCTGCTCCACAGAACCGGCAGAGGTTGGTGTCAGATTTGCCCATTTGATGGAGATGGTATCTAAGTGGACAGTGTCCCGTTAAGAGCCCTGTTACTATACATATCTCCCTTCTACCTAGGCTAAGCAGCTCGATATCTCTCTTCCTGGAGAAGTCAATAAATTGCTTTGCTTGCCTCTGCTCCCTAACACGGAGCCAGCAGGAAACACTCTTCTTATTCTTGGAATTTGAAAAGCTCTCCATCGTGCCCAGGAAGGGTTCTTGACCCACTGGGAGAGAAGCAGAACCTTTCCTAGCTAGGGTGTCAGCTTTTTCATTCCCCTTTTATCAACAATGGAATAGGTAATTTAAAAATTGAATCAAATTTATGCCTAACATTAAACCATTAAAATTTGCAAAAAGCGGATAAAATGCTAGAAATAGAAAAGTAAAAAAATCCAATATCTTCGTTCGATAGACTGAATAAAAGAATATTACGAAGTACATGATTTTCCTGCAATAACATCGATAGTTGAAATTTTTGCACACAAATGTGCTCCAATTTCCATTCAATTTAAAATAAATGTAATGCTATAATTTTAGAAAATTCGCTCTAACGATCATGTTACATTTCTCTGTCCTTTTTTGTTTTCCAGGTACGCTCTGGTCTACTTGATCGTCCTCACGGTCTGTTGGGCGCTGTACCTCATGGCCCTGGGCGTCCTGGACAAGACCTACACGGACGCCTTCCCTCTAGGCCTCATCTACTTCTTCTTCGTCATCCTCTCCTCGCTGGTCCTTCTGTTCACGAGAACCTCCCTCTACCGCCAGTACACTCTGCCCGCTTCCGTGCTCATCACCCTCGCTATGTGCGCCCTGTCCCTCGCCTCCGTCTCCCAAACGCCGGTCCTCAGTCCCGCCAGTGACTTCGCCATTTGCGTTGAAATCCTCATGATAATCTACACTGTGATACCCCTGCCTTTGTATTTAATCGTGTTAATTAGTTCGGCGTATTCCGTCGTGTTTGAATTGCTCGGGGTGGGGTTTTGGCCTGCCAAAATTTGCCTTCACTTGAGTGTTCATTTGATCGGTTTGCACATATTTATCATGACGAACGTCAGGATGCGAGGAACGTTTATGAAAGTGGGCCAATCCCTCCTGGTCAGGAGACAACTGGAAATGGAGAAACAACTGAAAGAAAAGATGATACACTCGGTAAGACATATTACTTCAATATTAGTATGTACTTTACTACTTTTGACATTTTATGAATTTAACGGTCCAGTCCAAAAGTCGTCGTCTTTTGTTACTTGGGGAGCTTGGCGACAAACAGGAATAAAGTGTAGGTATGCTCTCGAATAATGGCTAGCAACCGAGCATTTTATGCCAATATAAAACTCTTCAGGAGTCGTGTTGTCTCCTGGACAACAAAGTCGAGGCTTTTCAGATCCCTGGTGAGGCCTGTGGTCTGTTACGGATCTGAGGCTTGGGTCAGGAGAGCTGAGGTAAGTAAAAAGACTGCTGGTATTCGAGAGAAAGGTTGTAAGAAGAATATATGGTGCAGTCAGAGAGGGTCAGGGTTGGAGAACCAGAAAAAATGCAGAAATTGGTGTATTGTTGAAGCATGAAGATATTGTCTGATTCATCAAGTCTGGGCGCATCAATGGCTGAGGCAAGTTGACCGCATGCTAAGGGGTCCCTGCCCAAATTGATGCCGCAAGCTTGGATGGAAACTAAGAGAGTAGGAGGTCTGAGGCGGATGACAGTACCCAGTGGTGGAGAGGTGTTCGGGAAACCAAGGGCCACATCAGCCTGTAGTGCTCTGTAGTTAGTATTACGTGAATCAGCGTTAAAAACCAGATAAAATTCATATGCCCCACTTCAGAGTTCACCATCATCCTCTATCTAACAATTTTGGGGTTTCGCAACTTTGCGTGCACGCAGAACCGGTTGCGCGCAATCAAAAAAATTGGATGAGGGGTCAAATTTTCATGAAATGTTGGGTAGAATCCGAATCTGCAATAAACAATTCGGGTTGCCGTTTGAAATAAGAAAGTTACCTAGTGTCAATTGCGCATGGTTGCGCAGTGCGCAAATATATCATTTGAGATCCTTGAAAAAAATGTATATAAAGATTTTAAAAAAAAATTGTTTTTCACTCCCATTTTTACGATTTTAGCAGGGGGGGGGGGGGGGGGGGGGGACAACTTGTGGGGCACCCTGAATAAACGTAAAAAAATGAAATACCTACAAAAAATAACATTTAAATTGAAATTTTAAATGTTAATAAATATCATATTTAATGAAGATGATTGCCAACTAGCGGCAGTTTCAGGAAAACTTGGAGCACATAGATGGAGCAGTTTGTAGAGGTGATAGTGTTCACGCTGCAGGAAATAACCTCATCCAGGTTTTGTGCTGCTCGGGTAGAAGACAACTTGTGTTCCTCCTTTCCTTTTCACCATGATTTCTTGAAGACAATACCTCATTAAATTAAATCAATGAAAGTGGTTGAAAGAATTATGGAATTGGTTGCAAAATTGCACTGGAAAAAGCTATATACTGGAATACACCCCATAACTCAAACGAAGTTTCTATAGCATCCTCAATGTTCTCCGATATAAACACAACCCCATCCTTACAAAAAAAATTAATTTAATGAATGTTTGTTGTTTCTCAACCTTCTTCCATTTTTTCAGGTGATGCCTCAAGATGTTGCCAGGTGGCTCCTTGAAGAAGAAGGCGGCCAATTCGTCAGTGATGATATTGACTCCTTGTTCAGACCGTTCAACATGAGCTGTATGAAAGTACGATATTTTCTTATTCCATGGTTTTATTATAGGCGTATGACGCCCAATTTGATATTGACGTCTTAAAAAGAATGAGATGACGTAAGAAATAGTTTCCTTGCAGCTGTAGTTGTATAAGAAAAGTCTTAGAGGGGGTTTTTAGAGCCCCAAGGCTCTAATTGATCAATATTTAAGTAACTATCTTCGTTAATCATTGCAATATTCAACGTATTAATTATTCATCTTGTTTAAATTCCACTTCCCTGTGTTTCTTGTAGAAAAAGTCATCAATATTAAATGATTATAATCGATTACAATGGTTTAGTATTGAATAATAAACCAAAAAGTATTTAGCTCCAAATCGATTGAGCTCATCGTCATTGGTATGTGTGTGTACTATTTTCAGGATGTAAGTATTCTCTTCGCCGACATCGTTGGATTCACAAAAATGTCTTCGAACAAAACCGCCTCGCAACTTGTCACCGTCCTCAACGAACTTTTCGAGAGGTTTGACGAGCTTTGCGTTCACAATGGTTGTGAGAAAATTGCGACTCTCGGCGACTGTTACTACTGCGTTTCCGGGTGCCCGACCGCCCGTCAGGATCATGCCCAGTGCTGCGTTGAAATGGGGCTGGGTTAGTACTGAAAACAGTTTTCAATGTGTTTCAACTACCTGCTTATTTATAAGTTGAATGATACGTTCTAACCCAGGTCGATACTGGTTAAGGAATGTTGGAAAATGCTGAATACCCTGGGAAAAAACGAGTTTACCTTGGAGTGGGTACCACCAGGAAGGCATCAATGTATTGCATTGGGATAGAACCCGTTTAGGGTTCAGCTTAATCCTAAGTGAAATCCTAAGTAAGGAAGGAATTCAAACAACAGTGGGAAAACATCCCAAAACAGAAACACGGAAAGCTGTTAATAAATTCATCCCAGATTTGGGATTTTTTATTTTGAGATAGGTATTTATTTGAAAATTTGAACATAAACTAAAAAATTATTTAACAACTGCGAATAGGACTATCAAGTTAATTTACACTCATACACCTATTAGAGTTTTTAGAGTGGTCGCCCACTGGACCCTAGATAGGACCCATTCACTATCCTGAATCACTAATCATGTGACATCAAGCCGCCGGATGTAGTTTTTGAGTAGATGTTGAAGCGCTTCTGTGCTTATGTGCGCATGAATTCGCTTTTCGTGTTTGATTGCTTACTGGTTCATCACTTCGCTCACTTTTTCCATATTAAGGTCACGAGGGAGGTCGTCATTACGAATGTACTAGGGAACATGGACGATACTCCTTAGCACTTTATTCTGAGAAGTTGAATCACCTTGAAGTTGGTATTTTTTGTGAAGCCCCAGAGCTGTATACTGTACTTCCATACTGCTTTCAGAACTTGCATGTACATTAGGAGTCGATCATGCATGGAAAACTAAATGCCTACCAAGAACTAATACAATCTTCTAAACTTTATCTTCAGTTCTTCCTTTTTATTCTTGACGTGCTCTTTCTATTTTAGTTTGGTGTGAACAATCATTCCCAAGTGTTTGGTGGTGTTAGCTGTGGATATGACACAATTCTAAGGCCCGTTTTCACTGAAAGAATGAAACGATTAAACCCGAAGAGGTAGAAAATTAATGGAGTTCACCGCTTGTTGTTAACAACTTCTAAACGCCTAGAATCCGTTAAGTTGAATTCGTCCATTTTATCATAGTTGGACGACTTTTGTGTGCAGTTCTGATTTCACCTTGTTATGATAAGTTCAGGCGAGTTGGTATTGGCTGTAGTTTATGACGACTACATTGATGAGGGAGATTTAGAAAGAAATGCAAATTGCAAAAACTTATTCAACTGCAATTGTGAACATACAAGTGTTATTCCTGCCCAGATACGTATTGATTTTCTTATGGTTGGTAGATATTTGTTGATAGATGTACTTCTGCAGAAAGGTGGCGAGTATTCAACAGGCGTGCTCCTCAATAGTGCAACTTCTGACTGTCATGTCTTGACATATCAAGAAGCAAGGGTAGTGCTTCAGATTGAAGTAGAAATAGCCTCTTCACTCATCAGATAGTTAGATGCCCATAAGCATACACGCTCTTTAACAGCCAAGCAAACTGGAAAATGACATACAAACGTTTATGAGGAGGATGATAGCACATCATCCTGTACTCCCACGTACAAACGGTAGTTACTAAACTTCCCAATGTCCTGCACAAAAATTATTCCTTGAAATTCGGAAATAAGATTATTATTTAGTTATTAAAGTAGAAATGGGCGTAGGTCGTTGTGTTTACGAGTTTATTGTCCAACTTTTACTTGTACAGTTTTTCTAACTCCCATTTGGTAAATTTAGTTATTCCAAACAGGTAGCCCTAATGATCTGATGATATATCTCCTGGTTTCCACATGGCCAGTACTTAAATTTTGGCTTGCCAGTCTGATCGACTGCTCAACCTCCTTGCTTTTTCCACAGATGTACACATTTTCCAGTCAGATCAAGCGAATTTCCTTCTTTAGTAGATAGCAAGTGTGGTCTCTCTTTTGGATAGATTATTCTGATAATATTAGTATTTTATTCAATTTATTAATCTTGACTGATTTATTTAGGTATGATCAAAGCAATCTCGGAATTCGACGAAGAGAAACATGAAGACATCAACATGAGAGTCGGTGTCCACACCGGGACGGTGCTTTGTGGTATCGTCGGTCGAAGAAGATTCAAATTCGATGTTTGGGGTAACGATGTAACACTCGCGAACAAAATGGAGTCATCCGGCCGACCTGGACAAGTTCACATTTCAGAAGCAACGAGGAATTTCCTGGGTGACTTGTACATTCTCGAGAAAGGGGAAGAATACCACGGTTAGTACCTATGGTTAGAGTGGTAGTCAATTTGATCATCCGTTATTTTTGGATAATCGTTGTACATACATCCCAATGGTTTATAGCAATCATTCACGATTACGAAACTTATTAATTTTTTTCTGAAGGGTAGTAGATTCTTTATTTGTTCAACGATTCAATGCTACTTATAACCCCTCTGCATGCATGGATAAATACACTCAATAGCAACTGAATTAGAAGATGGGGAAGATATAGTCACCTTCAAACCCCTCAGCCCTTTCTCCTAAGTGGCTCCTCTTCCCTCTCTACCTTTTCCCCACTAACAGGAATTTTCCCCGTTTCATTTTCTTTGGAAATGATAAAAACGGAGTAAAATAGAACGTTGTCTGTATTTCACGAAAATAATGAGTACACGGTTAAATCGATTTCGAACGTTAGCTCATCATCACTGGCAAGCATGGACTGTGGAAGTACATCACAGATAGCACATCTTATATAGGTCCAGGTGAAAGGAGATTGAATTTGAAGCACAAACAGTAACATTATCGAGAAGGGGAGCCAAACCTACTGCAAAAAGGAACCCACCAACCGTGAAATATTTTGAGGAACAACTTCAATTAAATAGACCTATCACTCTTTTCTTTCTCCATTTTTAAGTACTGTTTGCTCCTCTTCCGTCTCTACCTTTTCCTCACTAAGATGAATTTTCCCCCTTTCATTTTCTTTGGAAATGATAAAAACGGAGTAAAATACAACGTTGTCTATATTTCCACGCAAGTAATGGGTACTCGCTCTTGCAAAAACTTGACAATTGTTGCCACCAGAAAGATTTTAACTTGGTGACCTTGAATGGTGTTTCAGGGCTTGACACGTTTTTTATTGTGAGTAGAAAACACGACATCATAATCGAAGACACAACTCAAGCGACCATCACCTCACTCACGTCCAACACTTTGATGACGACGGAACCTTCTTTCGAAACAGCTCTGATGTCCCACGCAGACTCCCTCGTTACCGCTGGTTCGCAAACCCGTAGCGCCAAGTCTTCCTCCCACGTCAATTGCACTATATCACCCTTCGACACCATAACTGATTCTCGGTAAGCCTTGGTCAACTTCTGTATTTCTGATTAACCCTGATGTGGTGGGTAATTGAAGACCTGGTTATGAGCCGTTATTATACAGGGCGTCCGAGAAAGATGCAACCAAACTTTATAGATCGATTTTGTAACTAATTAGCTACGAAACTTGCCTCTACAGTAACTTTCGAGAAAAACTACTTTCTATAGTAATGAGCCTAGAAAGCTGAAATTTGAATGTTAATTAAAACATACAGAGATCAACGATCAGCTGAAGGCTCTTATGAATATTTTCGTTCCTAATCGATCTGTCCAAAAGTGATACAGAATCGCCAAAAAGCGCTTAAAACGTGGATTTTTAATCTATATTTTCCAGATTTGCTGCTCCGCAAATATGTTTTTGTATAGGGTTTTGTCTCTTGAGTTTCATAGTGCTAACTCCGCTTATTGGAACGTAAGCAATCGTTGAGGTATGCAGAATTGCGAATTTTCATTGCCGAAAAATGAAGGAACTCTCTTGCAGTTTCCTCTTTTGACTTAACAATCCCAAACACGTAAATTTTGAAAAAAAGTACTTACATATAAAAAAAAACGTACAAAAACATGTAAATTTGGGAGACAAAAACTACATGAATACTAGAAAAAAAATTACTTACAAAGGACCTAATAAAGGTTTAAATGTATACTAATATAAACTTCTGTGTGTCCTACAACTTTTGTGATTTTTTGTGAGTCTTTGATTCAAAACTTGGATGTTTTATTAACATCTATAGAAAGATCTCCGATCATAACTAGCTGTCACCATCCGCCCCTTTGAATAACACATGTGAATGAGCTTAACTGTTCATCGTTCCCGCTTTCACGTTAACATCGAAACGAAGGTGTTAGTGTCATTTTTGATCTCCGGCCCCTTGTTTATCATCTCCGGTCGGCATGAGATTCTTCTTTCCGAGTATTCGAGTCAGTTTTGTCAGTGCAAGTGCCGGATCAAAATGTTCAAGTTAAGAAATCGCGAACTCGCAGGTGTTTTACTACATTCTAGCGTCAAAGACGTCGATGCTGTTAAGAAGAGAAATACCAGCCGGATTTCCGTTTCTGACGGGGATTATGAATAGTTCGCCCAGTCGAAGCTAAAATGGTAAAGTTTGGGTTTCCGGCTCCATTAATATGGAAAATATTGATTTTTAAGCGGTTTTCGACGATCTTGGACCAGTGTGTAACGTATAAACAGCCAGGTTTTAAGTTTTTCATTATTTCATCAGATTCTCCCTATAAAGGTGGTGGGGCCCTATTCGTGATGAACACAATTAAAAAGATGGATATCAGGAATTATTTAGCTACTGATAACAATATGTATGAAAATTTATAAACTTAGTAAACATTTTCAGATATTCATCATGATTCAATTCAGGTTTTTCTTCGTTTTATATGCAAATTATATGGTGCGCTGACATATATCCATCGTGATCGTATTGAGATTCCGTGATTCTTGTCCTCAATAAGAACTGAGTGATGTGGAAGCCAAACAAAGGACGTACGGTGCAAACAAAATGAGCCAGAAAGGTTTCGTCGGTTTTTTTGTTTTTGCAACGAAACATCGACTTGACCGTTATCGCTGGTCTCTGTGCCTGGAATTTGGAGTCAGATCGGCCTGCCAGTGGTGGCACAGTTTGAATTCCAAATGCGGGAGTAGAAATGGAGCCTATTTTTATATCATCGAGGTTGGACAATACAAGATAGGGAGGCTCCAGGGAGGAATTTAGATAATGTACCTCTGATTATGTCACACATTCGTAGATCAGTGCTTTACGTGGAAGGGAAAACAGAAATAATAAACTTCTGTGGAATCATTTTCAACGTTTTTTCATCAAATCCAAGTCCTTTTATGGCCTGGATGCCGTACGTCGTATGGGTATGCAGTTTTGTAATCTAAGCATCTTGAAACATCAAATCCTTTTTGAGGATTTTCCAAACAGCATTTGAGGAGAATTATAAAACATTTTTGGCTGTGGGATTACAAAAGGTTTATTGAAAATATTAAACCAAACAAAGCCAACTGGTTAACTATTGACACGAATCCCCAACGTTTCAGTATTCTAGTAAGAGTTAAATAACAGCATGTCCAGGAAACTCTGCCAGTGCAGCTTAATCAACGATAATGTGTTCAATTGAAGTTTAATTAAAAGTCCCTTGTTATGTTGCAGATTATTTTCTGAGATCTCAACAACCCCATCTCCGCCCAGCAATCTTCCTCATCTCCTTTGCCTCGCCGAAACGCCTCCTGAAGACGTGAAAGCCACATCGCTGCCTAACGTCTTCGCTCGAGAGACCAACGGCGGTGGACGAACTTCGATATTGGGTAGTGGTCCACTACTATCTCGCAAACCGCTCCCCTCTTGGAAATACTCGAGGCTGAAACTAAACAGCTTAGGTATATTTCCCTGTAGACTAGAACTGTGAGCGTGTCCGCTTGTTTTCTTTCGTTCTGCCCGCTTTGTAAAGGCCTAATCACTCCGTCGCAGGAAATTTCGCAATGGGACTCAATTCTTTGAAAAGAAGTTGGCACACTTAAATCCTTGGAATTGTCTTACACCTACCACTTAACTGCATGTTGTTAAAATGTAAGTTATGACTGAAAATTGTCTAGCTCTTTGTATCTCAAGAAACCGTTTAGCAATAGAGAGTTAAATAGATGTTGAAGCAGATTGATAATTGAGGATACTGCGTGAAGGGTCCTGCCATACATCAATTTCGTTTTCTTCACGTAACTCATAAACTCTTCCAAGAAATGTCCACATGAAATGTAACTAATGCTGTGCTCCCAAAAACACTTTCAAACGACGTTTTTGGAAATTTTCCCCGTTCAAGTTCATTTGTGGCACTCTGAACCCACAAATCATCTACAACCTTAACAGCTTTTTTGCGTTATGTAAGCAGTTAGTAGTGTATACGTTATTGATTCTGTTTCGGAAATAGGCCAGGCAACACAGTTTCTAGCGTCATTAATTTCCAGAAAGCTGGAAATGGTTTTAATCTCATCTTTTTTTTTTTTTTTTTTTTTTTTTAATGTAAAAAGAGTATTTTGAAGTTTGCAACATTGTTGCACGAAGGGCGTTCCTTAAACCTCGACATTTTGGGACTTTTGTTAAGTTTTTTTTTGCTAATAACTCCCAAACGAAGCATATTTAGAACGTATTATTCACTAATAAATTGAACAACATGAAATTCTGCTTCAAATGAGTACCTTATAGATATATGAAACTGTGACCTTTACGGTGGGAGATTCTAGAGGTCGAATAATGACCGTTTTTCCCATTTTCAAAAAAATATCGGGGTTCTGATGTTTAAACTTGTTTTTGTAATGTTGAAGGTATGCTAAGTAATAAATCACAGACGATTACAGTCTACTAATCTGTTGTTAGAGAGTTAAACTGTTTAGTTCTAAAAATTGCTAGTAGAGTGCATTGGCATCGATCATTCATTGCTCATTCTCGTACAAGATAAGTTTGAGGTAATTTGTGATTTACCAAAGTAGGACTTCACAAGCCTATACATACTGCCTGCCAACCGATATAGATAGATTTCGGTTTATTAATTCCCAAATGAATCTAAGCTATTGAAGAGGTATGTGTTTTTATTGTTGTGTGACATTTCAAACAGATTTGAACAATAATTGATGATTTTATCTTCTCTGAAGATATGGACGAACGGTTCAAAACTTGACGTATACAGGTTCAGTAGAGATGCAAAATCTTGTGACAGTTTGGCACAAAACAATGAAAGATAACGTCTGTTAACACTTTCAACGCGGATGATGGCAAATGACATCATGACAATTTTCGTCACTGACGGGTGTTGTCATATGACATCATTGGCTCATCTAGCTTTTCCAAACTTTGAAAATCCTACAAAGGCTAGGTGCTCATTTGAAGCAAAATTGTATGTATTTTAATTTAGGAAAGAAAAACCCTTTCTAAAGGTGCTTCACTTGGTAGTTATTATAAAAATGAAAAACTGAAAAAAGTCATACAATTTTGAGGTTTTCCGGACAGCCGTCATGCAGTGCAAGTGGACGATAGCACGTAATAACACTCCAACGATATCTGTACATTAGATCTGTAGAAAGTTCATAAAAATAACTGTTTGAACCCTGTATGTGGGCGTGTCGGAAGCCCTGCAAAAGTAATATCAACTGTTCGTTTCTACGACCAATTGCTTTATTTTATTTTCTGAATTGAGCTCATTTGCAACGGCTTCCTGCGACACAGTGACTTACGTCTTTCCAGTGCAGTTTGGAGATTTCTCATCAACTTTGCGGTTGTTTGTAGGCACAGCCGTGGCACCAGCTGTTTTGGATACCTTACGGATTTTGAGCCGATGTTGAGAAAAAAGGTCTGATCTCATAAACAACCTCCCCCCCCCCCTCTTTTCATCATTTTCTCTTGGATTCCCCGAAATGTTTGACGAAAACCTCGTCTTCTCATTGGAGTTTACTTCCCGTCTTCTCATGCCTCATGTTCAACTTTGTCCTGCCCCTCTCTCTATGTACCTATTACATACTTGTCCATATTTCTTATTTTCAACTGTTCCCACTTTCCTTCTGATTACTGATGGTATTTTGAGCACACCCTCCCAATATCCAATGTGTTTACTTCCTTTCTATTGTTAACATTGATGCAAGTTGACTGTTCCATTTCTTCAATTTTTCAATTAGTGAATTTTTGTACAAAACGAAACTATAGGGAAGGTGCATGATATAACTTATTTATTAGTTTAGTTTCTTTGAATCATTTTGGAGCACACTGAGTCGTACTAGGGTAATACTTTTGCTTTCCCACTACGCCAGTTAGGCCTGCCGCAATTTCATGTGGTTTGGTGAAACCCAGAAGGGATTTGGGAATGCCCACTAATGAGCGGCCAGTTTGGTGCCGCTGAGTTGGGAAATAAGGCTTTGGCCAAGTGAACGCCCAAGAGGCGCATCATACCCTGCTGAAGTGAATAGCGTACAAGCGGTTTTCTGGCACTACAAACATAGATTCCAACTCAGATTGAGTCCCTGAATGTTTGGAGATTCATAGTGGAAGTCAGAAAGTATTATGAAGTATGAAATTTGAAGTGTGATTCATATACAGACTAAGTCACTCGCGACAAAGTTATGGAAACCCATTTCAATAAAAACGAAGTAAAATAGATCGTTGTTTATATTTCCACAAAAATAATGAGTACACAGTTAAATCGATTTCAACGGTTAGGTGATCATCACTAACAAACATGAACTGAAAGTACATCACAGACAGCACATCTTATACAGGCCCAGGTGAAAGGAGATTGAATCCTATTGGCTCATGGAAGTGAAAGGGACGGGGAGGACCAACCAATGCCATTTAAGGCATTGCAGAATCCACGACTTGTTTTTCCACACTGCCGGCCGTTTCTTACAAACTTGTTCGCGCAGTGTTGTAATAGAGAACTCTCACCGTAAGCCTCTTTTAATAATTTATAGCACTCTGTTGGGATTTTTTTTCAGTTTCACGAGGAATTTCACATTGATAGGTTGTTCGCGTTCTCGTCACACATCGTTTCCGGCGTAGGAGCAAAAACACTTTTATTTTAAATTGCTACAGAGAAAAAACTACTTCACCGCTAGACATGTGTTTTCGTACTGGAATAGTTGACCCTTCCAGCTGTACAACGGTGCATTAGGTTCCTGCCTACCCTCTCCTGGAGGCCGTCTGCGTGCGCAGTCTCTTTATCGAATAGCCACACCTCATACATGGATATGTGATTTTCATGGAAGGACACTCTAATCCAGAAGGAATAAACCTCTGTGTAATAATTTCCACCACTTATAACCCACCACAAGCAATCGTAATTCGATTAGTTTTTTATGGTCGTGGCTGTTATATTAATTTTCTTTGCTCAATGCTTACGTTCACGTTCATGCTTATGTTTACGTATTTAAGTATTATTTTTAGGTAGTGTAGCATAGCACAGACTCAGTTAAAAAATTATGTACAGACCAGTGATACCTGCCTCACTCAGAAATAATGAACCTTAATATTACAATTTTCGACGTTTTCTTTTCTCCTGATCTGCTGGGCACTCTATTTCCCATTCGAATTGCATCTTACGAATTTTAGCTATTGCACCTACCTATCAAATGCACTTCAAATTTATATCTCCACACACCCACTTTTACAGTCTCTCTGCTTGCCAACCCCATTATTATACGTTACCTCTATATGAAACACTCTCCCATTATATCTGCTCCTGTCGTCATCTTGTTATCACGTTGTTGTTTCATTGGCAAATGTAACTAATGAATGCCTGTTTGACGTTCTTTTCAGATGTTGAAAACGGTAAAATTCAAAAAACATATAAGGTTTCATCGTCTGGAGAACCGTCGCCCGTTGAAAAGGTTCTGGTGTGTATTTAGTTCATTTTTTATAAAATTTTGTCCTCGTTAAGTTAATTCCTACTTTGTATGTTGCTTGTTAGAAGTAAACGTTAAGTGGGAGTGGAACGTTGTGTTCATTGTTTTGTGCTAGTTGCCGATTTGTTGATGGAAAAACCAGCATCTTAGTTATAATGGGTTAGCAATGGTAGCAGAACATTGGACCCAATTTTCTTTTACTCGCACATTGCAATTCTTTATTACATATAACTCTGTTTTACCTAGTGATTACTGCAGTGAATAGTACTCTCTTTTTTTAATTAATTCTACATCTTGCTAGCAGTTTTTGTGACAGCATTGGTTTTTAGGCTGGCTCTGCTATATCGCTTGGATTTGCAATAAGTTTTGGTGTTGGATAGCTAACTTCACCATTTTCCAGACTGAACTTTTGTTAAAGGCCTGTTAACATGACTGGATTTCGGACCCAACGTCGGCCCCAATCTTCGGTAGACCCTGAAATCTGGTAGTGTAAACTATCGTTCCTAGCCACAATTTGGCGGTTTTTTGGGGTTCCAGGTCGGGAGTTGGGAGAGATTTCCATCGGATTTAGAGTGGAAAGGTGGTGACAGACCAAAAACTGGTCAGGGTGGGACGCTCAAGAATGCAGAGTTTCTCTGTCAGGATGAGGGGGGAGAGATCAGGACCAGGAACGGAAACGGGTAGTGTAAATCGGGATTAAGTTCCTGTTTTGCTACTTAGTTGTACATCACAAGTGAAGCATTTTACATCATCCTAGTAGTCGATTATCAGATCTGTCCTAATTTGAGTTAGGCAGCAAGTTCTGTCCTTTGATCTTGGCTGCCTGAGATTAATTACTCTCTTCTATGCAGAAGGATTGCTGTCATTCTAGCGGCAGATTCTGAAGAGATCCTTGTGTTGGCTCTGAGTACCTGAGACACAATATTGATTTGGGATTGTTATGGATTCTTCGTTGTTAGAAGCTGGAAAGATGCAACACCGTGCTCCGCATTCTATGTAGAGCTGAATTCTCCGTATCCATGGTTCATAGTTCATTGGGAAATCTTTACTACGGGTATTGCTGTAGCTACATCAACTATGGATTACTCCTGAGGGGTAATTCCTTCAGAGATAAATGTATTCTTCTGGCGTAGAAGAGAGCTCTGCAGATTACGGCCACTGCTGATTTGAAACCTAATTCATACCTCTGATTCGTCGGTTGAGAAGACCTCGCTGTTTTTGGTCTCAAACAATGTTTACCAGGTTTTGTGAATCATCTTTATGATGCGTTGCCTTGTTCAGCTTTTGACAACCCTAATTCATAATGTCATCCATTTGCGTAGCTTCACTTTCGAACTCCTCACCTGCCTAACTGTAGTTCTTAAAGGAGAAGCCAGTCAGCTACTCCTGAAATTGATTCTTTTAAATGAGATGTTATACTCTATTTCAGAATGTTTTCACATTTTGTGTTTATGATTTTGTTTAAAATAATCTATTTGTACATTTTATGTTTATCTACGTAATTGTTTCTAAAATTACGATAAACATTATTATTAAATGTGCTATTGTTGGTTAATGGTTCATTGCATTTCATTGTAAGTCGGTTTTACTCTGCAATCCTGGCATGTGGGAACTGTGGATGTTCAAATAATTTCAAGCTTAATTTGCACCAAGCTCCATTGTTGGAAAATGTTATCAGGTATTCAGTTATATTGACGCAAGTCACAACCCAAATCTTGTAAGAATCAGAAACATGTTCTTTTGGTGTAAATCCAGCTTCAAATGATGTTCAAATGATTGCAGTACACATCATGAATTCATATTATGCATGGCAACACTCAAAACTATGTTGCATTAGTATAGCTTAGATTAGATGTTATAGAGAAGATGGCACATAATTGTGAGTCATTTTACCTGAGAAACCCTCATCAACACATTTGACTGATTCAACTCCATTCTTCTAGTGGAGGCTTAAAGGTGGTATTGCCTGGTGTAGACACATTTCTATTTGTAAGCTGTTGACAATAGATGCCATGCTTAGTTGGTGCTCCTCTCATACGTGGCCATAAACACCTCAGGTGCCTCTCCTCGTCTTGAGTGTGATTTTTAAGAAAACAAAAGAATCAATTCTTTTTCATGTAAAAAAAAAAAAAAAAAAAACAGATTCGGAAAGCATTCAGTAGAATGAATTTTGTGTGGGAAAGTCTGTGCAATTTGGTCAGCTGCTACTGATTTTTTAAAAATACGGGGTCAGTATTTGGAATAGAGATGTTCGATATTTCTGTAGCGGTGACAAAGTCACGGTCTCTGTCACCGCGTCTCCGAATATCACACGGCAAAACGGTGACAGCGCCCCATTTCATTCATTTCCACTCTCTGTCACCGATATGCCAGTCACCGATATTTCCTTGTCGCTGGAACCGAAGCCACCGATATTTGTAAGTCACTGGATCGCATATCTCTGATCTGGAATTGCATGAGCTGAGGTACTGCACATTTTTCCTTAGTTAGCAATAGCTGCTACACACTCGAGCCTTACTAAACGTTTAGGATTAGATGCACCTCTGATTATCCCCCGTCAGTAAACATACCAAGATCTCTGAACCACATAAGAGAGAAGCACCAATTAGTTTATGTACTAGAATGCCATGATTACTACGTGTTCGTTCATGTGCTTGTCCTACTAAAACCACTGTGCCGTTTTTTTTAGGCCACTAACAATCAGCTTGAGGTCCCCAAAGATGACCTTAGTTTTTGCCACTCAGTAAATAGTAGAAAAGATTCCGGCATAAGAAGTTGCAATAGTAGACGGAGCAGTATTCAAAACCAGGTTAGTCCAACATATCTTGTGTTGGCCAATTTGTTTAATCAGTTTTACAGCACTAATTAATTTTATTTTATAAACATTGAAATCGTTTTTTCCCTTTTATAGATCTTTGCTCTTAACGGAGTTCAAAGTGACCTCATGAACCATAGGGTTAGTGGGTACTATACGTCGAGTCAATCCTCACTGAACGGTTCTTTCCAAGGTACGTTCATAATTCCGTGTCACCCCTTCAATTTTAAAGAAACAATTTAAAGTCATTTTAAAGATTTACCTTTTCACGTTTGGGAGATTGAGGATTATTTTAGTTAATCTGGCCCTCGCCGAACGCCTCACTTTTATTTTTTGATTCAGTTGCGAATGTTTCTCTTTCAGGAAAGTACAAAAACGCTTGTAAGCTGCCTGCGCCGTTGACTGATTCGCTGGGCGCTTGTTTTCAAAAAATTAGGAAACAATCCGATTTGCAACTCATCCGCTGTGTTCAGGTACGTTACGTAGAAAAGGTGTTGGTAAATAAACTGCCGATCCCCATGGTAAAAAGTGTAATTAATTCTTGTAAATCATTAGACCGTACGAAAACGGTTTTGTAATGATATTTAAATTTGTTTAACAAAAATTACGATCAACGTAAGATCAGAAGTGGGTTTATCAAATTTTGAATAAATTATTGGTAAAATTAGTTCAATCTATTTAGGAGCATTTAATGTGCACATTTGATTTACCTTAATAGGGGAATCTAATTTCACCAATAATTGATTGAAGATTTGATATGGCTTTTTCTTCTTATGTTGATTTATTCAAATTGAAATGAAATACCTAGGTCCGATTTATTGATGGGGTAAATACCAGGAAAAATTGAAGAAAACTCTCCAAATTATCTCAATAGGGTACCTACTAATATACGTGTGAAATCGATTTGAACGAACCCCGAGCCAATTAGAGCAACCTATGTTTTCCAAAATGCCCAAAGGCAGGTCAAAAAATGTATCATTATATGCATGTGGATTTTTCATATTTTTATTTTTATTTTTGGCTTACTGAATCGATTTGAGCCGGTCCCGAGCCCATTAAAGGCACCTAGTGTCCAAATCGGGTTAATTGGCTCCAAAAATGGTCTAATTATGACAGGAATGTAACAAGGATTTCACGTTTGCGCATGGGAGCTTTCATCTACCATGTTTTCGCCATCCCGGAGTTATCGATTTGTAACAAGGATTTCCCGTTTGCTGAGAAAATAAGAGGTTCGTCCCAATAAAGAGGTCATTACCTGTTTTCAACTGCGAGTGGAATTTTTGATTTTGGAGACAAAAAATTTTTCACACATGCTCGGTAATCAGGAAGCAAAAAATGTATCATTATATGCATGTGGATTTTTCATATTTTTATTTTTGGCTTACTGAATCGATTTGAGCCGGTCCCGAGCCCATTAAAGGCACCCAGTGTCCAAATCGGGTTAATTGGCTCCAAAAATGGTCTAATTATGACAGGAATGTGGGGAGCTTTATACCATGTTTTCGCATATTCTTTATGCGAAAATAAGAGGTTCGTCCCAATAAGAGAGGTCATTACCTGTTTTCAACTGCCACATGCTCGGTAATGGTAACTGATGTTCCAACAAGTCAACCTGTCCAACTCATGTTCTCATGAAGGAGCCGATGACAGTGGTTGGACTGCTGTAGGGTGGAACGGCACTGAAGGTCTCTACGAAGACCAAATCTCTGCTACCACCCACACTCGCACAGCATCAGCACAGTCTCGATGGCCTAAAATGTAAAAGATGCTCCAATCGAGAAAAGATCACATTAACGTCCCTAGTAGTGGCAAAAAGAATTGTTGTCTGCATAAGACATAGGGGTGGTTTTCCTAGTCCGTTATTTCACTTGGGGTCTCCCATCGGTCTATAATTTGTTCCAAAGTTTTCGTGGACTGTTACAGCTCTCTGCATCATCTCTTATCAGAGAGAAACATTTTTGTTCTGACCTACTGAGATTTCGTGGCAATATCCCAGACTGTACAATAGGTATTTTTAAAACTTGATACTGGCATAAATCAGGGATAAAAAATAAATATTGATGTTTTTCTGTCAATTATTCAGGATAACAGCAAGTCGGAGAGAAATTACTTCGTAACGCCGCCGTTGAAGCGTTGGAGCTTGTTATTCAAATATCCAGACATGGAGAAGGAGTATAGAGAGAAGGCTCACAGAGCGTCACCACGTGGTGCCAACTATTCTCGTACTTTAGCTACAGCCCGTTTTAATACTTACTTCGACATCACGATATCGTTCATCGTAAGTAAGCATGGTTACATCGTACCGTAATACTTGTAAATATCACCACCATGATTGTTTATTGAACTGAATACCATTTTAATTCTTCGATTCCCCTATATGCGCTGAAATGGGAAATTTGAAGGTTCATCAAAACAGATGAACGCGAAAAGATCGTAAATAAAAATATTATACCTAGTTGTTTAATATACATTTCTGGTTCATTTGATAAAACTGGCCTCAGATAACATTTCTTTGGCTGTTTACCAATGCACTTTACGGGATAGATAGTGCCATCTACCTGGTCTATTAGTGCAGAATTGATAAAGATACACACACAAAGCTGTAGAACTCAATCATTCTCAATTTTCCACAATGGTTATAGTAGTTCGTTGACGCTTTTTTCTAGGGGGCCTGGAATGTTGCCCCTGGCCCCAGATTCTCTTTCCACGGCGCTGCCCATTCACATACTGCTATGAATTCCACCCATAATCTTCTAAATTCTGATTTGGCTCAAAAACACATTTTAGTGCTTACAGTACTATTGGTTTCATTCCTCTTATTTTTGTCAAGTAAACGACCGAATTTGTATTGCTATTCTTAAATATGTTAAGTACATTCCAAATCGGTGACGAAATGTTCAATTTTTCTGTTGCAGGTATTTTCATCAATTTCCCTATCACTGTTTATCCTCTTCTCCCTTAACATACCATGGATGACAACGTTCCTTTTACTGTTAGGTATCCAATTGGCTGTGATCTCATTGTGTTTATATTCTATAGCTATGCCTGTTGTTACCAAAAGGTTGGCGCCCTTTTTGAATTGGTACCCCTGGCACGCAATAGGGGGCATCCTCGTTTCCTTGCCCGTTATCGCCGTTTTATCGAACTACGAGTTTTCCTCCATTTCGAAGGAGTCCATTTTTGTTTATAGCTGCGCCATTTTCGTCGGCCTCGCCCATTATTGCAACTTCACTCAGCTCAATTGCTGGATGAAAAGTTCCTTCGCTACTTTAGGTGGTTTCATATACCTGATTCTCATAACGTCCACAGTCTTGGCGAAACCACAGTTGTGGGCCGTTGGCAATGCCACCTTTGACAATTACAACTTCACCAACGTTGGTTTCTCCAACGCAATGCATTTTCTGTACGATTTCCGCGATACGCCTGATTTCCCTCCCAAATATCCATATGCCGACGACAACTTGCATCCCGATTTCGCTTTGTCCGACTCCCAGGTCGAAACACTTCGCCGAAGCTATTTTTTTATCGCCGAAACTTATTTGAGCGTCTTCCTCATAGTTTTGCTAGTTTGGTTCTTGAACCGCGAATTTGAAATCAGCTACCGATTGAGTTTCCACGGAAACGCCGTTGCGGCCAAGGACAAGGCTAAAGTGGAGAAGATGAAGGTTCAGGCAGAGACACTACTGTACAACATCATTCCTAAACATGTAGCCGAACACCTCAAAACGACTGCCAGGTACTTACTTTATTATCTTATTTTACAATCTATGTAGAATGGTTAAACAATCAGAAAAACAAGTAGGAAACGGAAGAGTTTGTCTTAGAAATGTATCAATCCCTATAAACCAGTCAATTAGCCAAAAACGAGGATTCTGGACCAACCAGGGTCCTTATGTGACTCACCTAACTTTCGTCAACTTCGTTTGACCGCTTTGACTTCAAAATCAATAACTAGACAACTGAAACTGATTAACAACTCAAATAACAGGTAACATTAAACCGGTTCATCTTTTTCAGGTACAGATACTCTGAAGATATTAAGAATGTTGGCATCATATTTGCCAGCGTGATAAATTTCGGGGAAATGTACGACGAGTCATATTTAGATGGCAGAGAATGTTTGAGAGTCCTGAATGAACTGGTAAGTGTAATTGTGAACATTTATAGTAGTTTACTTACATGTGACTACCCAAGTATAGTCCTTACAAAAGAATAATGGCCGCCAAGGGCGCATTCTGCTGCCCAATTCTGAAGTAAACTTGATTTCTTATCTGGTGAATAAGTTCCTTTTTCTCCCGTTATGAAATCTTAGAGAGAGGCTGAAGCTAATTATTCATTTTCGAAATTTCTTACCTTCTAAATTAATAATGGTGAATATTATATGTATACGAGGTGTGGCTATTAAATAACGGGACTACAAGCGCAGATGGCCTCCAGGAGAGGGTGGGCGGTGTAGTCGTTTTGTTTCTGTAGCGGTGTAAAATAAACGTGTTTTTATTCCTACGCTGAAAACGATGTGTGACGAAAAACACGAACAACGTATCAATAGGAAATTCCTCGTGAAACTGAAAAAATCCCGACCGGGTGCCATAAATTATTAAAAGAGGCTTACGGTGAGAGTTCTCTATCACGTGCGGGTGTTTTTGAGTAGCACAAAAGATTTTCCGAGGATCGAGAGAGCACCAACGATGACCGGCGTCGGGACCATCCTGTTTACATTTCAACGTCAAAAAAAGTAAATGCAATCGACGAAATCGTGCGAAAAGATCGTCGTATGAGTACCCGAATGATTGCTGAGGCTGTGAATGCCAATAAGGAAACCGTCAGAAAAATTTTATACGAAGAATTGAACATAAGAAAAGTTTGTGCAAAGTTGGTACCGAAAAACTTGACTCCCGATCAAAAGGACTGACAATCTGTTGAGCGTTATTCGGCCACTGGGGGACTCCAGTGCTGGAACACCCTCCTTAATCCCCTGATCTAGCACCCTGCGACTTCTACCTGTTTCCAAAAATAAATTCCGCACTAAAGGGAAGCTGATTCGAGTCGTTGGAAGAGGTGAAAAGCAAAACGGCGGAGCTCCTGAAAAGCCTAACAAACAACGACTTTGAACACTGCTTTGAGCAGTGGAAAAAAAGGATGTAGCGGTGTGTGGCGAGGGGAGGGGAGTATATTGAGGGGAAAGTTCGATTGTACCATAACTTTTTTAATTAAACTATTTTTTGTAAGCAGTCTCGTTATTTAATAGCCACACCTCGTATTCCGTTCTGTTTCACAATCGTACCTAAACTTGTTAGAGAATTTTCGCTGAAAATAAAGCTATTACAATGGGTAAAAAACTTATAAAATTAAAATTTTACACAACTTTTTTCGTGGAAATCCGTTTCGAACCATTCTGAATCGATTAATTTAAATCAATTAAGCACATTGCATTTCACTAGTTTCTAAAAATGTTATAAAAAATGGCTTATAACGGCTTAAAAAAAAAAAAAATTTCCCATTTGTTTTCTCCATATTTGACAGAAAAAACTCATCAATCAACTAGAACATTACATAATGCACAAAACTATGATGAAGAATAATGAAACTTGCTTGGTAAATATATTTTTCTTTCCTAATCGGCCATTTGCATTTTTGTTTTCAGGTAAGCGACTTTGACGATCTTCTGAGCAAGGAGCAGTTCTCCATGGTGGAGAAAATTAAAACCATCGGCGCTACTTTCATGGCGGCGTCCGGCTTGAACCCTTCGGAGAGGAAACAGGAAAGCAACGAACATCTTTACCAGCTCATGGAGTTCGCTTTCGCCTTGCAGAACGTCATGGAGAATTTCAACACCCACCTGCTGTCATTCAAACTGATCCTTAGGTGAATCATTTAGTCGAGTATTTTCCTAACATAGCTCCTTGTAGAGTCCATTTGTACTGGAGTGAAGAGGTGGTCAACCCTCAAATCTATTTTATGTCGAATATCTGAATAAGGGTTAGAATTCAATGGGTACCTACATACTTGAAATATTGTTTTCAGCCTGCATTTAGCACTCCATGTAGGGGTTGTGCGTATTTTTATTAATTTCCCTATTAATGGTGAAAAGGTTGGATTTGACTTGGAAATGCTGTATACCAATTAATTAGATTACAACACAGATATTCAATAGCTATGAAATTCTTCATCTAGAATGTGCTGTCGATTTTTGTATTATTCATGTTGGTTCATCCGAATTTTGTGTTGATAGGATCGGTTTCAATTTTGGCGACGTGACTGCAGGCGTGATCGGAACCAACAAACTCCATTACGACATTTGGGGTGACGCTGTTAATATTGCGAGCCGCATGGACTCAACTGGAGTGGCTAATCGCATTCAAGTTCCTGTCAGCTGCATTCCCGTCTTAAGTCAACGCTACTTGCTCGAACACCGCGGTACAGTATTTGTCAAAGGTAAAGACAACATGGACGTTTACCTGGTCAACGACCGGATAAAACCTCGAGATGACGACAGTAAACATGAGTAGGGATCGGACATTTTTTTAAAAAAAATTGTATTGTTCACGCTTCTACCTTGCCAACAGACATTCCTGTCGTATATGGCATATCGAATCGATGGTGAGACTGATAATTTGATTAGTAAGATGAGATGTGGTTGGTTCTATTTACATCAGATGTAATATCAGATTGTGCATATCTTACAGCATCTGTAAGAAATGACTTCTCTCCCCTATATAACATCTTACTTAAAATAATAAGATTCGAAAAAAAACCCTACGAATTCGGTAGGCCTTGCTAAGCTTCCCGCAATTAGAATAAGAACAATCATACTACTGTAGTGTCATGAAATGACTCACGCCATTCTGTGAGTATAAATATTTTCAACCTATCCAAAACATTTTGGACCCTGTGGACCCCAAAAACTTATCGTATTAGTTGCAAAATTTGACCCCATCTACGTTTTTTCTTTTAAACGTAAATTTGTATCACGTTTTTAGAAGCTACCTATTTATTTCAAGTAATTAGGAGGTATTTATTTATTTATTTGCGTATTTTTATTTCGTGTAATTCATGTATCTGGTACCCGCTCAATCGCTGTGTAGTTTAATTTTGTATTGTCATAACTTCAGATTAATCCATGTTTTGTGGTAGTGCTTTAAGATTTTATATGCTTGATTGACAGAGTTGAAGTTAGTTTTGAAAGTTTGAGAGACGCTCATACTACTTCGAAACAGGTGGTTATTATTTCAAAGGAATGCAGATGGATGAAATAAGTGCAGGCTTACCTATGTGACTGCTTGTCACTTATCTCAATCCTAGCCTAATCATCAATATTGGTTCAATCGCAGGTTTGAACATTGGAAATGCAACAATTTGTTGTCAGGAAAGTGGATAGTTACCAAATTTCCCATTCAGAGCGCTAATAACGGCCATTGGCCTCTTGCAATTCTTTGTCAACAAGTACCTAACCAAATGTTGCCAGTCCTTCTTGCAGTTTTTTGTATAGAGGATTGTTGAAATAATGGAATATGTGGGTAATGAACGTAATTCATCAGCCAGTCACCTTTAAGAAGCGCTAATTCACCGTCAACGTTTATATTCAGCCCAGGGAAGCTATTACACCTTCCATTCCCATAATGTTAGGTAAAAACTTGTTTTGCTTTCGAATGTGATGGAGGGTTTGGCGGCCTTTTCTAATACATCGCAGAGATTTGGGTTTTATGAGCTCCCCACCACAAGGTACCCCATTTTCTCACTTTATAACAGTACTCCTATTCATCCTGCAACACCTCTGAAGTTCGGTCTTCATGCATGAGGCTGGTGGCTGTGGATGCGGCTTGAGCCACGTTGATAGCGGCTGCCGCAGTTGGGTATATTTCCTATGTGCATCTCTGGACGTAAGTCAAACGTGGATGGTCCAGTTGATTGCCAAACAAACACCACTAGAGGCGATATTATCACCTTCGCAAACAAAGCCTTGAAGTGTTTACATGCCTTGTGAAATGGCAGCACAATCAATTGAGAAACAGTGGATGACACAATAAGTTCATAGATTGCAGGCTCAATGTACTGCTTACGTAACTGGTACCATGAAATTTGTTTCTCGTTATATTAACATTTCCTACTTACAATCAATCGTTACAACTATAATCCAGCACCAATCATTAGATGGAAAGCCATGAATTTATCTAAAGCTATCATGCATCCATGCTGCCGATTTCTTGGCAATTTCTTTGAGAAGTACTAGTTACGTGTTTTGATATTTGCTAACCAAGTCATACGGTTTTCAGTTTTCACATTTGTTACTTCTAAACGGCCCAACAGCAGAAATAGAAGACATTGTCCCAGGGTTTCCCAAAAAAGAAAACCAAGGTTTTCTTCATTTCAAAGTTCGGTCTTGCGTATTCTATTATTATGAAGTTACAATTATCCAAATTACGGCTGATTGCAATTTTCAAGCATCTAAAATTTGTCTACATATTCCACCAATAAAAAGTATAGATTAGGACCTTTTTTACTTTCCATGATCAAAACGGCTCGTAATTCACCGACAGACCTGATTTTTATCTATCTATTTCTTTACTCGTGCATAATTCTTCCTACGTTGCTTAAAGGCATAAACAAGTAAATGAACTCAACGAAGAATACTCCAAAGTTATTTGATATTCTAACTTGCTCATAGGACTCTAATCTTGACATAATTGTCGTGCCGATTTCTTGGTATATTGATGGTTCGTAGGTATTGTGGTACCTACCCATTGTATGGTAAAATCTAACGTTTCTTTAAGGATTTTATTAATTGACAAGTCCCGTGTTTGTACTCGATAATGGCAAATCACACTAATTCATTGTTTGATTAAGTCCTTTCTCTACTGACTAATAGTTGTCAAAACATCTGTTCAGACGCTCGCGAGTGGTTCTTTTTTAGGTACCTATCTATTCAACCAGTAATTGTGAATTCCAGTTTGGTACGATTATACCAACGTTTCATTATATTTATTGTACATATAATTAGCTATATTTCGCTCTAGTTAACTGTAGATTGCTAAAGACATCACTAAAACACTCTAAGACTGCCAAACTATAATTACAAATCTATATTCGTGATTGAGATTCTGTATTTACAGCTATGATTTTCAAGTTCATTTAACTATTAACCATAACATTAATTTTAATCGCGAAATAATTTCCTCTAGTTACTTTGTGCTTTCATATAGTTTCAGCATCACTTGGAAATCATCACTATATTGCTCATATGGTTTAATTTGTCAATTAACAATACTTCAATTATTGTTGTCGTTTACGTGTTTTTTGTAGGATGTATCAAAATCCTTTCATGTTCCTTGATGTACTATTCCAAGTTGTGTATCTGATATTAATTAGTAGTTTTACATCGATGTGCATTTTGATTTATAAAAAAACAACGGCCATCGCTTGATTGATGGCATTTCAACCGCGTCCTTTGAAGGTCACAAGATCAGCTGACAAGCAGTTTGTTCGTGGAGTTAGTTCTGGATCAGTTCAGAATCGAACTGGGTTCCTTCTAAGATCGATAGGAAGGGGCTGTAACATTCATCTCACTCCGCGCACTCCATACGCGTTTCGAAACAATTTTGAACTGATAACCTCAACACTTGTAACCTTCACACTGGAATCACCTCGTAGAACGATGAAGGTTAAACGATGAAATTTAATAGTTTTTAGCGTTAGCTTTCCCCAAAAAGAAACCATCCCTAACTTGAAAAAAATTTCAGCCATGTCGCATAATCTTTTGAGCGAATTTTTCAAAAAAAAAAAAAATCGTGTACTATTTATCTTAAATTGAGTTGAAATTTGAGCATTTTGCATGCAAAAAAATTCCCAGTTTCAATGTTTTTGCCAAAAAACATTTGGTCAAAATATTCTTCCATTCTAACAGAGATTTGTAAGTGTTTGAATTTTCAGCATTTTTATTAATTTTTATGCTCATTTTAATGAAACTTCATTACAAATATTCAGCATAAATACGTGCTTCAGTGTTCAAATCATCAGTTTTATTGTTGATAATTTTTTTTTGAGTAATATTCTACTAAAAAAATGTAAATTTACCAATTTTTAGCTGTTTTTCGTAATTTTGCGTGTTCAATTTTTGAAATTTAATGAAACGGTGTTATCCAACCAACCTATCTTTTCTTTTGGAATAATTAAAGGGGAATGGTCAGCCCAGAGCCGTTCCAGACTAACTGTACTTGCAAACCTAAGATCTCCACTTTTATTTACATAGTACACGTCAATGTTTCTCGTCCCATTAAGGGGGCAATGCAACTTGGCAATTCAGCGTTTTTGACACTTTTTTCAAGTTCATTTTATCAAGCACTGAATGAAGATAGCGACTTGATATTTCGTAAATCTGAAAGGTAACTGTAAGGTTTCTCATAGGTGCAGTTACTCCCC
The DNA here is from genome assembly GCA_031894815.1 of Creontiades dilutus. Lineage (NCBI taxonomy): Eukaryota > Metazoa > Arthropoda > Insecta > Hemiptera > Miridae > Creontiades > Creontiades dilutus. The sequence continues at coordinate 310,010 of JAVIWC010006830.1, forward strand.
AATGTTATCCTCTGAGAAGTGCCGAATTTTAGTCAATTTTTGATGTTGCTCAATCAGTCACTTCGACACTATCATTCCTATAAAAAGCCTCTTTGGAAAACTCAGTGGGTTCAGAGGAATGTTGTAATCAGCAGAATTTTAGTGTTTTTGAATGATTTCGAGTAGTTCCTTAGAAAAGTCAAGAGGTTCACACAGGTTCGCCACTTGCCAAGGCTCAGTTCGTTCTCGTTTGTCGTTTCGTCCGAATAATTATTACTATACGACCATTACCTTCATCTTTTCTATTTTCTTCGACGTTTCTTCTTGTTTGGTTGCCTAACATGGTGTTCTTGTAAAGAAGAGGCTGGAAATGATATGAACCATTTCAGCAATTCCTAGAAAACCATTCGTCATCTTTGTGTTTTGCATTTCCACCATTTATATTTTAAGTAATGTTTTAGTTTTTAGCTCGTAACTTTGGTTCCATGCTTGGATTTATCATTTTACTTCTTAATTTGTTCAGATGATAAATGATAAAAAAAACGAAAATATAATTTTTCGAGTTGCATCGCCCCTTAAAATATCACTATCCATAATTTCATTGATAAGGTAGTTGCTTTATTGTTTTAGGGCTGGTTTATTAGAACTCTCTATTTGAAAATCAACATAATCCATTAGTAGCTCTCACACAATTTTGTCCGTTCATCTATACCCAATTAGAGGCCCAATAGCAAAGTGGAGTTTATTAGAGGGAAAACGGAGGGTACTGCCACAACTATGATAAACTCTCTCTTGGCCAGTTTCACCAAAGTTCTTAATCAACGTTTACTCATTAAACTGAAGATCTCAGCTGTTGAATAAAGATTTTTGGTTTCATCAACTCCAGTCAAGATGAATCAACGAACGAGCGCACTAAATCGACTATCCAACCAACCTACTTACGGTGGTTAGTTCCCTAAACAACGATTAATGCCAGTCCTTTTTGCCTTCTTTCTTTGCACCCCGAAATTCTGTTTGGCTGCTTTACTGTTCATTGTAGTATTTCTGTTACTTCTTGTTATTGTTGATCGTTATTTATATATTTTGTTAGCGTTTTCCTCTATTGGGCTTTTTCGTATTATTGGGTATTTTGGATAAATTGTGCTAAAAAATGAGCCACAGAGGCTTGATTATGTCATTGCTACGTAAGGGCTAGTTTGAGGAGAACAATGCACATTTTACTATTCAGATTTCAAGCTCGATGATATTGATTTCATCACATTTTAATGATAGCTTTCTCTAGTTTTCATTACTAAAAGTAGTGCATAAAGCTACTATATTGAAAGTGAAGGCTTATAACTGAGTTAACCCAAATATCAGTTTCTTTCTATGCATACAGATAGCAGAATGTTCTCTACTACACTAGATGCAGTATTTATTTTTGGCAATTCTCAAATTTCGATTCATTTTTTCACTTAGAGAAGCCCCAGCTTCCCAGTCCTGACTAGGCGATGTATAACACACTATTAACAGATGCCCTGCAAACATAAACCACAATATGGACAAAAACAGAAAACAAAGAGTAAAGCAAGTGAGTAGTCAAGTAAAACATGCAGTAATCGAAAAAATTGGAATAGTGCGAAGATGGAGATGGCTGTGGGTTACTTTATCACTTTTATTTCGTTATCACCAATAGTTTGCTGACCAATGCCTCCTCGATATCTTATAAAACAACGTATTAACTACTGTGCTCAAGTTCTTGACTGCTTTATATATATTATTTGAAAGTTACTTGGGGATCTCGAGAGTCAGTCGGAGGTTGATAAAAAACTACAATGTCATCGCCAACGTTTCGTTCTATTTATAGAACTTCTTCAGGGCTAGAAGAACCATACACTAAAAATAACTAACACGGAAAGGATATTTTTCACACATGCGACTTGAGTGAAAAGAACAACTAAAAGATTTGGTACTAATGTAATGACTAGAAAAAAGAGACAACCTACAGTTAAATAATTAATCAACATACCTTGAAGGTAGTGTTTAGAAGCTAAAAAACGTATTTTACATATATACGTCCGGATAAAAGTGACAGACAGTGTGACTGACTCCCAAAATCCACAAGTAACTATCAACGTATTATTGACTTTTTATGGAAACGCTGTACATCGATGTTCACTGAAAACAGTGTAAGTATTGATTGCATTGGTGATACCCGTTTTTTTTTAAATCTATGGTTCTTTAAAACAATGATCGACTTTAACCATGGTTAGGGATTGTTGGTGAAACTGTCCCTCAGTCTATTGATGAACACCTCATGACTGATCAATCGTTGACGATATTAGGCAACTATTTAACAAATCTTCCTGATAAACCAGCCCAAAATAATAAAAATCCTTTCTCATCGTTGTGTGATACCTTCTTGACATTCGTACCAAACTTAATTTTATAGCCTATTGAGTCTGCATTGTAGATTTAGGTTACTTACATTTACATAAAAATAGTTGTAAGAAAATCCATCATTCGGATGAATTCTGTAAATCAGCAAATTCCTCGAAATCTTGTTTGGAACATAACTCCTTCTCCTACCTTAAGAATACCGTTCCTGCCTACCTTCATCCTGATTGTTTAGAAGTACGTACCATGCTTCTCCTCTAACCTTCCACTGGAATTGATTTTTGCGTTTTTGAAGTGAACAAAATTTCAAAAATAGCTCTCAACTCACCTTTTTTAATCATAAAGGGTTTTAAACGTAATAACAGATTTAATTTAAAATTTGCCACAAGTTATGGCGTTTGTTCACATTCTCCTCTCCTGACCTACCTTATTTCATTGTCAGTATTCACACATTCCGTTTTACAAACCAAACGAAATTGCATTGATATTTCCTACTGCATTTATCAATTTCCTCTTACAATTGTGACTTATCATTATGGTATTATTTAAAAATATACGTGTTCTTTTTAAAAAATGATTTTAAGGTTTATGACTTAAATTGTAACAATTTATGCTGAAATTTAGCATTAATTGAAATTGAAACGCCAATGTTGTTGCCTATTATGAGACAATGTGCTTTTGTTAAAAAAAATGCTTGGCTTTTCTGCTAATAAAAGCAGTAGCGAATGTATTTCACGCCCCTAAAATTACTACTTATTCAATGTTGAAAGTGTTAGTGAAGGCATTTTCCTATATTCCCATTTTTGTTTCATTAAATGGAGTAGCGTAAATGAAAATTTGCCGTTGTTTTTAACTAGAAAATTACGAAATGATTGGCTTATTGTGCAAGTAATTGCATTCTTGGCGTAATGCCAATTTTAAAGAGTTTGAGATTGAAATAGGTTTGGTGTGGTTGCTGTGTTTTGGTAATTTGTGTGGAAAGAACTGTGTAATAAATGATTAAAGGTAAAGTGATAACGAATGCTCAATCGTGAAAATTTGGCCTAAAACAATGGTATTGAGTGAAAATTTGCTGACTGTGCAAGATCACAATTTACGTAGCTTTAGGCTAACAACATATTTTTCTTGAGATTAAACTGTGAAATGATTCTTGCCATGCCATTCTGAAAAGTTGTCTTTTGATAAAGCGTTCCCATGTTTTGCTTCAATTGTCTGGCAAAATACACGATACAAATATTTTTCTATTCGAACTTGCATATTTTTTCTCGTTTCCCTTCACTTATCACCGATAACCTTAAAGAAACAAGAAAGACAATCTGTTGATTTTGCTTGAATCCTGTGGATCCTATAATTGATCCAAATGTTGAGGTAATTACAAGAATCCCTTAAATTTGATAGTGTCTGAGCTCACGTGTAATGTTTCCTCCAGGTGAACAATTATGTAAAATTCAGTCAACAAAAAATCCCTTGAAGGAAATCACTTAGAAGAATATAACCAGTTAAGGGTTGTTAGGCTCTAAACTTGTGATCCCTGTGGTACATTTACTATTGAATGTCCTTTGCAATTACGCTTTTTAGCTTGAAACATGTGCAATCCCAAACGGATGAACAAAATTACGAAAAAATCCGTCCATTGAAGCTCAGTGTGCTGGGATACTCCCTTTAAATCAACCTTGGGATTTACAAATCCCAGGGGGGAACAAATTCAAATTTTCTGTAAACCTAGTGGATCTTTTATTCTGTGCAGTAAACCTGAAGGATCTTTTATTCTGTGCAGTGAAAGGTGTTCACCGTGCAACCTGTGTAAACAGCATATTGGCGAGACATCGAATGGCCGGAGGTTGTGTATCAGCTAGTTAGCACTAGTACGGGGAAGGCGTGGAGAGGGACAAGTGGGCATCGGACGGCTGGTTCTTTTATACAAATTTTATCGGACGGCTGGTTCTTTTATACAAATTTTTTTTAAGAGCGATTACTATGATTTATTATTGAATAATAAACCAAAAATCGTCATTGGTGTTTTGATACCAGTTGGAGCACTCATGCCTGTGGAGATGCTTCGAAATATACAGTTGCTGTTCCAAGAAAATGTGATACCTACCTATTCGTGATCAGCGTGACATTTCTCTTAAGGTCTCCCTAGTTAGTTCGTTACGTCTGCGATCATCACGTAGATTCAAATTATATTGTATTTGGAAAATCCATTCGACTGGTAGACGTTTTTCTTCGTTTCGGTGCGTTTTATAGTAGAAAATAATACGGTTGGTTCATTGTCAGAGGGCGATCTTTGAGGTAAAAGTTGGGTTTGGCGTCGCGCTCCTTGGCCTCTCCACGTCTTCTCAGAGATTTGCCCGCGATGATAGCGGACACGAGAGCTAACTATCGGCCACTTTACACCCAAACCGCTGCCTTCATCGATCCGTCTAGCTTGACCTCAATCTCTCTCTGTACAACTCCTTTTTTTTCTCCTTTGAACCCTATCCGTAGAAGGTAGAAATAATTTCCGATTAAGATCTGGCGTCAGGTTTGTGTTTCCTCCCAGCCGTTTATTGTTTTTTATGTCTGCGAAACCTAGGACCTTGTCAGTGAATAGTATTATTAGCGTATTGCTTTCTTAACTTGCGGTATAGTATCTACGTACTATCTTATTTGACACTGGGATAATTGTTATTTTGAGGGAGTGGACTTATTGTAATCACATACCAGAGGAAGATTATGTGTCCAGACCTAGTGGTAGCTGTACAGCTTTTCAGCAGGATGTCCTGCTTTTTAGGTTTTTTCTTGGTTCCGTCGAAGCAAATGTATAACAGTTTGTCTTCCATCCCAGCCTGGGCGTAGATGAGATTATTGAAAAACCTACACTTTTTACACTTGTTTTTGTCAAAATAACGTAATTAGGAGCGAGGTAAAGATGGGAGCAAGTCATATTTAAGCTACAAAATGCATTGATAAGGGTTTGACTGTTCCTGTAAAAAATTGAAATGTGGATGACATGGATGTGTTATGAGTTGGCTGTACATGATTGACTATTAAATGATTAAGAAATGGAAAACAGGACTGATGAAGTCCCCGTAGTGGGATGAAACGTTTCCTATAACGAATGAAATAAAAACAAGCTACGCTCCACTCTGCTCTTCTAAGTTATTTTTTTTAAAACGATGAGTCAGTCCGCCACACCACACGCCACAATTGGAGGATCAAGATGAACGAAACGAAGTCAGTTCCTGTCGACTTCACTCACCGCAAGATCGACTACACTGCAGTTCATCTAAAAGGAAAAGCATTGCCACATGCCAATAAGTCCAAGTATCTGGGAGTCACCCTAGATACGATACTGAGGTGGAAGGCTCATGTCAAAAAGAGAAAGGCAGAGCTAGTTCAAAAGTTCAGAAAAATGTACTGGCTAATGGGTCGACATTCCAAAATGTCAATCCAGAATAAGCTAACTTTGTACAATCAAGTCCTTAAGCCTGTGTGGACTTATGGAATGCAGTTGGGGCGTTGCAATGCTCAAAGCAACCACGATGTAATACAGCGGTTCCAAAATAATGTACTGAGGTGCTGTGTGAATGCATATCGGTACACCAGCAATGTTCGGCTACATATAGAGCTTTATATACCGACCATAAATGAAGTTATCAGGAAGCACGCCATAGCCCACCACAAGCGGTTTCAAGGACACGTCAATGAAGAGGCAGTCCAGTTGCTCAACGTTGACGACCAACTCAGACGTCTCAAGAGATTAAACCCCATGATCTGCGGAAGTGAGTGTAACCATAGTGAAATCAGTTGAGTGAAACCTCATGGAGACTCAAGTGCGTCAAACGGCACCACTACAAAATTACTTAGGTACTTAATTAAGTACCTAGTTAGTCTCTCTGTAATTAAATCAAAAATACTATTGTAGTATCAAATGTATGTTGCTTATACCTGGCGCAATAAATAACACAGGTCTACAAAAAAAGTCATGCCCTTTTGAGGAAACTATCCCAAAGTCCGTTTGTCCTCATCAGGCTCTAATTTTTTTTTTAAATTGCAAAATATAACCTCAAAATAGCGATAATATATTTTGCAACCCTACCCTCAACTGTCCGAGCGTAATTTTAAGCTTCCCGGATTCGCCACTGGCTCACACGTGAAAATCGCCACCTGTTCCTTCAACTTAGGTTCTGTTGCTTATTTTTGGATTCTACACATTAGGAACGTTAACGTTTACGTTTTTTCGTGTCGATTACAAAAGTTCATTATCGAAAATAGTAAACTAACAACTCTTACGGTGCTTGTAGGTTGACTCGGTAGCGAAATTGATCCAGAGAATGACCGACGGGGAAGGGGATGTTCTGGGTTAGGACGGAGGCACATTAAAGGTGAGGTCAGAGCCAACTAATTAATTTAAATAAATCGCGAATCAACCAGGTCCCCTCTTTCCTCCTGGTGTTCAAGGCGCTGCCAGATCTTGAGATAATATTCTGCTCACCCCACTGACCCAGATAACTACCCACCTCCACCTGCATAAAATTACATTATCGACGGACGGTCCTCACGTGAGTATCGGGAAAGGAAATATATTTCTCACCTACTTATGCCATCGCGTTTTGCTCGCGAAAGCCTAACAACGCTGACTGCTTTCTCTTATTTATTGGTACCTACCTTATAATGGGTATGTATATAAATACGTATTTTCATTACTGTAAGTGCCGGATGAAAAATGAGCCTGTGGGGGATGTTTTCTGTTGATTGGTTAGTCTATTACTGTAACAATTTCAGTGGTGTCCCCCCCCCCCCCCATGTAAGTTGGTACCCCTCCCCAAAACAAAAATGTAAAACAATATTCGAGCATAGTCATTGTCATTTATACGTCAGATAGAAAAACAAACCATATTTAAATTAATTAATAGTATTCATTCATTATTATTAACGTTCTATCTAGTGATGTAATATATTTTTGAATGCTGTCACGTTAAACACTGTTTCAATCAACTTTTCCGCCCAACAATTTTTTTGGAACCCCCCAAGAATTTTATCGCAATCTGCGTCATAGCCCCCCTCCACACGTGGCCACCCCTGACTGTATAGAACACATGTGGACAACAGCCAGCCCTCTGTAAGGTTTGATCCGGGCAGCGAGTCGTTTTGAAAAACCCAATTAAAATATTAAAAAACAAAAAAGCACTGCTTACCCATACTCATGGAATCGTGTGAGCGATCAGGCCAAGTGAAGGTGATCATTAAAGAGTGTGAAGGCAAACATCAAAGCCGCACTAAGTGGCGGCGTAACTAACGATTGTTCTAGACTAGACAAACCTTGACCGTTCTTTAATTTTGCATGTATAAGATGGGGGATGGTCCGAACTTGGCTACCGAGGTGATAAGTTCGACACGTGACTTCAAGTTCACGTTAAATGGGCCCATTCCGATTTGCGGCAAGACGTAGGGAGTGCAACGACGTTCCCTTTCTTTACTCACCTGCTTCAAAACAAGTGGACTCGAAAACGGCGCCTCAAACTAAACGAAACTAAGTCCACTCATGTGAACTTCACTAATAGAAAAATTACAAACCCTTCGCTGTATTTGAATCAGTGTCTAGTCTCATGTTCCAAGGAATGACCTTACACGCGAAGCTGAAGTGGAAAGAATACCTATGTCAAGAAGAAAAAGGAAGAGCTATCAATCATTTACGTATTGGATTTACGTGCTCTATGCATATCTCCTGAAATTCAATAATCGCTCTATCACCTGTGAAACACGCACACTCCAAAGCTTAGTAGAAATTCAAATCATGAACAAAGCCAATTGAATAATAAACCCCAGTGAAAGAATTTGCAGCGTTTTTATAAAATTCATTGATAAGGGGAGGATGAAAAGAGGTGAGGGGAGATATTTTTCTGTCCTGAGATGTGGCAAGTGGTAGCATTGTTTGAGGCAGGTTTGCTGATAAGAGATTTTAAAAAGTCCGCCTATTGAAGCTGGCAAGACACATGGATTACCGAGTAGAAATTTTTTAAAATTTGAACAGGAATTGTCTTTTAAAATTGTTTGGAGCCAATGAATTAGCTTAATCTTCTACGAAAATTCGCTAAAAGTAACCAAAGCAGTCCACTGAACATCTTAGGAGATTCAGAAACTCTTGAGGCAAACAGTCTCAAAACGTGACAAGTCCATTTTTACAAAAATCGAGTTTTTGAAGGTTACTAAAGGTTTTGGTAGAGAGGAATCCGATGGTTTAATAAGTTGACAGATCTTATTGAAAAAGAGAGTACAATCTTGAGGTCAGGTTTTGATCCTTTGATCTCTGCCGAGTTGATGACGCATGAAACGCTCAAGATTGAATAAAAATCATGTTCCAATAGTTTTTGGCCACTTTCTCAGAAACTGAAAAAGTGGACTTATCAGGGTTTGCCGCCAGAGAAAACTTTTCACCAGACCTTGGGATTTTCGGGGAAAATAAAAATCGGTTTAAATCATGAGGGCGAGGAGGGTCGGGAGGCGCGGAAAGGTTTGTTACTGCTATCTGCTCCCTTTTGAAAACTATCTCAACGGAAGTGGCGGCCGGCCGGGGAGAGTCACGCTAAGGCCATTCGCCCCTTACAAAGGGCTCGCGAAGTCCGACGAAAAGAGAAGGAGATCGCGGGAGAAAACGATAGTGAGAGAGACGAATAATCCAGTGAGGCGAGGGTTACGTTTAGGGGTAGTTTCTCAGGGGGTGGAATTTCTTTTAACAAAGGGGTGACAACCACCCTTCACTTAACCCCCACAGTTCCCTCCGTTCTTTTCTTCTTCCCTTCCCAAAGAAACGTTGACCTTGACATTTTCCACTGAAATCTGTGAGCTTTGATCGTTTTGCCTACCGTGCGTTCCAGAGGACGGGGGATTTTTTCTTTTCATTTTTTTACTTTCCGAATGACTCGAAGATAAGGCGAGTGGTATTTTGGGCAATTATTGGGCAATATTTTTCGATCGCTCTGATAACTCCGCAAATGAAACCTGTGTGTTTTTTTAAATGCATCCATTTGAATATATTCTAAGATCTGCCATAAAAAATAATTTACACAAAAAACGCTACTCCTCACGGTAAGTCCAGGACTTGAACTATGGGGAGGAGTTGAATTCCAGCACTGCAACAAACAGCTAACACGTCTTAACTGTTGCAACAAAAGAAAAAAAGTTGGTATATATTGACAAGATAACAACGGACTAAAAAATAAAAATATTGCTCGTTATATTATTATTGCTCGTCTTTAAATCTAGACACTGAAGGAATCGAGCGTAGATTATCCGGCAATGCATAGACAACTTTTACTCCTCTGTAATCATAAGCCAATTGGCTACGCACCGTTTAATAGAAGGGTAATTTTATATAGCTCTGCTTCCAAAAATGACAGTTCTTTATCACAAACAGATTTGTATACCTCAATTGTCGTAATCTTATTTCTTAGATAACAAAATGGAAGGACCTGCTATAGCCTTAATTATTCAGTTGTGAGGTATCTCGTGCTCTTCGCCTATTCTATAAAATTCTATTCTATTCTATTTTTTGCTACGAAAAAAGAGTCTATGAGACTTGCATTACCTCCTCCAAATCCAGAGATCCAAATCCACCCGAGTTATGCACAACCCGACCCCTACGTGATCTACAATTTATTTCCGACCAAAAGTGCCTCCTAGCAACTTTTTTTAAGAGGCCTCGTTTCCAAGCTATTCGCGATTCAATTTTTTTTTCATGTTTTCGATCTTTTCTCATTAAAACTGTCATAACTCCCTCGATTTTGGAGATAGCTCACATTTGATGACTCTGTTGGAAAGAGCGTTAAATTTACTATCTATTTGATGTCAGAAAACATTTTTTTAATTGCATTAAAGATGTGCAATTGCCGAGCGAAATGGCAATTTTGTCAAAATCTTGAAATCGCCTGTTTTTCATCTCGCCTAGCAACGCCATTAATGCTTGACGCAGATGCAGAACTGTGCAGGCCTGGTAAAACGTGCCCCAAAATGTCAGCTTTCCAACGGGGTAATCGTTTTGGTTTCAAAAAATATTTTCAGTTAAGGAAATGGTGTTTAACTTCAGAAAAACGTGTGTTTTCTGTTAAAATTGAGGTTTTTTCAAAGTCTTGACGAAAAAAGGTTGGAGGCGGGATATACGTAACTTTTCTCACTGAATCGAATGGTGACAACGCCAGACCTCTCAAGTGACGATTTGAGTCAGTTTTGTCAGATGCATAAACCCGTTCGTTAGTGAACAGCGCCAAAATATAATATTCTAATTGTATCCTTCCTCACCTCCCCACATACATTTGCCAGTTTACGCAGTCTCGCTAGAAACTCCCGTCCCTATTCTAGCGTTGATCGAATTCCACGCCTAGATACTTGACTTATTTCCGAACAGGTAAAATCTGATCGATCGCAGGCATACAATGGCGTTTGATGGTACTGACGCGGGGGATGTCATTTTCCCTAAGATCAAAAGCAATGAAGTTTGTGTTTTTAAAATTGACCATCATATCCCATATCGCCTAGTCAAGAGACAGTTTTCACGAGGTTTTCTCTCAGCCTTTCCCGGTCACTAGATCTCATGTTTTGTCAGTGACTACTATAGTAGCACTATCATTGGCTGAAATCGTTGACCTGGGAATCCTATGTGATTCCACTCCTCATTTCCATAAAGCTTTGGTAAAAGCTCTCTATAAAACTAGAGGGATGGCGGCATATAATGATGTCTAGAGAAAAAATGGATGCAACTAAGGTAACGGTACCGGTAGTGGCCACAGTTAAGAATTTTTTTCTTTAGTTTTGACAATTGTGGGCCAACAGTAGTACTGACTTTCTTCAGGACTCATTTAGAATATAGCCCGACTATTCCCTAACATATCCATTGCCTAAAACTATCAAAAGAACAATTTTTTCTATTTTTTATTAATTTTTTCTCACACTTTTATTTTGATCTAGTAGTGGCCACATCAAATTACGAAATTTCCAGTAGTGGCCACGTGCATGTCTCAGTAGTGGCCACTTGACATTTTGCCCTCCTTACGTGTTTAATATCATTAAGTTCAATACCAGATGAACAAAATTGATTCTATCCAGTAGAAGCTCTAGGATACAGCCCAACAAACGAGGAAACTAGGGACGGTCATATTGAGAAGTTTACCACAATTTCCAATGATGCTCTGCGCACTCCTAGTTCAACCTCTGACTACAAGATGACATGAGCTGTACCTCCTGCAAGTTTGAAGCCACTAGGAGACCGGGAATCCTTATTTCTCAAATATAAACTTTAAAATGACCACTACTGGAGCAGTGGCCACTACCGGTGCCGTTACCTTAGCATCTTTGGAATCTGCCAGTATCCCTACAAAAATGAGAACGAGATTGATGTTTTGTGCGTTATTGCACTAAAGTGGGAAAACATCACTTAGGTAATTATCCTAAATGAAAATCCATGAAGTCTTAAAAACTCGGTCTCTGGGTTAACTTGTGAGCTCAAGGCCGTTCTATAGTTCTTATTCACGCAATTCTTTTTCACGTCAGCTCAAGGCGGTAAGTACCGCGGGGATTTTGCGAAGAAAGGCGCGAGCATCGATCGCCCCTTCTTAGCATGCACTCGATAATTGTTCTCAACTCACACATGAGTTATGCCCTCACATGAAAGCGTTCTTGCTTAGTTTTCCGTGTTTGTACGGTTGTGTGCTCTGACATATTTATAATGAAGTTGAAACACCGTACAGAAATAATAAAACATTGTGTGATAAGAGTGAATATACAATCAGGGTGCACCTTTCGTACCTGCCACAGGTCAGGGCTCGATTGTACAACAAATTTGCAACAAAATTTGCCCCATGACATTTTTTGTATATTATTTTTAATAATGAACCTTTGTAATCGACCAAAAAAAAGTTAAACCACTTCTAAATTGAATCCGAAAGTTTTATTTTGAAGTTTTCGATATTCATATTTTTGAAACGTCAGCCCTTTGATTTCACCCTTCAGGATTGAAAGAGATCGATGCTGAGAATTCAGTCCCAACTAGACCCCAAATTTGGTTTTTGACTGAAGTATTCTGGTTTTCAGGTTGCACATATCTTGAAACGTAAAACAACAAATTTGTAGAGGTCAAATACCTATATTTTTTTTCTTAGTCCTTTACCAAGGTGCGTTAATCAAGCGTTCTCTACGAACTTAAGTATTTTCTCCTGGGTCCTGTAGGCACAACTTTTACATACTTTTCCATGGAGACAACATCCACATAAGAGAAAATTTTAAAACACTTACAAAAACTGGATTTAGTTGAGATTTGACGGCTGTAGTGGTCAGTGACATGAATGTGATCGAAATGTTGAAATGACCAGTTTCAACACTGGCCCTAGCACACTGCCTTGAGGAACTCCAGCTTTAATCTCTTGCAGATCAGAGTAGGCATATTCTTGTCTTGGAAGTATTGATGAGTTAAGTAAGGTCCGTGAATAACATGATGGCAACCAATTTCTTAATTTGAATTTAAGGCCTTAGTGCCATACTTTATCGAATGCTTGGGACAAATCTAAAAAATGGCAAACTTTTTTCTGTTGTAGTGCTGCTTCTATTACATGTGTGATTCGATGTACTTGATCAATAGTTGTATGCTTATATCTGAACCCAAACTGATGGTTTGGTACCATTTTTCTGTCCTCAATTAAAGGCAGGAGTTTTTTCAACAGAAGTTTTTCAAACAATTTTGACTAGACCGGCAGATATTGGTCAACTTGACTTTTGAGGAAGCTTTTTCATCCGGATTTAGCATCTGCGAGTACGGTGGTAAAAACTTTACGGTCACTTGTATAGAGGCCATGAAATTTTGCACTTCATTTATTCAATATGGTTTAATTAATTATTTTCCATTACGTCCCCGTCTTTTGAGATTTTTAATTATTTAAGAAAAAAGGTTTAATTATTTTGGAAAAAAGTGTAATTGTATTGGGAAATGGTTTGATTCAATTGGGAAACAGTTCAATTGTTTCGGAAAAAGGTTTAATTCTTTGAGAAAAAGGTTCAATTCTTTCGGGAAAAGGTTGAATTCAACTGAAAAATGCTATATATAAATAAATATAGCAATATATTTTGTGAATTGTTCTTGTTGGTATAAAGCATGCTTTTCCTCTTCTTCTTATTCTTCAATAGTGCAGAAATGCTGGTAATGCAAGTAAGTAAAAAGTTTTATTTATGAATTCACCGGGATTTTTTCTCATCGACACGAACCACAATCCCATCCTTCGTGCAGTTTCATCTAAACCCGCAGATAACGCTACAGATACAGGAGGTGGTGAAAAATGCGACGCGAATCACGATCTTTCTTGCCCCGAGACACGATTTTCAACGCTGCAGCGAATATTTTAACGATCACTTTGTGGAAGGTGGAAGCGAGCAACGTTGAAAGAGGCGGTATCGAACGTCCGAGCCAGAGATTAGCCCTGGTGGCACGTCATGTCGGGGAATTTGGAGAACGACCTGTCCAAGCTAGAGGCCTTCGTGAAACACAACGGAGCAAAGCAAGCGAGGCCCACGGTGATCAGGCCAGAAGCCACCTCCATCGCCTATCGGTGGTGACTAGAGATGAGATTTTAGTGCATACGTTCTCGGAAAAACTAGCATTTACCGGGAAAATGGCCTGCTTACATTTCTAGAGGTTTGACTATAAGGTTGGTGGTCATCAGCTTCAGCGTCAATCTGCCTTTCGTGATCTTGGAGTTACACTCGATTCCCACCTAACATTTTTTGGACATATGGACACGATTACGCACAGAGCCCTTCGAGCGTTAGGTTTTCTAAAGCGAAACACCTGAGACTCTTCAAATGCCAATGCTATAGCGCTGTTGTACAAATCGCTTTTATTGCCGATCCTTGAATACGGCTCTGTTTTATGGTGTCTATAGTGCCTTTAAGGTTCTTTTTTATGCGGACAATCGTATTTTAGTAGCTGATTCTCCACGAAATATGAACCACTAGCTGGCAGCTGTGAGTAAATATTGTCTTGTGAACGAGCTTACCGTGAATGCAGCCAAGTCAAAGGTTTTGTGAGCGAATAGGGAGGTAGGCTCAGGAGAGATTCGGGGGTGGCACGGAAAAGCTGGAGTTACATCTTACATCATACTTAGGCGTTCTCTTTTCCAGGTCTGGCGTGTTCCACCATCACGGCCGGCATGCAATTAATAAGGGCACATCCGCCTATGAAAATATCTGGCCATTTGTATTCACGTCCCAATCGGCATCTGAGGAGGCTTGGGGTCGGCTGTTCTCAGCAGCAGCTTCTAGCACAGCGCTTTACGGCTCTGAAGTATAGGCTTACTCATACACAAAAGAGCTGGAGCGTATACAGGTCAGAGCTTTCAAGTCTCTCTTGGGGCTTGCATTCAACACGCCGGATTGTGTGGTGAGAGTAGACTTGGGACTCATCAACTCCACCTCTCAATTTGCAAAGCTGGCGGGCTGAGCTAGTAGCTATGCCGAAAGAAAGATTGCCAAGAATTTGCTTCGAGAGGCTTGTGGCAATTTCAAATGATTTTCCTCACCCAAGATTTGATTGGTCCCTGCAGTTGAAGGATTATCTAGCACAAGCTGGAGTGGAAGAACTTTGGAGCTCAAGAGAGGACCAGAATATTAAACGGTTAAGTAAAAAATTCTTGGACACCATACAGGGAGGGGCTACAGTTAATTGATCATCTAGTTAATGAGGTCAAAACTAGTTAGTTAATAGTGATTACTTATGACTAAATTTTTCTTCATTAGTTATTTGTTATAAGTTCAGAACATAAACTATTTCAGGTATTGGGTACCCCTGATAGCTTAACTAGTTGAAAGCTGTACACTTGTAACTAATAACTAATTTAGGAAAAATGAGTTATAACTATTATAATTCATTAGTTACGACATTAATTAACTAAATTATCAGTTAAATATATCCCCACTCTGTCTAATAGTCACAGCACGATAGGGGGGGTTTCACGAAACTGCCCTCACAAGGAAACTAAGTGGCACGCAGATGTTGTCCCGTGCTAACAATGAAATCGTATGTCGTCACGGAAAACGCCATCAATCAGTCGATCAAAAGCGTTGGAGAGCTTGACCTCGCGTTTCTCCGACAAATGAGCCACCTGTCGTACTCAGCTGTATCGGCAGTCGTGATGGATGGACATTTCCCCTCGTTCTCCCGAGTTTCAGAACCCCAATGACCTGTGGAAAGGCAGATATGACGGTAGATGTACTAGAGACACCGTACAGACCATATAGGGCCTCTCTAAATGTACGGCAGTGACCTGTTGACACAAAGCAAACTGATGGGAGAAATCTATGGGTCACCTGTATCTGCTCGTAGATGTACAATGTACTTCCGCTTCTCTCCTTCGGCTGACAAATATTTCACTCCACCGCCTCATAGAACACGAATTCAATCAATCAATACGATTCGATGACCTGGAACCGGGACCACGGAAGACTGGTAGGTTGACAACCTTCTTCTGAGACCACCTTACCACTATCAGTTGTGATGGATATGGTTAGTTGGACCTTCCAGATCTTAGAATCCGACGCCTTGGGGGTTGAATCAGACGATTTCAAGCGTCTTGGTCATCCTTTGAGCGTGGCGGAGCATTAATATCCGCATCCACCTCATTGGAAGGGCAACTGTACCATTCATCACCTCACAGTTTGGCCATTTCATTGGTAAGGTCGAAAATACGAAAAAAAACTGTGATGTAGAAACTAAAAATAACGTTAAGTTAAACGTTGTTGCAAATTGGTCGCTGAATCATCCCTCAAGCCTAGAAAAGTTTTATTTTCTTCTTATGTTCTTTTCATGGTTTTCTATATGGCGTCCATATGCAGTATATGAACGTTTTTTGACCGTTGAAGGTATTCTGGTATCAGCCTTTGTTTCGTACATTGAGACCAGTAAAGGTGCTCACATGGGGAAACCGAAATCCTGCGATACTAGAGATTTAGAGAGAGAGAGAGAGAGAGAATTAATAAGTAAAGGTACCTAATGTTTAATAAATACTGTTATAAGATACACTTTTTTTTAAAATCGTAAACTCAAAGTTTCAGACTGAATTTGGGCGAAGCAAAATGTTTTTCGTTGTGTCGAGTTGGGCATTCGGAGTTTCCCTTGGGAAATTCCCTCCACTCTTCGAAAAACGTCCTCCTGGTGATGTCAACTAAAAATCTTTCTGTTCTGAATATATAAACAAATCTGCTTGAGTTCTAAAAAAGCCAAAGGGCACGTTGACGACTTTTGTGCCTTTAAATCAGTCATTCGGCCCACCGCCCAGATCAGTAATAGCTCCTGCGCACGTGCAACCATGAAATTCTTCTTACATTTATAATTTCCAGCGTTTATCTTAGCGCTCTTAACGTTGAGCTCCATTTCCCAAGAGCGGGAATATTGCAGTTTTGCGTTTACGGCCATTGCGGAGACGGTTAGTTCAAACGCCCATGATGAATGGTCCAGCAGTGAAGAGCGTGTCGTTGTTTCGTTGAGATTAGGCGATTTACGTTTGTGCCAACTAGAGTTGAGAAAAGAGAGGGAATTAAAAAGCGGGGGAAAAGGAGGGATTCTATTTCGGGGGAGCTTTTCAGTAGGCGTGGCCTCCACCAAGCACGCTCGTCTTGAATTGTATCCCGTACCTATTTACATATTTTATTCCGTCGTGTTGCTGTGCTGGAAGAGACGGTAAAACAGGCTCAGTGGGGTCGTAATAACTTATGGGGATCCTCTGCGGGTCAACGGCCTTCAAATTTGGGGTTGGAACGAGTTGTGAAGGAAATCCACATAGTATGAGAGTGTTGTTGAAAATATTAAATCATTGAAACTATGCAATGGAAAATTGTTCAAAAGGGGCTAAAACGCTTGAGGATATATTTATATCACAGGTAAACATTTTTCATCTGACAAAACTGTACGATTTTTGTACGATTGATCAGTTGATCATATTTGTGTGCCTCCTGAAATTCAATAATCGCTCTATCACCTGTGAAACACGCACACTCCAAAGCTTAGTAGAAATTCAAATCATGAATCATTGACTAATAAAAAAAATTAAACAAAAAAATAAAAAACAATAACGCTGTAGTTTTTGTTTTGATCGCAGTAACCTAGTGATGTACTGAATGTGGATGCAAATGTCACCATAAATCAGGCCATACATCGAGAATGGTTTGAGCTACGCACCTGGGGAGGGTCTCATTCGATTCCTCATGGAAAGTTCTTCAAAAAAAGTCCAAATTTAGGCCGCCTTGACTTGTTTTGAGGGTTTTAGGGATTTTACAAAACTTTGACAACCCTTAAAGGGCACTATAAATTAAGTGAGAGAGCTGGCTAAAGAATTGGGGCGTTGTCGGACCAACATGGATTTTTCCTGAAAATTTTAGATTTTTTGCTCCAGCCGTTTGGGAGAAATCGTGCGTACGGCGTATGGCGGACGGACGGAAAAATGTTTATTGCAGATTCGGATTCTACACCCTTGGAAACGTAAACCATGACATTTTCAGGGGGTTAGAAATTTTTTGTTGTTTTTTTTTCAACAGCGATTACAATGGTTTATTATTGAATAATAAACCAAAACTAAGGCAGAGTAAACCAATCTTACCAATTAAACCCAATAAACATGAGGAATCTTTACGTAATAACTTTACTTAAGCAGTTTTTGCTCGATGGGATCAGTCTGTCAAGGTTGGGTGTGGTACCTCGTCCCTTCATCAGATTTTTTCTAATACGCTGGTCATAATAACCACAGAATTACCCTGTGATTCCCCCATTGTGCCCGACGTAATTGTTGTGGAAGCTCAAGGCGGGTCCACGGCCGAAGAAATGACCGAAATCGACCGATTACCAGCTCCGCGGACCTACGAAAATCTCATATAATTTAACCGCAGTTATAGCGTAATATGAGAAAAAGGGAGGGGGGGGGGTGTTAGCGAGCACGGAAGGAGATGGAGTCGATTTTACGGTGATTTGTGCTGTAGGGGAGGTTTGTGATTCGCGGTTGAAGAACACGGGGCGGGAAAGTTGGATTGAAACTATATTTAGACGTTGGGGAAAGGAGAGAAAGGAAAAAAAAACTATTGGTCAGTTGGAGAAAGGGGGAAGATTACAGCGGTGGTTAGTTGGTGATAGGAACGAGAGGGGGGTGTTGTGGTGAGCTCACAGTTATGACGTAATGAATCGCGTGTTTCGGTCCCTGGTCACGCGAACAGCAGATAGATGGCCTGACGGGGTTGATGTTTATCGGACGAAAAGGAACGGAGCCTTCCACCTTTCGGTCAGGCAAAAGGGCGCGATAAGAGACGTCCAGTGAAGCTATCGACTTGTAGACGGTAAAATGCCGGTGAGGTGAGGGCCGAGGGGGTTTTACTAGAAACCTATTGCTAGACAACCTGAACACGACATACACTTGGGTTTACCGGGTTGTATTTCTGTCCCCAGATAGGATGCAAAACTGGGAGTAGAAGATATAAAGAAGTTTTCCGAAATGCTAATTATCTCTATCTTCTTGAATTGACATGTATAATTCAGTGGTTAGATGAACTCATGATGGTAAGTAGAAGAAGAAATAAACAGAAAAATAGGTTCAAACCCACAAACTTTAATTTTACTAAATGCAGGTTGGTATTCAATATAACAAAAATGTTCCAGAAACCAACTTGAAATAGGGAAACAATCAAGAAGAAATGAACTGAGAAATTCTTTCACTGGGGTTTATTATTCAATGATTCATGATTTGAATATCTACTAAGCTTTGGAGTGTCCCTGTTTCACAGGTGATAGAGCGATTATTGAATTTCAGGAGATATGCATAGAGCACTTAAATCGGTTCTCAACCAAAATACCTATTTGGATTGATCAGTTGATCATATTTGTGTGCCTCCTGAAATTCAATAATCGCTCTATCATCCGTGAAACACGAACACTCCAAAGCTCAGTAGAAATTCAAATCATGAATCATTGAATAATAAACCAGGGTGAAAGAATTTGCAGCGTTCTTTTCAAGAGCAATTTCAACGGAAAAATATTCTATTTGAAAATTTTAAATTTCCTAAGACGGAGCATGCATATCAGAATGCTTCAACCCGTGTATCGGCTATAAACAGTTTTAGGAGTTCACTCCAGTATCCACATTCAGTACATCACTACATCACTAGGTTACTGTGATTAAAAAAAAAAAAAACGCTATTGTTTTTGTTTTGATTGCAGTAACCTAGTGATGTAGTGAATGTGGATGCAAATGTTGGCACCATAGATTGGGCCATACATCGGGAATGGTTTGAGCTAAGGACCTGGGGAGGGGCTCATTCGATTCCTCACGGAAAGTTCTTTTAAAAAGTCCAAATTTAGGCCGCCTTGACTTTTTTTGAGGTTTTTAGGGATTTTACAAAACTTTGACAACCCTTAAAGGGCACTTTAAATTAAGTGAGAGAGCTGGCTAAAGAATTGGGGCGTTGTCGGACCAATATAGATTTTTACACCCTTTGAAACGTAAATAAAATTTTCAGGGGGGTTAAAATTGGTTTTTTTTCAAGAGCGATTCCAATGGTTCATTATTGAATAATAAACCAAAAAACTAATAGATTTGGCGTAAAATGGCATGTTAGAATTGGTAAAAACCCGAAATTATGAAAATTTTAGTTATGTCATGGTGGTTCTTAAGATACGAAATGCAGTCTAATAGAGTGATCATTCAAACAAAGTTTTCTTAAGTGTATGTTTTGGAAAGCGTTGTTTCCTAGTGCAATACCACTGACAAGGCGTTGACAAGGAGGCAGATAAAACAGGAATAACAAACCTTTGCGTAATAATTTGTAACGGTTCTTTCCGGGATCGGAAGTAACGTGAAGGGCGGTGAAGGAAAGGTGTTGAACCCCCGCGGAAAGGAGGCGGGAAGAGAGGGAGAGGGTCGAGGCCGAGCGAGGGAGAGGGTGAATCCGTGCGGCGCCGGAGCATGCGCCTGTTGTGCACGCGCCGCCAAGCGCCACCTACGTCTTCGTGAGGTCCGCCACCTCCCCGGCGATCCTGACGGCGCCTCGTACCTTCGTTGATCCTTCAACCCCCCATAAGGTGCCTACCTCATCTCCGAAAACCGCATATTTACCAGAAAAATCGTTTCAAATTTTCTACAGAAATCAGGCTGTTGTTCCCCTCCAGTTTGTACTTCCAAGCCCATTTTCTAGAGACACATTGATAGAGCTTTAATTGACCAAATTTTCGAGGAAAAACGCTGCAAATTCTTTCACTGGGGTTTATTATTCAATCGGCTTGCGTTCATGATTTGAATTTCTACTAAGCTTTGGAGTCTGCGTGTTTCACAGGATAGGGCGATTATTGAATTTCAGGAGATATGCATGGAGCACATGAATCTGTTCTCGACCAAAATACCTATTTGGATTGATCAGTTGATCATATTTGTGTGCCTNCTGAAATTCAATAATCGCCCTATCCTATGAAACACGCAGACTCCTAAGCTTAGTAGAAATCCAAATCATGATCGCAAGCCGATTGAATAATAAACCCCAGTGAAAGAATTTGCAGCGTTTTTTTATTGAACCAACCCAAATACCCCCCCCCCCCCCACAATAAAAACATCTATAATTTATCAAGTCCTTTGGCACTCGTATTGCATTAAAACTTCCCCAAATCCAAATTTAAACGATGTAGCCAAAGGTAGACAGATGTAGAGGGGGCACACAAATATCATCAACTGACCAATCCAAATAGGTGTTTTGGATGAGAACCGATTTACGTGGTCTATGCATATGTCCTGAAATTCAATAATCGCTCTATCACCTGTAAAACACGCACACTCCGAAGCTTAGTAAAATTCAAATCATGAACGCCAGCCAATTGGATAATAAACCCCAGTGAAAGAATACTTATTTACCCCAGTAATAATATTGAATAATAAACCCCAGTAATAATAATGAATAATACCTATTATGGTATTTACCTACATATTATCAGAATGCTTCAACCCGTGTATCGGCTACTAACTACACTACAAGTATTCACATCGGCTATCACTCCAGTATCCACATTCACTACAACTCGACGCTATCGGCCGGACATCACTAGGTTACAAACAAACAATAATAAACGAAAAAACGCAAATGTTGGCACCATAAATCGGGCCATACATCGGGAATGGTTTGACCTACGGACGTGGGGAAGGGCTCATTCGATTCCTAATGGTATGTTCTTCAAATAGGAAAATATTTAGGCCGATTCGACTAGTTTTGAGGTTTTCAGGGATTTTACAAAACTTTTACGGCCCTTAAAGGGCACTTTAAATTGAGTGAGGGAGCTGGCTCAAGAATTGGGGCGTCGTCGGACCAAGATGGATTTTTCCTGAAAATTTCAGATTTTTTCCTCCAGCCGTTTCGGAGATATCGTGCGTACGGCGTACGGCGGACGGACGGAAATTTTTTTATTGCAGATTCGGATCCTACACCCTTTGAAACGTAAACCATGAAATTTTCAGGGGGGGTTAGAATTTTTTTCCCAGAGCGATTACAATGGTTTATTATTGAATAATAAACCAAAATTGACCAAATTTTCGAGGAAAAATCGATTTTCAAAACAAAAACTCTATTCAAGGCGGGGAAATGAAATCCAATCGATTTTTTGGCCGTATATTTGAAGGCGAACCGCATTAACTCATTCAATGAGTTTTAATTTTTTACTCGCATCTCTCCTCTCTTCCCTTTTTGTCATTCTTAATAGAATTGATAATAATTAACGCAGTTGATACCAACGAAGTTTTTAATCATGACATTTTGTATGTATGAAAAGGATGAGAGAATATTTTTACAACTTCACTTACCTGCATAAGCTTCAAGTAATAAACAACTGAAGAGATGTGTGGTGGCACCACGACGTCAATGCCTAAATTCTACTTATATTTATGACATAGTAAGTTGTAGACTGAAGAAGTCCTCCCTGCAGGACGAAACGTATCCAACCGAATACGACAAAATAGTTTATTTATACGGGACCGAGAACTCTGATTCGCAGGTCTCGTAGTGCTGTTAGTATTTTTTATTAAGTGGAAGATTAAAGAGCACGACAGTTATTTAATTTATTGTTATATTAAGCTTACTTGCTTGTTAACGAAAATATAGAGACAAAAGTGATCATGACACACAAAGAACGCTGCAAATTCTTTCACTGGGGTTTATTATTCAATTGGCTTGCGTTCATGATTTGAATTTCTACTAAGCTTTGGAGTGTGCATGTTTCACAGTGATAGAGCGATTATTGAATTTCAGGAGGCACACAAATATGATCAACTGATCAATCCAAATAGGTATTTTGGTTGAGAACAGATTTTTTTTGTTTATTATTGTTTGTTTGTAACCTAGTGATGTCCGGCCGAAAGCGTCGAGTTGTAGTGAATGTGGATACTGGAGTGATAGCCGATGTGGATACTTGTAGTTAATAGCCTATACACGTGTTGAAGCATTCTGATATGCATGAAACGCTGATAATATATAGGTAAATATTATTCAATATTACTACTGGGGTTTATAATTCAATATTATTACTGGGGTAAATAAGTATTCTTTCACTGTGGTTTATTATTCAATTGGCTTGCGTTCATGATTTGAATTTCTACTAAGCTTGGAGTGTGCGTGTTTCACAAGTGATAGAGCGATTATCGAATTTCAGGAGATATGCATAGACCACGTAAATCGGTTTTCATCCAAAACACCTATTTGGATATTTGTGTGCCTCCTGTACATCAGTCTACCTTTGGCTACATCGTTTAAATTTGGGTTTGGGGAAGTTTTAACGCAATACGAGCGCTAAAGGACTTGATAAATTATAGATGTTTTTATTGTGGGGGGGGGGGGGGGGCAACGAGGTTCAATAAAAAAACGCTGCAAATTCTTTCACTGGGGTTTATTATTCAATTGGCTTGCGTTCATGATTTGAATTTCTACTATTTGCAGTTTATTACACTTTTGCGATACGGCCACACACTTGTTTGATAAGGTGTTCCTGAACCGATTATTACGAAATTTAGACTTGTTTTCCTCAGAACGATGTGAACATTTTGAATCTTACAAAAAATTACATTTTTCAACAAAAACAACTAAAACGTCTTGCGTCAAGAGGGGGAGATCGAAAGGGGCTTTTACTGCTGCTAATGAGGGAAAGTCAGCCAGGTTAAAGGGTCCGCTGTGGTGTTGCCACCCGATGGCGGGGAAGGGGTTTTGGTCCCTGCGGTCCCTGTCGCTCCTATATGGGCAATAGTATAGGTACAGGGGCGCTGGGCGCCTGCCGCGCCGCTGGGCGCCTGCTGAGCCGCTGGCCGCCTGCTGAGCCGCTGGCCGCCTGCTGAGCCGCCGGCCGCCTGCTGAGCCGCTGGCCGCCTGCCGCGCCGCGCCTCTTGAGAGAAAACTCTCCCACAGCGCGGCGCGCCTGTGTATGCACATACCTACGTGAAGAAGTCGCCAGCCGCAGACGCGTCAGGGTCATATGTGAAAAACGAACGAGAGCGAGCGGGCCACCAACGCGATCTGTTCTATAAGCGATCAAACTATGCTGTTCTATGGAATTGTCATACGTAAAAGCGCGGTACCGAGCTAGTTGAGCTTGTCGCGGCAAACCCTCGTGCCGCGTGGTGCGACTTTCAAACCGCTTTTTCGCCGCGCGATCCCGTTAACATTTGTTTACGTTACACTTTGTAACGTTAACGGCGGACACTTTGTAAGTTAACCCGCTTCTGTCGAGATTTACCGTTCTTCGTTGATATTGCCTTCGTTGTGTATTTTCAATGATTTTCAATTGAGTTATGTTTCAAAAACTTACAGTACGAAAATTTCAAAGATTCTGATAAGATAACTTCAACAAAATGAAACGTTAAAAACGTGAATTCTTTTCATGATTTTAATAATTTGGAGAGTCTTAGAAATGTTTTCATTCGATTCAGCGAGAAAAATTACTTGGTTGTTTCCCCTTCGTCTCATCATTTTCATCCAACAACACAGGCATTATTTCATGTCAAAACGCTGATTTCGTTTGAAAAATTAACGTTTTTCCACGTTCAAACACTGAGTTCTCTGTCAAAAATCGCTCTGAAATAAAAAATTCAATACACATATAAAAACGCTGCAAACGCTTTCACTGGGGTTTATTATTCAATTGGCTTGCGTTCATGATTTGAAATCTCGCACTTTAAATTGAGTGAGAGAGCTGGCTCAAGAATTGGGGCGTCGTGGACCAACATGGATTTTTCCTAAAATTTCAGCTTTTTTGCTTCAGCCGTTTGGAAAAAATCGTGCGTACGACGGACGGACGGACGGACGGAAAAATTTTTATTGCAGATTTGGATTCTACACCCTTTGAAACGTAAACCATGAAAATTTTCAGCCGTTTGGGAAAAATCGTGCGTACGACGGGGAGTTGGATTCTACACCATTTGAAACGTAAACCATGAAATTTTTTTTTCGAGAGCGATTACCTACAATGGTTTATTATTGAATAATAAATCAAAACAGTTAGATGCGTCATTTCACCTTCAAATTTAACGATTTTTCAATTTTGAGGGTAGGAATCACCCCCACTTCTAAATGAAGTTTCAAAATTTGGACATCACCATTGAAAAGAGCATCACAAAAATAAACGTAAAAAACTCATTTTTCTCAACCTTGGCGATAATGCGTTTAGGTTTCAAATGGCAGAACGTTTGACAGACGCGGGGTTTACACAGAAAGTTGCTCGCCTTGAAGTGTTTACACAGAAGTAGCCCGCTTCAAAAAACACGCTGATGTTTTACTACATTCTGGCACCAAAGACATCGAATGCTGATTTGAAGTACGTTTTTATTTTTTAGGTGTTGTACAGCTTTTCCCAGCGTGATACTCGGGCAACCCTAAAGTCGTAGACCCTTTCAACTCTTCAGGTGTTATTTTATTTACCTTTTTTAAGCTCTTTTGTCGGTTTTTGGTTTATTATTCAATAATAAACCATTGTAATCGCTCTTGAAAAAAAAAAAAAAAAATTCGAACCCCCCTGAAAATTTATGGTTCACGTTTCAAAGGGTGTAGAATCCGAATCAAAATAAAATATTTTATAAATAAATTTTTCCGTCCGTCCGCCGTACGCCGTACGCACGATTTCTTTCAAACGGCTGAAGCAAAAAAGCTGAAATTTTCAGAAAAAATCCATGTTGGTCCGACGACGCCCCAATTTTTGAGCCAGCTCTCTCACTTCATTTAAAGTGCCCTTTAAGGGTTGTCAAAGTTTTGTAAAATCCCTTAAACCCTAAAAAAAGTCAAGGCGGCCTAAATTTTGTCATTAAACTCTTATATTTTTGAAGAACTGTCACGAGGAATCGAATGAGTCATCTATCCATTCAGGTCCGTAGTCAAACCATTCTCGATCTATGGCCCGATTTATGGTGACAACATTTGCGTTATTTTGGTTTATTATTGTTTTGTTTTGATATCAGTAACCTAGTGATGTAGTAATGTGGATACGGAGTCGGACTCCCTAAGAGGGATTTTATAGCCGATACACTTGTTGTTGATTTAGTATTCTGATAACGTTATTAAAAATGCTGCAAATTCTTTCACTGGGGTTTATTATTCAATTGGTTTGCGTTCATGATTTGAATTTCTACTAAGCATGTGGAGTGTGCGTGTTTCACAGGTGATAGAGCGATTAGTTGAATTTCAGGAGGCACACAAATATGATCAACTGATCAATCCAAATATGTATTTTGGTTGAGATCAGATTTACGTGCTCTATGCATATCTCCTGATAGTTTGTTCAATCGCTCTATCACCTGTGAAACATGCACCTCCAATGCTTAGTAGAAATTCAAATCATGAATCATTGAATAATAAACCCCAGTGAAAGAATTTGCAGCGTTTTTTAAGCGCTTTTGTCGGTTTTTTATTTTAGCGAATTGAATAATTGTCTAAATTAGGACGAAAACTGTTTTTTTTTTTCTACATTACCTTAATTCTGGTCATTAGACTTGCGAATGTGATGAAGTTTAGTTTTCCGGCTCCAATAATACTGTTAATATTGAGTTTTGAACGCTTTTCGACGATCCTGGACCACTTAAGCCCGATAAACACGATGAACACCAATTAACGAATCGCTGTCATTTTCCATGTTCAAATTTTTAAAGATTTTTGCACTGCAGCAAAAACGAAAATCGAAACGTTATGAATGATAAAGGGGGAGTCTCGATTGCTAAAATATTCTACATAAAGAAGGGATGCACGAGGGCGATAAGGATTACATAAAGAAGGAATGCATGCGCACGGTAGAAATCTCCCTGACCATGCAGAAGGAATAGTCCATATCAAACTCGATAGAGAATGGACGAGCAGGCTGTCTTTATCTTGTTTTCGTTAAGTGTTTCAATCCGCTACAGTGAACGAATCTTCACGATCTTTATTTAGAAATGAGAGATCTTCATTTTGAAATGGAAAACATATATTCTGGTATGTAAAACCACTATTTTGTTTCGGAAAACCTTTAATTACTCGTTTAGTGAATGGGTTAGTGAGGTTATTGGACAAATATCTGAGGAGAATTGGGAAACTGAAATACAAATGGCGAGAGGTTCATATCAGTCTACTGGGCGGGACTGGCAGAACGTACTGAGTAGTCGTACGAAAAACGTAAGGAGACACAACTCGATTGTAGCTGAAGTCGCAAGAATGTTGGTGGAAGCTCGTTACCGGAAAACCCCGATGCTTGGTGAAAACTTACATTTACCGGAAAATCGGCATACCTACATATCAAAGGTACATATCTACATTTCATAAGATTGGCGGTAACCTTTCCTCATTCGGTTCTTTGTTCCTGTTCACCGCTAGAAACGGTCAGTGAATACCTACAGGTACTTGGGGCTTCTACTTCTGGCTTCCATACCACCTCGAGCTTTTGGCATATCAATTTATACTTTTCACAGATCCCAACTAACCCAACATTCCACCATTCCATTTATAATGATCAATAAATGTTTTTTCTCTCTCCTACAGGTACTTGGGAGTTGTTATAGACGAAAGTTCAGTTGGGAACATTCATCTTTTCATTTCTTCCTTTTTCATTCTTTTGGTCAGTCGACTCGGCATATTTACAGATATTTTCTATAATATTGAAAACCTACTGGATCTTGATCGACTTGAAACTATATACCATGCACTGGTGCAGTACGGTATTCTAATTTGGGGAGAGAGAGTTGAGCTTCTCTTCAAAAAGCTTTGTACTAGGGTGGGGAGAAAAAGACGATTTTCAGATTTCAGAATCCCATTACAGTAGAAACTCTAATCCGGCACGTCTGGGACTTCATCAGTGACGGATTACCGAAAATGCCGGATTACCGAATGTCGTCATAAAATAGCCAGCACTCTCACTTAATTTTAAGTGCCCTTTGAGGGTTGTCGAAGTTCTGTAAAATCCCTAAAAACCTCAAAAAAATCCAAAGCGGCAAAATTTGGACTTGTTTTGACGAATTCTCAATGAGGAATCGAATGAGCCCCTCCCCAGGTCCGTAGGTCAAACCATTCCCGATGTATGGCCCGATTTATGGTGCCAACATTTGCGTTATTTTGGTTTATTATTGTTTATGTTTTCATCGCAGTAACCTTGTGATGTAGTGATGTAGTAATGTGGATACTGGAGTGAACTCCTAAGAGGCTTTGTAGCCGATACACGGGTTGAAGCATTCCGATATGCATGAAACGCTGCAAATTCTTTCACTGGGTTTTATTATTCAATTGGCTTGCGTTCATGATTTGAATTTCTACTGAGCTTTGGAGTGTGTGTGTTTCACAGGTGATAGAGCGATTATTGAATTTCAGGAGATGTGCATATAGCACGTAAATCTGTTCTCAACCAAAATACCTATTTGGATTTATCAGTTGATCATATTTGTGTGCCTCCCGAAATTCAATAATCGCTCTATCACCTGTGAAACACGCACACTCCAAAGCTTAGTATAAATTCAAATCATGAACGCAAGCAATTGAATAAAAAACCCCAGTGAATGAATTTGCAGCGTTTTTTATGGTTATCAGAATACTCCAACCCGTGTATCGGCTATAAACCCTTTTAGGAGTTTTCCGGTATCCACGTTCACTACATCAGTAGGTTACTGCAATCAAAACAAAAACAATAATAAACCACAATAACGCAAATGTTGGCACCATAAATCGGGCCATACACCGGAAATGGTTTGACCTACGGACCTGGGGAGGGGCTCATTCGATTGCTCGTGGAAAGTTCTTCAAGAAGAGTACAAATTTAGGCCGCCTTGACTTTTTTTGAGGTTTTTAGGGATTTTACAACTTCGACAACCCTTAAAGGGCACTTTAAACTAAGTGAGAGAGCTGGCTCAAGAATTGGGGCGTTGTCGGATCAACATGGATTTTTCCAGAAAATTTCAGATATTTTGCTCCTGCCGTTCGGGAGAAATCGTGCGTACGGCGTACGGCGGACGGACAGAAAAAATTTTATCGCAAATTTGGATTCTACACCCTTTGAAACGTAAACCATGAAATTTTCAGGGGGTTTAGAATTTTTTTTTTTTTTTTTTTTTTTCAAGAGCGATTACAGTGGTTTATTATTGAATTATAAACCAAAAGAATATGGATTCCGGTTGCAGAAAATGTGTTTGTTTATTATTAATTATTATTTTAATCCGATCATTTGAGGAGCTTACTTTCAAACAGGCACATATCCATTCCGACAAAATGTTCAGGAAGTGAAAAAAACGATTTGCAGATTAGTGGAGGTGTTTTTCTGCAGTTTCTCATCGGAGTAATGTGTGAGAAGGCACAGATAAAGGATGCTACAGAATATGAATCAATTTTCTCCAAAACACGAGGCTGTATATCCATTTTCACTTTGGAATTGTGTCCTTTTGATCAAAACTCATGGATTTGTGCCTTTTTGAAAAAGAAAGAATTCATTCTCCATTCTGCTGGTTTTATTGAAAACTTTACCTGACTCCATCTTTCCATTTGTCATGCCTGCTGTCTATCGAGTCTCGTGTAAATATTAAACGTCAAGACGAAGGCGCAATGCTTCTTTTTGGATATGTGCCTTTTTGAAAACCCACGACTTATCGCCTGACGAAATTCGGAGGATATGTGCCATTTTGATTGCAAAGCACTGGAAAAAATGTAGGGGACGGATTTGTTTCCTTTTGATGCAAACACACAACTTTAGCCCCGGAATTGACGTGGATGTGTTCTGTTTTGTTCGGAAATGATAGAGGGATCTGATTCAACTTATATTCAGAGACAGAAAATTGAGAAAAAAACGTTTTCTCCCAGATTTGGATATGTGCCTTTTTGAAAGTAAGCTCCTCATTTATTCCTTTGAAGCTACGCGAGTTCTGATAGGTTGACATAAATGAGGTGTACGAAAATTCGCTCCTACGGTCATGCTGCATAACTGGAATTTTTTTTTTTTTTCAAAATCGGGGGGTTTCAGCTCATTGTGCCCCCTCTCCCTCCCCCACGTCGGGATTCAGTTCTCGAAGGCGCCGCCTCCTACTCGCCGCCCTCCCACCTCCACCCTCCAACTCGCCGCCTACTCTTGGACGCGATCCCCCAGCGAGGAGCCGCACTCTTGGACGTGACCTCTCAGCCGCCGCCGTCCACGATGAAGTGCGCCGCTCTCGTCGTCCTTCTCTCCGTCGCCGCCTCCGCCGCCTCCGCTGCCTCCGCGGCCGCTTCCCAAGACCCCCAGAGCCGCGTCAAGCGCCTCACAACTTTCTCCAAACCCCAGGACACGCCGCCCTCAATAGGTAAACAACGAACCAACAACTTTCAAAATCCTTAAATACACTAGGTAACCAACTACAGCTTTTCCGAAGAAAGTTCGGAATTTTCCAACCCAAATTCAGAATTTTCCAAAACACATTCAGAAATTTTCCAAATCACATTCAGAAATCTCCAAATCATAAGGTCGAAAAAGTTCTCACACGTGTTTTACAAGTAATTTCTAACAAAAACTGCCTCTTAGAGTTTTTCTAAAGGATTCGTTTTCGATTTATTTCACTTTCAAGATTGTTATCGTGTTTCCGACGTAACGTCACTTGAACGTCCGTAACTCCGGCGTTTTCGAAGTATTTGCAAATCTAAGGATTTCGTTGGAAAAAGCATTGAACTTCCAATCGTCTCAGTCTTCAACAGTGATTTTTAAAGGGAAGGAAAAGGTTAAAATCTAGCCTGAAAAGTAAATTTTGTCGAATTTTGAAAAAACACTTTTTTAATGGCTCATCAGTCCCTCTTAATTTGAAATTTTTTTTTCAAAATTTGACAAAATTTACTTTTCAGGCTAGCTTTTGACCGTTTAGTTCCCTTTAAAAGATCACTGTTAAAGACTAAGAAGATTGGAAATTCAATGTTCTTTCTTACGATATCCAAATACTTCGAAAACGCCAGAGTTACGGCCGTCTTAGTTAAGTGACGTAAGGTCAAAAACAC
This sequence comes from Creontiades dilutus, assembly GCA_031894815.1. Taxonomy (NCBI): domain Eukaryota; kingdom Metazoa; phylum Arthropoda; class Insecta; order Hemiptera; family Miridae; genus Creontiades; species Creontiades dilutus. The sequence continues at coordinate 340,841 of JAVIWC010006830.1, forward strand.
GGAAAAAAATCTTAAAAGTGAAATAACTCGGAAACGATTCCTCTAAAAAAAACTCTAGAGGTACTTTTGGTTTATTATTCAATAATAAACCATTGTAATCGCTCTTGAAAAGAAAATTTTAACCCCCCTGAAAATGTCATGGTTTACGTTTCAAAGGGTGTAGAATCCAAATCTGTAATAAAAATTTTCCCGTCCATCAAACGGCTGAAGCAAATAAGCTGAAATTTTCAGGAAAAATCCATGTTGGTCCGACGACGTCCCAATTCTTGAGCCAGCTCTCTTACTCTTAATTTAAAGTGCCCTTTAAGGGTTGTCAAAGTTTTGTAAAATCCCTAAAAACCTCAAAAAAAGTCAAGGCGGCCTAAATTTGGACTTTTTTTGAAGAACTTTCCACGAGCAATCGAATGAGCCCCTCCCCAGGTCCGTAGGTCAAACCATTTCCGATTTATGGTGCCAACATTTGCGTCATTTCGGTTTATTATTGTTTTTGTTTTGATAGCAGTAACCTAGTGATGTAGTAATGCGGATACTGGAGTGAACTCCTAAGAGGCTTTGTAGCCGATACACTGGTTGAAGCATTCTGATATGCATGAAACGCAGCAAATTCTTTCACAGGGGTTTATTATTCAATTGGCTTGCGTTCATGATTTGAATTTCTACTAAGCTTTGGAGTGTGCGTGTTTCACAGGCGATAGAGCGATTATTGAATTTCAGGAGGCACACAAATATGATCAACTGACCAATTCAAATAGGTATTTTGGTTGATCAGATTGATCTCTATGCATATCTCCTGAAATTCAATAATCGCTCTATCACCTGTGAAACACGCACACTCCAAAGAAATTCAGTAGAAATTCAAATCATGAACGCAAGCCAATTGAATAATAAACCCCAGTGAAAGAATTTGCAGCGTTTTTGTTAGAAATTAGTTGTAGAACACGTGTGCGAAGTTTTTCGGATCATACGCTGGTTTTCGAGTTATTTAACTTTTAAGATTTTTTTCGTGTTTTCGCCCTTACCTCACTAAAACGGCCGTAACTCCGGCGTTGCGTATTTGCAAATCTAAGGATACCGTTGGAAAGAGCATTGAATTTCCCACCGTCTCAGTCTTTAACAGTGATTTTTAGAATCGTCCACATTAATCCCAACTCCATTTCAGTTTCAGAATGTAAATGAGTGTTTCCAGTACTCTTACGTTATTTTCTGGGAAAAAATAGATTAGTTATGTATTTTATAGCAAAAGAACTATCTCTAAATAATATTCCTTCAGTTCAATCTCTTGCTCAAATTTTTAAATGTCCTAGCTCGAGTTTGATCAACTTTTTCGGAGTGTACCATTTGAAAAATATCAATTCGTCAGTTTCTAGGGGTTTTCGTTGCCGTTTTTAGTGATTTTGAGCGAATTTTCATGAGAAATGAAGCAATGGCAATGGCTTTAAACATCTTTGAATAACAAAATCTACAAAATGAAAAAAAAACTACATCGAAATCCGTTTTGTGGCTTAGTGAAATGATTCTGGAATTTCAACGTTCATATATATGTATATGTTCGGCTTGAAAATCTTGAAGAAAAATGAGACCCGAAGAGAATAAATTGAAGCTGCTTCAATTCAGAGAAATTCGAATGTTTTGGGTGCGTATGACCGTCCTGGGTTGACCATTAGGCGGTAGCTGGGCATATCATCGTCACAATGTCAAAAACCAAAATTAATTTTCTCTTTAATTTTGGAAAAGGCAAAAAGCTGAAATATAAAAAAATAGATGGTCTTTTCCGCTATTGTTTCCGTCTAAAAATTTTGCGAATTTGTATAAATATATATAAAGGTTTTTTGTATGTGATTCCAAACGATAGCTCTCGATAGGATTGGTATAACAACTTCGAGCGCCAAATGATCAAGCATTCTAAATCGGAAAATGAATGTGTAGTTTGACAACACTTTTTAAGAACAATAAATTGGTCTAATTTAGGAAATTGTACTCGCAAAATGGAGATGAACGTATAAAAATTGTTAAATTCAGATTTCTAGTAGAATATTACTCACAAAATTCTATCAACAATGTGCTCAAATTTAAGCTAAAAATTGTACTTAAATGTCACTGAACTATGCTAAAAATGCAGAAAACCCAAAATCTTTGGATAACAAAATATCATCATCATTCATAAAATATTTTTGCGCTATAATCTTGATAGTTGAGAATTTTATTGCTTGCAAAGTGTGCAAATGTCAACTCCCATTTATTTAGGTAAAATAGTACGATAATTTTGGGAAATTCGCTCTTACGCTCATGCTGCAGGTCTGGAACTTTGAGGGCAAATTTAAGGGCAATACGACACCGGCTAAAGAAAGTGGCCCAGTGTTAGAAATACGTCGTTTAGTACCGTTGAGAAGTAGTCCGAAATTGAAATGTACGATTCTGGATTTGATTCGGAAATTTCTGAAATTAGTTAGGAAAATCGTGAATATGGTTTGGCAAATTCTCAAATTGTTTGGTAAAGTCCTGAATTTTGACTTGGAATAGCTATGCATCACACTTGCTAGCTAAATTCCAATCTAAAAGTACGTAAAAATTAAAATTAAACTCCAACAACCGCCCATCTTCACCTCAATCTGTCATCAAGATGTCCGAAATGTTCGAGATATCTGTCTCAAGTTATATCCGTCGAATTTCTCCCAGTACTTTGCAACTACAAAGATTTTGTGTCAACCTAATTCAGGCTGAAACATGCAAGGGAAACATTTGGGTTTTGAATGTATTGGAAAGTGGCTCTTACGACAATCTACAATTAGTATACGAGGGGTATACTAATTCTACAACTAATTTACAATACAAGATACAGTTTTTATTTTAGAAGCATCATTTCGAGCAATTTCATTTTCAAGAATTTGTTTCTTCTGATTTTGATATTTTAAAATCCTAAATGGACAAAACTCCCTTAATTTACTACGCAAATTAATATTTAATAACACCCTTAATCCGATCTCCGGTTTTTCATCGTGCGTTGATTCGTCTGGTTAAAAAAAAAAAAAAAAATCGAACTCGGATTGTTTTTAAAATATTAATGAAGAATTCCAATAAATTGTACATTTTTACCGTAGATACTGTTCAACATGTCCACCATTCTGCTGAATGCAGAGACTGCACCTCCGCCGAACGATGCCGACTGCTCGCTCCAGGCCCCTGGTGTTTTGTCTCATGTCGTGAGCACATTGGTGGACATTTTGAACAGTATCTACAGTAAAAATGTACAATTTATTAAAATGCTTCAATAATAATTTTAAAAACAATCTGAGCTCGAATTTTTTTTTACCAGACGAATCAACGCATGATGAAAAACCGGAGTATCCAGTGAAAAACCACGTTCTTCTTACTTGAAAAGCAATTTTCTCCCAGAGAACTACACGGAATTTAAAATCTGGTTATATCGCTGGAAAGCCAAGATTTTGCCGCATCTTTTAGCACTGCAGGCTAAAATGCACATGCCTTGTTACAGGGACTCATAAACGTTTGAAGAAAGTCGAGATTTGACCTTGTCCTTTTCAAACTGATTTTTCACCCGTTTCGTCTGCTCAAAAAATTTGGTTCCCCATTTGGGCGATAAGGAATTTAACGCTCTTTCCAATAGTGGAATCAGATTTGAAATCACACGCAAAATGTGGGAGATATGGCCGTTTTAATGCGGTAAGGTCGAAAAAACGAGAAAAATCTTAAAATTGAAAAATCCGCATTTTCAAGGGTGTAAACAAAAAAATTTTCTAAGAGGCATTTTCGATCAGTTAATTTGAAAGATGATAAAACATCTTGTGAACAGTAACAACACAAACATTGGATTTAAAAAAATTGTTTATGGAATCTTTGTTGAAAACATTTTTTAAAAACGATTTCAACCAGCTTTGCAAGGTAGAAATGTGGTTTATGACATACCGGTTGTAAATTGGTACTACATTATTAGTAGAGGGAAGTTTTGTGGCGGTTGTGGTTCGTTGTGGTGCAATGCTGCACGGAAAGTACTTTCAATTACCAAGTAAAACTTAACTAAGCGGCGAAAATAATATTTTAATGAGATTTCTGCTGTAACACAGGTTCAGGTAACAAACGACCAGCAAATGATCTCTAGCAGAAAGTTTTGGACGTTTTTTTTTTGGGTTTTCGTAGTTTCAGTAGTGTGTTGGTGAGTTAGTAGAAAGTTGTACAGTTGAAGGTTGTACATAAAATGTTATTTTCTGAATTCTTGTTTGTCAAGGATGGTCCTTAATGGGGCAGTATTTTTGTAAACAAGTGTGTTAAAACGGTTACAGGATATGTTAGGTACGCCAAGCATATCAACTGTCCTGAACCCATCTAAATAGTACTTCACTCACACTTGCCAGAGGTTTAGATGTAGGCATTAGCCGTAAACATGCTGCAGTATTCGTAGAAATAGTAAAAGTTGTTATAACGAACAATCGTCAACATAAATCCATTCTGCCCCATTCGAATTAGGCCCTTACACATAATTTTGACACATCGATTTTCGGCAAAAAGCTTTGATGCCCAAATAGAAGGGCCAGTACTCTTGTACGCGCCCATCAAGGATAAATATTACTAATTAAAATGGTGGCAATCCCATAAGGGTTTAATTATAAGTAAATATGATCAAGAATATACATCATACCAAAACATCACAATAGTTCAACAAGCAACAGGAGGTAGTACTATCTAGCTAACTCACGACTTTTCCATATCGAATTCGAGGTTTTTAAGTTGCGGAGCGTGAATCTCTAACAGAAAGCTCTGATTTTAGAACAGAAAAACATCACAGGTTAATGATTATCGTTTCTGACTATTAACCAAAATTCGTAGAAACCTTTTTCCGACCAAAACACTTGTAGAAAATAAATATATCATGATATCTTGATTACATGCAGGAATAAGATGCTGGCAAAGAATGCTGCGCTGAATTGTATCAATATTGCTGTCAGGCAGAAGTTGATGCATCCTCAAGATTCTTCAAATCACATTTTTTTATTTCCAGTTCAAGGTTTTTCATAATTAGTTAGCCTCAAAGTCCAGCACAAAAGCTGCGATTCTGTTGATATCACAGATGATAAGATGAACAAATTCGTACAAACTATTTACCAGCCGAAAGGGTTCCATTAATTTGTTACGATCAGGAGGGATCGAATGTTTAAGCATGGCCCGCGTATAACAATATTTCACCGGTAGAATCAGCCAGGAAGGGATAATGTTGATAGGAAATGTCAGTTTGCTAGCTGATGTCGCGATACAATTTCAAGATTCTTCCAATCAAGATTTCCCGTTTACAATTCCAGCACATCCAAATGGCAGACATTTCACAAATTCCTGCTGTTTTGGATGAGATAAGCATATGTAGTATACCAATTACCACCAATTGTACCATCAAGGACAGCATCAAAACTATTCCACAATGGAACCCCAGTAACTAAAACAAAAATGATTGATGATCTAAAATTGAAATATATACTGGTTTACTACTAAACGTGTTCAGTCAGCACCAATCTTCCAGTAAATTTTTTTCATTTTCAGTGAGTTTTTTATGCAATTATCTTAAATTTACTCGATAATTTGTCCGATTTGACACATTATTGGAAATGTTCGATTATGTTTTTTTTACAATTGGTGGAAAAATATTAAATTTGGCTGATTTTTAGTGAGCTTTTTAAGAATTTTTCTTGAACTTGTAGGATTGCCATAGGTTATTAAAAAATTTGAAGCATATGACTTCAAATTGCTGGAAAAAGACCATCATAAATCTGACAGATTTTCATGGTTTTTTTTAAAAGGATTCCAGTTGGTTTTAATGGGTAGTCACAAATAACGGACAATTTCTATTTATTATTTCAAATTTCCTGAAAAACCTCGAATTTGACTAAGTTTTAGTGAGCTTTCTAAGTATGTTTCTTGAATTTAAAAATTATTTCATAGAATTGCCACTGTTATTGGGAAACTTCAAGAATTCCTTTTCAAATTTATGGACAAACTTGAATCTGACTGATTTTTAAGCGATATTTTAAGAATTTCGTTTTGGATTGAACGAATAATTTATGGGATTGCCTAAAATTACTACATCTATATTCAGCACCCAAACATCAGCTGTTTTCCGTTGTGGTTTCGTAGTCGTATTTCGGCTTACCGTATCCTCTTTCGACAGCTACTACGATGTACATTAGAAAATATTTATTAACCGCTTACAACTAGATTTTTATTTTATTTATTAGAGAGTGACCGCTATTTAATCGCCTGCTGCTGCTGATACTTTATTACTATATTAGCTAAATTCTCATTGCCAAATTACATGCCTTGTATATTCGCAGAAGCTCAGGTTTCCTTCCTGCATCCTTAAACCACCCAGAGATTGAAGTTGATGGCTATTCGTTGCTTAAACTTATCAAATTATGTGCATTTCATAAAAATATGGCCTGGATATTCATAACTAAAGAGAAATCAGTATTTTAGTTTCTGTATTGTATTATTTTAATTTAATTCTTGGTATAAAATATTGATTATTCGTGGGCCACCTTCAATCTCTGTTCTGTCGACCGTTTTAACCCTCCCTGTTGATACCTCATCAAGAAATATATTTGCAACGTTTACTGTGAACTTTAGTAGTTGGAGTTATCTGAAGAACAAAACATAGAATTTTAATTCATATTTTACAGGTGGCGGAGGCTTTATTTTCACTTTCAGGAGATGAAACATTTATTTTGTCCAACCATTTATTTCACATTGTAGACCATCTCGAACAAATGTCGTTTCGTGTCTGTCTGTATGTTTATGTCTGTCGTGTGCCCACAGATTCTTGTAAGAACCACAAGTCCTATAGTTTTCATACGAGTTCGAAGAGATTTTTCAAGGATTGTGTGGGTAGATGGTCTCATGCAGATTTCGTTGCTTACAAACCATTCATTCTGGGCATGGGGAAACGTAAAATTCACAAAGCATAATTTTCTCAGGTCCAACAACAAATAGATTTAAAGAGTTGTCTTGTGTGGTGAACATATTTTTTTTTAAATGAGGCCATTTTAATCACATGTTTTTTGTTGTGCTGAATCCAAATTTGACTCCCATTTTACCGGTCGTGTCCAAATTTTCGAAATGTTTTAGTTTTTTCGAGCTGTTACAGTTTAGAAAATCACAAATAGTTATGAAGATGCCCAAATATTCCACAAAAACTCGATTCTTACTGGAAATGTATCGCTGTTTTTGACTGTATTCTTGACTTGTGGTCTATAATCAGAAATTTTGCAAAAATAACAAAGCCGACCACTGGGTTGAGACGCGAAGCCCCATGTTCCCCGTCCATAACTAGACGATATCTATCAACAATAATATCAACAAACGAACTATGAACATAAACAAGACTATTTACGAAAACAAAAAACCAGAAGTGAAGTAAGAGAAGTGATGAAGTAAAGCAAGCAGTAATAGAACAAAAACGGGAATAGATCGAAAATGGACATTTGTTGGTTACCTTATTACTGTCATCTCGTTATCACCAAAATTTTGCCCGCACGATGCGGTACGAATTTGCCGAACAGCTGATTTAACTGGAACATCACGAAACCAAAAACCATATGAAATAAATTATATATCTCAAAATAAACAGTCATTTCGCAATAACTCTAACGTACTTAACTGCAGTCGCTGCGGAGAGACTCATGCTAGAATGTCGTGTCCAGCCTATCAAAAGAAGTGCACCAAATGTTTCAAAATCGGTCCTTTTGCTAAATGCTGTACAAAAAAAAAAAGAAAAATAGTGAATTGTCTAAAACAAGATGAAGCAACTGATACAGATCAAGAAAGAAAACGCTGCAAATTCTTTCACTGGGGTTTATTATTCAATTTCATTCATTCGGCTTGCATTCATAATTTGAATGGAAAATGGAATGAAACATTTTGCAATCCAGACAGTTGAAATTAGGGTTTTTAAGCACTCCTAGACGATTTGACAATTAAAAATTAGGCCCAATATAGGAAACAAAACTTGTTTGTGTGTGGGACATATATTTTGTATTAATTTATTTAAAATTTTTTATATTCTAAAAAATAATTTAGGAAAACCAATCTAATGTGATGCGCGCAATTCTTTTTTGCTTATAATGTCTTTCCACTTGGGATCATAGTTTGTTGTTCCAATCGTAAACAAAATTGTTTATTGTTCTTCTGAAAGCATTGCTCGATATTGGGATTTGACATTTGTCATTTTTGAAGAGGTTTGTTCGCATAGATACGTTGAATCAAAAATTGATTCATTTGTCTGGCAAAACTCTTGATTCCCTTGAAGTCATCACGTTCTGGCGGTAGCCTAATTTTTTCCATCTATGCATGTTTTTCCGCGGGCGGCGGGCCGGACCAAATCCTCCCGCGGGCCGTAGTTTGGTTAGTCATCCTATGAGCGTGGCGGGCATTACTGCATTCAGCTCGATGGAAGGGGCAACTATACCATTCTCCTCACAAGTCTATGAGTACTTGGCGAAATCACGAGTGGAATGTCTAAAAGGTAGACGTCCCTTGGAGTCTCTGTGTAGTATCCCGTACAGACAGGTATCCCTCCTAATCGTAATTTCATTCATGACCCGCCAAAAGTGTTAAGTTGACATTTTAGGCCGGAATTCGATTTCAAAAGCATCATCAATGGAACCGAGACTTTTTCGGTATTCAGAGCGGCCAGTCGTGACATTTCTTTACCCAATTTAGTTTTGAATACTAACAACGGCATCTAAAGCGACCTCAACCGCTAGGGAGGTGATGGGAGAACAGGAGCGTTCGTGTAATGTCAGCTTTAAGATTCGAACGGAGAGGTCGTACATCAAGTAGAGATATTCCCTGGGAAAGGATAGCACAAAGGTCGAGAGCTCTATCTTAATTATTATTAATGGGTTGGAGGAAGACTCCCCCGTCCGGCCGCCCTACAAACCAACCGGCCCACAGTTGAGGCGCTGGCCGCTTCGAGCGGCCGGAGGGGAAAACTGGTGGCTCCCCCAACTCTTAAAAATATCTTCAGATGAGCTCTTTCAAGGTCTCCGGGTGCCTTGAAATAGGGAAATGGCGGCAAAGCACGGATCCTTCCATCCAAGTCCTTTTCAAGGTTGAAACTGTTCCTGAACAACTTTTTAAAAAGTAGCATTTTTTTCGAGAAAAAAAAAAATCAAACGAAACCTCGAATTTCAGATGTATACCTCTGTTCAGATGTATCTGAAATGGTTTTAGATCTTGAACAAATTTTCAGTATTTAGGTCATTAGGTACCTCTTGAAGACCACCCTTGACTCATATTCGAGGCCCACAGGTAACGGGACCGTACATTGGCGTTAAGCGTATCGCCTAGTCGCCACTGTTGGTTACCTCATTGTCCTTTAACCGGAAACCATATCTATTTCTGAAAATCCCGTTCCTATGTGAAAATATTTAAAGCCTTTAATGGACTCCAAATTCCCCAAGCTGCTTTGCGCCGTGGATTTTTCCCAAGCCATCCTTTTTCTGTCAAACGGTCAGTCACCCGTAGTCTCCCCCTACCACCCTGGGGTTTCCCGGGGTAGTTGTAACCCCGTCCCTGATTGGTTTCTACTATCTCTGCTCCCCTCTCTCTGCTCCCCGCGATTCCCCACTCTAAATTTTCTTCACTTCCCCTCCAAACAAAATTGTCCCGTTTTTTGGTTAACAGAATCTGGAGTCAGTTCTCTCCTTCGTTTTATACGGCTCTTACACTATCGTTAACTTGGCTCTCCTAGGATCTCCCTAATATTGGCTGGGATCCCTATATAGTTATCACTTATCAAACTTGACTGACTTCATATCATAGTTATGAAAGTGACTTCATTTTCCTAACTAAGTAGTGGCAAAGCAGCATATTTTGTGATATTGTTGGCTACCCGCGAAACCTCAACTTTGGCACAAGAGCCCTAAGGTTATATTCAACAACACCTTTATTTATTTTATTGGTTCACTGTATCGACGAATACGAATTGAATTATGTATTTCCATACTCGTTCATTGAGCATGTACGCATTCATTTGAAATACAGCCTCCATCAGTTAACTGTACAACCTCTTACATATTCCTTGGGTTCACCTCCAAACTCAAATTTTTGAAAGACACATCCGAAATAGCATATTTCATAAGGACTCTTCCGTACCAGCATGTTGGAAGAAAATATTCGAAACAGCAAAATTTAGTGGGAAACATCGAAACGATCGTTTTTTCGATACAAACATTCAAAACAGAGAATTTCCGAGAAAAAAAAACGTTCTGACCGACATTTTTCTTTGAAAACAAACGAAAGAGCGAACTTGTGTCCGAAAAAATGCAGGTTTGGACGTACCAAAAGGCCTCATCTCATGGAAATAGCCTCGTCAGCCGTATCCCTCAGGATCGTCCACCCACTCGTCATCTTAGGCGACTCAAACGAAAGCATCACTCCGACTTTGCTGGAGGCTTCAACTAGAGTACCACTACATTCAAACCTTCCATTGAGATTTTTTTTTCTTTTTCTCCATACACTCTGAGCCAAATCAGTAATATTTCAGTACAGCTGGTTTTGTACTCAACATATTATGTTCCCTAGTAGGTAGTTAATGTACATAACCTAGTATTTAGCCATTATACACGTTGCTTGTTATATATCGATTATTGTTATCCTACTAGAAAGTGCTATGCACAAAAATGTATCGTTTGTTAATAAAAAATAAAAATAAAAATAGAAAAAGGTTTGGACGTTTCCATCTGAAATTCGGTGATCTGAACGATTCCTTCGAAAGGGCATTAGCAACAAGTAGTAATAATATTGAAGATGATTGGAGAGAGCGGTTTTTTTCTAAAAGAATTCGTCGATGTTTGTTGTTAGCAAAAATTGAAATAACTCTGAAACGAAGTCTCTACAAAAATTTTTCAACGATGCATTTTCTCTTCCAAATTCGAAAACTAAAATAAAAAAGATGGGTCAAGAGGTAACCTCAAGTTTCAATCGAAGATTTGAGGCACTAAAACATCGAAAAATGTAAACGGGTTCCACCACCTTTCAAGCAGACCGTATGGCTGTAATTCCTTGATGGGCCCGTATAGATGGATAGAGATATGTTTTTCTGGTTTCCTCGCCTCCTGTAAAATATGAGTAGATTTTCTGAAGTACTTGAAGAAAGTACTTTACGTATTCAATGTACTTGGGTATTCCAACTCTGATCCGGTGGAATTGAACCCTGCCCACTCCACTTTCACTTTCCCTTTCTTCCAAATCCCTTTCACCCTTTCTCTTTCCTTTCACCCGAATCCCCTTTTCTCGCCTGAGCTTCACCTGTAGCCTGATGTTAGAGTGTGATGTTGGACGTGTGGTAGGAACGCGTGAGTGTAAGTCTCAAGAGGACTGCTCCATCAAAGGCACCACCTGCACTGAGGACCGCCGCGACTCCCGCCGACGCTGCATGTGCGAAGATGGAAACCCCCCATCCAGCGGACGCTGCCCCAACAGGAAACGAGGTAAACAACTAATGCTCGCCCCTCCTACACCGTTTTTTTTTTAAATTTCAGTTTCATTTTCTTTTTTTTACAAATTGAATTTCTCCATCCTAACCTTACAGATAACCAACAAAATCCTCCATATGATGTTTGACTCCTAAACACACAATACGGTTCACACAAACTCATTTCCAACAAACCCAAAACCAATTCCTGACAACAGCCCCAGCATTTCCATCATCGTTGGTAGTTTTGACAGTCTTTCTTGCAAATTATTAACCGCGTACCCGATTTGGTGTACTGGGATTACACAAGTGAGATGTGGTACACGCATTTACCCATAAAACGATTGTAGTTATCAATCAAATGTGTTGATCTGGAAGATATAGAAATAAACGATTCATATTTGACGTCACATATTTCATATGTACGATCACATTTGAGCACTTGGTATTTATACTTGGAAAATTCTAATCACTGACAGTTGAGATATACAGGGTGGCCAAAATTTGCTTGAAAAATCGACATTTTTGAAGGTTTTTTTTTCGCCTTAGAGCAAAATGTTGAGTGGTAAACGGCTATTCTAACTTTAGATCCGTTTTTACCACACCAAAATGGGTTCGAAAAACCTAATCAGAATATTGGTTCAGAACTTTTTTTATTTTTGTGGAGCTGTGTAGATCCTACATGAATTGCATCGCTCCCGAATTCAATTCAAGTCCAAACTTTATCAATATCAACAAATTCGCTAAACTCGTCCAGTTTCTAAGTACATAATTCGGAATAGTTCGTAAACGTGCAATGTTGCCCAAGTTATTTTCCCTCCATCGGAAATGGCTGTAAATTATAATATAATTCATTTTTACGATTTAATTATCAAGTATAATCAAGTTATGGGTAACATGAAGTTGCGAGCCACACTCAACTTGGAAGTAGTCATTTTACAAGACCACATCTGGTACGAAAAACGTCAAACCAGAAAATTCAAAAGTCGATGTAATCAAGGTAAAACAAGGTGAATTTAGGTGTAAAATCATCTCATGATTCATTACCATAATTTCATCAGCTTGGATTTTTAACTCCATTTCACAGTTCAGTTCCTTAGTTGTTTCCTTAATGGTTAGAATGAGCGTTACTCACGTATTTTTTCATTGGCCCGCGAGTTAAGCACAGCAAGTCTATTTTGGCTAATTCTCGTAGTAAAAAATTCTTATCAAAGCTATTCTTCATAATTTTTTCCGTTGCTTTCAAAATTGACAAATTCGCCTACGGATCTAAACGCCTAACTTAACTAAAAAATAACGATATAAAATAATTGAGCTCCCTAGTCCGCAAATACATCGCAAAAATCACAATAAACTCGGTTTTATGAAAGAATAGCAATTTTATGTTAGCTTATTTTCAGAAATAAGCCTTGGTAATCGAGAACCAACAAATTCAATAACCCCACATCAAACTTTGCCAGGTTACGTTTCGAGGTGCGTAGATTCAACAATTTTTATGTCGGTCCGCCGTACGGATCATAAAAGGCCTCAGAATTGACGTACAACATCCGTTCTTTTGAAATGGACTGGTTGGTTTAACAGAAAACAGAAATTGATTCAGGGTTACCTCTCGTTTTACTAATACAGTTTTCTATAATTCATTTCACAACATCAATTCCCTCATCATTTCATTTTGTGTTAACCTATTGTACCTGCCAATGGCCACATGTCAAGTGTCTAGCTAATGATGGATTATTGCATCAACCATAACCCCTATAACATGTTTTTTATTTTTCATCTCGTTTAGTTTTCGAATCGGGTTATTTATACGCTTCAAATCGTGTTGTCGCCTTCAACACATTAAAATTAGCATAACCTCCTTCAGTGAAAGGGCAACTTCAAATTTGATTATGCCGTTGAAAGGAGCGTTAAATTTCCTACCTCTCTGATGAAAAACCAAAATTTGGTTATTAGGCAAAAGGATGAAATACTCTCTTGAATAGGGAAAGTGGTGAAACCTTGAAGATCTTGACTTTGTTTCTATTTCTCGTAATTCCCTGTGATCGAGAGTTGAAATTTTGCCTGCATGTTCACAAGTTCTGCCAGCTGTCCAACGGTTTAATCTGAAACTACACGTTGAAAATTAGTGGAAAAATTGAGGTTTGAATGAGGAAAAACGTAACGCACGTTCTTCGTACAAAATCGGGTTGTCACAAAAAAAAGAGTTTGTCATCGGATTTTTGGTTCGTTTTTTTAGCTGAATCGCATGGTGACCCTCTCGGACCTCCTCGCTCAACAAATAGTGGATTTTCAGGGCCTTTAGCCTGGTCGGAAGTTCTAAGCGAATAGCGTTTCATAAATTGAGATGTTCAATTGTAAATTTAGCCCTGCCGACCAGGAGGAATAATCGGGAAATTCCTTATTTTGTTTCCGAATCTACCTACAGGTACGAATGTTCGGGGAATGAAGGGTTTAGGATGTTGATGGTGCCCTATGCGTTTCATCCCTCTGAAATCAATGGGCAAACTTGAAATTAACCAACTATTACTTTATCAGGTTCAAGTGGTTCGATCGTTCTAAAATTTTCAGGGTAATTAGGGGAAAACGATCTGAAAGCCTTACATCAATTTCAACGCGATTGAAGCCCTACACAATATAATTAGATACATTAACATCATATTTCTGTGTTTAATTTAATAATATCACTGAACATTGTTATCAGGAAAAAAAATTAAGTAACTTAAATGATGCTCTTCACTTTATTGATAAAGACTAATTCCGTTTGGCAGAAAATATCGGCTTCACGGCTCTCGTTCATTAGTTGATTCAATAAGCGGGGGATCCTGGAGTGTGGACGATGCCGGAGATAGTTAGTGGTTGAGAAGGGAATCCAAAAGAGGCTCTCTGATCGGGAACCAGATCGAGGGACAAGGAAATTAAGCTCGCCAAGTAGTGCCGTTGAATCTACATCTCCCTGGATCAATCGGAGAAGAAACTAAGGGTCGGTCAAATCTCTTCGTGAGGAAGGACACATCAGACCGCACCTCCTGCTCAAGACATCACAATCCAATTCCTCCTGTGTTATATGTAGCTTGTATGCCATATATCGAAGAAACCTTCGGTGGGCCCTCTCAATTTGTTGAATGTCACACTGGTGAAACGGGCTCCACACTACAGAGGCGTTCTCTAAAATAGGCAACACCAATGACTTGTGAATGGTGATGAGGGTTGGCAGATAATTAAATTGTGTATTAAAGCATTAGTAGTTACTGCACATGCGCAAACGTGAAATCTTGGACGCTATTGAAGTATTTCAATCATTTTTACAGTCATGTTATGGATAGAAGGAAGGCAAGTGGTTCACAAACTTTCTAGTCGTCTTTGAGTAAGGAGGTCCGAAAGGGTAACCGTTCGATTCAACGAAAAAAGAAACATGAAATTTAATGACAAACGTCAAATTTCGTGTGAAAACATCGATTTCACAGTGAACATCAACGTTTTTCCGTTTCAAACCGAAATATCTCCACTAACTTCCGGCATAAAATGTTTTTTTATTACCCCGAAAGGAAGCTGACATTTTGACGCAACTTTTGAGTGTAAAGGCAGAATTTTAGATTTGGATCACAGGGCCCTACAAGCGATTGAAAAAAGTGGAGATCTTCAGGATTGGACAATTCTTCCTCTTCAAGTTCATTTTTCATCTATTTTTCCTAATAAATACCGTCGTTTTTCCATCAGGGTGATAGGAAATTTAATTTTCATTCCAACGGTATAGTTCAATTCGAAGTTACCCCTTCAATTGAAGGATTTATGATCATTTTAGTGAGTTTAAGTCAAAAACAGTAAAAAAATCTTGGAACTTACATAACGTGAAAACTAAGCGAGGTTCAAAAGGATGTTGTAGGGAAACTTTTGTTGAAAATGTGTCGTCCAATCGATCGCTGGCCTGTGGCAGGTATAAAATGTTCATTTGAATCGCCTCGATGTTCAACTCCTCTTCAACTAGAGCATCTCTCGTTGCTGTACTCTGCCTAACCCCATTCAACACGTTATTTAGAATCGAAACTATTTATAACAATCCATAATTTTTTCGTTTTTAAACACTTTTCTTGGACTTTTTCCTTCTTTTTTTTCTCGATAGATTCTACAGTGGCTCCCTCGTTATCTAAACCGCAACCAATGCTCTAAGCCGTATTTTTTTGTGAAAAATTACAATTTCTTTAAAACTGTAAAAGTGTTCCGCTAACCTACTTCTACGGTACGTAATAGGTGTGTTGATCTCGACAGCATGCGGTGCCATGTACATACACAAAATGTGCATCCGCAAAACTCCGCAGTACCCGAGGTGAGCTCCCTTGCAGATGTTGCCATGATAAAATGCCCCTAAGATGGTTAGACTGTCTCGCAATTGAGATATTTCGTAATATAATGTATTTACATATAGGGAGTGATAAAAGTTGAAATTATCGCAAAAATCCTGTAAAATGCAATAACCGTACTCGAGACAATCTTTTTTCACAACAAACATGTATCAGAGTAGGGAGTATTTCACTAAAAATGTACCTAGTGTAACTAAATTTCAAAATAAAAACTAATTAGTCAGTATATATTAGTAGGTTATTAGTAGAATTTAAGATCCTTTTTATTTTGCGATTTAGTCAAACTAGGTACTAGATACATTTTTGGGTTTCTATTCTAGCTCTAGATGAATGTTTGAAACGAACTTTTGAACTAAATTAATTTTGTCTGACTAATTCGGACTGTTGAGAAACTAAATGTCGAACTAATGTAATGCACTTGAAGAACGGGAACGGAAAGAAACAAACCGATAATAGAGACACGGAATGGAATAACAAGACGCGTCTCGATTACATAATATTCAAACATCGTCATACATTTCCCGATCACACGTCGCCCAATGCAGGATAGTTTTCCAGGAAAGATTGTTTTCCAAGCCAGGGACCTACTTTAAACATTTTTCGATATCATGTACCTTGTTTTGATTTGGAAAATACCTCTTCCCTCCTGGGTAGGCTAGGGAAATGGAAGGAGCGTCAATCAAAACTGTCATCAGTCTGAATATTTGCCAAGTAATCAACTCACTGGTTTTCATGATACCGTCTCCATCATACTTAATAGAAGTGACTACATTTTTATACAGAAAAGTTCAGTTCCGAGAAACATTCCACCGAAATAATTTTTTGTTTGTTTGTTTGTTAGAACTGTGGTCACCAACTTTTGAAATTTAAGATTTTTGACCCAAGTCTAGTATGATATATTGTGTTAGTTTTTCGGGAAGATTTCAATTTGGCTATAATAAGATTGCGGATGTTATATAACCTCCTAATCTTGTCCACCCTATCACTCTTATTAACCGATAACTGTCGCAATAGAGGAACTGATGACTACGAATGGGGAAAAAAACGATCCACGCTCTCAAAACGTCCTGTTTCTCTTAGAGCCAAACAAAAATTGTTAAGAAAAACAGTTGCCTCGAAAAAGCCAAAGTTTCTTTATTACGATTTCAACATATTTCTCCGTCAGGGATTTAAGAAATCACCAACATCCCAAAGATCGAACATCAAACAATCATCAGACACCATTGATGTTTTCAAGATTGATTCTTATCGACTTCCAAAACGTTTAGGCTGTCGTTCAAGGTGTGTTTAGTTCTGCACCATTGAAATCTTTGAAAAAGATGTATTGTTCGAAATTGAAGTGTAGGTGGTTTCAAAAGTATTGATTCATTAAATGAACTAAATTTTAGTTCAAACTTTAATTTCACAGGTTAAGCAAAAGTAATAGTTTTAGTTGTTCAGTTCGTCAAAATCGACTAATTTGATGTCAGTTTTAATTTTTAGTATGAGAATCAGTAGTTTGCGCTTAATTCAGACCCGGTGCATACGTGAGGTCTAGTAATTTGGGTGTAGAAACGGTTTAGCATTTCTCCATTCGATAACTCTTCACTCAAATCTACAGATCAGGCGTCCGTAGTAAAAAAAATCAATCAATTAATTAATAAACTTGATTACTTGAAAACTGATTACAATCTGGTGGATCGTTGTAGTTCTAAACAGGTTTTCACTAAGTTTACATTATATTTCGATCACACTCATGTTGACGGTTTTTTATCCTCCCACAGATCACTTTTCAGCATATTTATCTCCATTCTGTATACTCGGTTGTATTCGGTTGAATAAGGTTGATAAATTTTTATGATGTTTCAACCATGTTTTCAATACCTTTCTATACCAATATTGGTTTTTCTGGTGGCATTCTATTTCTACGGCCATCACACCTATTTATTTCTTTATTTTAAATGATCAAAACCTTATTTTCTATTCTTCGCTCTACTTTCCTTGATGCCTTTTAGGCCTAAAATATCCCTACATATTTTTGGGGTTGTCATTGTCATGCATAATACTCAAAATATGGACTTTGTTTGAGTGGAGGGATAACAATGAAGTCAACATCAATTCAAAAACTCTTTTTTGTTATAAACATAATTTTGAGTCGATGATTACATTAATACCTTTAGTACCAAAAAAACGTATGCTGACTTACTTTCAACTTGACACGAATCTTTCAATTTCTATTTATTTCCATTTCTTCAATTATCAAAGGAACGATCTTGAAAAATCGAACAATGAATTAATCTATAGATTAAGAATGAAATATAAGAACTTGAAAATGGTTAACGAAGACTACAAAATTATAAATGTCGATCAAACCAAATTTGAACTCTGTCGAGTTGATCGTATCAAATTTGGGGAGTCAAGAAATTGTGCAGTTTGAATTTATGGGGGATAAAAAGTCATCAAGTACTATTTGCTTTTCTAAAAAAACAGAGAAATAAAAACGTGCACAAAGATGCAAAAAGTACCCCTTCCGTGAAATTCCCTCGAAACAGCTTCCATTTTCGAAACTTTCCGAATGTATGTTTCATTCTGAACTACTTGAATCACAAAACTTTTCTATGTCTCACTCTTTTCACATTCTTTTGATCTCACACAATCCATTAAAGCCCAACAAAAATATCGTCTAATTTAATGAACAAAATAGTAGCAATCACTTTTTTTAATTGGCAAAAAAGAGCAAAATTAAATGGCCACTTGTCTTTTCAACATTTTGAATTTAATTGTAGGGATGAGCCGTTTGGTTCTGCATTTTACACGGGAGTTTCAACATATTTTATTCTTAAAGTTGGGTTTAATTTGCGAAACTTCAAATTCTACGAAAAGCATTAACGTTTCCAAATTGCAAACTAAAATTTAGAAATGTTTCTACCCTGATTTTTTAGTGAGTAAAGTGTAATCAGTCCGCTCTCTCATTAATATATATTTGAAACTTTCAAATAACTTTTTACATGGTCCACAAAGACAAAGAAAATTCTGGAATATGGTGTTTTTTACTTCCCTTTGCAATCTTCAAAGTGCCTATTTGACAATTGTTAAAGAATTATTGATAAGTTGTCTACTGATTGGACTGAATATTGATGGAAGTTGTCATGGTAACAATCTGCAGGTGAGATCACGATGTATAATACACTTAACGCACACTTTTCTCTTTCTCTCTCTCTAATACGTTTTTTCTACTTTCTATTTCTTCCCTATTTTTTCCAATTTCTTCTTTTCAATATCTATTATCTATTCTATTATTACTTATGACTATCTGACCAGCGGACTGCTTGTTACGATTTCCTGACATACTGATTGGTTGAGTTGACAGTGATTACGCGGTGACAGTAACTGAATTGATCTCCGTGGAATTCACAGGGATCTACTCGTATTGATGCTAGAACGATATAATACAATTGAGACTTCAGCCTTACCTATTCAAGTCTATGAAGTCCTAAAGAAATGCGCTCTATGGCAGTAAGTGGCTAAAACAAAACCCAACTGACTCCATTCCCTGTTTAACTCTGATATCCAACAAATTTGATTCAACAAATTCAAACGGGGTTAGAATGTAGACAGCTGATCTATACGGTAGAACATCATACTATGCCATCGGGCTGCTACGAATTATGCAGACTCGTAGAATGCGGACTTGACATCACATGATGTAACGGCTGCTAGAACAGCTTTATTGAAGCCATATGCTGTCCTGAGGATAAATGAATTTATAATTACAATTTTGGGTCAGTTGATTTTAGTAACGATAATTTTGTAACTTCAAACTAAACATGACGAGCGTATGTCCCTAACCAGCCCTTCCGTTTTGTGATTCAGTGTTCCCATTTATGACGGACACAGGAAAAACATCAGGATAGATGTTTTAGCACCTTCCCAGGTCAGAGCTCGCAGTTTCGAAGAAACAGTTGAGCTATAAGCCAGAACATCAAATGATACTATCGTGCTCATAGAACCGCTGCATTGACACCATATGACGTCTCTGTGTTTGAATGGGTTAATAATTTAAATATTGGGTTATTCGATTTCTGTAACCTGAAACTAAACATGTTGACAGGTTCTTACACCTACCCGATTCCAACCCTTCCATTTTGTGATTCAGTGTTCGCATGTAACTAACACAGGAAAAAAATCAAGGTAAATGTCTTGGTACCTTCCCAGGCCAGAGCTCACAGTTTCGAAGAGACAGTCGAGCTATACCTACTCCAGAACATCATACTATATCATTGACCTTCTGGAGACGCTTTGACATAATAGGATGTCACCGGGGTTGATAATTGAAATGTTGGGTTAGTCATTTTCTAAAACGAAAAAATCGTTACCTCGAACTAAACATGACGACAAGCGCTAACTCTTGAGCAATTCCAACCTTCCGTTTTGTGATTCAGTGTTACCATTTCTGATTGAAAAACACCTGGGCCGATGTCTTAGCACCTTCCCAGATCAGAGCCCATAGTTTCAAAGGGACAGTTGAGCTATAAGCCAGAACATCATATGATACTGCCGTGCCTCTGTAGCTGGGTTTGAATATTGGGTTATTAGATTCCTGTAACGATAATTCTGTAACCTGAAACTAAACATGTTGACAGGATCTTACACCTAACCAATTCCAACCCTTCCATTTTGTGATTCAGCTTTCCCATGTATGACTAACACACGAAAAACATTAAGTCTTGGCACCTTCCCAGGCCAGAGCTCACAGTTTCGAAGAGACAGTCAAGCTATAAACCAGAATATCATACGATGCCATTGGCCTTCTGGAAACGCTGCCTTGATCATATGATGTCACCGGGGTTGAATGGGTTCAAAATTGAAATATTGGGTTAGTCATTTTCCAAAACGAAAAAATTATTACGACAAACTAAACATGACGACAAACCTTTACTTGTAACGAGTCAACCCTGACAGTCTGCGATTCAGTGTTTTAATTTATTACTAACCGTGGTAATTACAGTAGTGTAACAACAAAAATTAATTCTTTAAATTTCCGACTTTCTTCTTCTTCATTTTCCAATTATTTTATCTTTCTCCAAATGGTTTCTTCCCTTCTGTTGCTATTCCTTTTTTTATCTTCGAGGAAAAAATGGATACAAAAAATAAATACGAATAAATAAAAAGATTCAAAAGTTCTAATTCGACTTTAATTGTTTTTTTACCGCCAGTGAGGCGAGGGTACTTACCAACTGGAAATAGGCGCCCTTACACAGGTTGGTTCACTTTTCACCAATTTTGAATTTTTCTTTCGTTGACGTTGGAATTTATTTAAATCTTTCATTTGATCGTATGATTTCTATTCCGTTGAGAATTCTTTTGATTTTTCGACCTTGATTTTATCATTTCCTTCGTTTTTACTCAGTATATTCTTTTGTTATCTCCCAAAGTTTAAAGAAGTCAAATGATGTAAAATGTACTTCTCAATCACTCTGGAATCACGATTTTTCTATTAAAATATGGCTTGCGAGCATGTTTAATGTTTCCGTATGCACTGTGTAAAAATCACGTTTTAAAAAATGGTTGTCATGTTCATTTTATGCAGTTCTCTATGATTTGGTATTGTTATTCTCTTTACAATAGATTGCCTGCGGTATTTGCATGCTTTCGTTATCTAATTGATATCAATATTGAATACCTACTTGAATGTGTCTTATTACCAAAATTAAATTCATTTTTCACACCTCAATGATGAAAATGTTTTTGATATATATGCTACTGTTTTTAAAATGTTTACGTATATTTTATCTGTATAATTTGTTTTACATAATAATAGATTTGTTAATAACAAGAGCAACACTGATGCGGACATTGTCCTACGTTATCTACACGGAGGAAAACATGACAGTTTCAGGCGTAAGTGCGGTGAAATGTGGTCGAATTAGAACCGGGCCATTCATCGTTGAAAAAACAGTGATAAGTCATGAGATTCGCTTGAGGTCTAACGTCATTACAATTTTGGTGCAATAACTGGTTTTGCACTGTGACTAGATGGGTTCGGGGGACCATCTATAGGGTAAACCGCACAACCCGTGAAAATTTCATCAAAATATGGTGAAATCTATTCTAGCTAGAATCAGGCCTGTTACACAGATTTCACATTCAAGGAAAACCTTTAGGTACTAATCGTACTATTGCGATGAAATCAATATGCGATCGTGAGATCTCTCTTCTCCAACAACCCTAACAGTTTGAGCTCGATCGGACCATTAGAACCGAATAAAATGAAGCACATGCGACACACAGACAAACAAACACGAAACGAAAGGTGTTCAGAATGGTCTAATACGCCAAAAGCAAGTGGAAATTTTCATTTTGGGGACAAAAATAATTTTCATCACTCGAAAGTGAAAACAATGCTTCTGCCAGCTTTAGGTAGACTCGGAAGCAATTATGAATTTTTTTTTTATAAACGCAATTTAATTGCGTTTGTCCCACATATTTCGACCGAACATTAGAATTTACCGAAGGAATTCGGGGTTTTTACTCGTGATTGTGGTAACGGGTGAAAATTGATAGGTACTTACTAGGGATGTCAATATTGGCAAAGAATCTTGATATATTGAATATCGATATTTTCAAAAAGGATCGTTTTATTAATTCGATGTATCAAAGGAAAATATCAATATTTCGATATATCGGTCATCGATATTTTTTCAAACTTTAATCCGAATTACGTATGAGTCCAGTGAATAATAATGCATTATTGAATTTCATTCTTCATTCAACCACTCAAAAATTCAATGAAACTTTGTTCATGATAATGATTATGTACAGGATCCAGGGAAGTAAATTATCAATATTATGTAGGGTTGTAAAATCAATGTAAGTGAAGTAAGAAGGAAAACTAAGAAAAAGATGCAATCAAACCAAATGTGTGTTGGGGATAGAGGTGAGGAAAACCCTCTGATTGATGTGCTCTCCAGTAAGCCTCGAACTGGCTAAAACCCAAGTCTCCAAGATATCCCTACCTTTTTTACCTACGATTAGCCAACCTCATCTGATATAATTCCCATATTCTTCAATGGAAATTATAAAATTAGTTTTGACAATAAGATGTAGGATATGGTTGATATGATTTGAGGCTGAAAAATATCGGATCTGATAGTGTGCATTTAATGTCGACATATCGGAATAGAAAATATCGCCCAAAAATATCGATATATAGACGGAAGAATATCGGTATTTTGATATATCGATATTTTCTTGACATCCCTAGTACTTACCTCACCATGGGAGTTTTCTCAAGCTAGGGCAGCAGTTGTGAGCAATTTTCTGTGTGGATTTGAATAGTGATACTCTTCTTTACAGCAACTGTAGTGGCACGGTGGATATTTCGGTTTGTTGACGTCCCAGCGGAGCGGGTGTTCCTCGCTGGGAATGCCCGTTTCGGACTCGCGAGGACCTAGATAAACAATATTGTATCGTTTGCTGAAACCACGTCACTAACTCAGCGACAAAACAAGCTCATAGCACCCTGTTGACATCAACAGTTGGATTTAGTCGTCATGTCTAAAGAAATCTCCCATAACACTCATTTAGCGCGAAAAAAGAACACGTTTTTCAAGTGGGAAACGACTCTTTCTCCCACACTACTCAGAATTAATTCAAATTTACCAACTTTTAGAGTAACATTTCAAATTTTTCATGACGGAGTGTTAAGAATTTTTCGGGTTTTTGGTATATTTTTCTTTTAGGCTGATGTTTCACGCGTTCCCATCCCCTGCCAATTAGGAACCTGATTTAATTTATAAGTTTCCCCCAAATTCAACGGCTTGGAGCATTATTTGTTTAACGCGTTAAAAAAACGCTGCAAATTCTTTCACTTGGTTTATTATTCAATTGGCTTGCGTTCATTATTTGAATTTCTACTAAGCTTTGGAGCGCGTTTTATCAGAAGGCACACAAATATGATCAAAAAAACCTGATTTAATTTATAAGTTTCCCCCAAATTCAACGGCTTGGAGCAGATTTGTTTAACGCAGGTAACGCGCAACTATTTAAAAAACCTGATTTTTTAACTTTCAATTTTTTGATTGCGGTCATAAGCAGTTCGATTTTTCATTGAGAATTTGCGCTAGGCGTATAGAATATTTGACGCTCAACTAAAAAATGTGGTCAAAAGCTGTGGAAAAAATTGTTTTAAAACTTCGATTTTTAGGGCAGAAATTGTGATTTTCACAAGAAAAACTGTAGAACATCATTTCTTGGGGGAAAGAGGGGAATATCACTTTACAGAATCATCATTTTACTATATAATTTTACCCTCGTTGAGATGGGAGAAATGCTTCGAAGAGCGAAGAACTAGGAGTAGTAGGTACATATTAGTGATATTCCAGGGATGAGGAATAGTAAGGTATAAAACCTCCCTTATATTACAGGTTATTTGTGTAAAAAAAAACTCACCCTTTTTCAAACCACTTTCACCATTTTACAAATTGAATTCACCCTTTTACGAACAAATTTCACCTTTTTAAACACCATTTTCACCATTGAATTCGTTATCGAATTCACCCTTTTACAATCCAATTTTACACCTTTTCTGTAATGCGAGGAACGCATTGCCCGCACGGTAAATTACCTAACTGAATACATTGAATACGACAAAATAGGAGTAATATAAATAACCTGTAATATGATATAATTATACGCCATAACGTAAGTAAGATCTATTATATAGGCATTATATCCCAGTATTCGTTATCACTGGAATATCACTAATCACTTACACCCTGTTCTTTGATCGTCAAAGCATTCTCGCATTCTAAAAGGGTGAATTTATAATGAGGAGAAGTGGGTTATAAAAAAGAGACTTTGATTTGTAAAAGGGTGATATTGGTTTATGCAATGACGAACCTAGAAATGGCGAAGTTAGAAATGCTATATTGTAAAACGTTGGCACAAATCAGTCACCACTGTCGAATCCTCTACAATACTTATTCTTAAGTGCTTCACTTAAGAATAAGTTAACTTCAACTGGAAGAGAACCATTAAAGATGAACAAGTTTATGAACGCAAGTATATTAATGGGGATTCAATCCAAGAATATTGATACCTTTGACTGAGTTCGAAATCGAGTTTTCACTCCTAAAGGAGAAACTTTCCTTTAGTTGTAACCCTCGAACAGGTTGAGCTACGACGCCGATTTAAACAAACCTCTTTGATTGTGGGTTATTCTCCTTGAATATTACATTTCCCTGGAGCCAAATCAAATACCAGCCGAACAGAATTTGGGTTTACGGTCGAACGATATCATTGTCAAGGTGCGTTCTGAATCAAGTGCGAGAAAGATGTACCTACATCAGTCTTTTTGGATCGATAGGGATTTATTTAATTATACTGCAACACGTGAACTTGTCTCGAGAAAAGTTAATTAAAGACGAATTCACGCTAACTAGAGACAGGAAATTCCATTTGTTTACGGATTTCGGAGCAATTTCACCAAAATTTGATAAAATCATTTCCATTTGTAATGCGTTAAAAAACAGTTACTTCGTGAATTACAACTTTTGAGAGTGCCTGACGCAAGAGAGGTTAAAATTTTGAGTGGTTGCCCTCGATATTTTTGGCCGATCCATCGGAGTCAACAAAGACTAAAATATAGGTGAAAGATGGGCAAAAACATATATTTTTACAGTTTTCCAGTAGGTTTTCTGGAGATTTGGAGGGCTTGGATCAATATGAAGAAAATTTGAGGTCGAGTGACCTCAGAAAAATTTGGATCGAGTATGAAATTACCTACCATCAGACCCATTGTAACTTTTTTTTGGACGAAGTTCGTAATGACCACGAAAATACACCGTACAGTTGTAATAAAAATCGTAAAAACGTGGAATAATTGAGAGAAATCGTTGACAACGGATTTGGGTTCAGCACCCTCGAAAACCCCCATCGGTGATAGAATGAGGTCGGCTTTCGAGTCACTTTTGGTTTATTATTCAATAATAATCCATGTTGGTCCGACAACGGCCCAATTCTTTAGCCAACTCTCTCACTTAATTTAAAGTGCCCTTTAAGGGTTGTCAAAGTTTTGTAAAATCCCTAAAAACCTCAAAAAAGTCAAGGCGGCCTAAATTTGGACTTTTTTTGAAGAACATTCCATGAGGAATCGAATGAGCCCCTCCCCAGGTCCGTGGCTCAAACCATTCCCGATGTATGGTCCGATTTATGATGCCAACATTTGCGTTTTTTTGGTTTATTATTGTTTTTGTTTTGATCCCAGCGTAACCTAGTGATGTAGTAAATGTGGGTACTGGAGTGAACTCCTAAAAGGGTTTTTAGCCGATACACGGATTGAAGCATTCTAATATGCATGCTCCGTCTTACGAAATTTAACATTTTCAAATAGAATATTTTTCCATTGTAATCACCCTTGAAAAAAACGCTGCAAATTCGTTCACTGGGGTTTATTATTCAATTGGCTTGCGTTCATGATTTGAATTTCTAGTAAGCTTTGGAGTGTGCGTGTCTCACAGGTGATAGAGCGATTATTGAATTTCAGGAGGCACACAAATATGATCAACTTATCAATCAAAATAGGTATTTTGGTTGAGAACCGATTTAAGTGCTCTATGCAAATAGAAATAGAAAACATTCCTAGAGACAAATGGGGTTATTCCGATCACTTTCCCAAAATTCATTGATAACAACGAAAGTTTGATGACCTCTTCATGATTCATTGATTGTATCTAAGTCTTTTATCGTGTTCATGGCATCTTCTCCTCGATGGATTGGATGTCAACTTAACAAGGACATCGATAACAGAAAGTCGTTATTTATTACATCCTTCAGTTATATTTTTATTAAGACGGTCACTTTTATAGCACCGGATATCCCACCAATCTCCTCAGAATTTTGCCTCTCTGTTCGCCCTGTTCGTTCGGTCCCTTCCACCCACAACATTCACAACGTATTGGATCTTTATTAACTTCCGCCTGGCTCCATTGTTCAGTTCGCTTATGAACGTAACAACTCTGATCTTTGCACTGTTCTGGATATTAAAACTCCCAGAACGGTAAATGTCGGTAATTTTCAATATACACTTTTGTAATCGACCATGATTAAAATTTTTCCTAACCGTCCCCGACATTTGTTATTATACACTTCAAGACGTTTAGAATCTGAAGAATTGAATTTGAAACATCCCGCCGTGCGCTGTCCGGAGCTTTCCTCTAGAACAGTGGTTCCCAACCTTTTGTGGCCCATCGCCCCTATCTGGAGGTTGACTAACACCCCCCCCCCCCCCCCTTTAATTTTTTCCTGTATGCCTAATTTTAATTTGAAGTGAAGTGTAATAATAAAGCAATTTTATTATTTTAAACAATTTTATTACTGTATATAAACAAAACCAAAGCAGTGTTGTCCGGTCAATCCTAAATAAAATAGAAAATAAAATCACTGTGGTTTATTATTCAGTTTTATTCATTTAGCTTGCATTCATGATTTGAATTTTTACTAAGCTTTGGGGTGTGCGTGTTTCACAGGTGATTATTGAATTTCAGGAGGCACACAAATATGATCAACTGATCAATCCAAATAGGAGAGGATTTACGTGCTCTATTCATATCTCCTGAAATTCAATAATCGCTCTATCACCTGTGAAACATGCACACTCCAAAGGTTAGTAGAAATTCAAATCATGAATCGTTGAATAATAAACCCTAGTGAAAGAATTTGCAGCGTTTTTTTTTTCATTGTTTTAAAAAATACCATAAAGTTTAACAAAAAAAGTTGTACCTATCTGACAATATTTTCACTTTGGTGAGATTTTTCTCTTATTCAGCTCTTTGAAAAATTGTTATACAGGTAGAATAGAATGGACTTCTTTGCTGAAAGGTGACTTTGTTGAACATCCTGTCCAAGCCGACTTTGGATTTGGGAAAAGACAATCCACTCACAAAAGAATATCAACTGTCAACCTTTGCGTGTGGGGCAATGTAGCTGGCTAGACTTCTTGTGAGTCAATGTGCGAAAGAAAAAAATTTTTACATTAATTCTAATGATTTTCATGGCCCTATGCCGGACGGACATTGCGGTTTTGGAATCTACGCAATCTTGAAACGCAAAATGACAACCCACGAGGGGGAGATAAATAATTTTGGCTATTCTAATACAAGGGTATATTATTGAAAAAATAGACCAAAATTTTGGAATTTGAGGGTTTATATGCTTTAGGACAAAGTCACTTGCGACGAAGTTGTGGAAACCCATTTCAATAATAAGGAGTCAGAAAGAAAATAATGAGTTACACAGTTGAATAAACATGTTTGTCAGTTCTTGAAAATAGTAGTAGATTCCAAATCCGCAATCATTCCGTATCCATCCGGCATACGGCCATTAAAATCATTAGAATGGATGTAAAAAGTCTATTCTTTCGCACAGGGACTCCACAAGAAGTCTAGCCAGTCACATTGTCTCACACGGAAAGGTTGATTTTTTTTCCCCCCTTTGGTGAGTGGAGTGTCATTTTCCAAATGC
This sequence comes from Creontiades dilutus, assembly GCA_031894815.1. Lineage (NCBI taxonomy): Eukaryota > Metazoa > Arthropoda > Insecta > Hemiptera > Miridae > Creontiades > Creontiades dilutus. Next base: position 369,176 of record JAVIWC010006830.1, read on the forward strand.
ACAGTCGGCTAGGATAGGTTTCAAATCCATTGAAATCCACCCTTAGCGAATTATCGCAATTTCCGAACCTAAAAGTGAACCCCAACCCCACAATGGCGCGAGCGATCACGCATTTTCTTTAAAAAATCAACCAATGTGTAAGAATTGGCACCGTTTTATCGTATGTTTTTTCACTTTCGATGGGTGCCTGCATTCATATAGTTATTTAGGTAATACGTTTGATAATTCTACTTAGACCACTGCAGAAGGGCTTCCCGTTGCAGAACTAGTAAACCTTTGTGTAATCGTGTACAACAATGTTCGCTATTGAATTTGCTTGGCTGGAGTCAAAAGGGGAACTTTTCTCTTGAAACACTATCGATTTGGTTGGGGTTTTGAGCCAATTTGGACGTGGTTGGTTCGCAGAAGCGCCCCCTCTGTTCGTACCAGTGGAAGCTGCGACGGTTTCGTTCTTCCCCAAACCGGCCACCCCCGCTCCGCCTCAAAGACGACTCTTCACGCCCTCAACCTTCCCATTAGGTAACCTCATAATCCATCTCTAACGGTTTCCTTTCTATGAATGTCACGACCACGGAAAGAATGCAACACCTAAACAAAATGAGCAGATGCAGTATGAAAGCTCAAGCTCTGCAACTTGCATGGCTTATGTTGTGCTCAGCTATTCCCTCGTGTTTCTTTATGGAACATTCAGCTCAAATGGATTTTTCAATTCATTTATATCTTTACAAATTCTTTTTTCGGTACAGGCGTTCCACATAGGGGAAAAAGGAAACGGGCCCAGGAACCCTCATATCTGGCCGAAATGAGCCCCGGGTTTTTATAACGGGTGTTTTTTTTTCGGTAGGCAGGTGAGGAAATCTTTAAGATCCTAAGGTGAAAATCGGATCTCGTTAGATACCCAGAAGGGACCGCTCTTCGGGTTATGTAGGATTAACCCGTTAAATTAAAGAAAACCTCACCTTTCTTTCTCACGTTGGAACTCGGCCTGGAACTGTTCAACACATTACTTCAGGCCAACATAACGGGTGTTTGGCATCGATCGAAGTGGGTCCCAGGTTTTTCACGAGGGTTTACGGCACCGGCCGAACTGTTCAAAATGAAGCGGTAGCCCGACTATTTGTTTTGAAAGCAAGAGAGATGAGGTACCTAGCGTTAACAGATGAGATTAGCAATGCAGCGATCGCATTATGACCAAAACAACAACGTCTCGCTAGAAAGTTAGTATCAGTTTGTGCTTCGACGATGGAGTTTACGGTGAGCCAGCGTGGGAAACCTTTAGTTGTAAAAGATGGATTTACTTTCCAGTTCGCGAAAACATTGAGTAGTAGTGCTGAACGTTGGCGGTGTGCCGTGAGTTTATGTAGTGCAGGGTCAAGAAAATGTAGTGCACAATCACGATAAACGACGCCCATTTGTCGTAGCCCGAAAACCCTTCACCTATACTTTGAAAGGAAGAGTTTTGTTCTGTCAGTGGTTCAGCGTGCATAGATACATAAAAAAACCACTTTGCTCCCCTACTTTTTCCCTTTTGCCTTACAAAAAAGCTCCAACGTACCACCATGACTCGTGAAATGGACGTGTACCCCTTGGAGGTATACGCAGATTTTGAGCGAGCAATGCACACGAGTACGGCGAATCTATGGCCTCATTCAAAGAGGAGCGGATGCCGATTCCACTCGAACCCGAAGAATTTCTTTCTTGCTTGATTCAAGATTTGCTATCCAGCCGGAACACCGTAAAGTCGATTCGTTTAGCAATTTTTTACTGCATACCTTGTACGAAGGGAGGCAGTTCTCAGTCAGCGCAAAAATGGGAAGGGAAATTTTGATGCCACAGAGAAGACGCTAAGGATCATTTCGACCTCATATCCAAAAACTGATGATAAGACCCTTGAAAAGGCTGGGGCCGGTCCGACTAGTGCACTTTTGGGGCTCATTTCAGATCTGGAAAACACATAGTGCAGGATTATCCAACATCCTGAGCTACACTAGTGATTAGTGAGAATCTAGCCAGGACAGTTCTATGTCGATCTCAAATCCAGCTTGTCTTAGCTGGAGTCTCCTTGCCTTAGATGTGAGCCTTCCTCCGCTATAAACAGCGGAGCCTTCCTCTTCTTTCTTCCAGTTGGATGTCACCTGATCGGGGGCGGTTTTCTAGTTGATGTTGGTGGCGGTCACTGACTTTCGCGATGGCGATCTTTGCAGTTGTGTTCCTGGCATGGGAATCCGCCTCCATTGACTTTTCCTCTTTTTTCTGGAACTGTGGCATAATTTAATGCTTGACTTACAGTGTCTTGCCTATGTTATTTTGTTTCGTACTTTGCTTCTGCATTACCTTGTTCTATACTGGATTAAGAAAGATAGAGTTCATCACTGCTGTCAGGTTCAACTCGTGCCTAATTGCCTCCATCGACTTCTTCAACCTGTAAACACAACATGATATATGACAATGTCATTACGATTTACAACGTCAAACACTGAACGGTTACTTATTTTTACGAAACTGGTAATAAATTCGGCCAATCAATTTGTGCCAAACGTAGCTGACGCTGGTTGGTCAGGCTTGGTGAAGTCCCAACAAGTACCCCATATCAATTAAATTAAGTTCTTTACCGTTCAGTCGATTTTACTTTCCCAACAGAGTAGAAAGTAATGTCTAAAGCATCTCAGGTGAAAACTTTAACAGGTTTGAAGCATCTATTCCATGACTGCCCCGCACAAAAGCCAAACCTATTCATCCGTTTTTAGTTTCCCATCACAGTAAAATGTAATGTCAACGACATTCGCGTAATTATTCAGTCTCGTAGTGATGTTCGTTTGTCCTGGTCCCGATCTTCCTCTTTCAACTCCTTCTTAGGTAGAGATATGTGCTCATTATTGTCCTTCGGAGGGAAAAGCGTATTTCACGTTCCTCCAATGTTTAGCTGAGGTTGAAGGTGACCAAAATGGGAAGGTCTGCGGGTTTTTGAGTTTTCAACGTGGCGAACTCAAAAATTAGATAAAACTACAACTTCCTGCATTGATTGATCTTTTTCTTGGTCGATTACAACGATGCATTATTGAATTAATGAAAGTTCGTTCGCGAAACCGTTATATGAGAATATCATTAGTAAATTTCGCTATATTTTTGCGTCGAACAACTGACGTTTTTCTAGGGCCAAGGAAACCGATAGACTGAAAACCGACTTATTTGCAGTCCACCGATACGCGGGAATAACAGGTTAAAGTGGCTCGTCTAACTACCAGATTGCATGTCGTGCCTTCTGCCCTACATTTCGGCAACCGAAAATGGTTTCATTTCTTATTTTGTCCCATCATAAACGGGGTGGTTGACCGATTTGAGAAATATCTTTTGTAGAAAAAACTGTGGCGGTAAGAGCAGAGTGACGGTTCACCTTTGTAGAATTGTAAATTATTAACTGCAAATTATTACACAGAGGTTCATTCTTTCTCCATTAAAATAGCCCTTTTGTGTAAATCACTGGTACACCTAAATTACATGTAGCCTGCAGTACGTTATCTAAACTCGACACTTCCATAGCTTATAATTACATTCAAGGTGAAAATACTTGAGCGACCGCCAGCCATTCGATTCAGCTTTAGAAATCGGGGGATTCGGGTTTAAGATCATGGGGCGGAAACTCGACGGGTTTGGGGCAACAACGAACGGGTTTGGGATCATTCGGTTTAGATTAGTGATCAACGGGATTGATATCACGAAAAAACATCTTGAATTGGGTGCATTTGATCGATTTTACGTACCTATTACAAGTCGGAATGATTCCATTCGTCGTCTTTTGTTTGTTGCCCATCACTTGTCTTGCTTATCACACTGCTCACTTCTAAGCTCCAAGCTGAGGAGGTAGTCGAGTAAGTCCTTGTCGTCGTTATATTTCTTCCACTCTTGATTTAAATATTCGACCATGTCTCTGGTAGTCCTCTTAGGCAAGAGACTAATAAGAGATCATTTTGACAGTCAGGAAAAGTGTCTGCGACGGCTTGATGGGCAGCTTCCTCAAAGTCTACATGCATTAATTCAAATTGCACATCTTCCTTTACTAATGACAAACTCGGCGATTTCACGCCCATCCATTATTTAACACATTCCTCTTCAGCCAGAACGTGCTGTGACCGCGCTAGAATTTGAAGATTTAAGCGATTAGTGAATATAACTATATCACAAGGAGTTAAGGACTCACATTTCTCGTACTTGAATAAAATCTGAGAATGTCGTAGTTAGGAAATAGTTTCGTCAAATGATCGAGGAGCGGCTGGTAACACCTTTTGTCTTGCGGCGTACACAATATCCCTAAGTCTTCTGAAATCTTCACGCTCTTCATGATGGTCGTCGATGCTTGTAGTTCTTTACGAATGAGATTATTCGGTTTGTAGAACAAAACCTCTACAAGAATATTTCTAGGAGGAAAACCATCCCTGGAGGCAGCAGTGTAGGCTTTTCAACTCTCACACCCTATTCCAGTAACATTCTGATTGTGGCAAGTGAAACTTGATCGCACTTGTTGACAATTAGTGTAGCTGTTGGAAGCTCGTTGACAACATTTTGGTTCAACCAGTTTCAATTGATTTGTGGCCTGTAAAGGCGGTGGAAGGCTATAACCTCACTCCCTACTCTCTCAGTCCCTACAATATCCAGCCAATAGCCCCTTAAATTGTAGGGAGTGAGATCTGCTTGTAGCAAGTGAGATTTCGGCAAGGAAACCTTAGTATTTACTGTAGCTAAAATTAAGCTGATCTGTGCTGTTCCACTCACCTAATTTGAATGACTTGAGCGGCGATTCCCATGGAGGTTGGAGGCTCAAGAGGGAAAAAATAGTAGTATATACCTCACTCCCTACAAAAGTTTTTTTTTTTTTTTTAATGGGGTATCAGCAGTACGGTTCAAGATGATGTGTGCTCACTTGGGTAATATGCCGGGAGAACCGCAGTGATTGATTAGGAACAAGAAGATTGATCAAGTTTCAACTTTTATTTTTTAGAAAAGTCGATACCCAAATGTGATCTAAAAAGTTGGAAATGACCCATATATCAAACACTTAACAGTTCGATTCAGTGACTATAACGAAAATGCACTTTATATATTTCAAGAAAACAATAATTGATACTACGCTCGATCTCCTTTGTTGAAAGTGTTGTCGGTTCAATGGCCTTCTCAAACGGCCAAGTTCTTCCCCCCAAAGCCCCCAGAGTTGTGCACGCTAAAGCTCGACTCTCTTGGCATGTTTATCGCTTGTTGAAAACCACCGACAATAATTTTCGTGAATTAAGGCCGTTCGGGTCACCCGAAGGAGAAACGAGAGAAAGAAAGAGGAGGGGTTTTCCTTTCCCCGTCACACGCTGCAGAGATGGGCTCCTCGCAATAGAAACGTGATCCCGCGACTTCATTTTGGGAAACTGTCAGGTTTTTCCGGATTTTTAATTATCTGTTCCACCAAAATGGCGTGACCGAAAGTTAACACGTCCGTCTTTATCCACGAACATGCAGTGATAAATTATCTTTCCAAATATGAATATTGCATTAATAAAAGTAAGATGGGGTAACGGGACAACAGAATTTTAAGATTTTGACTTTATGCGAACCAACAAAATAACCAAATACAGTTAGAGATAGGAATTGCTTAGCATTCTGTTCAAATCGATAATTATTTCATTTCCTTGAAAATATCAGATAGCGACCACAATTTATTTATTTTCTTTCAGTGGGAAATCCACTGAGCGGCGTGGTCGTTTGTCAAAAATAAAATAAAAAAGAAAATTACAGGCCTTCCGAGAATGAAATAAAAGAAAATAAAACTGTTCACCTCGTCGCCGACTGATACAAACTGATGCTAATTAAAAAGAAGGATAAAAGAGGATAATTGAAAATGGAACACAGGTAGCCATTAACAGATGAGAAAATAACTGACTCTTTATTTCATCATCACCACACGTCATCAATCCTGCAATCAGTGTTGCCAATATTTGAATATCAATGATTAAATTATGTACGACAATCCGGAATAAACGAATCCGGACTCGGTCCGCCGAATGAACGACTTTTCCCGTCACTAGTTAACAGCTGTAAGCTCCCAGCAGACGACTATCCCAACTTGAGGTGGTACGAACTTCCCAAAAAGTACTAACTCTTCTTTGAGACAACTATATTTTTCAGATGTTTTCAAATTCGAATCAACAGGCCTCAAACGTCCGATACATTATTTTCAGCTATTACTTCATCAAGTTGTGTACACACGATTTACTTTTCATGAATTTTCCGATGATGTTAATGCCAATGTATGTGATCGTCAGGTCTGAAAGAGAAATGCAACAGGGACGATGAGTGCATACCACAGGCGCACTGCGTGCTCAACACGACCATCCACAAGACGAACAGAGTCTGCCTGTGTCAACCCGACGTTGAAGAAGTTGACAACATGTGCGGAGGTAATTAAACTTTTAATAGTTTATCGTTATCATTTTATTCTTCTATAATTGAAGACTCAACGTCAGGGTTCTCCAAAATATTTGACCCAAGGGCCTTATCACAAGGTGGAGGTGGTGAGGCGGGCCAACGGGATAGTCCGGGGAGGGCCCAGTGTTTTTAAGCCCTCCTTTTTATGTTTTTTATTCCATGATTATTAGTTTTTCATTATAGCTTTGGGGTCGCATGGTTGATTTTTCTTTCTGTTTTGGCAGTAGCCTAATTTTTTCCATTGGCGTCCAAGGGCGGCGGGCCCGTCCTTCCGCGGGCCGTAGTTAGGAGGCCCCGTTCTCCTATACACTGCGACTGAGGTTTACCTCACCATCACGACCGCTCGGTCGTGCGGGTTCGGCCTACACTCAACCCCTAGTTTCGTCTACGTGGAACAGGAACTACTCGTACCAATAATGAGCCAAAGAACTTGGATTAAATAAAACATTTCGGTGGGTAATCGTTGCGTTACACGGACGAATCTACGTCCAATTTTTCATATGGTCACACTCATAAGACTTATACATATTTTTTAAACTAGACTCCACTCTTAATCGAACAAAAAAAGGGCAAAAATCTGATGCGAATTCTAGTAGGTGTAAGCAGCGCATGAATGGATCGGCCCACTACGCCCTCCTTCTCTGTTCTCGACATCAAATTCGAAATTTCTGAGATTTATTTGGATCGAACAAGAAAAAATATATAGAAAGTGTTAACCTGAGGAACCTGCCGCAAGTCGAACTGATTTTTGAAGTGCCTCTCAGAAATGTTTTTGGAGAAGCTTCGTTTTCGTCCTTATGTACTTAAGGGAATTCAATTTTGATTATACCGGTGGAAAGAGCATTCAATTTTCTATCTCCACAGCGTACTAAACAAATGTTAAAATATGATTCAATTGGTGAGAAATCAATGGGGAAAGTGAATTTCGTCAACTCCTCAGAATGACCACTTTTTTCATACTATGTTGGTCTAATAAAAGTGTACTCTTTGCGGGATTGGGATGCCCAATTCTCATTAATTGTTTTTGCGATTGTTCACGTTTTAGGGATGAGAGGTCGTCCGACTTTAAAACAGACTCTATGTCGTTAGGCCATTTCCTGTGTGTACTCAACTTTCCAACAAATGAACAAGCCATATCAGTACATTTATTTCTGCAAGCATTTAAAAAAAATCCGTTCATTTTTGTTTCCGCTTTTCTCCTCTCTCTTTTTATAACTTTAGCCAATTAATCTGTGCCTTATTTTCCTTTCAAACAGAGTATTATTTTTCAGGAGGAAACGCTGTCTATTTGTTTCTCTTAGCATTCAAGCACCTGTACGTTTTTTTTCTAAATACTGTATTTACCTTTCCAATATTTTAAGAGTTAATTGTACCGTAAGCAGTGTTAATTTTATTACTTTTTCTGACTTGTCCCTAGTAGGTAAAGCTACTCTTTGTAACGTCAAAAGTCTATAGAAATAAAGAATTTAACAAAATTTAGTTTCAAGTCGTAAAATAAACCCCAGAACCTCACCTTTTCAGCGGTGTACTAAAAATCGCAGGATATAAAAAATTTACACCCGTTTTCAAGATTTTCCAATTCGATGAGCTCGAACTAGTCTGGGACCCATCTCAATCGATTCGGCGTCCGATATTAGTTGGAAATTACACCTCATTTGCCTATGACTCGGAAACCCATCTTTTTGGCCAGTTTTTGGCCCATAGCATCTGTGCGTGGTGATTGGGGTGGGTAGAAGTTTTGACCAACTAGACATCAGTCCTAAGGCCGTTACGTCCCTTAGGCTAAACGTTTCCTAACGCTGGAGGGCGTCTGATATATGTATGTCCTTAGACGACGGATCCAAGAATCGGGAAGGACAAACTAACTATATCCATCACACAGCGGATGGCAGACGAACATTGCTGATTTGGAATCTACGCAACTTCAAAAGTAAACTGACATAATCTGAGAGAGGTTATATAATTATAAACATTTTTGCTGCTCGACTACAAATTCTTATTATTAGAATACAATAGACCGAGATACACACCGGCTAAAATGTAAATCCTTTTGGGGAATATTATCTACACCGTTGAATCTGAACGTGATAGCTGGAGTTTCCTTCAACGCTTAATGTAAATCGGATATATTTTTTCCTTTTTTTCGGGGAGATCCAAGGCAGAGCGCACTTGTTACCTTCCCCAAGCGGTAACGGGAGGAATAATTGAATTATTGAATTTCGTTGTAGTCGTTTTGAACAGCCGCGGCCTCCGAAACTCTACGACAATTTATCACGATAGTTCCGCAATCGCATCTCAGATCTCAAGTTGAAGATTGAGCTCGCGTGACTACCAACTTTAAGTTGAACGTTTTTTTTTTTCTTCATTTTTTTTCTCGGTTTGCGAGGCCCACTCATCAAGTCGAAACGGGAAACAATTCTCCATGCAATTACAGAAGTTGCTGCAACGTGAAATGTTATTCCTGCTCCTGCAGGTTCGTTTTGATGGTTTTATTTGACGTTGAACGGTTTCCTCAAAGGTTTTCCAAAGGGGAAAACGTGCCTGGGATGGGGGGACAAGGTGCAGGAGAGACTACCGTCAGGAGCACACACGCATGCGCACCTTCAACCTATATTATATATATATATATGTATAAATCACAGGGAAGTAGAAAACACTGCAAATTATTACACAAAGGTTTATTGTTTATGTATTAGATAACCTCGTACGCGGTCCCATTTCTGACACCATTATGACTATACTTTTATGATATTTGGGTCATAAACACGACAATAAGTCATACCAATAAACATCGAAATTTTTTCCTTTATTGAAAGAACAGACGCACAATTACGAACTTGGGGGACATGGGGGGGGGGGGGGAGAGCGTAAACGATTGCGGTGGAATTCGGGCTCTACTTGAACCCCGCATGGGTAAATAATTGAAGACACGAGTGAGAAAATTGTGTTTAAAGTTTTTACATTTTGGTTTATTATTCAATAATAAACCATTGTAATCGCTCTTGAAAAAAAAAATGTCTAACCCCCCCCCCCCCCCCCTGAAAATTTCATGGTTTACGTTTCAAGGGGTGTAGAATCCAAATCTGCAATACAAATTTTTCCGTCCGTCCGCCGTACACACGATTTCTCCCAAACGGCTGGAGTAAAAAATCTGAAATTTTCAGGAAAAATCTACATTGGTCCGACAACTCCCCAATTCTTTAGCCAGCTCTCTTACTTAATTTAAAGTGCCACTTAACGGTTGTCAAAGTTTTGTAAAATCCCTAAAAATCTCAAAAAAAATCAAGGCGGCCTAAATATGGACTTATTTTGAAGAACTTTCCATGAGGAATCAAATGAGCCCCTCTCCAGGTGTATAGCTCAAACCATTCCCGATGTGCGGCATGATCTTATGCTGCCAACATCCGTCTTCGCATTGCTAAGTAAACAAATTAGAAGGACATTCGTTGTGGGAACCGTAGCGCAGGGGTTTCGAGCGGGATTCTCAATCCCAAGTCCTCGGTTTCGTTCCCCGCGTATGGCAGGAAAATTTTGCCCCATATGAATACGGTTATACACACTTTAAAAAGAAATGGTTATACACACTTGGACACAAGAGAAACGTTACTTTACAAACTACCTGAATATTCATTCGATTCCGATTAAATTCAGAGAAACTGGGTGAGTCAGGCCACGGGAAGTGTTTACGGTTTGAAGACAGCAAAACGGTGTTAATTTACAACACCAAAATTACTTCCTTTTCCAGCATGTTTGTCAGGGAATCCCATTCTAGTTGAGTAGTAAAAATAAAGTCAGGAAGGTGATGTCATTCTTTCATGATGAAACGTTCAATTCTGTGGAGGAAGCTGCGCCGCACTCGCTGGTGTCTTCTTGATTATTGGCGTCACCTCGCCACTAATTGCCTTCAGCTCATCTACATTACGAGGTGTACGTGCTTAAACTCTCTCCTTCAAATATCTCCACAAAAGGAAATTGCGTATGTTTATGTTGGGGGGCGGGGAGGGAGAAAGAGAGAGAGAGAAAGAAAGAGAGAGAGAGAGAGAGAGAGAGAGAGGGGGGGGGATATTTCAAACAAAATTACAATTTCGACTGTTTTACAAAAGTATTATTGTATGGCATTAGATAGTTTCGCCAGACAAGAGTGGGTCGCCGTGATCAGGACAATTCATTATTCATTATGGAAATAATGAAATAAAAATAAACATTCTCATGTGAACACATGTTCAATTAATAAATTGGCTGTCTGTTTAATTGACGTAAGCTTTGCTGAGTGGTTTTTAGCAATAATCAAGACCTAGACTAATGGGCCACGAAAATTGTAAGTTTTTTGTAAACAGTCCGAGAAAATAGAATTGACGATTTCACATCAGCCGGTAAAGAATTATAAATAACATAAATTAAGAGATGGGGAAGGAGTGGGTTTTATTGAGCGTATTATAGTGATAAATCGTTATTTCTTCACTATTTTCATCTGATTCTATTGAATATGTCAAATAAAAATTTTTGAACTCAGAGTTAAGTTCAGTTTTGCTACCAACATCGGAAATTTGGAATTTTCAGTCAAGAGGGAGAGGGTAATATGCTATCCATTGAAGCGCTGATCCTGCAACTAAAACGGCCGATTTCCCTAATTATTTTTTTTCGATTAAGGTCGTTGGTCTTGTTTTGGAAAATATTTCACTTTTTTTAAATTTAATTACGCAAGGGGTGAGGGGAGAGGGTAATAGTAATAAATCGTTTTTTTTTAACGGAATCAATATTAGATTGGTCTGAAACGGATTTGATTTTTTTTCTCTAGTTCTTCAGAGAGCTAAAAATCGATATTTTCAAGCGTGATTATTCAACAGGTGAGGAACGCGTACGGCTGAGGGAGGGATTTTTTTTTTTTTTTTTTTTTGTTTTTTGGATTCTACACATCTGTGTCACATAGTTGATAACAAGGTTCATTATGGAAAACTACATACTGAAAGTTATCCATACAATACAATGAAATCTCATATGAATTCATGCGTCACGTGGAACTTCTCTGATTAGTAGTTGGTCAACTTGTTCAACGGTAGTTCAATAAGAGCAAAACAGTGCAGACTGAATTTACAGATAGTGGCCAACAATTGGAAGAAAAAAAGGGTTTCTCAACGCTTAAAACGAAGTCTCGCCTGAGTACGTAGCCAACCGAACAAATCACAACAAAGCGAACGTGTTGCGGCAACTTATTTTAAAGCCGTCGTAAGACGTTCGGTGAAGTTGGCGTGGTCTAAATCTTGAGCGAAAAATCGACCGGAGCCCTGAGGTCACGCAAGTACGTGTTTGTGTCCCTTCCATCACAAGGCCCTAACGTGTTAAGTGTAACAACTACCCTTGCGCTCAGGAGGAGGGGGATATTTCGAGTTGTGAGCGGGGTTTTCCATGGAAACGGGTGACAGCTCGAATGGATATCTCGGATTATTGTTGTAGGTAACTGATGTAGCATTGTATTCGTGTCCCTTTAAGGGCTGAGGCCTGCAACACCCAGAGGATATCCCTGAAGTCGACAGGTTTATGCTTAGGCGTAGCAGTCCCAACAATCAACAAGGCGGAATTTTACAATTCCACCAACTTCATGTTACATCGCGGTTACGACCCACTCACCCTACCATATTAATACACCCTACCATACGTCCTGGTGCCCCTTTCCCCCGCATTCACACCTCCTCTCATATACAGTACTAGAATACCCTTTAAATATTACCCATTTAATATTGCGATTTACCGAAGCGTTTTCCGAGAGTAAAACCGAATCGGTGGGTCGTCCGCGTATGAGGTGTATGGTCGACTAAACGCTTCAGTTTTAAACCCGTTCACATTGTAGCTGACGCATACAGCGCTTTTAATTTCGTTTCGTCTGTTCGTTTCGACTACATACTTGGTAGTGCTCGTCAGTAGGTCCTCGTTCCACATTCAGCGATGTGTCCCATTTCTTCTTTTTCATTTCTTCATGGGGTGAACCCAACATGACCTTCCTAATCTCCTCCTCTTCCACCAGTAGTACAAAAGTGACAGGAGCAGAACTTCTTCTTCCACAGACATTTTACAATTATTAGCACTTAAAACTGATAAAAGCTCCCAAGGGAGAGCTGAGGAGAACTAGAGAACGGTACAGCGGATGAAAACCACTGTGAAAACCGAAGTGAAAAAACGCTTGCAAAAACGAAGCGTGTTGCATCTATCACCTCGACTGAGGCGGTACACGGTTCGTTCAAAAGCGTAGCGTATGGCATAGGCCTTATGAGTGCCTTGGGAGTGTGATGGACATTGGACGGGCTAAGGACTTCTCCCTAGCTTCAGACAAATGTCAACCGGTTGAAAGTCAATCGGAAGAAGAAGCAGGGAGGGTTAACATTTGTGAAATGGTACCGACATGATAGGTTTCGATTTTAGCATAATCCAAATCGCTCGCTTCTGGAGGCACAAAATTCGATCCAGTATGGCATGAATTGCCCCATACCAGCAAGCAGTGTATCATTCAAACATCAGTGTCAGTCAAACATGCGTTGGTTTTGACCACTCCTCAATTACACTGTCCAAGTTATGGGCATTAGCATCAGAGATTTGCCATTAATACCAAAAGAGAGGGCCGAGATGTTGTCAGCATTTGCCGAGCACAGCTTTACCCCACAGAGTATTAAAGTCCCCTCAGAAACGTTGCCATCAAACGTGATCACTTGCTTCCAGCTGGAAAAGTAGCTTTCGAAGGAGGGCAGAGCAGCATCATGTACATGATCGGAATCCAACTGCCGATGAAGCTGCAAGCGAGGACGTATTTAACCACCGCCACATTTAATTAATACCCCGGGAAAAAGGTTTCACAAAAGATGCTACTACCAACCAATGACACACAGAGTTTAGCGCAATCAAAATCACAAATTCAATTACTATAGCAAATTTTCGCAAAATTATAGGCACAAAGACACATATTTTTAAAATACGTATCTGAACGAAGATATTTTTAATGAATTTAGCTGTTGTGAGGCGCTTGGGAAAACAAGTTACCGAAGTGCACCATTAGCACTATCAGAGGCGGAAGTTGTGAACTAACTAGCAGGAGACTAAGGAATGACTATTCTTACTGGTTGCTTAGTGCAGATCCTATTTCGACCCCGGCTAGTGATGTTTAAAATACCATTGATACATTATTAAAAATATCAAGTACCTACATATTACGTACTTTATAATCTATCCTACTGCAAAATAAATAGTCAATCTAGAAACGCGTTTACTAATGGATTGATCCAACTTTTAACTTGATATTGAATAGGCAATGTCTTGTTTGTACCATTGACCATGAGAGTGTTGGGCGGTCCTTATTGTACAACATCACCATAACTTTGTGCTGATGTGAATTTTCTTTTTTCGTTTCAGGGAGCGAAAGAGTTGTTGAAGCCGGGAGCTTCCTAATAGCCATGGGAATGGCCGCCTACCTCTTCGACAGAAGACCATGAACTCCAAACAATTAAAACCTTGACATCTTCATGATTCACGACAAAACAATAATATCAGTATAAAAAAATTATATTTTGAGTTTTCCTTCGTTTTACAAAAAATATTAAAAACAACAAAATTCACAACCTTACTTTTTTCGGTGTTACCTTTATGTTTGATTTGGAAGGAAAATAATATGAGACGAAGAAAAGTTAAAACTGGTTAGTAGGTTTTGGGGTTGAGCCCACACGTACTGAATTATTCAAACGGAAATTTATTTTTATGTTGAAGATTTTGTACAGTTCCTACAAATTCATTGTACTTGTTCATTTAGTATTATCATGTTTTTTCTTCAATTTTGAGTGAGAAGTTACTCATTTAATTGTTAAATAAGAAAGTGATATAATGTTAAACACTTGTTCAAGGTGAGGGGTTGTAATGAAGTTCAAACCGATCTTTCAAAACTTACTTATATCGAACAACCACCTGGCTATAGGCAACTGATCAATTTGTATATAGGTTTTGTGTTACCCAATAGCTGTTTGCCTTCTTAAACTGTAAAAAGATAGGATGAATAATTTATTCTGAATCTGCCAATTTCTTGGTGGAATACAGTTCGAGAAAGTTTACACTATTTTTTTAGGGAAAGGCATTCCTCCATTTTATTTTACTTATATGGTATAAAAATATTTATAATTCTACATCAACGATTATCGTTATAGCAGATTTGAAAACAGCCGAAATGCGGACGAATTGACCCAAAAAAAAAAAAATAGGTGATGGGGATAATGTGATGAACCCGATTAGCTTTCTGCCGATACCGCTTCGATAAGTAGCTGAGCTATTCGATAGGCGATATTCTCGAGACGTCACGCCTCAGCTTGCATGGACTAATTCGAGTGTTTGCCATGATTCAACACGTGCAACTTTATATTTCTCCATTTTTGCTTTGAGAAAGTACGTCATGTATAAGTTTTCAATAATATATTAGGGAATCGCAACTAATATTTCAGTACTAATATGTAATGCATATAAATCGGTACATTACCTCATCATGTCTTCACCATTGAAAAGCGAAAACCAATTAAAGAGTCGATTTCTCAATAACAGAACTGTGATGTAAATAAGTAGGTATACATCGTTTTTTCACAGAGGTACCTACTTTTTCAAGTTCTCCTATAATAATTGAGAAATTATGTATGCACTTATCGATGAACTAAATGATACATTTAATAGTTCATTGATGAAAACAAGCCAGGTTGTTGCTATACCATGAAATCAACTACTTATGTACGTATCAGATTTGCTAGTTTATTAAAAGTAAACTTCGATGTTGTTCAGATGGACGAAAATGCAAATTAGCATGCTTGTCAAGCCAGGAAATGGACAACTTGGGGTCAGCTGAAATAAAAACCAGCTTTAATGAAAAAGTAAGAAATCTATTCTAGGTGCAGGGTGTGTTGACTTACTTAAAATGAGTCAGAAAGGCATTGTTACAGTAATAACTAATAAGGTACCCAATAGGGTGGCTTTGAGAGTTGAGCAGTTACTCAAATTTATGGGACAAAATAGTTTATCACACTACTTCGACTCTGGTCAATGAAAGTGCATGAACAACAAGTAGTAAACGAAAAGCAGCTTCCCAGTCGTTTTAAAGAATGAAAGTCAGTCCTAAATAACCTACCATGTCTTCCTTACTGATGTGTGGAACTTCCAGTACATACTTCGTCCGACGGGAACTCCCACACACATGTTCTCACGGATCTTGATCACACAGCCCAATCATGCGTTCATAGTGTATGAGGTGAGCTTCCGATAACAACTTAATGCAATTTGCATCATATTTATCACGTTGCATACATTGTATTATAAGGTACCAAGGATAGTAATCTAGGTATGCAGTATGGGCGGTTGTGGTATAAGATGGCTCTGTTTTACATAGTTTAAATGTCATCATGGCAACAAGGTTATTACGCCTCGCCTAGCCAGCGTCAAAGTCTCCAGAATATCACTCCGAAATATCATACCGAAAGTTGAAAAGATACAACCCAAGTTTTCCTGGACGCTCATCGAATGCGGACTGTGGTGCTTATGGGCCCAACTTGCACAGAATGCTGTCAGAGAAGGATCTTCAACAACAACTTCTGTGCAGTTCTGCCAAAGAGGAAAGCTGAGGAACAGCTTACGGAGAGGCCTTTTAAAATCTTATGATCTTTACTAATCAAGGCTAAGACTCAAATCTTAAGTGGTGTCTGGGTTAAAAAGAAGAAGTCCAGATCCGCTAGGTTTACGAACAAGAGGGGGAAGGCACTTAGTCATTTGATAACGTTTGTGAAGAGAGTTCGTATAGGTACTCTGTTTGCCTCCAGTGACAGTGCACACTAGACCGAGTACCTTGCTGACGATTGTTTGAAAACAGCGCTCACGGATAATCCTCGTATATTGTAAACATACAATAACTAACAAAAAAATAACTGTAAACATAAATAACTTCGAAAAGTGATGCACTGAGCAGTTATAACTCACTGATACTGAAATGATGAGAATGACGATTATGAGACTTAGAGACTCCAAGCAGGAAGCAACTGTGTGTGCTCTGGTTTGGTTTTTTGATCTTTCTGATTGGCCAATCACATACAGGCCAATCACAGGAGTAAATAACAATATAAAATCTAAAATAATGTATCAATGTATCAAAAATTAGAATTATTCCATAACAAGAAAAAACCACTTGAGCACATCATTAAAAAAATAATCCAGGATTTTGTGCTCTGAGAGGTGGAACAAAGTTTGGGAGGTCCTTAGCTCCCTGAAATTGTTGAGCCTTTAATGAGCTATTATTAATTAAATCTGTTTTCAATGCTGAATCCGTTTGAAAAATTCGGAATTTGACTGGGATAATTTATGCTTCGATCCATAGTGAGGTCAGGAGACAGGTGGGATTTGGTTAGTACTTGCAAAATAACGCGTTAGTGGAGAGATGGTGTACCGTATCCTTTCAAAGTAGGTATAGGCTCCAGCCCTGGTGAGGGGCCTGGTGGTATTGGCTTCAAAGTTAGCCGTTATTAGACCTAATCACCTCTGAGACTGAAGCTAGGTAGAGACGATTATCGGGCGTCAAAGAAAACTTTCCCTTATCCCAAGTTCCAAGCTGGCAGATGTGCGTTAAGGCCTATTCTCAATATGTCACTTTTGACTAACTGGTTATCACATCAACTTCTAAACTGCAATATTTATTTATTTCAACTGATTACGTTATTACATTATCATCCCTACTTTTTGCCCCTTCCCTACGGTGAAACATGACAATACACATCTGTAGATTCTTTAAAACTCAACTGTAGGTGTTTTTCATTTTCAAAATTCCCATCCCACCGAAATCCTTACTGACGATCCTGTAAATATCTTCATTACAGCTCCGACACCTTGACAAAATTCGTCCATGAAATAAATAAATAAATAGCAAGCTCTGTACAATGCCTTACCACCGCCTTGACTTTCGTATAGAAACGCAACGTATAAACCAGTACTTAAATTTTAATGAACCACTTTTATATCGGGAAATCATTACGAATTCTTAAAAACTACTTGAGGTATGTAGATTTCATTTAGCAGTACGTAGAAATTAAGTTAACAAGGTATATGATTAAATATAAATTAAATATAATTACAAACAACACACATGAAGAGAGCCGCTATATTTTTCTGTAAGCTTCGTCTTTAGGTAATAACAACAAAATAGCACTTCAACCACGTAGTTTTCTTTTTACTATAGATATCCAGAAATTTAAATTATAAATTTTCATCTAAAAGTTCTTAATATCGTTACGTGCACACCACAGCCCATTTATTACAGTATTATTGGGACATTTTTGCGTTGTGTTGTTCATGTTGAACAACACTATTGTATATTAGAAATGATTGATGCATCGTTTCCATTCATGCATTTTTTTGGAGATTATTCTTAGCGTTTCATGTATAAATTTATATGTGTATAAAATTTTATTGGATTTCACTTCTTGTTTTTCCGTTTTGTGGGCTCGTTTTCGGGCATTTGAACGCATGAAATAAATTGAACCTTTTACAAGAGTGTTACGTTGTTGTTTTTATTCGTCAGGGATTCCGTTTCCCCGTTCTTTTTCTTGACTGTTCGGGCTATGCCGACTGCTAGTAGTGATGATTGGTATTGGTTGGACTATTTTTAATATAAATCTTTGTAATCAACTATGAAAAAACATTAAGCCCCCTCAAAATTGGTTGTTTTACTGAAATAAAAAACAAAAACATGTCGACCGAATTGGGCGCTGCACATGGTTTTCTTGTTTAGGTAACATGACAGCATAGATCTTTCGAAATAGTTACAGATGATCTCGAAAGATGTTGAATATAAGTTTGTCACTACGATTTGCAATCAATCGGAGGAAAATGACATTTTCCTGAAGTAATGACGATTAGTTTTATAAAATTGAGAATTGAACTCAGTTGAATTATGATGTACAATTTAAAACAAAATGATTAAATAACGTTCAAAGAATTCGGAGCAATCCAAAGAATTTCACGCTTTATCAAGGAATGGACCATATTTCTCATCGTTGAAGGAAAAATCTGATTTAATGACGAAAAATCACCAGTTTTTCGTATTAACCAATGGTTCGAGTTCCGGAATATTAACATTAAGTGTCCTTGCTTGATAAATGAAGTTTATGGGTTAATTTATCCGAGGGCATCTGAATTCGGACGTCCTAATAGAAAACGTAGAGCACCCAACAGCGAGAATTCTAAGCTTGTAGAAGAGCTCACGGAGGCAGCATCAGACGAGCATCTCCATCAAGTTTGAAAAGTTGCGAGCACGCATACGAGAAGGCGAATGAGCAGTTGCTACAGCTATCTAAAATGTCAAAACACCAGTTTTTGGAGAACTGAGCGACGGTTTAATATTGAGAAGAAACATAACTTACTTTTGCTAAAAAAACACATACAGTATGTCCATTTTCGGAAAACAACCGTTGTAATTGTTGTTGTTTAAATTAATTTTCTTATTTTAGAGATAAAAAAAACTCTATGGGCTTATTAATTGCAATTCGTCATTGAACAAAAGACTTCAATTCGTCATTAAAAGTAGGAATGAAGTATGAAAGTAGTAATACAATTCTTTTATCCTTTCACCAGCTTGTTTCAATTTTTTCTGCAATTAAGAAAAATGGAATTATGATAATGTAAAAGTACAGTTAAAGAGGATTTCGTGAATTTGGTAAAAAATTTCAAAATGTAGAAGAATAGAACGAGAGAAAATTCGAGAACTTGGTTCTTTAGTGGGTAAAATTGAAAACACAAAAAGGGAAATAACTAAAAAACCAGAGATTCACAACTTTCAAGAGGCATTTTGAAACATACAATGGCTTCCTCAAGGTTCAGAATCTCCAATATCGGTTCAGTAGATCCAGAGGTGTCCCCCTACAACCTCACAGACTTTACCCCTTCAAAATATTAGTATTAATGAGGCGATTTATATTTTATTTTTATTTTAGGGCATAATATTTTAATTTATTCCTAATTGCCTAAAAACCCACTGTACCTACTCGTAATATGATTATGCATAAAGTTCTTATGAATTAATAAATGTTAATACTCAATCGAAAAAACGTGGCTAACAAAACGGGATTCTTCATGGCAAATGGAAGGGTTTCCAAAGTGAAAAAAAAAAGAAACAGCATGAATACTAAATTATTCCAACTTATAATTCAAATAACAGAGAATCACAATACAAACAGTTGGTTGTCAGGAAAGAAATAAGAATACTATGAACAGGTTACTGACGCTCAAAACAGCAGAATATGCTAGTGTTCGTAGGAAGTTCAGTAGATGAAAAACCAAATATTTTCTCCAGGATGTTGATGGAAATGTTCAGCTTTCCAGGACAGCTAGGGGTCCGACGGCGATCACGATGGGCGGATTTAGAGGTAATTTTGTATTTCCTTCAGAGTGTTGTGAAAATAATTCGTCTTGCAGGGTTGGCCGACAGATGAGGAATTGAGATCGATCCGGATTCGGGGCGTCTTCTTATGCTTTCTCTTCTTTCTCTTTATTGTACCTTTCCAGCTCTTTGAGAAACTGGGATTTGGGCTTCATGACGTTAGGTCGGTCTCCGCGACATTTGGGGCAGAACCACCGGCCTTTGGGTTTGGTCGTGAGGGAAACGCAAACGAAATGAAACCACTCGATGGGGCAAAGATCGTTGTCGCACAAAATCATTTCACCGTAGGAGATCTGATCGCAGAGGCAGTAGGTGGGCTCGTCGATCTCGTGTTGAATCTCTTCTTCGCGCGGGGGCGTCTCCTCTCTTTGTCGGCTCTTCCTCTTTTTCTTCTTTGCGGACGAATTGGCTCCTTTGTTGCCGCCACTGCTCACGTTACTGGAATTGGGTTTCACTGAAACACAAAACAAAACAGGTTAGAAGAATATTTTATAGAAACGTGTGGTGAGTCCAGTTATACAAAGGCTATACTAGTTGTATGATGGGGAATAATGGACTCCCTTGGATCAACATCTCACAGAAGGGGTTTGACAAATGGAGATATTGCGGAGGAAAGACAAAAAAACTGTTTAAACGGGTGGTTTTGTGTCTGATTTGATCGTTGTAAAGCTTCTCTGGCCACAATTCTCACCCAATTAGCATGATCCTCATTTCGTTCGATCCTATTCACATAACTTGAAAACGTTGACTTTCACGAAGAAAAAGAGAGATATTGCGGAGAAAAGCGGAAAAAAACTTATTAAAAGGGTGGTTCTATGTCTGAAACAAATGAACGAAATTTCTAGGACGATCTTAGATTCGTCAGGTTTGTTAGGAGGATTTCTGAATGATTTAGTGAATAAATGCTAGCAATACAAACTTTCCATCTTTTAGGAGACTGGGTAAACATATTGGATCTGAAATCTGACAGCACTGTTGTCCAAAAGCTACTAATCTCAAATTAATTCGCAACTCTGTTTTGTTGGTGCGTTACACATTATGTTTGCGCCATTAAATTCACACCCACATTTTTCATATCAAGCAGATTGCACATTTCAGTAAATTCGGATTTCAGGTCAATTTTCGACTTCTAAGCGACTGAAGGTCAATCGTCATTTCTCGAAATAAGGTATGGTTTCTCGAAATAAGGTTGTATGGGAGAGTCTATATTTAGTTATGGTTCTGCCAGTCTGCAGGTGTACCCATAGTGGCCAACCACACATCGAGTTTCCACATATGTTTGAAACAGCCGTGGCATGTGGGGATTTTCCACACAGACAACAGGAATTTGTGGGGAAGCCTACTTTTGGGAGTGGAGTCCCACTATCTTTGCCAAGGAGACAGCAACTTGTCCATTAAAAATCGTCTAACGACTCCAACACCCAACAAAAAGGTAGGTGTTCCAAACGCATCCCCTGAACTAGTTACATTCACTATTCCTGGTATATTGAAGCACTGGGAATGAAGTACTCGGCCTGGTGGATGGGAAGGACCTCAGCCAGCAGCAGCGTAACCACTGTCGGTTAGGTCCTGTACGCCCGGGTAACCTTCAGTAGCGCGAAATTCTATCCCCCACTCTGATCCACGCAATATGACCCAGGCCTTGTCCACCGCTTTGGAAACAAAGGGATCCATGTCCAAGCACTCAACAAATGTCACTCGTAATATCTGAAATGCAGCAGCACGTGCTTGGCCAACTAATCACCGCCTACATCCTCTTACCTACAGGACAATGGTTGGACTAGTCGCTAATGAGCGGACTATATGTCACAGAAACATCGTTGCCAGTAACTTAACTTCCACCGTCTCTGTCAGTTTAAGCCTGATGCTGCAGCACCGCCCTCTGGAATAACCGGTTTACACTATGGAAACTTCCTAAATACTCCTCGCTAACTCCAGCTGATCCGTTAACCAGAACTTTACGAAAAACCACTATCTTCCTTCAGGAGAGAGAGTAAAATTAGTAAAGGAACCAAGATAACAAGTTCCTTACAATCGTTTAGCTTGAAAATTAGCTGCCCATCGATAGCTAATAGCTTACCGCTGGTGGTAGATGCACTGGAGTTGACAGAGGGGACAGCTGATCTCTCGGCGTTGGGAGAGTCGATGGCCTCCACTTCATTCCGAGACCGTCTCGCTCGCTTGCTGGCTCTCTCGGTCGAAGCAGCTGTTCCGTTGCTATTCGGTTTGTCAACGTTCGTCGAGCTCAGGCTCAGCGCCGAGTTGCTCGGACCTGACGGGGCGGCAGTCGGCGGAGGCTCCTTCGCCACTTCTTTCACCACTTCCACAGGCTCCACGTCTCTGTTATAGTCTGGAAAAAACATGACATCATTAACAATCAATAGTAATAATGTAAAATGTTCATTAGTACCAACAAATTTTTACTTTTTACATGTCAGTCAATCAACATATTGATTTAAACTAGGTTGATTCAACTAGACAAAATTCTTAATTGAACAATAAAAACACGAAAATCGGCTGGGAATTTCACTATTTATGGGCAGGAGTCTCCAAACTATTTTCTCCAAGGGCCATAACATAATGTGGAGGTAGTAGGACGGGCCAACAGGGGATCCCGCAAAATTTTGAAAATTGGACACTTTTGGAAACAGTGTTTTTAAGCACTCCTAAACGAGTTTGACAAATTCAAAGTTCGGCCTACTATAGGAACCAAAACTTAGTTTTTAGTGATTAAATATATTTTTTTAATTCCATGATTATTATTAGTTTTTCATAGTTCAATAAGAAATGTTAACAATTTCGTTTTCACGAATTCAGGAATATAAAAAACAAAGCATTTAAGAGAAATATCTTTCGTATTTATTTCTTCAAAATTATTACATTTAAGAAAGTATTTTTGGAAAATCAATCGATATTTGTTTTTTGCCTACAATGTCTTTCCACTTAGGGTCCAAGTCTGTTGTTAAAATCGTAAGTAAATTTTTTCAAGAGTTCTTCTGAAAGCATCTCTCGATATTTGGATTTGACGTGTCATTTTTGAAAAGGTATGTACCCACACATACGATGAACCAAGAATTGTTATCATTTGTCTGATAGAGGGGAGTACGGGTAGCTTTTTGCTGGGACATGTGATACATGCGATAACTGGTTAGCTGTTCTACTGAGCTATATAATTTTGTTAATTAAATAGTAAAAATTCAACAGATATAAAGGTGAAAGAATTTGTTGATATTTAGAAGAAAAGTGATTTTGGAGTATTGGGATCGGGCTTCTATCTCGCTGTCGTGATAATCGTCACCCCGATGGAGTCAACTCGATCAATGTTGGGCCCTGGGGGACGATTTGATCCCAGTACCAAAAGGTGAGCTCGTTCCTCTAATAACGTCGATTTTACCGTGTGAAACTACTTCTTTCGGGTCTCAAACGCAACTTTCTCCTCTAAACAGCAGAGTAAAATCAAAATTGATTATACCGTTGGGAAGCTTTAATAATTATGCTTCTGGAGAAGTTTTTAGGCTTACCGGTAATAATTCATTATCTAGAATTATTTGGAGACTATGGGCTTCGAAAAACGGAAAGTTTTCAAAAATTTAGTAAGTTCACATTTCAAATTGCTTTATTCTCCGTAAAATTCAACTTAAAAAAATTGTGTTTGGTACTAGGAAGATAGGAAATTCTGGGGTATTTCCAACTTTCTCTTCAAATTCAAGATCACTCTGGAAATGAGGGAACTATGTTCATTTTAATGAAGTACGATCGATAACACGAGAAAAATCTCAAATCGTGCATAACTCAGAAAACAAGTTTATAAACGAAAAAAAAAACTTTAAGAGGCTTTGATTTAGTTATTTTTTTATGTTCATATCTAGATTTTCTTTTCAGCATAAAAGTACACGAAAATTTACAAAGTACATTTTTGAAGAAAAAAAACCCATCACCGTGTTCCTAATAGGTACTCCTCTATTGACGCTTTAGAGGGACGTCTTAATTAGCTAGAACGACGATTAAAAAAGTAGTAGGAATGTGAGGTTTCTTACAAAATCCGTCCTGCCACTGGTTGAACATCTCAGCGGAAGCTCCCAGCACAACAACGTCGCTAAAGGCAGCCGTGAAAACGCGGTAAAAAAAAGTCAAACAACGCGAACTCGAGCCGAATATTTGCCCCGATGAGTAGGTGCGAGTCGGAATCGATTGCCCGTCAAAGTCCGGAAAATAACAAACGAGGTTCCCTATCATAAAATCTATTCGGACCAATTCAAACTGAAAGCTCGGGGTACCGATCGATCGAGTCAATATTGTTCCGGCTCCGCCTAGTTCAGCTGGAGTTGAAACGCACTGGGCCTATTCATAATTTCGAACGAGAGCAAGAAAGGAAAATCGTTTGTCCTACGCGAATAGAAAAAATAAAATACAGGAAAAAAAAAACACTTGGATAATGGAGGAAGTAATTATCACCTGATCGCATAATACGGTACTTGAGTGTAGTTGAAGCTAAGAAACTGAAGCGATGGGGAAAATTATGTGATTGGTAGTCGATATAGGTAGACAGTTTGATGAATGGGGAACGTGATGGGATTTTCGGGGGCAAAAATGTTCGCGGCACACAAAGTAAGTATTGATCCATTTGAACGCCAACCATTAAGTAGTTTCATTTATAAATATGTGACCATAAAGACCAACACAAGCCGACCGAATGAGTTCAAATTGTTCAACATTAGTGGTATCCACATAATTTTCAAGTTGGGTACAGTAAAAGGGGGTGAAAATTCAACGTTTTAAATGAATTTCAACAATTTGAAAAGTTGACGAAACGTTCTCCTTTCTTATAGATGCTTCGGCTCTGATCTTCTTCACACTATTTACAGATATTTGGTCATATTCAAGATCAATGGCTACGTTTCTTGATGTAGACATTTCGGTGGATAATTGAAGCCTCTCGACTAGTTTGCATGTAAAGCCCACAAATAAACAACTGTAACTTCATTACGACAGTTGCCATCCTCTACACACAAAGCGATCCATCCCTCGGCCTTTGTATATTAGAGGCCATGAAATATGCAGCAATAGTGACGCGCTTGGTGAATATCAGTTAGTACTTGGAATTAATTTGAAAGAGAGAGGATACCCAAGACGAATGAGCGGGATAGAGTGGTTCCAGCTCATATAAATCATCTGCGAAGAACAAGACCATCGCCCAATAAACCCGCGACTTGTCCAAAGATGAGCTACTGTCTCACAGACATCCACGTATTCAGCCTTCAGAAGTACCTGGTTTTCATCCTTGTGGGCGTCCAAGGTGTAAGCTATGTGAAATAGTAATTGAAGACTCTCTCTTCACCTCCCCAAATACTTCTCAAACCTACAGGTGTGGAGGATCTACTGAGTGTCAATCGCGGATGTACATTTACCCGCTGATCTGCAAGCATTGTGAAGATGATCATCGCAGAAGCTTCTATGTCTTTAGATCCATCCAACTAAACTTGTAGAACAACAACCATAGAGCTTCTCTGAACCAGGATCGGGCACTGCCAATAAAGCTCCATGCAAGAACTCATGACCCCACCATCACATTCAATGAATGCTTTAGGACGAAGGTTTTAAGGGAGATGCCACAAACAACCAAAGATAGGTTGATGCAACAGTCAGAACGGGCTCATCGGTCGGTACTGGGATCAATGAGAGCTCCAGGTCTCACTGTGAGAAACACATGAAGCCATGTGATGTTTACATAGCGACCAGGTTTCATGGTTATTCCTCGCTCACTATCGATCATTTACCATTTCACCTCACTTAACAATATCATTTTAAAAAAGGGCGACAAGTTGAAAATCCTTACTTACCTAAATTCCTAAGATCTTGATCCAGAGATCGAGACTTGGTGTCAATGAGGTCAGTCACCTGTTGCCACAGGTCGACTTTCTGATCCCCGACCTCCTGCAGGGCTATCAACACTTGTTCTAGCTTTGCCATAGCCTTCCTATGAGTGTTAGATTCGAGATCGTCCCTTTCCAGGGTGTCCTTGAGAGAAGCGACATCTTTGAGACAATCTACACAAACAAAAAATCACAATAATATCAAAGTGGATCTTGATTTCTTGATTGATGTTTAGTCTCCAATTCAACAAGGAATAGTTAACAACGAACAGAAATAATCTCCATAAAATATAAGCTGTGAATAGTTAAGAAACCTGAATATTCCAAAGGCTGGTTTATCAACTGTATTTCTTAGGTAGTTTGATTGGCAGTAATTGATTAGTGAGTGGGGTGCTGTTCGTCATTATACGATAGTGGGCAAACGAATATAAAAATTCCAATAACTTGAAAGTTATTTCAATACGTCATTAGCTTCTGAATCCCTAATCAGGCAGTGCTACTAAAATATTGCAGAAACAACTACTGAACAGCTCAATTGAAACTTCCACATCTCTCAAATAGTTTCATTAAATATAACTCATTGTATACCATGAAATGACTGTCATATATAAATTGTGCGTAATTACGTGTAATTGAACATTTGAGCTGTTTTATTGTGCAACGGAAACATATAGTTGAAGGTATCATTACCAAACTAGATATAAAACTGATTGATAAGATTATGACGATCGAACATACGATTAGATTGAGGGTGATTGTGGCTGGAGGGAATTCTCCACTTATCCAGGTTGGATCACTCATCCAATTCGAAATACTTATAAGTGTTGAATGACTTAGTAAGGTTATTAAATTTATACCGGTCGAATCACGTATCAAGCTCATTCCACCAATCCAAGTCACTTATAAGTGCTTCGACCAGGATACGTGATTCAACGCAGATAAACATAAAAACCTGGATAACATTTTGTTTCCTAGTTCGAAGATTCATCGAGTATTGTTAAACATTATCTAACTAGTTACGCAAATGATTTTCCATAATGTTGTTGTAGAGGGGAGGATTAACCTGGCTATATCCTCATGCGTTTATTGTCAACCAATGTACATTTTCTTCAAAACTCTTTCCTCCCCAAGTGACCAGAAAAACTCCTCCTCCGTTTTAGATAGAATCCTTGAATTTTACAGCATAATACAATAATGAACGATCCATTACTACGTAAACTAAAACCTCCAGACTTCAAATTTACCAACAAAGTATGCCTACAATCATGCAATTTAGCTACAATAACTCTTGGGAATGCCTATTTCGATATCTTATACATACAACTCGAAGTTTGTTTGTTTGTATCTATGTTACCGGTAGCATAAGGTAGATGTATCCATATTCGACCATGTACCAATAGTCAACACCTCCTCAAAATACGAGAAAATCTGAAAATAAGGATAACATTCAAGATTTCTAACTGGTTTCTTTGATCCTTTGATATCTTTTGAAATTGTTGATAAGCTAGCATGGAAATGGGCAAGGAAAAGGTTAATAGTGTTGTAATATTTGTGGACAATTCCGTTTTGATCAAGTCGGAAGCCTCGTGTTAGCTAGTTGAGTGAGGACTGACCACTTGAAGTAAGCACTTTCCACAGAACAAACCTCAATTTAGAGGTTTGTTCCAACAATTTTCAACTATTTCTTACTAATTATACAGTTCGTGTTTATTTGTTAAAAGAAGTGTATTCCATCTCATAAAAGCTGGGTTTAGGTGCGCCGAATACTGGTACAGATTTCACCCAAGTGGCAGAAGTGTCAGCTATTGGAACTTTCGCATTTTACATTGGGCACCAGGGGGTTTCCAACTCTTAAACTACTCCCAATTCTTATTGGGAAGATTATGGACAGTTGAATGCCCCAACCGGTGATATCCTAGCACAGGACCTCCGAAATTGATTCAGAAATAAATTGTTGAACTTATTATCAGTTAAAACCCTCTGCGGCCTGAGAGGTTTCTTCGATTATTAAATAAAATTTAGTTGATTATTAAATAGCGTTAGCATTTTTCTGTGTTGCCCATTTGTGCGAGGATTTCAGGGGTTATTCCATTTTTGGAATAATCTTAACAAATGATTTTTGTGGAGTGGTTTCGTGGTTTTTGCTCTTTGCTGTGGTTTTTTGTCCACATTGTGATTCTTTCCCATTGTGGCAGTGCTCTATTTCTTCGTTACAACTAGGACAAAAAGCGAAAGTGGAAAAAATCGAGATCTTTATCTACCTTCTTTTCTACGCAATCCCACCATTGGATGCAGGAAAACTTGCCTCTGCCTTATCCTCTTGTTTTTTTTCTTGTATTTTTCAAATAAATGTATTCAGTGTTTACAAAACTTTGTCTTCCACTTCTGATTGTCTTGGTATTTACACACTGTGAAGTCCCTGAATGTCGTCATTTTTTGTCCCTATTGTGACTTTGAATTTGAAACTTAACTCAGCCAGAACAGATTCTGAGGAAATGGCCTTAGGGAGATAGGGAGTACATTAATTAAAGTATCAGGAAAAAATACTTTCGTTTGCTGAAGAAATACATACTTCAATGGAGATCAAACCGAAGAAGAGCAAAAAGTCACAATGAGGACAAAATTGAAAATTTTCGTTACTGAAGGAACATTTTTAAAATTCTCGCTGGTGTACTAAAGGACTAGCCGAGGGTTTAGCTTCACTGAAGATGCGGCATTCCAATTTATTCAGCCGTTGCACCTTGGAAAAATACCATCACAATTGGGAAACGAAGGTTGGGGTTTCTCCATTTAAAAATGGATTGACTCGACCAGAAATTCATTTTGAAGAAGAAATTTGATGCCCAGATCCGGGGATGGGACCCTTCTTTTGAAAATGACCCATACACTTATTTTATGATCATGAACTTTGAGCAGAGTACAAGGCAGTGAGATGGTTCATCAATAAAAATTTGCACACACCCCTGGATCAATTCTAGTAGTCGCCCCTCTACTGATGAAGCCTTGCTTCAAAGTGACGTCTTGAAAACGAATACCCACTATGGGTTATACGCTGAAAATCAATATTTCTCTAATAGTGTCGACTATGGGTACATCTACCTTAGGTAGGTCATAATAAATTGTGTACCAATACACGTAAGGAAAGTTATTAAGTAGTGAGATGAATTACTTCTGTAGACAACATCCAGCTCGTGGACTCTGGTGATGTACCGTTGGATGTCGCCTGGGAGATTCTCGATGCAGTCCAAGTAATTTTCGGCATATGTCGCCGAGCAAATCACGTCCGCCGCGGCTTGATTGCCCGTGTGGAGCATTTCGAAATGGGGTCCGAAGAAAGTTCGTGCGAAAGGAACCCGTTCAGAAACAGCAATAAGTAAGCATCGTGTAACTAGCGGTGTTCCGGATGAAAAAACAATACGTCTGTTGAAAACGCACTGAAAACTACTTAAAAATACTTAAGTCGCGTACCACACTTTACGCTAGAGGAGAAATATTTCTATCAAAAACTGATAAACTAGTGGTAAGGAGGTTGTTTACATTACTCATGCGAGAAATATGAAAGCCGAGTTGTGGGGAGAGGGAAATGGAACGAAGCAAAGACGATAGAAGCGCGACGGGCGATAGCACCGCTTGTAGAGGCCAGCTGATGCAACTTTCTCAAGTTCGAATTTTCAACGTTACGACTTAGGGCCAAATGAAAGAGATCAGTGGACGATAAATGACTTAGGGGCTTCGGTTTATTAATTATTAATAATATGATTATTATATTGAGCTAAAGTTCACCGAGAGGATGAGGGCGTTTGGCGATGATATTGCAGTTGGTACCAGTGGTGGTTGCCTCCCCGAAACTCAGGGGTTCCAGACTGTAGGGGACATAGAGAATAGAATACACATTAAATGTGTATTGTAGAGTAAATTTTACTCTATGTTCTGTGGTAGGGGACAACCATAGAATTAGGAAAGGGCAATCGGAATAAAAATATCGATTTTTTAAATCGTTTCTGAAGAATCGATTCACAAAAAACCGTTTCTTATGAGTATCGATTTTTGGAAAAATCGATTTAAAAAAAAAAATAGGTTTTAACTTTCAACTCAATAACAAAAATAAACCATACAAATAGGCAATTGAGTAGTGTATAATGATTTTTTTTTCAATAGTAATGTAGAGAAATGTACACAAATTATTATTAAATAAAAAATGTGAGATGAAAAAAAAAAAATTAAGTAAACCACAAATTGTCCTCTACATCCTGCAAAAATAATAATTTCGACGCAAGCTTTCCACTCAATCTGTTTCTTGTCACCAAAATGGTTTTCCCGGCTTTAAGAAAAAAGAATTGATTGTTTAAATAAGTAGTGAGAGAAGAGCTATTCAGTAATTTGAATGTGTTTTATTGTGTTGATGAAATGGCCACTCATATAACGCAAATCCGAATCTCCGAACGATTCTTTTAGAATCGATTGATTCTTCATTGCTGATTCAGAATCCATTCAAAAATTGATACTTTTTTTTTACTGATTGCCTGTATCTTAGGAGGGGGAAAATGTTTCAACAAGTTACAAAAACTATAAAATCTATTTAAAAAACCATAAAAAAGTATCGATTCTCGATTTTATTGTATGCACAAATATCGATTCTAAACATCGATGTTTTTACAAGAAAACATCGATTTTAGAAAAATCGACTTGTCTATTGACTTGAAGAATCGAATTGATTGACCTTCCCTACATTAGACAATAATGAGCTTTTCTCACCCAAATACTAATTTCAATTTTAATTCAGCTTTCAAAACGAAAAAGAAACGACTCAATCCTACCTTTAAAAAACGTTCACTAATACGTAGGGACTAAATACAAAAAAAATTGAAATGAACGTTGAACTTCAGAAACCTGTGCTTTCCAGCAGTTGAAATTTCCATCTGCCCAGCAAGAACCATCGTGGAGGTGACTAGGGATGGGACATCGAGGGAAAACATCGATATTGATATCCATGTCGATGTTTGAGAGCGGCATCAATACGTCATGTCTCCAACATCATCCGGTGAAAACAGGGATGTGCTCCATTCCCTGAAGGAACTGTGAGCTGTTGATGAGGATGACGGGGACTTGATTACATATTTGGTTTTTTCATGTTTCCAAGGAAAGGAATAACTCAAATTACTTAGTTTCTGTTTGGGATTCGAAGGTATGAATGTTAGTTAAATCCAGAACAAAGGGAGCCAGATTGAACCAATTGGTATTTGGGTATTCAAGTTTTTGCGAGTCTTCAAGCCCTTTGACCTTCGATGCTGATCTCCAGCTTTAGAAGTGAAGTGCAAGATGAGTTGTGGTATTCGTCACGGGACTGATAATGTTGTGAAAAATTGTAATTGTGCGTGGTGAATAGCTAGATATCTTCCTGCATACTAATGCATATTCCTAACATAACAATGCAAATAAAACGCTTTGGGAAAAAGATCTTAGGAAAGAGTATTCTCAGAGAAGATTTTAAAATAAACTACTTAGAAAATAAAAACAAGTTAACTGCGCATAGCTCATTGCATGTGGGTTAGCGTATGGGTTTCCATGAAAATGAGTCGGAGTAAATTTAAAATCTTCATTTATTTCGTTTACCAATCACATTTTCCTTAAAAAATATCAAGAGACTAAAAAACTTGTCGGCAAATTCAATTTCAGCAGATTAAGTAAATTTCAATAGCATTATTTATTTATATCACATTTCTTTCCAAGGAGAGATACCTATTGTAAACAGATAGCTAAGTACTTTCAAG
The DNA here is from genome assembly GCA_031894815.1 of Creontiades dilutus. NCBI lineage: Eukaryota > Metazoa > Arthropoda > Insecta > Hemiptera > Miridae > Creontiades > Creontiades dilutus. The sequence continues at coordinate 400,720 of JAVIWC010006830.1, forward strand.
TACATATAGCAAGTTTTCCGGTAGATACCAATCTTATACATTTTTTAAATGAAATATTCACTTAATTCACTTAGGTGTAGATAGCAGGTATTTAAACGAAAATTAATTCAAACGAAAGCGAGTCGGACTTAGAGTGAAATCTTTGGTAGTAATTACTATAAGTTAAGTACCAGTGAACTAGTCAGAAGAATGTAAGGGGTGATGAAACCATTAATTAACGTATTACAACAGAACTATGAAGCAATCTACTGTGTATATTAAACTGAACTATCAACAGTTAAAACCAGAACTGTTCTGAAAATTTTCATTAAAATCAATTCCACTCTATTATGTAGAAGGAAGCCTACTATAGTAAGTTGCACGAATCAATTCAAGAATTTTTTTAAAGACAATCGTTGTATCGACAGTTACGAGGATTGTTAAGAATCTCGTCAAAAAAATCTATATTACTACCGAGTCTACTAAATGTTTCCCTGTGCTTGATAATTCGTGTTGATTACGAATCGTAACGAAGAACGGAAGTTGTGTGACTTTGTAGATGAACAAAATCTTAATGCTATGGTGAGGAACAACATGGGTAGAGAGATTGCGTCTAAGCAGGGGTTGAAATCGATATATATATATATATTTGACCTGCTCCAATTGAAACCATCATTTTGACACAGAAATATACTGTCCCTAACTCCTTTTCAGGTCTTATTATTGCGTTATTTTCCCCAAGCCAAGAGGATCCACTGGGCATGAGTTCACTATCATCACGAATCCAATCTCTGGAGTCTATAATTTTGTTTTTGTGTTGGACCTCCGGGTTAACTGGCTCTCGTCTTTCCCTTGACTTGACTCTCGGCCCACAACACAACTATGGAGGGGAGGTTTACGAGGACGACTATCTACCCACTAGCAAGTTCACTGCTGGACGAATCCAACCTCTGGTGGAAGGCAGGCCAGTTATGCTTTATCTTTCAACAGTGCATTGGTGGCAGATCCTCCCGTGGTACCATCAGGATAGCACTATTCTTCAGAAAACTGGGCAGGAGCTAAGTTATCCCTCATAAAGTGCACCCAAGGCCTAGAATGGTAGCAGGCTCGACTTCCAAGAGAGACATGGCGAATTTTGTGTTGGCCAGGAAAAGGGACAAAAAATCGCCAATATCACGACAATTTGGACGTGACCAGAAAAAAACGGAAGTCAGATCCGTATTCAGCACTCCAAAAACATAGAGATTGGTGGTTTTTGCGCGGCGCTGGAAAGTGACGTATTTTTTGTAAACCTGAGTTATCGATCCCTAATTTGTTCTCTCCGCCCCTTTTTTGCTTTGAGATGGCCAAAATCGTGTGGCAATCAACTCATAGGCTCCATTTAAGGCGGTCTGACTTGAGAAATCGGTGTGGTGGTTTAATGTACAGAGAAGCATGGTGGGTGAAATCTAACTTTTTTTCTTTTTCAACGAAAGAATATAGTAAATATTCAACTCCCCAATACACCCACCCATATTCACTCCCTAAATCAGTCTTTGCTATCTCATAACTACATACAAAAAATCCCATACGTCCATCAAAATAATATTTTGGCGAAGTATTGAAAAACTAATCACTACCAACTCGAAGTAATCAGGAGGTTCACACAGAGGTTAACAACTCTGGTTATGATGTGCATGGATTGGGTTGTCTGCTTTGGCGTGGATGTATAGGGGACTGTCTCCCTTGTGGCTGAGTGAGGATTGGGACAAGTCCAAACCCATGAGACAAGCAAGATATGAAAAGCAGTAGCCATCAACCATTCTAATCCAAGAGTGCACTGAGCAAGGAACAACCTGGTACCACAGGAGAGAAGAGCACCAGCTGCCACTGATGGACAGCCATGTGGCAAAGCATCACCACTCTACTACAGGTTGTACAGTCGTGGAGGTTATCAATCTAGTCTGGATCCTCTTGGCATGAAAAAATAACGCTCCTCCCTGTATCAAATACAACCTGAATCTTTAATTTAAGGGTGATCTGGATATCGGCCCAGTTCAAATCATTTCTTCTATTTTTTGAACACATTGATTCCAGCTCTAGGGATTTGAAGGCAAGCATTTAGGAGCAAATCTTACAGATCGAATCTTCAATCCCTGCGTCTAAGTGTGGGCAATCAAACTAATTTTCTACGAACTATTTATTGTTAGTCTTACAGATAACACATACATGTTGGTACATATAGTTGGTACTAAATAATACTTAGCAGTTCCCAAGGCGTTCGGTATCAAGGGTGCTGACAAATGGTTCTGGACAATTCCAAGATCTACTTGAAGGAAAACAAAAGGTGGTAAAAAACAACTTTGTCTATGTCCAACAACAATAAAGAGTTACCATAGCAGTTTTCATGGTCGAATATTTTCGACGTCAAATCATCCAAATTTAAGTTACAACGAGAAGCAGCCATCCTGTTGGCAGTGTAGCCCTGCATGCTTATTATTGTCATAACTTACATTTAATCTTTCAACAGAAAGCTCTCAAGACCTCACATTTTTCTTAATAGGTCTTCAATCTTCGTTTTCAGTTAAATCATCATCAGCAACAATCAATAACTGCACAGACTCATTGAAAGGCGCTTCAATCTCAATGAATGATAGAAATGAAGGGCTAAAATGAAAAATGTTGGAATTCCTAAACTAATTGCCGGTCAAATTAAAATCAAAGCTGTGGTCAGACTCCTCATTGTGATTCACGAGGATAGGGAAAGTTAATAAGGAAGAATTCGTTTCTTGCAACTTGGGAGATGATTATGCAAGGAGCACATTCGTTTTAAGCCTTTAATAGGAGCACCTCAGGCAAGAGTTAACTGCAGAAAGAGGGAAGTTGAACTCGTATGGTCGAAGCTGAGATGCTCATGGGCAGCGAGAATCAGAGTGCTATCTGCACGTATATCACTTGATTATTCAAACACAAAGAAATAAACTGGAAATAAGAAAGAAAATGGTCACACGAAGGCAGACAGAAGAATGACCTGAGCGTGACCCATAGAGGCTAGAACAGAAATGGCGAGACAGTCCTGCAAAGAAGATGTGGGGAAAGGGTATTTTATTCAGCTGCCTGTTGTTGATACTACTGCTAAATTATCCAACTTTAAACCATGTGGTACCTGTTCAGTTTAAAACACATGTTGTTTGAATAAAGGTAGCATTGAATTTTCTCCAAAAATGAACATGTTTGGTTTGTTACTAAATATTGAAATAACAAGAAGCCATAGTTTTGAAAATTAACATTGATATTTAAAAATATTTCAATCCCTGTAATTGTTAAGTCACTGTTTCTATAAAATGCCTTTATAGAAAAAAATAAAAAGATAAAATTAAAAAAAAAAAAAAAAAGATTAAATTTTCTTGTATTTGAAATGGGGAATAAGCATGGCTTGATTTTCTGCCTTGTGAACGCAATTCAGAAGTGAACCCAAAAACCCACCTGCATCGATGCATAATAAATAAACAACAATCACGACTAAATACGTGCTGTGAACTTTATGTGATACATATTTTAAAGAGGTATCTACTACATACAGGTCTAGGGACCTAACTAATTAAAATTACAACATTCAATCAAATTAAGGAGGAACATTATTGTGATGAGATGATTTCTTTGACTCTAACTTCACGGGGAGAACAAGATGTGTAGGTGTATTTTACAGATTATCATAACATACACACCCCCAGATTCACCTGAAGGGTGGACAACAATTGATAGAAGAGAGACCGAAACTAAATATTAACAAACATGATAAAATGCTGAGATCGTTTCAGAATGCTTTAAATCGGATTTCAGTAGGGGATACCGGGGCAACTTGGCTAACGGGAAACGTTGGCAGTTTGTTTCTAATTTTTACCATTGACACTTGGGAGCACTATTATCACTATCATAGTTGCAGTTCGATGTGGTGAACCTTCCAAAAAAGTTTCAGTGTGCTTCGAATCATGGTACAGGGAAGGTACCGAAACAAGTGGTTTTCCAACTTGCAAGTAAATTTATTTTTCAAAAGAGAATACTCTTTTTGCATAGCTGTAAAACCAAAGTGAGCCAATTCCTATAGTCATTTGCGGTAGAGTCCTGTGAACGGAATGGCGTGTAAAAGTTCAGGGTTTCCTACTCAAGGAGCTCGGGAAGCCATTTTTGTTGAAAAATTCGTGTGGGGCAAGTTGGCATTCTCATTGTCAGCACACAAAAATCTTCCTGAAGAGGACCCCCTGAAGAAGTTTGGCCCTTCCCGAAGGCAAACAACCCAGTCGAGGCAGGAAAAGAAGGCATGATTGTATCCTGACTGACACTCCAAACAGAAACGCTCTCACAGAGGAAGGAGCTGATAGGAAGATGCCCAAAAAGACGGGTAGAAGACAAAAAAGAAAGCTAAACAAGAAAGCGACTTGTTTTTTTAGTTAGGAACAAGGTCCTGTTAAGTTTTCCATTTTGTCGAGTAAATTCGACTTTTTCATTCAAAAAACTATTACTAGCCTATCTAGCCCCTTCCTTGAAAAGTCTATGCCAACTCACCACAAGGGGTATGCCAACGTGCCTCGTGTGCGGGGCAGATTGGCATGGTTGAGGCACTCTGGGAAAATGTTTTTTATGGGTATTAAAATCATTTTTAAAATTACGTGCCCTACCAGATTTTGTAGCCAAGGAGTGAAACTAACAGTACCATACTGCTCAATCAGAAATCAGCTTTGAAAAAATTGGAAAATTCAAAAACCAAAAACTGTGCCAACTTGCTCCGGTCTCCCCCTAATGAAAATTTTCGAAAATTTATATTTTAAGATTGTAATGTCTCTAAAATTGCAACATACACAAACACTTGATGTACTTTTATGAAGATCCGGCACCAAAGTTCTTCTTAAAGGGCCGAATCCCGACTAAAATACGTCAACATTAACTAATTTTGAAACCCGGGCATAGGTTTTAAAAATGTATTAGAAGGGTTACAAAAAGATTACACAGGCTAACAAAAACATTAAAAAATCGATCGTATTTTGTCATATTTCGAAATAGATCAACGTTAAAGGTTGTAGCAGGCCTTCTTAACTCGCGACTAAATGGAAGAACTAAGTTGAAGTACTTAAAGCAATCACATCACGCAAAATAAAAAATATAAACAATCTTTAAAAGTCAAGCGATTCATTGGGATTCGTTTTGGGAGGGGAAAAAAGAACACTAAAACAGGAATTAGTACCCAATGAGCAACAAGGCACTTTTTCTGCGTTCAAATTTACCACGACAGGCAGAGTGTTCTTTGGAAATTTAATACCGGGGAGGGATGACAAGTCGCATCAACGAATTTGGTAAAAATAGGTATTTAAACTTATTGGATAATTTTAGGCCTAAGTACAATTACGAGGAACATAAACCAAACGGTGGGTTAACGAGGAAGTTAGGAAACAAACTAATATTTAAAAACCGTACAAATTCGTAAAAATGTGATATTATTTGTCCAATCACACGTAGGTACTCGATTGTGGCCCCCACTTCGAACGAGAAGCGCATGCACCTAAACAACGAATTTCAGACGACAAAAAGAGAGTGATCAGTTACTTTTTTATTTGGAACCCGATCAAACTAATTTTGATGCCAATCGGCTCAAACTGGGCTTTAGAGTAGGTGAGCTAAATTAAGCTGACATCTTTTCAAGCAGTAGCCAACAGCAAGAACTAAAGTACAAAGTGCATTAGTTCCCCAGAAGCTCTACTTAATTGCGTAAAGAATATTTCAATATTTTTTGAACTGAGTTTCAACGGTCAATCGGTACAAAAATACCTCAGTATAAAACATGGAGAGTAATATTGTTACTTCCTGATGAAATCGAGGGGATAACGTGAAATGTGCCCCGAATGAAGCGGTCAATTTTAAAAGGAGACATGTGTAGCTTCCCCACTGTGTACCGTAATCGAGGTTATGATTTTTTTTAAATTCTATCATGGCTAATGCAATGAAAAGTAGATACCTACGTATTACGATGGCCCTAACAACTGACAATCCGGTGGAGATTGAATCTAAGTGAGAAAGGTTCATACCACAAATGGTAAATGTTTGATGCACTAGTCAGGGTAAATGTCACGCTCCTCCACCGTTGTTGACGTCATAAACCCGGCAAATTTATCTTAAATTCATATTAAAAGATACATATCTTTTTAAAAACATTAAATTTTTCGTTGGGATATGATAGCGAAGTCTGAGTGATGCGCCTTGGTGTAATGGCGATAAGATATGATGATAAAAAAACGGATTTCCCCCAACTTCGCACATGTTTCCTCATTCAAAATGACCGTTACAATCGAAGTTTATTTCCATGAACGGAAATCATAACGCCAAAGTTGAAAATTCGAAGAAGCTATGTCAACAAAATTGCTAACTTTGAATCTATAGGTGTTTGAGGAAGTTGAAAGAAATTTTGAAAACTTATTCATACTTCTCCACAATGGTCGATCTTTTTTGAAAGGCGGAAAGCGACTCAAGACTAGCTCATTTGTGAAAGATCTGGAGGGAACTCCGTATGGACTGACTCTCCGGGTGGGATTTGGCCCATTTCCGAAGGCCGATCAATATAACGGAGCTGGTGACGAAAAAGGCGCCTAAAATACTGTACACGTTGGGAGACTCGTTGAAGAAAAGAACTTGCCAGATGAAGGCGAACACGATGTCGGCTGAGCGGGCGATAGACACGGGACCAGCTGCCTCGAGTTGGAGGGATTTTGTCAGAAGGATCTGTCCGCTGAAACTGCAAATGGTCGAAAGGTAAAATATAGCAGATAATAAAAATAATGATCATCATATTTATTTGACAAATAGCACAATCGTATCCCACCTTGTCAAACAATGATACACACAGCATCAAATTTATGCTTAAAATTTAATATTTAATATTAAATGTCAGAAATCTTGTATAGGAATGAGAGATAATCAATACCAGTTCACATATGTTGGAACTCAACAGTATAATCTCTCTAGTAACATATTAGTTGACTGAATAAATCACGTGACTCTCTAATTGTATATTACAAACATAATTTTTATGTTTATAAGGATGGTCATATAAAAAAGAGAATCTTCCCTCTCCCCTGCAACGCATTCATTACTTACGAATATGTTCATCTACTAATAATAACTCCACTAATTTGCCACTTCAATTAAATTTACGCCATCGTCACTCTTTGGACGTTGGTAGCTGACAGAGGAACCAATACTCTCGCCATGTTGACGGGATGGCAAAGTGAAGAAACTAAACTGAATGTACCCAACTGAAGAGGGTGATCGCCCTCTTTCAGCATAATATGGACGCAGCTCTATATTTAAGGGTAGAAGACAATTTAAAAACAATAATCCAACACAATGCATGGAATCGACAGGCAGGACATTGGGAAGCGAGGTAAAAAGGACCCAAGAGAGTGTCAAATATACCTCTCCTGGAGAATGACATTTTTCATTACGAAAGTTTTTCTCGGTTCCATATCAGTAGATTCGAATGCAATTTTTATCAGTCAATATCAACAATAGATACACATTCAACTTATAAAACTTTTCAAAAATTTGTAACGGATCTTAAGAACAAAAAGTTTTAACGTCAAATGTTCTAGTGTTTTGCATTGTTTATGTGTGATGGCAAACGTTTTTCTTGTTTGCAGTATTTCCAAAAGTTCTATGACTAAGGAGTAAATAGATATACCAACAACAGCTTAAAATTTCAAATGGATTTCTTCAGTAGATTCTGAGAAAGATGTACATGACTATGGCCACTTTCACTAGGAGAAAATGAACTGCCTTCTACCCTTAATTCGAAAATAAAATGATATTGTGTTGTCATGGTTACCTAAATGCGGCGAGGCCTAAGATGAGAAGGCGGTCGAGACCGCACTGCGGAATACAGAGCACCCCCAAGAACCAGGACACTAGAAGAGTCTCAATCTACAACACAACGGAATGGCCATTAGGTTTCGATCTGGAAAACATCTAGAAAGAATAATAAACAAGAAACGTCTTAAAATAATGGAGAATCGAGTTAATTTCGATACAAAGTAACATAATTGGAAAAAGCGAATAACGGCAAATGCCAGGAGTTCGAAGAGGTTTCTTAAAAAGGCAGCACTTTTCCCTTATTAGATTACTGCGTGAGTTTAGTGATGAACCTAATATTTTGTAGAACTACTTGAGAAAGTAGGAGGACACGTTCATTTAATGGATTTTATGATACGCAGTGTCCAGAAAATAAAATACCTATACGAGAACAACAATGTCACCAGACAAAAGGCTAGCAACAACTTCAAGATTTTTGACAATTGGCAGACGTTACAACGACACAGTTCTCAGAAATCATTAATCATTATACCTGCACTGGCTTGAAAAAACTGCTCAATTTTCCAGTCTCCACGCAACATGTTGAACTGCGCAGAGAAAAGGTTGGGAGAAACCTGGTCTAGACCAGCCTGTAAAATATTAGTTTCAAACTTACCAGAGCGAATGCTCCAAAGTTGATCATGATGACCGAGAAGTGAATCCCTTTGAGGACGCGGAGCAGAATGTAAGCGTTTGCTCCGAAAAGCGTGGCCGAGAAAGCTGAAACGCCTCCCCAAATGTCAGGCGACAAGTCAGTCTCGGAGCCCAGACTTGGGACTGACGTGCCGAAAATGGAAATAGGCCTGGAAACGAAAACATTCTTTCACATCTTTTCTCGTTATAATAACAGCTTAGTCATTGGTATGTGTAGCTACATTGATATTATAAACTTTTAACTGTAGACAAATGTTGCGGTAACATAATATGATTCTCAAATAGACGTCCAGGTTATGTCGCTTCAGCTAAAATTTGAACTCTTTCCCTTCTAGTTCCTTTTCTTCAACGCTCCTAGTTGAAATCCCACTTGCAAATAATGATGTATAATTTCTCCGCCTTTTAGGTCCCCGAAGTTTCTCAATCGATGCCAACAGAGGCAGCTTTTGTGTTTAAAATTTACACACCACTTGTCACAAAATAAAATTATAGAGGTAGAAGATATAACTGAAATATGTCAAATGACACTGGTGAAATAAACGAAAAACCTATTGATACAGATTGATAAGAATCTCAGAGAGCTGGGAAGTTCCATTAGAAGGGCACATGCAGGTGGGCAGGGGATTGTGTTGTTGGGTGGGCACTGATTGTAGAGTTAAAAATTTGGGCCGAGTGGAAATTACCAGTTTTGTTTCTAGACGATTCATGTCTACATTTGTTTTAATTTTGATCTGAATGAGACAGGTTGTACCTGGTGATGAGGAGGACTCCAGTGAGAGTAAGGCAAATCGTGAGGATCGAAAAGGCGTCGCAGGGCTCCTTGAGGAAGATGCAGGCGAAAATGGCGACGAAGACGGGAACGCTGAACACGATAACAGAAGCGTCTGCAAGGGGCATGTGCCGGAAGGCATAGAAACTCAACATGAGGCCTGTCGTCCCAACAAACGACCTTAGAACTAGGAGAATCCTGAAAACAAATTCAGATCATCATATGTTTCCTTATCCTTGCATGATAGGGTAAATTGAAGTAATGTCTCAGCTAGGTCAGGATTTTAAATCAATATACAGGTTGTTTACGAATATGAAATTGGAGACACCTACCACAAGTGAAATTGGTCACAAATTACACCTAGAAACCTATTAATATTTGAAAAAATAAGAAAATACGACTGAATCCAATATCTACAAGTAACTACCAGCTTCCAATTCATGGTGCACATGCTCTTTCTAAGTTATCTGAGAATTAAACCAAAAGGAAGCAGAGTATTGTATGTCCATTTCTTTATAATAATCGATATAAATAAATGAACTTCTGCAAAGATTAGCATTCACAAATACACTAACCTTTTGCCTTTTGGAAAGATATTCTCTTTTCGGTAGATGGCGATCGGGATGGCTGGTAGCAGAACTCCTACGAACCTGAAGTGGAAAGAAAAAATTGTATAAATGTACTAGAGTCCAGGATTTATTGATTAAGGTGCTAAAATTACTGGGACATCCCAGATCGATTTTGGATTTTAGAGTTGAATTTCGTAAACTTTGGTCAAGCAGTTTCGGAGAAAAGCATTAGACACATATGGCAGATGGCGTTCGGAAAATGGACGGATTTTAGTATATTATTCGTCAATAAATATTTTAACCCTCTCCCAAAAGTTGTTGGTTCAAGTTTGAAGATACGCTAATTTTAAAACTTGGATTTAAAAAAAGTCCGTCCATCCGAATCAATTCACATTCACTACATTTTGTGTTATTAAAATAACTGCACCAAAATATTGTGAATAATTCACATAAAATGTTAATAATTACACAAAAAACTTGTGAATGTCATCTTGAATTCACAAACAAATTTGAAATTTGTTTTCAATTCACAAATAAATCTGTACCGTGTGTATTTTTTATTTATTTTTTGTATATGTACAAATAATTATTTCTTTCGCGGACCTACGAAAGAGGAAATTACCGAGCATTTGTTTCTAATTAACCGCAAATGTTGCAAAATCCACATATACACACAAATTTCTAGTAAATTTAAAAAATCACGATTTATTTGTGAATTTAAAAAAATTCACAGGTTTTTTGTGATTGATTATATTTCTTTGTTAATCATTCACGAATTTTTAGTAAATGTATTTTGTTTTACACAAAAAGTTGTAAATGAGAATTATTTCACATTTTCAGTTGTGAATGCGAATTAATTCACATTCACATGCACAAACAGTTGAAGTATAAATTAAATCACATTCACTCCGATGAATGTGAAAGAATTCACAACCATGTTTATAAATAAAAATGTGACCAACACTGATTCTCAGGAGGTTGACAATGGAAGAATCGTAAGTATTACATGTATGATGTTTTACAATTTAGAGGATAGCGAGTTCGAAAGATTGTCAGCACAGTTTTATGGAAAGAGTTGTGGTCAGTGATGAGTCATAACTTGAAACCGTAATTTACTTCCATTCACTTCAAGCCTAATCGGAACTAAATGTACTATTACCCACCTGAAAGCAGCTAATTCCATTGGGTGAACGTTCACCATCCATTTGACAATAACGGAACATATTGAAAAGAAGAATGAAGAGATGGTTGCCAGGATTATGCCCAGGTACGGGCTCACTCTCGACCGACATCTGCTGGCACTGGTTTTCGTTATCAATCTGTGAGAACGGAGAACAAGAATGAGTCAAATTCACTATATTCAGAAATAAGAAAAGACCTGGTAAACGGTTGATTAGGAAGGTACTTATTAGTTTAGAATAAAAACCGTGATGGGCCTTCGCTAGAGTCGGGTATGTTTTCACTGATCAATACAGTTTTCTGAACTCCAAACAACCAGATGTAGTAAGAAATGCCAATAAATTAAATATGAATATCCTGTGGAACTGAACTGTTTACGGACCAAGGAGCCATGTAGGCTGAAAGTGGTCATTCAGACCTTAAAAATTACCAAGGGAACCTACTTAAAGGACTATGCATCCCAGGAATAGTGCATGAGTTACGAGATCATCCAAAAAAATAGTAACACTTATTGATGAGTAGGTAATGAATGCATTACAGGGACGTCCCCATATCTTGTTTTTACGTGATCACCACAATTTAAACCATCAATGTCTTTTGAAACTATAGTTAATTCTTAATCGAGCAAGAAAAGAACGTATATCATTTGAGAATTACCCAAGTGCAGCGACCATTTAGTGGGCCTACCCCCTCCATCACCCCATCCCAACATCGGACACAAAATTTCTGAAGTTTGTCAGACAAAAATTGGGATCGAAGGAAAAATTTGATTTTCATTTATGATCACACAGATCACAACAACGATTTATCACTATTACCTCCTCCAATTCCCCCATCCTTAAGTAAATTTAAAAAATCTGAAATGCCTTTCAAAACTGGACCAATTTTCTTAATCGAACAAAAAAATATGCAAGAAATTCAACTATCGCAGAAACTACGATGCTCCTACCGTCACCTCATGCGGCGCACACAGGGCGAAATCATCAATTTATGTGGACAAAAGTCAAGTCAAAAGTTTGGAATTTCTGACTGCTTTACCTTTTTATCATTAGTTAGTGAGACTCTTAATACTAATATTTCCCGCCATACCGTGTTTACAAACAAATAGTAAAGGAGTGAATCAGTCGTGTTTGCACAAGTGCCAAATGATCGGCAGTGGGATTATCTTTATTCGATGGCCATTCGTTATGTTCAAGGTGTGTGTAGCGCAAAGTTTTATTGCTTTGGTTCAACAATGGACATTGCTGAGACAGGTAAGACATTAAATTTGTACATTCGTTATTGAATATACATTGAATTCTACCTGTAGATTTAATTTAGCAATTTTTAAATGTATGCCCCTGTTCAATAACGAAAAACTAAGTTGTTTCATCAATCCTTCTAGTCTTGTTTCATCAATGTTGCAATGAATTTTTGCGATTTTTTGCGTTTTGGGTGATACATAATTTTTTTTTTCAGCCAAACTGTGTGCTCGCCAATCGTGTCAAAAAATTAATTCGATTTTTAAATATTATTTTTCCCGTATTCTGCGGCTTCAACGTTAAATTTAGGAAAGTTTTAAATGTTAGCAAATCAATTTGATTTAAGACCACTGTGTGCTCGCCAACCGTGTCAACAAATTAATTACATTTTTTAATATCATGTTTTCCGTAATCTGGAAACCCAAAGGTTGAATATGGACAAGTTTCTGAATTCTGTCCACCAAAATCGGTCATATTTTCCACTGTGCGGCGCTTAACTACCCATTAAATCCAAAGTCACGTTCGTGACTTGTTTGTGATTGATTAGTTTGTTTCATGAGATACCTAGTCATATTTTTGTGGCCAGTGTCCAATGATTAAACCTAATGTGATGTTTTATTAGGCAGTACAACTTTCTCTATTCAATGTCAGACGAATTTTCGTTTAATGAAAGTGAAATGCAAGTTGTTTGTGATCAATTAGTCTCTTTCATAACATACAGTCATATTTCTGTAGACAGTGTCCAATGATTTAAACGTTTGTTTAATGAAAGTGAAATGTCATTGTCAAGTCATTTGTGGGATTAGTCTCTCTTGTGAGATACCTATAGTCACATTTTTGTAGCCAGTGACAATGATTAAACCTAATGTGATGTTTTATTAGGCATTAAAAACGTTTTCCATTCAATGTCAGACGACTTTTTGGTAAACAAACTGCTTTCTTGAGAAATAAATATATCTAGCCACAATAACTACTGTAGGACAAAAGTTGTTGGAAATTAGCTGCAGAATCGAGCCCTAAACTGTACAGCATTAATTATGGAACACCTTGTAAAGAAGAAAGACATTGAAAAGGATTTGTAAATCATCCCACAAATTGTCCACGGATGACCATAACGTGAGCCCAGAGAATGGTTTCACATTTATAACTTTATTCAAGTAGGCAGGAAGGTGGGTACCTGTTGGTAGGAGCTTCGCCTCTGCTGTCATCTTCAACCAAGAACTGCATCTCAACTCTTTCGTCCATCATGTTAAAAACAGATTCGTTAGGTATCAGAATGCTGATGGAAAATTTCAGAGAATGAATGCACCTATCTCAAAAGATGGTGGATGGGTACATTTAGATTCATCGTTGCTGCAGCAGGATGTAGTCAAGAATCATGCCAACCTGAAATCCGTCGAAAAATCTTAAATAATTCATAATAAGCTCACTACAGCATGCAAGACAAATTGTTCTATGCTACATATTTAATGTCAGTCTTTTAGTCCTAATTTTGAAACCGAAATTGAATGCAACATGAAACGCTGTACCTACAATCTAATACGTACAAACATTCCGAAGACGGAAAGTTCACAAATAAAAAGGTAACGTGAGTACTTACATAAGTGCTTACCTAAATAAAAATCATGAGTTACTAGAAAGCTATCGACCTATTATGCATCTAATAGTGACAGAAAGAATAGTGCACCAAGAAAATTCTACACCCAACGTGCCTAACGAATAGAACAGTGGTACGGCAGACAAAGAAAAAAATACTTGCCTTGCAGTACGAAGAAATTATGAAGTTAAATCACAAAATTCGTAAAATATGATCATATAATTGATCCCCGCTCCGCCCCCCACCAGTGGCGAGTATTGACTGATAACACCAAGCGGTATCTTCTTCTTGTTCACTTACACATCCTCACCACAGTACAGTGTTGTTCCCCTCCACTTTTACCGAGTAAGAGGGAGAGATCTTTTTCTGTGCTTCACGTTTTTATGATCCACTCTCGTACAACTATCGAATGCGTATTGTTCATGTTCGACCTGATTGTCTTTTAAAGATATATTATACGTATTGTATTGAACGCTGCGTTTCTCTTCTAGAACACCTTACCAAGGTAAGGTAACGATTCATTATTATCTGATTTATATTTAATTCGATCGTTATTATGAACGGGGTATTTCAATATTGCGATATGACGTCAAGGCAGAGGAAGAGAGAATGCGGACTCTTCCCGATGGTCATACAATTGTCTCTTGATAATCATTTGTTCATGTCGTTGTCAGATTTTTGAGTGTTCTATTAGTGCATGTCAGACTACCTTTCGATTGATGGGGATTTCGAGGAACACGAAGCCCCAATTTTCGGCCTATGAAATCCAGTGGGCTTATTCGAGTACAGCTAGTAAGATTCTGTAGATTCGACCACAATTGGTGAGATTGTGCGCATATATTCGATGTCTGGACAGTGCAATTTCGAAAGTTACCTTGCTTGTATGAGATACAGATTCATTTATGTTCGTTGAAAATCCTAAAAAAATGGGCCTTCCTTCGTTGAGACAAAATGGCCTCCTTGAAGCTTTGATGATTAAAGTTCAGAGACATCTCACTCGTCTTGTTTTGAACGTCATGATGCTGTTATCAAACAATCGATTGTTGTTATCATGTGATCGATATAGAAGTTCGATTAATTTGTACTCGATCTATATAATCGATATTTTTCGTGTGATTGATATTGAAGATAGAACATTTTATGCTAAATCTATACTTTCTTCATAGATATTTTTCATGTGATCGATATAGGAATTTTGATCATTTCTATCTAATCCGTGTTTTGTTTATTGATCAACATTGAAATTCGATTCATCTGAACTTGGCCATGCATTTTTTTCAAATCATACCTAACAAAAGGTAGGTAAACAGAACAAAATGAATTGCAAGAGGGTACAAGCTAGTTAATAAATTGACATGACACGACCTCTGAATAAATGTTTCGATTATTAAGAGCTGTATTTTGTGCCACGTATTACTGAAAGACAAAATCATTCGAAATGTTACGATTTTGCAATACGTAGGTACTTATTTTCGAACGCACAAAATTATTCGATTTGGTACAATTTTGTGTACAAGAGACAATTGGACCATAGTGCCTAGTTGCAGGATAGGCTGTCACGTGATAATACATATCATGATTCCTTTTGGCAGATTTAATTAATAACTGCTATCCAAGAAAGGTTGTAATGAAATTTTATGAACAAGTAGGTACTTACTTACCCGATACGTAAATAAGTACGTGAATCGATATTTCCCTATGGTATCACGTCTGCCGCATATCTTTGCGGTTTTTCGTGGCAATAGACGATGCGTTTGCCTTGGAGGGCAGTCTGGAATTACATGATGACGCTGACCGCTCCTCATTGTGTATGTCAATGCATCTTGCAGGACGGTTGGTGATGCTGGATAGAAGGCTCTCTGGGCGAACACTAACAGCTCTTTTATGGGTCTCAGCACCTTGCTAGGTTATCCGCTACGTCGTTTGCACTAACCGGGGGCGTGACAGCCATCCAGTCATAAATACAAAAACCCCAGTTACCCCTTTTAACTGGTATCTAGAGGTACCTAATTATTTTGAATGGGAGGTGATTTGTCCGTCCCATTTCTAGAAGTTGTATTTAGACAACAGTCTTTTCGAGGGTGAAAACCCAGTCTTTTCGAGGGTGAAAACCCAGATTTTTCGAGGGTGAAAACCCAGCTTTTTCGAGGGTGAAAGCCCAGTCTTTTCGAGGGTGAAAACCCAGTTCTTTCGAGGGTGAAAACCCAGTCTTTTCGAGGGTGAAAACCCAGTCTTTTCGAGGGTGAAAACCCAGATTTTTCGAGGGTGAAAGCCCAGTCTTTTCGAGGGTGAAAACCCAGATTTTTCGAGGGTGAAAACCCAGTCTTTTCGAGGGTGAAAACCCAGATTTTTCGAGGGTGAAAGCCCAGTCTTTTCGAGGGTGAAAGCCCAGTCTTTTCGAGGGTGAAAACCCAGATTTTTCGAGGGTGAAAACCCAGTCTTTTCGAGGGTGAAAACCCAGTCTTTTCGAGGGTGAAAACCCAGTCTTTTCGAGGGTGAAAGCCCAGTCTTTTCGAGGGTGAAAACCCAGCTTTTCGAGGGTGAAAACCCAGTTTTCGAGGGTGAAACCCAATTTTCGAGGGTAAAAACTATAATCCATTCGAGGGTGAAAACCCAGTTTTTTCGAGGGTGAAACCCCAGCTGATAAATTCTTGTTTTCAATTAATAAGACATTCAATGAAGTATTAATCATAACTAGAATGCAAGCCATCAGGTGAAAGTCACATGGTCGAGGGTAAAGAAAAACCCTAAAGTTCGTTTGTTTCGAGGTGAATGCAAATCATGGAAACACCCAAATTATTCGAATTATAGTAATAATTACTATAATTAGAAATTGTTTCAGTTTTTGTTCGAGGAGTGGAAACCAAAATTGCTGATAAATTCTTCTTAGTTGTCAATTTATGAGACATTCGTTGAAGTATTAATCATAACTAGAATGCAAGCCATCAGGTGAAAGTCACATGGTAGACTAAAGAAAAACCATTGAAATTGTTTAAAGTTCGTTTGTTTTGCTCAGGTAACAAATCATATAACAGGCATTCAAATGAGCCAGTTGCTAATTTGACTAGACAACTAGACTTTAGAGTGAGGTATCCATCTGGGAACAATAAATTGGGAGTTGATTCAGACTACACAGTTTGGAGGCACAAAATCATCGTGCAGATAAGGGCGGCTGGTTGTGAGTTCTTGGTAAATAAAATGGTTCAACCTGATCAAGACTTTGTAGCAACAGAAATGACACAAATGAGTCATCTAACAATGGCTTATCTTATTTTTAACCTATCGGATCACTTCCAGAGGCTAGTTGCAAGAATCAACCAACCCATGCAGTTGTTGGAAGCCCTTGATAGAATCAAACAAAAAAAAAAAAAAAAAAAAAAAAAAGGATTTCTCAATTTGCATTTAGAGAACAATTTGGACATTTCTTTTATGACCCCTCCAAGGAGACTATCTTATCCTTCTTGGCAAGATTCGAAGACATAGAAGAAAAATTGACGAGCTGCCCTGGTGTTGTTTTGGATGTGGGGACAGTCAAACACAATCTACTTCTGGCAGTAGCACAACATTGCCCATCGCTGTTCGAAGCTGAGAAGAATACTGAGGGACCAGGACGTACTGTGCAAGAGATCAAAGAATTTCTACACCTCGAAGAAGTCAGCAAGGGAGAAATCGTTCGGAGACATCCAGCTACCATGACACCAAGTACTCTCATTGCTGCAAAGTCATTTGGAAAACAGCAGAACTCGACCCAATCAATGAGATGCCGAACCTGTGGACTTTTTGGGCATCTGATGAATGACTCAGGTCTCAAGCCATCTAACCAGAAATCAGACCTTCCCCAGACCAAGACGAAAAATCCAGTAAACTCAACAGAACTCTAAGTGACACAGAGTACTTGGGATCTGCTGCCAAAAACCTGAAAACACCAAAAGTCAAGAAACATAATAAACTTGAAAGACTCAGACTTATTGTGGATCAAGATACTGACGACGATGATGAGGACAATGAACTGGATACTGCATCAGAAGAACAAGAAGTCGCTGCCATAGCTACTGAGCGCCAATCATTGTCAAATCTTGATGGTACAGCCTTGTCAATGTTTGAAGGTAAGACTAGTAAATCTAAATTGATATACTTTGTAGCAGATACTGGAGCTACTCAGCATATCTGCCAAGATAATGAAGCATTTCTTCAACTGGTAGAATTGAAAAAACCTAAGGTAATATCTTGTGCCAACAACAAATCTTCGGTGGATCTCATTATTTTTCAAATGGGGAATATAGTAGTCAGACACCCAGACAGTGGGTCCTATGGCTGCCTTAGAGACGTGCTATATGCTCCAGATGTGTTGGAAAATCTCTTCTCTGTCAGGAAACAAATTACCAATAATAATTTATCCGTTCAATTTGATTCTAAAAAGTTACATTTCATAGATAATACAAGTGGGGATATTGTGAAGGAAGGAGAATTTGATGGTTTGACTCTTTGGTGGTTGACTTTTGAGATGCCTCTAGTGGGTGCCTCAGTAATGACAAAGTATTAACTATTTAAACAAATTAATAAAACTAGGTTATTTAGCCCCCTTGTCAACGTGGGAGGGAGTTACTCTCTCTGCACAGCTACTCCATCTACTTCAAATGCTACAGGCTCATCCCCAGATGAAGGTGCAGGAACTAAGCGCCCTTCTGGGAATGAACCTTTAGGAGGGAGAAGGGTTAAAATGGCAAAATTTCATCATGAAAGTGATACTAACCTACACTCCAATGTAGACTCTACTTCCGAGTTACCTGAGGCATCTACTAGAGATAGTGGAACTATAGAGATAACTCAACCTCTTGTTTCACACTCTAAAGCCACCATCCCAGTTAGCTTACAAAATGATCCAGGTTTTATATGGCATGTTAGGTTAAATCATGTTTCATTGAGTTATCTTCAAATTGTGTCTAGAACAATTCCTGAACTAAAAAATGTCAAATTTCAAAAGAATATACTTGATTGTCCAGATTATAAGATGGCAAAGGCAAAGCGCAAGCCATGCAATGAAGTTAGGCATCGTGTTGAGACACCATTCCATCGCCTGTGGAGTGATGTTCTCGGTCCAATTCGACCAGTCTCCTACAGAAATCATTTCAAGTATATAGTAACATTTACCAACGATGCTACATGCTATGCTTTTGCCTTTCCTATTGTAGATAAGACTCAGGTTCATTTGGCACTTTTAAACTGTCTTAACGAAATTAGAAGACTGAAAGGACAGACAACACAGGTTAATGAAATTTCTGTAGATGGGGGTCGGGAATATCATACAGAGTCTATGAAGACCTTGTTGGAAAGTGAGAAAATCAATCTTACTATTAGTTCTCCTTCCACACCTCAGCATGTTGCTTGTGCTGAATGCCTGAATCTTGAGTTGGAGGAGAATTTTCGTACACATTTTGTCTCTTCAGGTTTACCAACGTATTTTTGGGCTTATGCTGTTGAGCATGTTATACACATCCACAACAGGACACCTAACAGCTCCATAGCATTTTCTTCACCTTATGAAGCTGTCATGGGAAGACCTCCTTGTATTAAATTCATCCGGCGTTTTGGATGTGAGGCATATGTTCTTGACAACCATGCTAAACAAAAACCTAAATTCGCTCCTAGAGCCTCCCTAGGGTTCCTTCTGGCTTGTGGAGAGACAGGCTATACAATTTTTGACATTGAGAGGAAGGTTGTGGTACGTTCAAAACATGTGGATTTTGTTGAGTCGCGTGTGTTTTTGGATCTTACTAATAATAAATCAGGATTGAACCCAATCGAGTTAGATTCTAGTTTTGACATAGGCGAGGATATAGATAACTCTAACACAGTTGATAGGGTCATTTCTCCCATTGCAAACCAAGTACCTGGAGAAATTGATAGGTCACAGTCTGACAATACTCCTGATTCAAATTTGGAATGGTTAGGAGAAAGTGGGGAATATGATTTATTCGAAGATAGACTCACCGATCAATATGACCTGATGCTTTTTGCAGAAACTGTAATGACATGTGTTGGTGATTAGCCACAAACATATCATCAAGCCATCAGAGGTCCGGAGTCCAAATTTTGGAAACAGGCCATTACTGAAGAGTTTGATGCATTGGCAAAAAGCAACACTAGGAAAATTATTAATAAATCAAAAATACCTAGAAACACAAAAACGATAAAATCTCGTTGGGTTCATAAGCGTGAAGATCAACATGATGGTTCAATTAGGTACAGAAGTCGGCTGGTAGCTAAGGGTTTTGCAGATCAAAATTCCTATGAGTTGTCCGAAACCTATGCCCCAGTTGCCCGACTTGCAGATGTTAGATTTCTATTGATTGTGGCCAATAAATTCAACTTGGAATTGGCTCAGTTAGACGTACGCACAGCTTTCTTAAATGGTAATCTAGAAAAACTTGTCTACATGGAAATGCCAGATGGATTACCTGAATATCTTAGTGATGGGAAGTACAACAAAAGAGATTATGTTTGTGAGGTACACAAGGCCTTATATGGTCTAAAGGTCTCACCCAAACGATGGTTTGTAAGGTTTCAAGAGGCTGCTCAAAGACTGCAGTTTGAGACTTACGATTTCCATCCATGTCTATTTACATGGCGACATGGAAATAAATTTGCTCTTCTTCTACTCTATGTAGATGACATTCTTCTTACTTCCAATTGTCCATCAAAAATAAGAGAAGTTAAGAAGAAGCTACGAGCAGAATTTGAAATTTGTGACCTTGGAGAGCCTAAAAAGTTTTTAGGTTTGGAGATCATTCGTGATAGACGGAATCAAACCATGTATTTGCATCAAAGCAAACAACTAAAAGCCATACTAGACAGGTTTGATCCCCAAGGTACTTCCATTGTGAAAACCCCCATGATACCTGATGCTAATGTAAACAAAAAGGTGACTAGGAATCCAGTCAATGTCAATCAGTTTCCCTACAGACAAGCTATTGGATCCTTACTCTACCTTCAAAATGGTACAAGGCCGGATATTGCCTATGCCACTAACATTATTAGTCGAAAGCAGGCCAGTTTTACTTCGGAAGATATTGAATTACTCACTCGAATTTTCAAATACTTGCGAGGTACACAATACCTAGGTTTGAAATTTGAGGGTAAAACTGATGACATTAAATGCTTTGTTGATGCATCGCTGGGCATCAATGATATTGAGGGTCATTCAACAACAGGCTATGTCATTCAGTTGTTTGGGGACATGTACACCTGGAAAAAAAAAAAACAAACGCATGTTGCACTTTCCAGTTCTGAGGCGGAGTATGTTGCTATGAGCGTTGGTTGCAGAGAACTTGCTAGTGTTAGGACTATGTGCAATAATCTCCTGCAGACTGAAATCTGTCCTATTATCTATGAGGACTCAAAACCAGCGATTAGATTAACCAAAGTTGACGACTCCTCTACTTTGAAGCATTTAGTGAAGATAGCTTATCACTTTGTTCGTAAGGAGTTTAAAGAAGGGAATATTAGTATTGAGTGGGTAGATACTCATCGACAACTTGCTGACATACTGACTAAAGCGCTACCACGACCTGCATTTGAAAAATTCAGGAATCAATTGATTTGTCAATTATCTGCCAGTCACTAACATGAGTATTTTGCAGGTCGTTTAAACTGATGATCTCTCCATGTGAAGAACTTTGAACTCAAAATGTGAAAGTTAAAGAAAGTCAATCCTGTGCTCAAAACATGTCCTCGATTTGAATTTAACTGCTTATGTGTCTTATTTCTTATTTTTGAATTCTTATTTATGTTGAGAGTTCAGTTGTTCAGTAGTGTGGTGCTATGTTTGTGTGATGGTGCCGCTGTTGCTCACTTACGTGCTATCTGTTTCGGATGGTCGCGGGAGGGAGTAACGCGGGATAGAGGGCGCTCACATCCTCACCACAGTACAGTGTTGTTCCCCTCCACTTTTACCGTTCAAGAGAGGGAGATCTTTTTCTGGACTTCACGTTTTTACTTACTCTAATACAACTATCGAATGCGTATTGTTCATGTTCGACCTGATTGTCTTTTAAAGCAACATTACACGTTTCTTATTTGAACGCTGCGTTTCTCTTCTAGAACACCTTACCCAGGTAAGGTAACGATTCATTATTAGGTCGTTAAACTAATTGTTAAAATAGTCACTCATTTTCCTTGACGGACTTCGTTTCAAAATTAACAGGGATCTTCCAAGACAGTTCTATTTACTCCTGACGTCCTATCTTGAGAATAGGCACTTCAGGGTGAAGCAGGACGACCAATACTCCAGCCTAAGGCCTATTAAAGCAGGTGTTCCGCAGGGAAGCGTCCTCGGGCCAGTACTGTACCTGATGTACACTCGGGATTTACCCCAGCAGGAAGATACAATGATAGCCACCTTCGCGGATGACACAGCCATCTCTCTACTGGACATGAAGTAGACGACGCAACCCAAAAACTACAAGAGGCCGCCAACAAGGTTACAAACTGGACAAAGAAATGGAGAATGAAGCTGAACGAGTCCAAGTCAGTTCACATTAACTTCACCAACCGAAAAATCACAGCCCCAGAACTTGTGTTAAACTCGAACAAAGTCCCATATTCTGACACTGTGAAATATCTCTGTATGACTCTCGATTCAAAATTGGTGTGGAATCATCACATCGAGAAGAAAAAAGAGGAACATGTACTATCTGCGTTAGGAACGAAAATTATCGCTAAAAATTACATTCTAAAACAACTGTTACTTTCAATTCCATGTTTTTAAGTTGCCTACAAATAATGTCGAAATGGAAACACTCGAAGAAGAACCATTTTGATGAAAAAAGGTACCTACTTACTTACCAACTTAATTTATTAAAATGCTAACAATGTCAAGACAGAATGAAAAATTACCATAGTATGGTACGTGTTGTGTTTAATTAACAATAATTACTCTTTTCCTCGAAGCTCGATCAATATCGACTTAAGAAATAATTTCTGCTCAGAATAACCGTTGATTAAGATAATTGTTTAGGTAGGTAGGTACCTACTTATCGAATCGAAACGTGCTGACAGAAAGTTTTCTTGGGCAATTAGATCCATTTGAATATATATACGGCATAGCATTATTGCTATTTATAAGAGTGATTGCAAGAACGATTCATTATATCGATTTTCGGAACATGTTTTAGTTTACTGTGACTAAGTAAGAATGTTGACACCTTGTAATTTTATTTTTCACTTTATCTTCCATATATGGAAATATATTCCCTATCTCATCTGAGAACCACTTACTATTCTATTTATTCTCCAGGGGAGGTGGGGGGGATTGAGACATAGGAATTTGACAAAATTACGCTGAAAACGCTGTTCTAGAAAACAAGATGACCTAATAGTTGCCAGCTTCATTTTATCAAAGACGGTTGTTTTCAAGGGTGCTGAATTCGAATTCATTTCCGGTTCATGCCGATTGGACTATTTAATTCGATTTTTCAAAGTTAATATGGTTTTGTAAAACAACATTACAGTGTACTTGCCTGGTCATTATGAACCTCGTTAAAAAAATGTTATTGAGGATAGATTTGTAGGGAATTTTACGCTCAACCACATAAGACCTTAATTTTTTTTCTTCATATTGATCAAAACCTTTCAAATACCCCAAAAAATAGAGTAAAAGTAGATTTTCTTGCCTGTCTTTCACTTACGATTTTGTTTTTGTTGACTCAACAAAAGTGTTTTCAAATAACAACAGCGTGAGATGGTTGAATAATTAGAAAAAAGGACGTAGTTCAATTATAAGCCCAAATGTCAACCTACATCACTCACTAGGTACTTAGAGCCTCGCCAAAGGATGTTTTTCGTCATGTCCAGGGAGTGAACAAATAATTTGTATTTGCATAATTATTATGCAATATCCAATTTAAAATCTGTTTGTGTAATTATTCCGAGTTTTTGTGACCGTCACCTCTTCCTCCCCCACCACCACTTTCTTTACAGAAATCTACATCAGAAATATCTCTTGAAAGCTTAAATAATTTTGTTTCTTAATTACTTTTGTTTTTTCTCATTATTTAGGCAAAAATAGTATTTTTTCACTGAATCAATATAATCTGGGGGGTGAGAATGAATAAAAATGCTCTGAGTACTTACCAATTCGAGTTCTTCAGACAAACTGAATATCTTGAGAAATGGCTAGCTAGGCAGCCTTGACGAACCAGTCGCCTCTGCCTTGGGCACAATTTCCTTAATAAAAAATTTGTCTAAATTCTAAGGAGAGAGCAAATTCTGCTAAAATATAATGAAAACACTGCAATGTAACATGTATTTTACGAAGAAAATAACTAAGTTACAGACATCTAAACGTGGTCCAAAACTCTTTGAAGAAAACAGAATTTCAGTAGTTCAGTTCAGTTCATTCAGTAGTTCTTTAATTATACCTCTGTGGCTGTAAATTGTGTGGTAATGGAACGGTATAGTTGTCTCTTCCATTGAGCTAAATGCAGCAATGCACGCCACGTTCAGAGAATGGTCAACTCTCTGGTTAATCGGGAAGGCCAACTAACTATATCCATCACAATTTGTACAGGAATTTTGAAACTACCCATTTTTAATGAAAACTCTCATGAGGAACTTTTGAGAATAAAATTCCCTTACAATATCAACTAGGTATTCATTGGTCACGAGTTACTAAGAAATTTTTGCTATAAGCAAAGAATCCACGAGGATCCTCTTTCCCTTCTTCTATCTTCCTTGGCCTCGATTAAAGTAGGACGTATTCGAATTGTGCGTATATATCTTTTTCCCCTTGCTATTCACACTTGAATTCCACTTTCGTAAATCTAGATTAAATAGATTGACATTAAACAACAAATTTTGCGGGGGCTTAAAAAAAACGTTTCTTGGTCGATTACAATGGTCCATTATTGAAAATAAAATAAAAGGCAAGTTATAACTAAGCATAGACACTGGCATTTGGGATAACAAGGGACATGGGGTGATTGGGTGTAACAAGATGCGATGTTACGTTAAATAGATTATGAACACAAGTACCTACTATACAAATATAACCGTAGTGCAACATGTCAAGGAATAAATAAGTATTTTTATTCATTGTGTATTTGTAGTAAGAACTATACAAACTCGGCGTGTAACAGGTAAACAGACAAGCAAGTGTTTTTTATTTAAAAGTGTTTACGTTAATTGCAATTAATTTATGAAATCAAAGCGCTCGTCAATGTCTTTGAAGCGGCATTATGAAGGAGTTGGAGGTTACATTGTTGTCTGAGTACATCAGGTTGTTGATGCCAACGTTTCAAGTAGAGTGAAGAAGGAGTACGAACTTTTCAAAATCTGAAATCAATGTTCATTCAAAGCATGGATTTGCGTTCAAATCAAAATTCTTTAGATCAAGTAAATCTAAGAAATAGAATATATAGATATTATAGTATCTACACCGAATTTTTTCGGTTGGTATTTGGGCGATTTAAAAAAAAAAAAAGCGCTCTTTTCCAATGTTGAAATCGTACGACAATGAAACATCTCCAAATTCCTTCCAAAATTGCATATGGCTTCCAGGGAATCACAAAGAGCAAAACAAAGGACAAATCACTGTTTCAAATCCAAAATTCCAAGTTAAATCAACTCAATCATCAATTCAATGGTTTGATGGTGGTAATGAGAATATAGTTTTTGAGCCTGCCTCTTATTAAGAAATCGCAGATTTCTCAAACACATAGGTATTTTGGTTGAGAACAGATTTACGTGCTCTATGCATATCTCCTGAAATTCAATAATCGCTCTATCACCTGTGAAACACGCACACTCCAAAGCTTAGTAGAAATTCAAATCATGAACGCAAGCCAATTGAATAATAAACCCCAGTGAAAGAATTTGCAGCGTTTTCAAGGCCGATTACAATGGTTTATTATTGAATAATAAACCAAAAACGCTAATCATGCTGCATGACTGGAACTTTTTTGTATACAACTTTCATAAACTTTGATCCGGTAGTTTCGAAAAGAAGCTCCGAATAGCGGATGGAACGATTTGAAGAATTCAATTATTATATTTTACTTATTTTAAACAGAAAACTAACAAATAAACTAATTAAATTTACCTCCATGTAGTTTTCCAAATTCATGTTATAACCTCCGTGAAAATCGATCGTGAATGGTTTGCCTGCTTGTCTCAACATCATATTCAGATCCTTGCGGACCTGAGGGGTGAATCGGTACCACGGCAAATTGTATAAATCCTCGAACAGCTTTTCACTCTGAATACAAAGGAAGACGTCGCCAAAAATCTTCTATTGGAAGAATATTTTGTAAAAGGCAATAATATATCATCCTGAGGTTCATAATTACAATGTTACTGCGGTGTGATTCAACTCCACATGTGTTCGTTAATCATGTTTTTCAGTTTTGAGTTAGCATGGGTAGAAATACTGTAATACTATTGCTCTCTAATTAGTTTTCTAATCACCGATTTATCATTAGAATAAAGCCATAATTATATTCAAAAGGTTTACAACAGTAAGGTAGAAACTATCTTTGTGTACGGCTAAGACACCTACAATATGAAATTCCTCCTTATTTTTCAATTATATTAAAAAATAAGGAGGAATCATATTGTAGGTGTTTTAACCCTACACAAAGATAATTTCTACCTTACTGTTGTAAACCTTTTGAATATAATTATGGCTTTATTAGCTGCGAAGCTAAAAAACTATTCGCTGCGAGAGCTACTGACGATATATGCGCGAGCTCGTTGGCTTATTCTTTGCGATTCTTCAAAGACTCGCATTTTATCAGATAATGAAATACTTACAGGACTTCAACTGGACTTATTTATAATAATGATGAATGTGTATCCTCCGCCAAGGGCGTAGCCAGCACCCCCCAAAATTCTAAAAAAAATTTACAAGTATCTATGGAACTAATTAGAACATGTAATTAATTATATCATAATACGTTTTCTGTTCTAATCAATTAAGCGATAGTAAAATTGACATTTATTGTAATTTTGTCTCTTGTTCGCTTTTTCATCCCATGAAACTATTACATCCTTATAACCTTCCTGCCTATTTCAGCACCCCACAAAATAAAATCCCAGCTACACCCTTGTCCTCCACCTATTTCATTACCCCAACCCAGGCAACAACGGGTGAACTAGTTTGTGTACATAAATCTACTCACTTGATTTTCCAATATCTGACCAAGAGAGCAATAAAGTAGACAAGAGAGACTGTACAAGAATATAGCGGAACCGTAGGCGGCCACAACGAAGAAATCAGTGCTCTGAAATATAATGCATAAATAGATCGCAAGTTATGGGAATATAAATGGTCTAGTAGCATGGTGGCGTAGTCCGTAATAAAATAATTCATAGAATTCAGGAGAAGAAATATCAATCAAGAAATATAATCGGATTCAGGGTTGAAGTTCCAATGGCATTGGGTTTGAATCAACGCTTCGGTTCACTGAATTTTGACGCATAGGTAAGTAGTTCTTGTGAACAGGAGAATATAAAAAGTGGGATCGATGACAAAAATTGCGACTTAATGCTAATTACGTGGTTCTTACTCTGATTGTTGTGAAGACTGATAAAGTGAGGACAACAGAAGTAAAAATGCTTTGAAAAGCACATGGCAACCCAAGAAATGCTTTGAGATCCTGATTAACTCTGAAACAGAAGTTCAATTCAGAAACAGTAGATTGAGTAGGTAGGAGCTTTTCTATTACTATTTTGGTAGTGTATTGCGAGCACCCAAAGTTGCCAAATAGTGGATCATGGTGTACTGTAAAGTGTGCCATATGAATTTTCATTGTTGCTATCCGTTTTTTGATTTGACTCAATTTTTGCGGAATAATGACCGAAATTTGTTTATTTCGCGTCCGTTTTTTTAATTCTAGGTGCCTGTTTTCAGATTGTTACGAGGATTAATGTTCAAGGTCTGGTTGAAAAATGTAAAAATAGGAGATTGAACCTTCTTCAGTGATCAAGTGAAAAATCATCTTAATCTGAGAGTCGAAAGTCGGCATAAATGATGATTTTTCACGCAAAGTAAACAGATTTTGGTCATTATTCCGCAAAAATTGATTCAAATAAAAAAACGGATGGCATCACGTGAATCAGCGTTAAAAAAACAATGAAAATTCATATGCCACACTTTACAGTTCACCATCATCCACTATTTGACAAATTTGGGGTTGCGCAACTTTGCGTACGCGCAATCAAAAAATTGGTTAGAGGGGTCAAATTTTCATGAAATTTTGTGTAGAATTTGAATCTGGAATAAAAAATAGGGGTTCTCATTTTAAATAAGGTAGTTACTGTAGCCCGCTCACGTGCGCACTCATAATTTGTTAAATCCTTGTCAAAAATCATCGGACACGTATTTTTTGGATTTCCAAATATACTGTTTGTATTGAAAATAAAAAGGGTGTTCATTTTAGGTGGGCCACCCTGTGTAGAGATATATCCAGAGAAACAGGTAGGTACGTGAAAAAGTGTTGAATTTGAACCGAGTCATGAACCCCCTCAATATGGAAATGAGTAGGTGATTTCGAACTTACTTGACGAGTAAACCGTGAGCCACTACTGCTTTCTTCATGCTTCCTTCACCGGAGCCCACCGCTGTTATAGCGTTCCGAGTCACAATGAGAACTGGGTAACAGTACCCTATTATCACCACGTACATCAACACCCATCCCCAAAGCGCTAATTCGATCTCCAGGATGCAGTAGACGCCGCCGGACACGACGGCGTAATACTTGCCGTCCCAAGTGAAGTTTTTCCCCAAGTAGTTCATATGAGGGTAGGAGAGAACGAACGGCTGAGACAGAACGTCGAATATGTAGTGGAAGACCAGGCTGTACAGGATGGGGAAAGCGACGTAGTAGGTGAGCTGGGCGATCAGACCCAAGTGCATGATGCGGGCGAACCACCAGGTTTTCCGGTGGTAATCGTCAAAAACGACGCGGTCTTCGGGGTCGTCCAAAGAAGCCCAACATTCATCGAAAACCTTCGAACCAAAACAGTATCAATAAATTCATGTTTGGAGGTACACCGGTTGAAGATGGAAAGGAGAAAATCCTATTGGCAGCTCCTCGTATAAGTTTCATTTCTGTAAACAATATCTGCCAAACACGAACGCTCTTTCATCCTGAAAATCATGGCACAGATACATTTCCTCTTTCGTTTCCACATATTATGTGTTCCGATTTACCAGAAGAAAAATTTGAACTTTTTTGCCATATTTCCCCTTGCCGTTCTTTCCCTCCCCAGTTTCCACTCACGTATCCCCACGCCGCGGTTTCCAGGATGAAAGAAAGTCCGTGATTATCCAGCTAATAGGACATTTTTACAACAAAAAAAACTCTGCAAATCATTACATTATTTTTCAATTTCCATTTTATTTTCATAACAAACCGTCCATTTCGTCTAAAACTACCGTATACAAGATATTTTCACTGTAGGTTAACATTAAATCACTCCGAATCGTCGCTAAACCTCATGTATGTGAATTTTGGATCTTCCATCGCAAAAGTGTGAAAATTCCGAAGCAAATCTGCCTCTTAATGTGATTCGAGGACCTATCATGTAATTGATTTCTCAACTGTTTGTTTCATTTTTATTTTTCATGCTTTAGGGTATCCAAGTAACTACAAATCTTTAATGTTCTCTAATTTTCAGTAAAAAATTGGTAATAAATTTCTTATTATTCATTATTTCTTTTGTGGATTTCAAAAATGACAAAGTTGTGCTTCGTGCCATTGACCCCGTGATTAACATTCAACTCAAAATTTTATGAAAATTTGTAATTTTCTCGATTTTATTTTTCTGCAGCGGTCCAATCCAAATGTGCAAAAATTTAAATAGAGTCATATCATTGCTCATAGTGGCACATGATTTTGCACTTTTTTCAACGCTGAATCGCATAGTGATATCCGTTTGCTGATGAGACCTTATTTACAGAATATGCGGCACTTTTTGGGAAACAAATTACCGATATTTTGAAGAGTAATAATTTAATTCCAATGGAGTTGATTAATAGTAACGTTTATAATGAGTATTGTCAACATTCAAGTAAAATCTTTTTATCAAAAAATTGTCGTTCTGATGAATTTTAAATAATTAGTGATAAAATAGTAAGTAATAGTAGTGATTGATAAGATAAGAATTAATAATCCAGTTACAAAAAGTGATTTAAAGGAATCTTAGTGCTTTTTATACGTTATCAACTCGTCTGGTTGGGCTAATTCGATTCATTGAATTATCGTCTGTGAATTACGAACATGAAAAGTCAGTGCTCTTTCGAAAGTTTTTTATATCATGATTTTTCAATATTTTAGCCCTTTGATTTCACCCTTTAGGGTTGACTGAGGCCTCTAGCAAGAATTCACTCCAACTAGACCAGAAATCTGATTTCTGATCCACGTTTCATTAACTTTGATTCACCACCTTCAAATAAAAGCTCCTTACGGCGGCCGGAAGAATTTTTTTTTTAATTTGATATTCGGATTCTTCACATCTTGAAACGCAATTCACCCAATTTTGAGGGGTGTTGACATTTTATTTTTCTTGGCCGGTTAGGAAGGTTTATCGTTGAAAATAATAAATAGATATCACGTATTTGGGGTGGAGTTTTGGGGAATCATCGGCACCACATTCGACCAACCAATCAAAGGATGAAATCAGACCAGGGCTGAAATATTGAAAAATCGAAATATCGACAATTTCCGAGATTAGTGATTAGCACTGTATTTTTTTTAATTTTTTTCGGTTTCATTTTGAAAGCATACAGCCAATTTTGAGGGGGTTGACATTTTATTTTTCTTGGTCGGTTAGAAAGGTTTATCGTTGAAAATAATAAATAGATATCACGTAGGTACGGGGTGGAGAGTGGGAATCATCGGCACCACATCCGACCAACCTCAAAGGATGAAATCAAAGGGCTGAAATATGAAAAATGAAAATCGACAATTTCCGAGATACACTGTTTTATTTTTTTGTTCTCATTGACTGACATCCCGGTCATTCCACTTGGTTAGTTTCATGTTCATCCCCTAAGGGTTTTGACAGAAATAAAATAACATAAACATGAATATGTACAGGCAGGGCCGGAATTAGGAACCGCGAAACCCCGCAGTGCGGGGGGGGGGGGGGGGGGCGAACCTCTGCCGCAAAAATAAAAGAATCTCGTTACTGAAAGATTTTTTGTTGTACATTAATATAAATGCAATATTTTGTTATTCATTCTTTTCCTTAAAATTTTCTGGGGGTTGGGGCTATTCTATACGGCTATTCCATAAATCTGTCCTGGGGGTTCAGGATAGATTTTGCAGGGGGGCCGAGGATAGATTTTGCTGGGGGGCCCAAAATATATAGACTAATAATCACCTAGTAAACTGCCATATAGAATCAGTTGATATAATTATAACGAAATCCTCCTTTTAAGAAATCTAGTTTATTAAAACTTCTGTGGCATAATCGTGGTCTGCATACCATACACAATTTCAACACTTTGATTTCACCCTTTGGGTTTGAATGGGATGCCTGAATCCGAATCTGACAGTTTTTCTGGTCACGTCTACATTTTTGAGTCTCAGTTTTTTCCCAGAAAATCCCATATAATCGTACAGATCCCCAAAATTCCGCATAAATTCTCTTCTTGCTGGAAATGAAATGCTGATTCCGAATATATGACTTGGTGTACAAAAACAGAGAAATGTATGCCAACGAAATAACCTAAACTTGTACTTTTGCCTTCTGGTGTAAAAACTATGGGTATTAAAAATTCAATTACATCGAAATCTTGTGGGTAGATTGTTTCTGCGTCGAATAAGACCTACCGCGATTCGGTACGTTCTATAATAAGGGAGCTTTGAGTTGTTACCCATTTTGTTCATATTTCTTGAAAATAATTAAGGAAAATGTTCATGAAGGAGCTCAGACGTTGCAGTTTTGAGAAACAAGAAGGAGGAACCACCCGTATCCATCAGACATCATACCTTCAAAAGGTGATAGAGGTTTTTCCGTTTGAAGAACAAAATCGTGGGGATGACGAAGGTATAAACGCATAGCGGCACGTAAATCAGGCTTCCATTCAGAACGCTCTCCACGCCGTCGCCGGCAATTTTGGTCAAAGCCGATGTCGCTCCTGCCGTGTACAGAATCATACGAACTACGAGACCGATTTTCTTGTACGAATCGTATTTCTGACCCAAGAAAATGTTCCAGTACCCGTAATAGTGCCAGGTCTGAATGAATTCCGCGTTCGGGCGGGCGAACATCCTCGAGGTTCTTCTATCGAATGAGATGCGGGCAGTCATCGTAATATATATTCGATAAGATTCATCGAACACACAGCCTTTTAAAACACCATTGAGGGGAAATGGAGCATAATTATGGGTTGATTATTTCAGATGATCTCTCGATCGATGGTTTCGTTTCAATTGTAATAATCATTCAAATTAAACCAATTTTGACAGCAGGTGAAACAAAATTATTTACCGTTTTCACGGTGAAAGCGGACCATGTAGTCGGGCATTGATGTTTTTAGGATTTCTTGTTTACCGATACGCTGAAGCTATCGTCTGCTTCTAATCCGTTAATTTCAAGAAAAAGAACATCTTGACCGACACCACTCCTGAGTATCTATTAGGGAATTTTCCTAAATTATTGTAAATTCAATTGCATTATTTTAATGTCGATAATGATGTATGTAATTATCGTATTACTTGTTTACCAATGCGCTGAACCTATCGTCGTCCATTAATTTCAAGGAAAAGAACATCTTGGTCGATATCAACCCTGGTGGTCCTAGAGCCTAGAGTAGCATGACCATTTGAGGGAAATTTGGGGGATTTTTCCTGTGCAAGGAACTTCCAACTATCGATGTAATTGCTAAATAACTTGTCCTAAATCATATTCTTCTATTCAGACAAAGATTTTGAATTTTTAGTGTTTTGATAACTTTTTTTTGCACAATTTTTAGAAATTCAAGTACAGTTTTTAGCTACCTTCTATTCTTAGTGCTAAGTTGAACTTTACCAACAATATCACGGATTAGCCCCACTTTGCCACAAGTACCTTTGGTTGAAGGAGAAAGTCAAACACCGTTTCTTCCGATTAGTAACAGATTCCCTTTATTCCATACGACCAGTTTCGGCAATCAGGCATCATCGGGTATAATTTTTACATATATAAATCTCTTTCCTTATCCTCTAAGTCCATGGGGGAAGGCCTGAATCCCCAAACATCCATACTTCACACAACAAAGCAGTTATATAAGTATTCGGAATTGATATACTGTCGTTATAATTTGGAACTTGTATAATTTACAAAGAGGGATGAAGGATGCGAATTTTTCAGTAAAACACATTTTGCACGTATACCAGTATTTTGCAATAACTTAAACAATAAAGGGGATATTTTATGCCTTAGAATTGTCAATTGTGAATATCACTTCAGGCTGCGGTTGTCATAGATTGCAGTAGAGTGAAGTACGAATAGGCTTGCTGGATGACCTGAAAATCATAAATAAAAAAATTAGGTAGATTTTAAAAACGACGAATGCTTACATAATGTTTTAAGCAGGTAAATTTCCAAGGGCTAATTTCACCAAGGTTTCAATCGACGTCAACTCAATAAACCGGAGATTCCAGCTGTTGATAAACGATGTTCAGTTTCACCAACTCCAGTTCAGGTATATCAAACCCGCTAAACCGGCCATCTAAACTAACCGAGCAAATTTGGGTGGTTAGCGTCTTAAATAACGGTTAATACCAGTTCTTTTCCCCATCTTTGTACGCTTTCCGGAATTCTGTTTTGCTGCACTGTACATTGTGGTGCATCTACTTTTTTATAATATTTTGTTAAGTGTTTTCTTACATATTGGATATTTGTCTTACTGGTTATTTTGGGTAATTTCTGCAAAAAGAATGAACCATAGATGCTCATTTAGGGCATTGGTACTAGAGAACGAGTTCGACGAGAATGATGCAGATTTTAATATTACTAACTAAACGTCTCAGAAAAAAAGCCATAGTTGAATAATTGAATAATTAAGGTGTGTGTGGTTTTTACCCCTCTCTTGGACTCAAACCTTTGAGACAACAAGTTTTAGAAAGGCCAGGGATAGGCGCCTTGTCATTTTCGGTGAAATTCACCCATTTACTGTTTCTGTACAGGGAAGTAAGTCAATTACCTGCATAAAATTTTCGAAATTCATCGTGAAATGCCCGTGGTAGTCGAGCAAGAGGGAGTGGTGAGATTGCCTCATGATCATGTTCAAATCCTTCCTTATCTGAGGGCTGCATCGGTACCAAGGTAGGTCATACAGAGCGTAGAATATCTGAGAGCTCTGCAATTTAAAAATAGTTAACAGTTTACGTTGAAAATACATGTAGATTAGGTCGATGAATGCATTTTCTTTTGGGACAACTTTTCGTTAAATTTATTCCTATTATCAGATAATATATTATGAGATAATATAATGGTAATAATGTGTAGCTTAGCGCGGCACTATCTGGATTCACTTTGGGAGTTGGTATAGTTGAACAGGCACATTTATACATAATAATCGATGACAATAAAATAGTGATTCTTAGTTCACCTCGTTTTCCAAGAGTTGCCCGAGGGAGCAGTAGAGGAAGGTGGTGACGACGTAAAACACCGCTCCTAAAGCGAATGCCGTTCTCACTACCAGGTCTGACCTCTAAAATAAGAAACCACAGCATAAATTACTTATAAACAAATCTAATGAAATAAAGAAAAAATAAATCTAATCTAACGAATCCTAAATCTCTTCAACTTAACACGAGTAACGACAGTCCAGTGGTGCAGTAGGATAGATATATGTATAGACGAAAAGTATATTTAATTTTGAAAAATTACACAAACATAACATTTAGTGCAAATCACGTCTTGGAGTAACCGTTAAGAAGGAGATAGCCATTATATCAAAACCTTTCTGGTAGGTACATAAGAACATAAAAAAGTGGCCATTATCAGCCCAAAGCCTAAACACAAACAACGTGAGAAAATTCACTTATTAAATTCAACAAATTATTAGTACAATATCGAAAAACCACTCTTACTATAATAATTATTAACACAATAATTGTGTTAATAAATTGATTGAAAAACAACAATAATTATTATTGTTATTTTTCAATCAATGGAATTTTCAGTTTAATGATTTGCAAATTTTATTAACACACTCAAAGATCTATATAGATTTTGGTTTATTATTTTCGATAATGGACGATCAAGAAGGAAACAATTTCAACTACCTACTGAACGAAAGTTAATGAAACTCGAGTCAAAAATCACATTAGGGGTTTTAGTTGGAATCGAAGGGCTGGAATTTCAAAAATCTGAATTCGACAACTTTCGAAATAACGCTATTGTTTTGACTTCCTTTATTGATAGAAATGCTTCCGAAGAATCAAATGAGCCCACCCGGACTGCTCGTTTATCCGTTCGCTCCCCCTAAGAGCAAGAACTTGAACAGAAAAAAGAACGTCAACAAGAATGTGAATGTGAACGTGCTTAATGTCTCGTGAGGGAAGCCTGATTTAATTGTTGAGGGATTTTGTTTCATGAGTTCCTTTTAAAATCGATTTTTCAGTGCGGACAAGAGAAGCGTAGGTAGGTGTTTCATTTTAGAAAGTCAAGCGACCCTTAAGGCGCTGGCCTCTTTTACAGTTTCCTCGAGGCTGGTGCGGGAGTGCTTGGCCAACCCAAGACCCTTGCGCGTAACAATAAGGTTACATTGTTGTGTGCCCTAGGCACCAAGGGGTTGCGGGGAACGAAAAAACTGACACCTTAGCTGGGGAAGATGCAGCTTCTCTCCCAGTGGGTCCAGAACTCTTCCTGGGCACTACGGAGAGCTTTCTTTGGGGGGAGTTTTCCAAATGGGAGAGTAAAAAGAGCACTGCCTGCTGGCTCCGTGTTAGGGGGCAGATAAAGCAATTTATTGATTTCTCCAGGAAAAGAGCTGCTTAGCGTACGAAGAAAGGAGATACCTACGTATAGTGACAGGGCTCTTAATGGGGCACTGTCCACTTAGATACCATCTCCATCAAATGGGCAAATCTGACACCAGCCTATGCCAGTTCTGCGGTACAGGAGATGAGACTGCGTGTCATGAGAATCTGCTGTCAAAACAGCGTTTTCTAACCTGGGGACAGGCTTCCGTTGATCCTTGGGTTATTAAAACGGGAGAGGTTAAGGCTCTCCTCTCGTTCGCAAAAACGTGGTGGGGAAAGGTGGACCTTCCAGCTTTGGCTGGGGTCGACGGCATTAGGTCGTCACAACAGACTGGGATATCAATGCTTACCCAGTAAATACCAGGCAGTTTCTGACGATGGGTGTAAGTAGTGTACACAGGGCATTTAGTGCTTGGTTTGGGCAGACAAATGTGCCTGGGAAGGAGTTGAAGGTAACGACCTCCTCCTCCAGCCACAATAGGCCCACCAGGGCCTCAGTGGTCTTAAAAATAAGAAAGATTTCTACGTCACGTCCATATGGAGTATATTGCACCATTGTAGGAATATTTTTTTTCTTCATATTTTGAAACGTTAACTAACAACTTCTGTGGGGTTAAACTTTTTCTTCTTGGTCTGTTACAAAGGTTCGTTATTGAAAATAGTAAACCCAAAAGGCTGATTTCACGATATAGTTGTGAGATACACTTTCTAACGAACTAAAGCGATTCAAAACGCAAATTATTCATATGTTGTATATGTACAAAATTACCGCGGTTGACGTGAAAAGGCAGATAGTGATCGTGAAGGATGAGAACAGAGATTGGAAAGCGCACTGGATTCCAAGGAAGTCCTTAAGATCAGAGTTCAGCCTTCAACAAATGCAATAACTGAATTATTCAAGTGCAACCTTCAATACCAGACCAAAATTATGATTTATACCTAATTTTCATAAAAAGAGATAGAAAATAGAATTTTGAAATGATTCCTGGAATGTTGTCAAAATGTCAATAGCAAACTGTAAAGCACATTGTGGAAAGCAAACTCCTTTAAAACTGGTACTTGCATTAACAGAAGTTATAATCATTTTATATTTTTAATCCTCAGACAAAGTTATTTTTCTTTCCTTTTCAAGATTCAACAAAGAAAAGTTTCGGTTTAAGAAAATGAGCATGTCGACGTGTTTTGGCTCAAGGCTATTCCGTCTTCCTTGAACAATGTAACCAGCAGCACTGAAAACTGGTTCTGCTGGTTGGACGTTGCTGGCTTAGACAAATGTTGACATGCGACATCAAACAAAGCTTCCCAGCATGCTTGTTTTTCTTTCCAAAACTGGAGAGGGTTCTCCGGTTCAGCCAAAAGAACTATCGATAGTTTAACTTTTGATAGTACCGAAACTATCGATAGTTTCCCGTCACTAGGTTGAACATCAAAATTTTTAGTGGAATGCATCGAAACAGTCAAGGCATGTTTCCTATTTGCACTCCTGGCACATTGTCCACAATCAAGCAGAGCAATTTATTCCAGCTTTTTGGAAATAGATACACCTTACCCTCAGTCATTGTGTACAATAAACACTTATTACAGCAATACAGAAACCATTCGAAAAACCGCAGAAGTTTTGTCCCGTTAAATCGGGCGTCCGGATCACTGTGCACCGGATTAGACCGGTTGGCATTAAGCTCAAGATAATTCAATAATACAAATAAGATTTTGAGGAAACGATTACCATATCTACTTCAGCTTAGTTAGCTATTCTCATCTCGCATTGCACGCTAACCCGGACAAACTTCTTCGTTCTATTATTGTTTGGTACTCATACATTTTTCAGTACAGGGTGTGTTAACATGAACGGTGAGCTATAGCACACCGTCATCACAAAGTTCATACTTTACCAAAATAGACATCTACTCGCAGAACACACTTATAAACTTATGTATAAATTTACGGTTTTTGAAATGGTGAAATTGAAAGTGCTATAAATGCTTTAATTTCGCCCAAAACTGAAGTTTAATTGAACATATTGTAAAGTAAAGGACTTCCCTACGCTTATTCTTAGTGGTAAACATGAATCGCTTACACTAATCATTATTAATTTACCCCAATCCTTCATTAAATTCGAAAAATCTGAAATTTGTTTCAAAACTACACCAAAATGTATGAGCAACGCTTGAATGGACCCCGCCCACCCCCCTCAATAATTCAAAATTTCCGTGATTTTATGAACAATTAGACTAAAAATCAATAAAATCATATAAAAATAGTGAAGATATTACGATTTATCACTGCTTTCCCCTTCATTCGGCTCCTTCCATTGTGGAAATTGAAATATGTTCAAATACTGAACCAAGATTGTTTTCGACTTTAAATCACTATAATGATCATAATTTGGAGCATGCGTGGAGGTTGATTTTAGGCATCTGGCAGCCGAGTACGGGGAGCCCACTCTTGAAAGCTGCACAGAAGTGGCAGCTATTGTATTTCTTCACAAGCTTGGTAATGGAGTTCTTCAATCCCCCATCGCCTCTCTCTAAAGCCAACATAAATATGCCTCCCTACAGAACTCGAAGTGAGAACAGAAGTAAATGCGTTACCTTGCGTTTAAATTGTAAATACCAATGGGGCACATTGACTTTAGGCGCCTGGCGGCCGAGAACGGGCTGCCCACTCTTAAAAGCCGTAGTGAAGTAATATTACGTTAAGAAGCAGAATCTGCTTGATATCTGATATAATTTTTCACAAGCTTGTGAATGGAGTTCTCCAGTTCCCATCGCTTCTTCCTAAAGTCAACAAAATGTGCCTCACTACATAACTCGCCTAACACTCTTGTTCCAGGTGCCTCTCCCAGCCCACAACTAATTTTGTACCTTCTAAACCGACCGTTCTGTCATTTGCCTCGTGAGGTCTATGCTTTCCTGGACTCAAAGTGACAGTGACTTATTTAGTACATATTAGTACCTCTTCCCACACCCAGAAGCGCCTGCTGTCTGAAATTCTCTACTAATGATTTGTTCCCTTTTATTGTATTTTTGCATTCTTTCCTTTCTCGCTGTTTTGTTCATTTGCTTCTGAACCTATTGTAATATCATGTTGCAATTTATTAACTTATTTTGTATTTTCTTTTGTAAATTGGCTTTTGCCGTTCATATCAATGATTAAACCCCCCTATTTGAGGAATAACTTCAAATTTGATTATACCGTTTGAAAAAGCGTTGAATTTACTGCCTCCCAGAAGGGAAACCAACTTTTTTTGAATAGGCAAGACGGATTAAAATTGAACTTGAAGAGGAAAAATGATCAAATCTCGAAATTCTCCACTTTTTTCAATCGCAGGCCCCTGTAATCCAGAGGTGTCTTTTTGCCTGGGAACCTAAAAGTTACCCTAAAACGTGAGCCGTCCAACGGTATACTTTCAAAAAAGCTGCAAATTATTACACAAAGGTTTACTTTTTGTATTAGATAACCTTTCTCCGTGGATCCCCAGACTAATAACCCTGGACTGCCCAAACAGAAATATTGCTTCCCAGTTCACTCGGAATCGACAAGCTTAAATCCAACTGAAATTGAACGAAATGAATTTAAAATCGACGTAAATTACTAAATACCAACATAACTTGAAAACCAAGAAGGACACAAAAAATAAAATTTTAAAAATTTAAGGGGCAAATTCGATCAGAAATGGTCTCTAAAACGGTACCTGGCCGGTGTCAGTCACTTGGGTGCAGAATCAATTCAGAGTACCTCAAAACGGGTTTCCATGAAGAACATTTAAAACAAAATTACACAATCAATTTTTATGAAGACGCTTCAAACATGGGTTTATTGTTTTCGGAATGAGGGACTGCTATAGTCATTCTCAGTTTTAGGGAGTCACTTTCAGTTCCCGTTTTAGGGAGTTCAGGAATCCCGATTATTTGTTTTGGGTGAATTTCTTTGGATACGAAAACTATCTCAGTCGATATTGCGTTCAAAATAACTCGAAAATGGTACCTCACTTAGGTCTGTACGAACCACGAAAAATCACGTTTTTTACTAGTTTTTGGCCGACAGCATCTATGCGTATGAGTCGATCGAGGTGGCTGCATGTTAGTACCAATTAGACCCCTAGTGCAGTCCACGTGAGAAAGAACAGATTTTTTATACCAATTCTAAGGCCTTCTTTGGGGCGTATGGCGTAAGGCGTACGGACATTGCAGATTTGGGATGAACGCACCTTGAAACATAAAATGACAAAATTTGAGGGGGTTGTAACAAATTTTTGGTAAAGATTACAACGGCTTATCATTGAAATAGCTAATGAATCGCCCATGTAACTAGTGTCAGTAAACTTACCGTATGTTATCATTATGGGAATCCACTATTGCCCTGAACTCCGCGTCAATTTGTTTTTGAGTCCCGTCAAATTTCATCGCTTTGACTTTCTCTTTGAAGATGGCGACATGAATGAGAGCGAACATCAGCAAAATGCAGTAATTATAAATGAAGCCCATGACAACTGCCATTGTTTCGTTGCTGCTCCACCAGCCGAGGACGACGACGGTATAGTAGCGGAGGTCCCAGGTGACGTTGGAAGCCATCCAGGGGGTGATGGCTGTCGGCATGTACATAGGTTTTTCCAAAGCGTCGAAACCGTAGTGGAGAATCGCGTCGGCTATAGAGGGAGACAGGAAATAGACCAGTTTACACCAAAGGTCGTACACCTGCATGATTTTCAACAATTTCCATAATGGGACGGTGTATTTGTTGGATACGTCCACCATCCAGGGCTCGTTGCTTTCGAGGAAGTGTTTGTTTAGAGTGGCAGTCAGTTTCAAGAGGGGTTTCCTCGAGTAGAAAACCAACCCGTTCAAGACGAGAAGTTGGATGGACACCGGGAAATACAGAAAAGAGCCGTCAACGATGCCGAACCCCTCCAAAAAGTAAAGTCCTATAGCGTTCTGAACGAATAGCACCCCGAACAGCCCAACTCTGGCGTACTGATAGACCCAACGGCACTTGCCCCAAAATGACGTCGGACTCTCCTCATCGTACCAATAATACGATGACTTCATCATCTTAACAAAAACCGCGATGTTCGGATGAAGATCCCCCATTCCGGCGTGGTACCCGTCAAATCTACCGTTGGTTCTTCAAATCAAAATTCGAATCAGTTCAATCCCACCTGTCTACTGCCCATCACCCTTTCTGGGTTGGGAAACCATAAAATATGAGCTAGACAGTAAAGATCAATGAATAATTACTACGAAAACTCGGAGCGAACTGTCTCAAACATAATCAAGTCCGAAGTTCCTAGTCAAGTAGTTTTCAAGGACCTGAAGGTTCCCCATGAAACGAAACGAACCAGAATTCAAACGAACCGGATCTCTTAACTACTCCAATGTAATTAAATAATCATAGTTGTGACTCTAATCAAAGTTCACGACTCTGATCATAGATAATCACTCTAACTTTATACTTAAGAATTCTAGATTTAAACACACTTTTTCGTACTTTAAATCTTTCTTAACTTGAGGTTACTT
The DNA here is from genome assembly GCA_031894815.1 of Creontiades dilutus. NCBI lineage: Eukaryota > Metazoa > Arthropoda > Insecta > Hemiptera > Miridae > Creontiades > Creontiades dilutus. Next base: position 442,076 of record JAVIWC010006830.1, read on the forward strand.
CGAAAAATGCCCAATTTCAGTTTCAAAGTTTATTCATTATGATAATAGCCAGATGAGGTTGTACATATCCCAGTACATTAATAATGACTAAATATAAATAACGTAGAAAAAGTTGTAAACATTAAAAATTTAACAGAAAACACAATTAATCACACGGACAAGGATAGAGAAATGGAGATATTTAAATACTTAATGGTTCAGTATTTAGTCCAGCCATTTTAGGTGTCCAAAAGTAGTGAATCCAAGAAAAAATACTTGAAGAATTTTTCTTGACGGGTAGAAATAGAACTCAAGATAACGGGAAAAATATGGAAAAAATGTCATCGATTTTTATTTTCTCAAGAAATTCATAAAAAACGGAAAGATGCCTTGCATCCTTGTGCATATAGGGAACTTCGCGAAAAACTGAAAGACGCCCGCAGGCATATCATTCATACGGGGAGGGATGTTTTAGTAAATGTAATTCAATACGTATAAGATTTTAAGGATATCAGGAATTTTTTTATATAATTTATAGAACAATTGTAGGTAAGATCCCCAGTTTGCTGAGCAGCACAAAGTTTGCTGTGGAATACCATTTTACCCTAGAATTCAGTATCCAAAAACTGCTGGAAAATTTCCAGCGGAGATTCACGCAGGAAATATTTTTGAGGAACGGCGGTCTCTAGGAAATCGATATTTTCATTATAAATAAAACATCCATACCTCCATTTGTACTACAGTTTCTTCTTTCCATGTTCCTTGCTGGGTACTTTCTTCTTTTTATTTTTCTTGGTGGGTCCTTTCTTCTTTTTTTGCTTACTATTTCAGCAAGTCCTCTCGTTTGTACCATTGTGTACCACAGAAACTGAGGGAACGGGCTGAATAGGGCTTTGAGGACGAAGTGGTCAGGCAGTGCATCCTTGAGCGAAACTTGTTGAGATAGTCCCGAAGTTGTGGGACTTTGAGAAGATCAACAAGTTGTTCATGTCCAAACAAATCATTTACTTGTGAGAAGAGACAATGCGAACTATCGTTGTTTACCTGTAAAACATCTTCCGAAATAGCGAGAGGTTCGTCTGCAGGATTGAACAGAATATTTTCGTCTTCATCTTCATCCTCACTATCCAAAGGTGCTGACAAAATATGGAAATGCTCCATTTCAGACAGTTTTTCCTCTCCCCATTTCCGATGAGATAGAAATTGTCGCTCTCATCCATACTCGAACCCTAAGCACCAGACGCACGATGGTGCCTACAGGAAACAAAAATAAAACTACGGAAATCGGCTCGACAAAATCAAAGAAATAACGATCACTGCCTAGAACACACCACTTGTCCGAAATAAAACAATTTGTTTTAGCCGAAAATATACGATTTTCAGCATATAAAAGCACCGCAATACTAGGCTTCTTGAGGTAAACAACGAGACTACTGTTTTTGTCTATATAACCTTGTTTATTACGACTTGGGCACAAGGTCCAGCGAACAAAACTTTCCGGTCCCTTTGACACATGTTGGTGCCTATAGGAATGGAGAAATAGTTTGGAAATTCGTCAACAGAGTGTTCTAAGAGCGTGAAATGTAATAACATGCCTGCAGGCATCACGATGCAGCAAAGGGTTAAATATGTCATTTAATTGATCATTGTAAAAAATTAAATTATTAATTCCTTGAATTCAACGATTTCACTGTTAATTGCAGGTCTCCAGGAGTGAAAGTTTATGTTGTTATTACAGTACAAAATGGGAAAGTTATGGCATTCCTTGGCGGTTGGTACCATTGCTCGATGTAAACAGAAAAATCGACTTTTAGCAATGGAGTTCCTCTGGCCCGAGTTGACGTCTTCCATGTCCCGCTTCAAGAAACAAGAGAATATGGCTTCTGCTGTGATCGCCAAGTATTCAAACTATGTTAGTTTTACTGTTTGCGTGTAATGCTACCTGTGTTCCAGTAGACAATATGCCCGCTGCTCCTGAGCTTACGCAAACCGTGCTCGAACCCCAGTACATGTCCTAACCTTCGTAATGGAACCTTCGTGAAGTGGTAAACCCTTTTCCTTTACCTTCGCTTTTGTGTTTCTTCTCAAAAAAACTACCTCGTTTGTTTGTGTGATGAACGTCTACCCGCTGGAAAACGAATAACCGGGGCGATTCTTCTGTTTTGAACAGCGTGCCGCGGTAGGATGCTGAATATATCTTCCAAGAATGCTGATGGTTGTGGAATTGACGCTAGAGCGAGATCAATAAAATTTTTGACCAACTTATTCAGGAGGAAAAAGCCTGAGGAAACGCAAAGTGAAATGGATAAAGGAAGCCAATCAGGTAACGTTTGCCTTCTATTCATTGTATTGTACCCGTCTACATGACAATCATGTTCCTATAGTTAATGTGTCGCAGAACCCAAGTTGTTCGAAACCATTACCATAGATTAGGAATCAATGTTTAGATTTGGACTAGGTACTAAATTACTGTCAACCTTGCTACTTACGGTACGAATGTAGGTTTTTTCGGAAAAAAATGAAGACCTATTGGCGAGGCTTATTGCATTATGAATTTCCTAGTAGTAGGTGAGCTATTTCAAAATTTTGACCCGAAAGATTTTGCTTCCAATATCGTTGGAAACCCTCTTTTTCGGTGTATTTACATATCGTCCATTCGAAGGCGGAGTGTTTAAAACGACATTTTCCTGCGTTTTCATTAGATACAATAAACTGTTTAAGATGCTCGTTTGCTTGTGATTTCGTTGGAATTTGCCCAAAATACTATTCCTATTGTAAAATGGGTGGTGGTTAAGGTTACCTACTGTTTGATGCTTAATATATTATATATTGGTGCTTACGATGATTCAGTTAGATGGTCCACTTCTTCGAAAAACATCATAAGCACCTTCAGAGTAGGAATTGGGTGGTAAGTTCTTGAGGATTCTTCTCGCTTTTTTACGAGAATTACGAGACATTTTCATTTATATTCCTTTCTAACGGTAACGTCTTACCAGAAAATGAAAAGGAGGATGAAGAAACACATAATGGGAACGTGACTGGAGTAAACATGCTATTTACTAATCATTTCTGAAAGAAGTAGTTAATATTTTATATAAATAACATAATTATATTTCATAGGAATTGGTTTCAAGAAAATTTAATCTAAGCAGTTACCCCATTACAACAAGTAACTTTATTATAAAAGGAACATTGCATTTATCGTTGAAGATAGTTTAAGCCTATATGAGCCACAATGTACTTGGTAGCTTCCAGTCTTCTTTTAGATAAGGATTATTAACAGCTTATCACTACTATATTATCGCAAAATTCACGTTACCTACTTATGTATGGGGTTCATGATTCGGTTCTAATTTAACACTTTCTCATGTAACAGGGCTTTTTCAGAGCACAGTTGAAATTGTTTGAAAAATTTGGGATTTCTCTCTATAAATTTGAACAAATCAACTCAACTTAAAAACTTAATAAGTCGCAAATTTGACCTCTTGTTCGTCCTTGATTAACTTGTAAATCGTGGTCTGTAATGGCGATTATCATGTACGTATTAATAGTGATAAATTACCATTGAATCGTAATCATATTAAGGTTATAATTCAGATTTTAATGGTTATCGTCCTCGCTATTAAAAGTTTAGTCGTAGTATTCATGGAGGTTATTTGTATTACATTCTTAATTGCTCTCTGGAGTGTGATTTAAAATTGTATCCATTCACTTAAGCAGATTTGATTGTGCCCAAGTAAATACTTTCACTGTGGATGTGAATAACACGTGTACCTACCACGGAAAGAAGTTTATGGGGCATTTCACATGAATAGACGAACTAAAAATTACCAATTTTCTAGGACGACCCTCAGAACCAAGGCTTCGTTCCTCCTAAGCAATGTCAGTAGGGAAATGAAAATGTATTGTTGAGCATTTTCCATCGATTTACAATACCATGGCATAGACTACAATAATATTGCCAGCTCATAGGCCGGAGTCCGTGGTGCCAGCGAGAGTCACCATCTGTACACTTAATCTCACCATTTCCACTAGGAAATTATTTAACGTTAATCGCATTTCTATTCACATCAGAGTAACAAAATGTCAAATAAATGGGAAAAGAATCATAATACCAATATGATGGTAATCCAAGTCAAAATAATATTACGGATAACAGTTGCAGGAGAAAAAAAAATTAAACTTCAAAGTTCTAGCCCTTAGGGAGAGCAAACTTTGATGGGGTTGTTGAAATGTTTTTTCTTGGTGCATTACATAGGTTAATTATTGAAAATATTACACCAAAATTGATAGTTTTTGAAGAGGTTCTATTTTCCTTAAACTTGGTCCATCTGGCAGATCAGGTCTCTCAGACAGTAAGTCTTGTAGCTGTTCTCTTTACTGCATCTGCGGCTGCCTGGTGTATGAACAATTTCACGTTGCAGTTACAGTGGCCAGGGTCCCTTCAACTCTCTCCGTTCGGGACATCTTGGTGTCAGCCTACCCTTCTTCCCCAGCCTTGTCCACACCAGCCAGAGCGCGGGACATTGATTCTGACATGGAAGCTTTGAGAATTTCACGTCACGATAATCCGTTTTTGAAGGTAAGCCCTTCACCGGAATTCGATATTGGCTATCTCACTGGATATCTAATTAATTGTTCAGTTGAGTTCAAATATCCGTGCTATAAAAATCAGTCAAGACATACATATTATGTTGGTGTTAATGTGTTGATGTTAATATATGTTGGTAGTGGGTAATTGGTTAGTACTCTAACCAGAAGGCCCCAATCGATTAATGTCCATTTCATCGTGTGACAAACGTGTGTATTTGATCCAATCCAAAATTTTTCAAGTTAATCCTCAATTTGCAGAAAAAACGTAACCATAATTGTTGAATTGTTTCTCGGACTTGAACACTGTCAACTATTTGGTAGTGTCCTTATACACAATATATTCTCATTTGCATTCAAATTCGGTAATAGAATCTATTTTAAATGTTTTCCACAGCAGGTGCTGGCCAGTAGAGAGAGCTTAGCTGACAGTTTGGATGAATCTGAATCGGATGACACTAACCTGATGTCGCAGGTAACAACACGATGATTTTATTGTACTGTTTACTAGCGTAAGGGCCACATTTGTGATGACAGATATTGGCGCTAATATGGGATTGTTTGAACTTAATTCCACATTGGAGCAATTCTTTCATAAACTCTCGTCGTTGGTTAAAATGATCGATTACCAAAAATTAGTTTCGGGTAATTAGGGTTAGATTGGTTAATCTTGATTCGATTAGCTTAATTTTCAAACGTCGCCTAATTAAGAGATTAATGGAAATTATCATTATATTTCTGTAAATGGAGCCTTTAATTTCTTCATTTTTATTACTTTATGTAATAATAATGATAGTTAATGATAGCAATGCATTTATTGATGATTTTCAACATTCAATTAATGATGACTCATAAGGGAACAAATATTTCCAGAGTGAACCATTAAATGAATATCCCGTAGTAAAAAACCGTAGAAATTAGACTTGTTCCAAGAATTTGTGGGCACAGGCAGACAGACACGAAACGAAAGTTGGTCAGAGTGATCTAAAACGCAAAATGACAGTGGAAATTTCCATTCTGGAAAAAATTATTCATCTCAAGAAAGTTAAAACAATGATTTTGCTTCTTATACGTAGATTCGGAGTAAATGTTAGCTTTAGTCGAAAGATTGTATCTCAAAACGGAACGTCATGTACTGCTGCATTTAAGATACGCGTATCTGTATTCCTAGTTACCTTCCTTCAGCAAGTATCTGTGATGGTAGATGCAGATACGAAGTAACTGTGGTTAACACCTTCACGATTCCTTTCATGCTACCATACTGTTTAAAAAACCATGATTTTGTCACCTTTTTCAACTAGAATTCCGCAAATTTGCCACGAGTATCTGAACAGTAAAGTCACTGGATACTGCTCTCAAGCAACTTCATTGTAAAGTTTCAATTTATTATTATTATCATTATTTTTTTTACATGCTTCTTAAATGCATTTTAAATCGACCTACTCCACTATTATGTTGTAATGGCTGTACAAATAAATTACTAATAGTAATATTTTACATTAGGAGTTCAACAGTGAACTGGACACAGACCCCCTGAGCCTGCCTGAGGTACATGAACATATGATTCGATCTCCTCCGCCCACCTCGTGGCCCAGGTCTCCCAATTTCAAGATGTTTCGTTTCCCCGATGATGGCTCCTCCACGCACGTAAGATACCACCGTTATTTTGACTTTTACATTTAAAATGTTAGGTTTTATTAGATAGCATTTCGACAATTTGGCCCAATGAGTGACATTAGGACGGCTCTTTCTACACAAATGGTTCTGACTTCTCTGGATTCGTTGCAAAAAGTTATTTTTCTCAGTTTGCATCGCCTCCCCGTTCGATTCGAAAAGCTGACAACTGCGATACCTTTCCCTATCAACTATTGTCACTAATAGTAGTCAGTAGATCAGTCATATAGAAAATGGTCAAATAGCTAGGTTAAAAAAACAAGAATCACCAATTATCTACTTTATTTGTAGTCATCAGTCGGTAGTAAATTGACGATGGAATAAATACCAAAACTGGTTGCAAAAGAGCATACACTTAAACACCGCACCAGTGGTGCGGTGCCCTTCTGAAACTCGGGAGCACACTAGGATTTGTAGAGGCTATCTCAAAGGAGAAGAAAGAAATTATGTACTTAACCGTGTCTGTTTCTCGTTGTCCCACTCCATTTAAAACTGTATAGAAACATAAACGCAAATAGTTGGGGAAGTAGGCACCACTGCCCATTCTTTCTCTCGCCGATATGCCGTTTACACTGGATGCACGATGAACCCTTTAACAATTCGTCAGTTTACGGCCACATATATTTATAAATAAAATTAAAAAATCGCGTGTTACTTGTGAATTTTAGAAAACTACCAATTATTTGTAAATTTGAAAGAAATTCAAAGATTTATTTGTGAATTGATAAAAATGCTCAGGTTTTTTCGTACACAATTTTTGTGAATCGTTCTCTTTTTTGTGAATTCAATTTAATTAACAAACAAAACGTGGTGAAGTAATTCACAACCTTATTTATAAATTAAAATTTGCGCAACTCTGGTTTAAAATGACCTACAGGGGAAAAGGGCCTGGATATGGAGTTTAATGAATCTTGAGGAACCATCCGAAAGAAGAGCATTTTTTTATGTAAAATCAACAAGTGTTGAGAATTCTTTGATAGAGGACGACAGCGTACTCGGTTTCAATTCGCATTGCACTCTCTTGAATCTTTTTTTTTCGAATATAATGTTATTGCTGTTGAGTTTCGAGTTACCATTTAAATTTTACAGGAAGGAGCTAGCCGTAAAAGCCCACTGTCTCGTTCTGTATCGCCCAGACAAGAAACAAAGCCAGACTCCGTTCATGGTAAGTTTTCTTTGTTGGCCAATCACGATTTGATTAGTTCATGATTTGACCGTTCTTAATGCCTCGACTAGAGGTGATCAAAAACACGGTGGCGGAGAAATTTCAATATACCTGATAGATTTGAAGAGTCATTTACACAGACTCTTTTAGGTTATGATGATTGAAATTAATCCCAAGGGAAGGAAGAGTAATGACACTACTAAATGGGTGTGATGGATATGGTTTGTTGGCCCTTCCTAATCACCTTCAACCATCTGGGTCATCCTTTGAGTGTGGCATTACCACATTCTCTGTGGAAGGGGAAACTATACCATTCCATCACCTCACATGGTAGCAGAGCGTAGTTATGCCCTCTGGCCGTTTTTTAATAACAGTCCTCTCACCCCCATTCACTCGTATTACCCTTTAGGCTAAATTCCATTATTTATGATCAATTTATTAATAGTCATACCCCTGAACTACTTATTGTGAGCCCCCCCCCCCTCTGTGAATGAGAGTCACTCCTCCATTCAGCCCCCCCTCCACCCCCCACGGCTTTTCTTAGAGCCCTGGGAGTGTGATGGATATGGTTAGTTGGCCCTTCCTGATTCTTGAATCCGTCGCCTTGGAAGATGAATTAGACGCCTTCAACTGTCTGGGCCATCCTCTGAGCATAGCGGGCATCACCACATTCAGCTCAATGGAAGGGGCAACTATACCCTTCCATCACCACAAAAAATACAGCCCCAGAGGTATAATTAAAAAAGTACTGAATACAGGAAATTCTGTTTTCTTCAAAGAGTTATAGACCACGTTTAGATGTGGTATGGACACGCTAAACACACATGACTTTATCCGGCAGATTAATTGCTCCTGTCTCGAGGCTATTTTACTCGTATTATGGAAGTTTAATGTTGTATTTCTTTGTTTCCAGAAGAAGTTTTGAGTAGATCTCTACTGTCTCCGAGGAACTTCTCTTCCAGACCTCACCAAAGATCAAGCAGCGACATCAGAGGTAAGTTTGTGCCTTTTGCTACAATATTCCCAGGATCATCATTATAGAGTGTCAAATGCTACTAGAAACGATACTAATTCTGAAAACACCAAAGTTGAAGAAATTCAATTAGTAAACGAGTCTAGTGCCAAAAACATGGCGGATTTGATTATTTATATGACATTTATAAAACTGACCTGCTTCACTCCCTGACCGATTTGTTTGGTTCCCAAACTTCTATTTCATGGGAATTAAACATGGGATGGTTTATGGAAAGGTGAAGGACAGGAACTCGATATTTTGTACGAAGGTCGGGTTTTCTCCTAATGTTACTTGGATTATAAAATCAGTCACGTTCTTTTGCCATGGGCTCGTCAACTAATTGATTTACAGAAAATGAAAAAAGAAATTGAAAATGAATTAAATGTAAACGCACAGCAAAAGGTTCTATGTAACATTTGATTTATTAAATTTATGTATTGTCTTAAGGGAGCTCCACGGATTTCTGCTGTATCAACTGAGGGGGTAAGGTGAATATTATGCTCAAGCAGAACCCACTGTGCTTTACCTAATATTTTTCAAGTATGAATCCTGGCATATTGATTTAAATGTAGGAGGAAATTGGTTTTGGCGTAGAAAAGCAGCTTTTCTTCGTCTCAAATTGTCATTTGAATTGTAGGAGCTATTCAACTGTTGGTCTCCAGATTTTAAATATTCATCCTCAAGAAACAATTTCGTATCTTAGTCAATCGCTTCCTAACCCAATACAAGCAACTGATTAACGTAACACAACTCTGTGTGATTTTTGATGTTTGAAATCTAATGTGCATTTTCGTATGAGTTCTTGTGCTGAGCTTTAATTTCTTGGAATTTTTTGTTAATCAAGTCTAGTTTTCCTGCAAATCTTCATTCACGATCGTATGTTATGTGGGAAAATCGGTCCATACTGACCAATCAGTCTGCATGATTTCACATCTCTCAAATATAGCAAAATTTCTGTGTACCATAGGTTTGAGGTTGTGAATCACCCATCTGACATATGTTAACAAAAATCATTGCAGGAGATTCCCTTTACTGTACAAGTCTGGTGAGGAGCGGTGTCACCGCTTGTCAGAACTGTGAAATCGTCCTGATCTTGGTTGTCATGTTTGTGGGCGCTTCGTGGCGTCAAAAAAGTGGCTAAACATTACAGCATTTATGAGAAATGCATACTTCAGTTATCAAAAGACTCTGGGATCTAGATAAAACCTGGGCTCCTCCCAACTTATGTTGAAGGCCTTTGACAATTGCGTCAGTTTCTCATGGAGTTGACTTCTTAGTTCCCACTCTTCCAGCTAGCTCGATCGACGGCTCTCCTAGCACATGCTACCCGACACCCTTCCAAGACTTGGTACCCAATGAGATTAATTATCTACCGCCTAGAAGCCTTCGATTATTGATACGTGTAGTGGTTGTTGACGGCCGATGATTTTGTTAGTTGATAAAAACCAACAAAAGGGATTAAGAGGAAAGAGCACACATGAGTTGTGGATTATTTTACTCATCTTCCAAGTTGTGGCAAAAAGGGATAGAGCCAATCTTCTCCCAATTATTAAGCGCAAAATGGGAAAAGGCAGCAAAATTTGCTCAGAGGATATGGTTAGTTCTGCCCTCCCAATTCTTGAATCTGCCACCTCGTGAGATTTACCAGACGCCTTACAGCATCTGGGACATCCTGAGTTTTGCAGGGATTAACCCCTTCAGAGGCCTTTGAAGGGGCAACTATACTATTCCATCACCTCCCCATGTTACAAGTGGAGAGCATACAGCTATTTTACCGCTGAAGGATACACTCAGCAAATCACTCAGAAAATTTTGTAGACCGCACCTCACGACCACACACTCAGACCATCGTGAGTTGATGGCGCCCAGTCAAAATATACTGTTATATTAAGCAGGGCGGTGCTTGCCCTCTTCTAATTGAAGAATGGTGGCTCTCAATTCGCCCTACTGACCCTTTTGACTCCTTCTTCGACTATTTAAACAACGGGCTTCAAGTTGAAGTGAAAATGCTGACAGGTAAGCCTTACTGTTATAGTCAGCCATTATTCTGACATTGGCAGGTAATCTCAATTATAGTAGGTACCTTATGCTGGGTTCAGAAGGGTGCTAGGTAGCACACGTGCCCACTTGACAATAAAACTGAGGACAGCAGTGATGCTCGTGTGTCTACTGCTGTTTAAGAAGATCCTGCCTAAGAATCTGAACTCAACACCTCACCAAAGCTAATTCACGCAAGGTGAACTCAATGATTTGCTGAGAAATATAAACCTACCAAAAGATGAAGCAGATGTCCTCCGATCAAAACTGGAATCGAAAAATGTATTGGCACCTGGCATAGTGTTTGCATGGTACTTTCATCCTGAAAAAGAGCCTAAACCCTACTTTGAAGGAAAAGATTCTGTGGCGGTATTCGGCAACATTCCAAGTTAGATGGAGTTCTTTTCTTTTGGATTGAGTACAAACCATCAGAATGGCAGTTATTCGCAGAGTCCTTCCAGGATACTTGAAACTTGGACTTCAACTTGGAATATATAGAAATGGCATTTTGAATAAAAGGGGTACCTCCTGGTTCTGAAAATGGGTGTCTACTTGTGATATTTTAAACATTCAAAGGAATTTAAAAAAAAGAAGTTATTTGCGGAAAAACTAAACATGATAAGAAAAATCGGCGAACATTTGAAATCAGCACTAAAAATCTATTCAGAATCACTTTTTTCCATTCATCACAAAAAAAGTTATGTTTTGCAGAGTTGTGTAATTATATATCGAAAGTGTGTAGTTTTGAAAATGTATTTCGATTGGAGCTACCAGTTACGTCAGGACTGTACTGGATCTAGAGTTGTTATTGTAGTCAGAAAGAGAAAAGCTATTGTCGTACATATGTAGTTCCTATAAATATGGATTTTTAGCATTCACTTGGGAGCCCTGTTTGATTTAGTTTGTTGAGGTGGAAGTCAATCGTGAGGAAGAAAAATTGAGTTATATACAGATTTCCACTGATAAAGAGTGAACTACTTTTGTTCCAATAAAATCAAATAAACGACCACAGAAATTGTGTTCTCCGCCGTGTTATGGACCATGAACATCTGATTTCATCTACATTGCATAAGGGTCACTCATACTTCAACCCTGTGTAGACTATGTGAGGAGCCGATGAGACGGCATGACACATAATCTTTGCGTGCCCTGCGCTCACCCATCGCAGATTTGAACTGTTTGGGCAAAAACCCCAACAAGTTTTATTCAAAGAGAACAATCGATCAAGCGCCTCACACCCCCTCATCAGGGAGCTGAGTATTTTCTATTAAATGAAAAACTCTCAGGAAAGTGGGGCTCAAAACATCCACCCTACGAATTTTCCCCTATATCTGCGTCTACTTTAAAACGTGTATCACACATATACACGTGGAGTATGAGGATAAATTCCAAGTATTCAAACATCTGTATCACTCCCTAACAAGTGCAATCTAATGCAAATAACCAAGGTATATGAAAAGTTGAAAAATTATATATGATTATCAGCTGATGATTCCCCCAACTCAGTTCAAAAGATTAGTGTATCATTTTTTATATATTGTATTTTTTACTATAATTTTGTTGGCATCACTCAATTTTAATTGGCTTCTTAGTTGTTTTTCGTTTTGCCAACATGGCAGGCGTGGCTTCTCTGCTTTCCAATTTATTCTTAAAGCATTTTGCCTTGTTTTAAAAGTATTTTATGTAAGATCTTGGGTTATTATCTTTTCTTCTGTTTTCAATTTTCTCTTCAAGCCCATTGTATTGTGGGAAATTAAAATGGTCCCAAAATAAACATCTGCTACAAGGTTCGGATTGATTTCCCAAAATATTGAAATGAAATAAATTCGAATTACTCAAAATTAATGGATTTCCATTGCACGAATGACAACGAGGGGTACACGCATGTTTGTTTGATATCTATGAATGAAAGCTATTGAATTTATGAGAATTCAGAGCCTGTATTGTAGACGAGAACCACAGTCTGCTGATTGATTGGGGTGGCCTGCTGAAATTAATCAGAATATTTAAACATTCAGGGAAGGTTGAGCCTACATGTTTGCTTGAGAAATTTGTCAAGTGTGAACCAAATATACCTACAGTAACAAGAAACACAGGAAAGAACAAAAGAACACGTCGAAGAGGAAGAACTGCTGCAGTTAACACTTGCCAAGTTCCCAGAGGATAAACAAAGGGTCATATGCAGCTCGATAGCAGGCATATCCAAATGCGAATCCTTAGGGTGGATAACAACGTTCCAATTAAACCGACAAAATTTCGATTTGTCAGCAAATGAGTTTCGAGATGCTTCATCAATGCGTTACAAGCTCAAGCCACAGGGAGCCCTGCCATATTGTGGTGGCTGTGGATCATCCTTCTCTCCTCAGCACGCACTAAGTTGCTAGCCTGGAGGACTAATCTCGAGGCGTCTTGTGAGGTGAGGTTTGTTTTTGGAGAGCTGCTATCAACTGCACGGGCCAATTGTGTAAAGGAACCATTGATCCATGGAGATACTTCTCCACCACCGTGATTTAGTGTGACGAGGAGTATGGAAGACTCAGAAAGTTACATTGTTTGATATCTGTGTCGTAGACACCGACTCGCCCCCTCTCATGCCTCTGTTAGCAGTACTAGCATCTGCGAAACAAGAAAATAAATTAAAATGTGCACAGGCATGTAAGGAACGCCATGCATCATTCAACCCAGTGGTATGTTCAGTAGATGGTCTATGGACTTCCCAAGCAAATGGGAGCTGCTTCTGTAAGTTAATATTCCTCATCTACATAACATGTAGACTCGAATATATATTGTATAAAAAATATATTTATTCAGAAGTTGTGGTTGACCAAACTAGACTTGAGGCTTGTTAATGTTTATTAAGCATCCACAACGTTTCTACCCAAGGTCTGTGTCGTAATAGTGTGGTAATCAACAGATTGAATGCGATGGTAGGTTTTCATGTATAGTTAGGTAATAACTAGTTTGAAATGTGAGTAACGCTAAAACTTCAACAAGATTGAAATTACGAAATTAATCAAAATGCGGTTCCTTCCTGACCCAAGCCATGGATGTTTGTTCTTGTAATTTCATTTTGTAAAAAGTTTTAGTGTTACCTTGAAAACCCACCGTCACATTCAGTCTGGTAACGACCACACAGTTAAGACCCAGAAACGTTTTGGATGCTTAATAAACGTTAAGAAGCAGGAATTTGAATTCTGGTTTGGTCAACCCCAACCTCTGATTACATATGTATACATATATTTACGTTGACTACTTCAAACGCAAGCTTACTATTTTTTTCTAATAATAATTTTTAATACAATGAATAGAGGCTGCACGCTGGAGGGTTCAACGCCGCTTGCATGCGCTCTGAAGATATTTCCTCGAAACGAAAGTATTATTTTGTGTTTAATGTACAATATTTAAATACTATACGTAATATGTCTTGGTGCAGTAAAATTTTGTCACATAAAATTCCTCTATAGTTGATAAGAAGACTAAGGAAGTAAATAAAAAGATGTTCTACCGACGCAACAGAAGGAAACTTTCCACAAAAAAACTGTTTGAAGCTCAAGATAACGGTAGTCTGGGAAACCTGAAGTTGAAATGAGAGATGTTGAGAGGTAAGGAAATGCATCTGGATGGGTCAGTTGGGTGCAGGGCTGTCAACTGCCCTGCTACAAATGTATGTAAAACTCTGTTTTCACGTTTTTTTGTTGAAATTTTCTGCTAAAAAAATGGCTCTAAATTAGTTAGTCGTTAAGTTGAGGCTTACTACCATTAATTGATTGGAAGGCGTCTGGTATATTTCCCTAGAAGGCGGATTCAAGAACTGGGAAGGGCAGCTAATCATGTCCGTCACAACTGATGAAAAACACTCGTGCTAGTGTTTGGGAACAAGCAGTTAACGTATTAGAGTCAAGGCCACATCTTCTGAGCTACCCAGCAGCAAAGGGTCAACCATCAAAAACAATCACCAGCACTTCCGCCAGCTGGGAGCACACTTTAATACTCCCCCGCTGACTAGCTTGCTTCTTCATTGCTTCTGTTCATTGATCATAAATACGCCTGTAACATTCCTCCTCCGATTCATAATCAATTTGTTCATTTTGTTGAACATATGTTTGATGAACAACATTATTTTTTATGAAGGATGTGACTTTGCAATTGCGCATTTGACAATGCTATCAGTTCTGTTACCACTGCTTCCCACCCCTCATTATTTCGTTGTTTTCCATCTTCACCGCATCCCACAAACAAGATTTTAATTGAGTTTCCCCGTTTTATTGTTTTTCCAGAAAGGAATTTCACGCTTCTGACCCCCGCTCCTCTCCGGTCGCTGACAGACGTTCGCAGGTTGAACGTTCGATGTGATGAAGATGCTCAACGACTCGTTTCCACAGACATGAGACAGTAACACACGCTTTTCTCATATTTACCTCCGTAACAGCCAACCTGGTTCATTTACGAGTACCACATATGAGTTATGTTTTTTAAAACAATATCAGTTACTACTTACTACTTTTTCATCTGTAAATGGCTCAGTATCTCTCAACGCCTGTACGTCTTATTAAATTTCTGGTATTTCATTGACGTGCGCATACCCCACGCAGCCTACCTTAACAGTATTCATCAGTACTGGTACAGTTTTGAAATCAAGATCCCTAACATGCGGACAAGACTCATTAATCAATGATGATATATGGACTTGTGATTTAAGAGGCGCTGATATTTTCAATATTAAAATATTTAGGCTCAAACCAGTTGGCGATTTTTCTTTGGCGGCTGCGAGAAGTTAACTCATCTTCCATGTCAGAAATTTCTTATTCTGACTGAATTTTAACCATTTATCTTACAGTCGTAACTAGTGTCATAAATTTTAAATTTTGTTATGTAGTCTGTTGAATGCCCTTTCCAAAACCACTTTTGTTACCTTATAAATTTAGTACTAATAGCTACACGCAGTACGTGCAATAGTGAATCCGAATCACACTAAATTTCCCACTGTTTTAACGATACGACGAATTTAGTTTAAGAAAAATCGAGACGATGTATTAAGATAAGTGTTCTATTTGTCAGTTTAGGCTTCCTGTTTTTAAATATCAACTTTAGGTGCTATTAATCGTTATCCCAGCTCTGTCCTTGCGAGTTACATGGAATTCAACGTTTTAAAGGTGGATATTAAAATGATGGATTATTCTTACAAGTGTTGTAACTGTGTAATAACTAAATTAATTCTGTTGCTGCCACCTTAGAGGTTGGCTATGTAGTACCTACCTAGTGTTTGTGCTAGAAGCCAGTTTCCCATTTCGTACACATAGAATTATAAATATTTTTCAACAATTTCTAGATTGACGTATCCACTTTTGAGTGCTTCGTTTCATATTTAACTTCGTCTCTATGTAACTGTATTCTCAGGTCCCGTGGTTCAAAAGTCAAGGCCTAACCCAACCTAATGCGATATGTCAAGGTGGGGTACACGAAACACGAGTTTTTAGCTCATAGAGTAGCAATGGGTAATTTTTTATTAGGTACCATTTCGTAGGTAGAAATCTGAAGTTTCTAATTAAGTAGTTATGATTAGGTACTCTTTACAATTGGTGAGTAACAGTTTCATCTTGCTGTTGTACGGATTGGGAGGGCAACTGCCTCAGTATTAAACTTCATTGTCACAGCCCTGGACGTCCTTGTAGTAAATACGGTTTGTGTATACAGTTACACTGGAACAGTTCGGAACAATCCACTTCCACTGTATGCATACCGACAGAATGAGTTGGGGATGTTTAGTTAACTGTTCAGGGAGTCCAAAACCGATTGTTATTGTAGGTACGGGAGGGCGACTGTCTCAGTATTAAACTTCATTGTCACAACTTTTGATGTCCTTGTAGTAGATAAGGTTTGTGTGTATAGTTACGCTGGAAAGGTCCGGAACTGACCACTCCCATTGCATGCACAGCGACAGAATGAGTTTGGGATGTTTAGTTAAATATTCAGCGAGTCCAGAACTGCTTTTGTTGTGGTTGTGGAATATTTGGGAGGGTGACTGCCTCAGTATTAAACTTCATTGTCACAACCTTGGATGTCCTTGTAATTGATAAGGTTTGTGTGTATAGTTACGCTGGAACGGTTCTGAACTGACCACTCGCACTGTATGCATAGCGACAGAATGAGTTTGGGATGTTTAGTCAACTGTTCAGAGAGTCCAGAACTAACTTGAACTAGTTCTGACACCGAGATTTTTGTCTGAACTTCTGGTCCCACACATGCTCAATAAACTATTTTCGCTCCACCCCTTACGATTTCACCCGCAGTGCTGCCAGTTGAAGCCAGTGAAGCCGATCGCCTCACATGCATTGGTTCTATGGGCCATAAACTGTTCAAAAACGTGTTGTTCAAGTGAGGTGTTTCCAAGTAATTTTAGTCGCCGAAACGATTGAGATGTTTCATCTGACTTAAAAAATCTCATGTTGAGGATAAAAATCTTGAAAATTGATGAAAATGTCAACACTTTCAATCAAAATTTTCGACAGTCTAAAAAGTTGGAGATTGAGGTTTGAGGGGGGGGGGGGGGGGTGCCATAGTCTAACGCTCTCCCTATCGCAACAAAAAAGTGTAAACCGCTTCACTTTTAAATGTCCTCGTTTTACTGAGTTTTTTAAGGTGGTTATATCATGAAAGTTATAAGTGTTGAGGTTATCATTTCTTCATTGGTCCGAGAAGGAGCCTAGTTCGATTTCGAATTGGTCCAGAACTAACTGTACAAACAAACCAATACATACTTCAGCATCAACACCCGACTGAGCATTTTCATATCTCCATATTTTAACACTGAGTTCAACGTTTTTAGCTATCACCATTCGATTCAGTACATCAATCACACACCACCTTTCGCAATTTGAAAGTTTCAACGTAATAAATACTTGTGATTTCGCTGAAATATCACGTCACCTTCACATTGTGAATCCATGATGAAACTGAATAATTTACTCACTTCAACCTGGCATACCAATAACTTCTTGACTTCTGTCGAAATCACACTTCAATTGTTATCTTCATGACCATCAATTTTTGACTGATGAGTAAGCAGGTTGGGCTTGCGGGTGAGTCATCTCTCTTCTATTTGTGACGGGATCCTTTCAGTTTTGACTCAAATCCAGGAATTGGGTGACCAAACACGTAATTATTGGTCAGGTTACGAATTTGAGATAACACACAGTATGAAACTGGTCTCGTGGAACTGTTTGGAAGACCTTGGGCAGGGCTCCGTGGTTAGCATTATTTTGGTTTCCCTATAGTCACCAGGTGCCATGGAAAGGAAGAACTCTCTATTCTCATACTGCCTCTAGCCAAACTTGTGATAGGGGGCATTTCACGTCAACGGTAGAACCAAACAAATTGGAAGTTCTCTAGAATCGGCTATTCACTCCCATAGAATAGGTTAAATGGGCATTTTGGAACGCCAAGTCGTCGAGTCTCAGCAAACACAAGATATCACTGTATTTGAGGAAAACAGGTTTTTCCAGAATTTACCGGTTTTTCCATTGCAGTGTTTTCTATCCTATCTTTGAGTGAACAAGAACCGATATGGACCTCATTTATAACTCATGAGCTTTCTCAGTAGCGTCGAATATTTTTATTCCCGTTCCTTTCTGTCTACGCTTGCACCACTAATGATTTCTTTCTTTCATCTCAAGAACCCTACTGGAACGATCCGAAAGGAGATGAAATGTTAGGGCGAGAGAATAACTGGTGTTACGGGATTCAGTCGCGCCCTTTGCACTGGTCCTCAACAACCCAAATTTGGAAAGTACTGAAAAAATTTAGATCGAACTGCCGACAAATTAAGAAACTTTCAAATCAAAATTATATATTTCGAAGTAAAATTAATTAATTTATTTGTAAGTTTTAGTTTTTTAGTTACAGCCTTAAGGTCATCGACCTTTCTTGGCACGAGAAAAAGAATACTGGAAGGTGCCTAGAAAGCTGTGAGTGGTATTAGTGATACAGTTCGGTTCGGCTTGATGATAGGATACAAGACAATAGAGACTTTTTGGTGCAGTTCACGCGACGACGTTGACGGTACCGTCTGGCGAAAAATGAAGACTGCGCATGCGTGACGTCATGCAAGCCGTCATGACGAACCGTCTGAAATCGGTTCTCCTATACGTCTTTCCTTGACGAGTCGGCAGTAACATAACCTTCCATATTTATAACCCATTTTACCTATTTCTCATCTTCCGTTTTTGGCATTGTACAAGTTTTTTTGCACGCAGTAGCAATAACGAACGTCCGTGTTGTTTGTCAACAATCCACAAAATACAACTTCAACTCAATAACACAAACTTCAATCCACAATAACGACAGTATACAACTTCCAATGAATGTTGACGTCACGTTAAATGTGACTTCAACAGCCGGTAGCCTTGATGCTATTCGTCATGGAAGTGTTAGCATCCAACTGCTCGCCTCAACTCGGCGACCACGGTTTCCTAGTCGTCGTCCACCAAAAAGTCTCTAATACAGCAATTAAAAAACCGGCGACAATCCGAAAAAAACGTTTTTCTCAAATATTAGTGATACCGTGTGTTCGCTGAAACATAACGACTTATCCAAAAAATGCTCTTTTAACTGGACGTTTTGTAAAAGTTTATACCTCGTAATAGGGTATAATGAAAACATTTAAAATGCGCAATCGAGCTCTCGAACTCATTTTCAAGTATTGAACATCAATTTTCGAGGTAAAATTTTAGAAGGGTTTTCTCTTATCAAAATAAGCGAAGTGAACCCAAAACCCTTAATTCTCCAAACTTAGACTGCCTATGGTGCAAAAAATGGTCAATTCCGACTTCAATCTGTTGAGTTCAACCTTAGACGTGGAATGTCCCATATACAAAGTCATACCCCACCATCTCCATCTTACGAGACTGTACAAACTTCAGACATCTCAGTCATTCTCTACCTCTTTCTGGACACGTCCAAAGATATCCATATATGCACATTGTGTTATTAGTTTCTAGGAATTTAATGTTCACTTATTGAAAAGGAAAACATCTATGAAATCGTGGTCTCAGATTCTAGTCTTGAACAAAATAGTCTGCCCCCGAGTGTTTCTTTTTGCATTGCGGACGCATAGATCAAATGCTTAGTCAGTACGTTATAGCAAATCGAACCGCATTACTGTATTTAAGGATGAAACCCAAAATATTAAATAGTACCTAAGAACCTAGATGAATTTGTTAATACCAATCCATTGATTGAATAAGTCAAGTATTAAGTAAGCAGTGAAGCCCACTCCTTACCTACCGTAGATGAGTAGTTATTCTGAATTATCTACCATATTACATGCACAACGCACCGAAACAATCCGCAAGATAACTAAAATATGTTGAAATGTTAACTTGTTGTAAGTTGTTCAATCAATGAATTTAAAAAAAAAAAAAAAAGAAAAAAATAGGTTTAGAAGGAATTGATGGGAATTAAACCATGTGATTTAGCCTTTATTGTATTTATTTTTAAAAATTAATCATATTTTTGAATGTGTGTGAAAACTAGTCCTTATTCTATAGATTGCTTCCGTTCTATACATAGCTTTTTATTCCAGTTAAGGTTCATTGTCTTAGGCTTGAGGGCGGAGATTTATTTTTCTTTTGGAAATAGTTTAGGTTTTATGCTTAATTTTTGCTCAATGTCTTGTACCTTGTATCCGTGTACGTACTTCCAGGTGTTCACGTTATTGTATTTGATATGATTTCCCTGTCTGACCTTAGGCTACCAGTTATGTCACCTTGGGACCATAATAGGGAGGGATGATGGTGAGAGAAAAACTACTCCATCTCTGGTATCGATATATATCGATGAAAGCACACATCGATACATCCTGATAAGAGGTGTGCGTTACCTATTCTGTGATTCAGCCCCGTTTAGTTGCAATATGAGGCCAATGTATTCAAACCCTGTCGACTGCGAATTACATTCCTTGACAGTAGTAGGAAGTGATATTTTCATTAAAGTTTGTTCATTGAGTGATGTGATGTGCGCTCGTGCAAATTGTGTTCATTCAACACCAAACAACTTAGATGAAGTCCAGGACGTGTTGTTTCACAGTCATGTTTCAATCACCAATTATTCATTGTCAAATAAATGTTGCCGAATACAATATTGGCTAAAATTTTACTGATTTAAATCTATAGAATTAAGTATCCTTCTCATTTCTTTAAATATCCAAGAATCCTAAGTTCCGAAATGTTGTTACAAAATGTGTTTAATAATCACTGGGTACATGCTGCCTGGCTAAAACGTTCAATAATTGATAATTGAAATGATCTTCATGTAGTAAAGCATAAAAGAAGCAACTTCTATTGCATTGAAAAAAATTGATCTCTTATGCCTGCTGGCAACGGAACCTGTGACTTTTAATTTACCTCACCTCAGCTGAACGATTTCGGTAACTGATTTCCAAAAAGGGTGTTTCATGTAGGGTACCCGATGGTGGGATTTGAGCAGAACACCAGTGATAATGAGGGGTAATTAAAAGTTCGCTCGGACATACTCCTGAGGGGGTCTACCCCGCGTAGTAGGTTACCTCTCTTATTGCTTTCTTCTGCTTCAAACCTCGAATTGAATGTCAACCTGTACCTGTACCTGTACCTCGCCACCGTCATAACAAATCCAAACAGTTGAACCTTTTCAAGTTCAAAAACCTGGAAAAGGACAGATAACGGGCCCCATCCCTCCCTAATTGGTCACTTTGTTATGTTGGATTTAGTGTCTACATTAAGTTACTGAAATAATACTTGTTACCAAATTTTGTTAATCTTCTGTTTTAAATTAGTCAAAAATGCGGTTTGTGACTGTAATAACTCGGAATTTATTCGCTTCCATTTGTGTGGTGCTTTCTCTTCGCTCCTCGACTTTCACATGCTTAGTGTTATTGTTGAATATTTTTACGTTTTTAGCGCTTTTATGTTATTGGTTTAGCATTTCCCGACAAAAAAAAACCGGTGATACATCACGCAATTCGGGCCTGCCTCTTCAACCTACAACCGCGAACATGCTAGGTTTCATCTACTAAGTTGATGTGCATTTATTACGACATCTAGTTATTTCATTATATGTTGACAATAGAGGTATCTTGGAAGGAAACGTATCGCTTTTGACGTCTAGGTGATCTTGTGAAAAATTCAAATCACCCATTCACCATGAGTTAGTAGGTGATGCAACTGTTATATTCTACTTTGGCAGATAAGCTGTCTCTTAAATCTGCTAGTCTGTAACTGTTATCACTCATTTTTTATAAACAAATATCACTCAGAAAAAGAAATACAAGATTGCACTTTTTTTCTTTTTTTTACGAGACGTTCCAGACCCAATGTGAGACAGTTTGATCCTAGTATCGTAGAGTGATTGCTCTGATTGTTCTAACATTCCATCGTCTGTCAGCTCTGTCCATAATCTTTAAAACAATCACTAAAGGTGACCGAGAGTCCGTGGAATGTGTGGGGCTTCACTGGCCTGATTGGTTCATTGATGCCCTTCCACTGATCTTCAGTTCATTTTTTACAATTGGCATATGCACAATTTACAATTAGCAGCACCCTCATGTCTACAGGAATCAGTGGTATTTGGGGAAGTGAGATTTGTGTCATTTACAGAAATTTCGCACTGCTTACATCTTGGACAGTAGCACGGATTGAACAGATGGATGCTGGTGCGATAGCACATACATGATTGACAATGTGCAGCGCCCTGACATCTATAGAAATGAGTGGTATTTGGGGAAGTAAAATTCGGGTCATCTATAGCAATATCGCACTGCTTACATCTTGGTCAATGGGGTGAACGTAGGCCACGGTGTTGCTAATTTTGAGGATAAACAGATGCAGGTTGGTGCCACCCAAATTATGTCCCTCTCAAAATCCCTCAAAACGGATTTCGACAAAAAACGTTTTTTGGAAATCTCAATTTTTAAAGTTTTGGAACCATTGCATAGCTCCATTTTCTAAATAAATTGACTAAAATGAAATCTTTCCTCTTGACAAAGTTATTTTAGGAAGCGTTTCGTTCTTAGATATCTTCACTTCATGCCTATAAATCCGGTCTAAAAAGTGTGTGAAGTAGGTAAGGTTTGATCCTAACAACTTTCAGCCGCATTTAAACATTGCGTTAACAATATCCGAATAATGACACCAATTGACTAAATGTAAAAAATGTTTCGTTGTTGTAATTTTTTACTCTTAAGTTTATTGTTGTACATTGTTAACCGTAATAGGATGGTAGGCGTTTTAGAATACTATACATTTTGTTGGATAAATAAAAAAAGTTGATGTATGAAAAATTAATGTTGATTTTTATTTCCTAATTTGGTATGAATTTTGTTCGTTCGTGCAATCGTTTCCTGCGAATATTCGCCTCTTATAAAGCTACTTGGGTTAAGTCCAAAAAAAGTTCAAGGAAAACGTTATTTCAAAGACTTGACGGTAATAACGTTACCATTTAAAATAACTATGTAATTATTAATGGAATTTCGGAGAAAAACGAAAACGTTTTTGGAACAATGAAGATACGAAAGTCAACTACTTTTCAGGGTTTTCAAGTTAACCGTTTTTAATATTTTCCCTATAATGGATAACCTTGACAACGATGTCATCATGCTCCTTCGAGAAACTCAATTTCCCTATTGGGGAGATTCCCACTAGCAAAATTAGTCTGTGATGGCCGTCCGATGCCTTGTTTGTCAGATATCGTTTACCAGGATAAAAGTGAGCCAGGGGATCGGAATTTTTCTGTGGTATTGTACTCTGCATATCCATGGCTCTGTGGTATTGTATACTCCAGTAAATTGTGCTGTTGCCCGTGTCCATGGATTTTTCCGTTTGGTTAGGGAGGACTAGCTCGCAGTCTCCTCACTGTTGGGCGATCCCTAGATACTGGCTGGATCATCATGGTAGATCTAGAGAGTAACACCATTCAACGGATACTCACGATTCTGAAGAAGCTTGCTGAGAACTGCTCATTCAATCTTTAAATTGTGAAAATCCCTCACGGACAGCGTTTTTCCCTAGAGCCACTACAGTAATCACCAGGGCCTGAGTCTATACCTGTGTTTCAATGGATGCAGTATACCGTCTCTCCAATAACTTTTAAGAAATCAACGAGCTACTCGCTTCTGTAACCTCTAACAAGAAGTGATTGGGCTCCACCAGCCTCAAGTTCCTATCCACAACAGGAACAACTTATGTTGTAGACGTAGCAGTGTACGAGCTCTGGGCACAGACAAGTAACATACTGACCCACCCCTGTCCAATAAGCCAATTTTTCATAAAATTACGTTGAAGGTTTGGATTCGAATACCTACATTCATTAGAATGCGTTATGTTCGGTATTAAATAAATGGACTGTATATAGGTTTACTATTAATTGCACAAAGATTTGGGGAAGTTGGAAATGGAGCAAGTAGGTCAACCCTACAAAAAAACAATATTAATACTGGAAAGAAGAGAAAAAAGAAAATTTTGCCATATTGTTAAAGAAAGGTGTGTTTTCCTAAATAAGAGAATACAGTGAATCTATAATATGTAAATTAGAATGGACGAATCATGACATTAAGTCGAATTAAAATTACCAATATGGCGAGTGAAAAACCCACATATTTTGTACGCAAGAATATTTTCAACTTTCCTCGATGCACAAATAGGTGTCGGAACCCCTGAATTATACTTAACTCATCTCCAGCACTTGACAACGACGTAAATACACCCACATTTACGCGTAGTCTGAACAATTTTACTTGACGACTCGGCAAATAACTTTTAATAATTTAATTTTAGTCTCGAAATCCCGGTTGGCTATGCAGTTTTAGGATTAAAACTAAAAATTCAAGAAAATTTGGGGAAATTTAAATTTTCAGATGAAGTGAGATATTGAATACCGACAGAGTTTTCCAATCGCAACTGACAAAGATGAGTAAGTATGGATGTGTTCACATCATTTAGCAGATACAGTACGTGTAGGTTACCAATCAATTTTTTTCTTTTGCAATTGAATTGCATAGGGAAAGTGGGTTTTGAATGCAGAATAAGAACAATGTAAATCAACAACAGTTTTTACTTCTGAGGGGAGGTAGAATTTGGTTGACTGCAAAGGTTCATTATTGAAAAATAGCAAACCATCAGAGCAGCCTATTTTGGTCTCTTCGTCTCGAGAGCCAGGTAGGGCATCTTATTTTGGGGTAGCAGAAGGAATATTGGAGAGATTTCCGAGGTTCAAACCAGAATGATTCGAATCATTATAGGAGCGGTGGTTTTTTCTGGGTGGGGTGTGGTGTGCCATCCCTTCCGTTTATGTCTTGGAGGTTCTATGCAATGTAAGTTTGCATATTAAACTTGATTCTCATCACTACCAGGCACCTATTGTGTCCACCAGTTGTGGCTATTGATAAAATCGTCTACCACCTGCTTCTCAAAACCTTCAAAAACACTTGATAGCCGTACCCTAGTAAACATTTCCGAAATGTCCTCTATTTTACAGACGATGCTAGTATTGTGAAAAATTCTCAGGGTGTTTACCCTGACAAAGGACATCATGATGCAACCAGTTCTGGAGATACCAACGAAAATTCTGACCGAGCTCGGACTGATGGAAAAATGGGGTATTCCGCCTGCCGAAATCCCAAAGTTGTCACGTCTAGACCAACGTGGACGATGAGGAAACGCCATGAACAAAATCGATTAGAGGATGACCAGACAGAAGAAACAAGTTTGCCAACCGTAGTTGAAAGAACAGGTACCTCCTACCTAACGTTCACAATACCCAACATTTGTACCCTAAACGCATTTGTAAATAGTTCTATTTTTCAAAGTTTTTATCGAATGGAGTAAACTCATTAACGATGTGTATCTGACTTAAATAACTAAAATACATTTTTCAGTACTTGACATACAGAACTTTATCCTTTTGGACATGTCACATTTGCTTCCTACACAAGCTCATGCAATTTCAGACATCAAGTTATATCTTGTACATCTAGGGGCTTTTCGGCTTTCTCATTCGCATGATCTTTTAGTTTTGCAAGATGAGTTTTGCTCGCTTTTTGATCACCTCATCCACACTGTCCACTTGAAGTTTGTGGTGGAGAACCCCGTTTTGGAAGTGCCAAAGAGCATTGGTGATACATCGGAACAAGTGTAATAGGGGATAATTTTACTCCTAAGTCCAATAAACAAGATTTGTCTAAGTAGGTACTCTTCTATTTCCCCTATATGGGTCGTTTGTTTTAACTCCAGAAACAGGCACTGGGATTATGGCAACGCTAGTTCCAACATGAATGAACTTTATTATACAACAGACGAATAATACTCAAAAATCAATAACAAAAGAACGACTTAATGGTTCTTACTGACTCAACATGTTATGACTGAATGATGATATTACTGAAGAAGGGAGACTGCCGCGATCAATAGAAAATAGATGGTTACTTGCAGCCCAATATAGGGAAGAGTGTCGGGCAAACTTGTCTTCTTTGAATTCTGCACTAAAGTCTTCTCAGGTGACTCTTTTCCTCGAAGCCCAAGTGACTGTGGGCCAACACTGCTGGTCTGTACAACTGGTATTCAGCCTGACCATAGAGGAAGAGTCATATATACTTGTAATGTAGTGTATTCGAATATTCAGTTGCCTAAGTTTGCGAACGTGCAAAAACGAATGGGTATTATAAAGCTTCACAGTTCCTTTATGCTTGTAAGATTAATGCTGACAAGTTCAGTAGTTTAGAGAATTTTAGGAGAAAAAATCTAAGTAGGCTATAGGAATTTCATTAATTTAGAGAAGGTTTCCATTTAGAGGCTGTTACATCGCTGTTATTGGTAGATTACTTATAAACATATTCTTGGCTGAGGCCTGATCCGCCAGCCGCTACAAGTCCTCAACTAATTGGTTGGTGGGCAGATGGAATTTCTCTTCATTCGTTTTTGCATGTATGTAATTTGCTTTTTATGAACTATCTTTCTATCAATAAATTCATATTCTATTCATATGGAATGAAAATATTTTGAAGTAGAGCTTGGGAAGAACATGGAGGGTGCTGGAGATAGGAACCCTATGTCCAACCTCTGGGAGAACACCATGAAAGGTCTGCCCTCGAGGTCCTCGCAGCTTCCGTCCTACCTCCAACCGACCCAGTCGTACAGGCTCAAGTGCGTCCACAAGCCCAAAAGTGACACCCTGGAGGCGCAGAGGATTCCGTTCGTCGTCGGCAACTACTCCAACAAATCTCACAACGTTGGAGCCAAAATCCAGGAGACTCTAAGCCTTCTCAAAGGCGCTCCGAGGCGGCTCCAGAAAACCGAAAAGGAAAAACAGAAGTTTGGTGATCTGATGAGGTGCGTCACTGCTCAAACCTCATCTACCATCGCCCGCAACCTGGGGTAAGCATGAGGCATTTAAATGCAAACTAAATTTAAATAGACCGATCGCATTGGTGATATAGGCTGGGTGACAATGGACAGAGGGATACAATGGACATAGCTGCATTTCGTAGATATATCCATGATATTTTTGCTTTCAAAACATGAGAGAAATAATTGAGAAATATCTAGAGAAGATGATCTATGTTTTGAGTGTTATTGTGTAAGGAGTGCTGGGGTAAGTTTTGAAGTTTTAAAAAAATGCACCTAGAAGACGTTTTCAATCATAATTCTACTGTATTTTGCAATAAATTCTAAGTAAACTCACATGAAATAGTTTAACCACTCTCTCCCTCATATCGTTTACTGTCCCATACACAATTTTTCAAATACACAGAGGTACACAGGAAGACGTACACCAATCGGTTTTTTTTTTCACGGACTCGGTTTTAGAATTGTCAGAAACGGATTTGTATGCAGTTCCTATATTTTTTCTCACACCCCCTCCAAATCAATTCTAATAGGCGACCCTCTACTAATGAAGCCTTGTTTCAGGGGGACGTCCCCAAAAAACAAGAGAAAACAAGTCAGGGGGAGTCGAGATTTTACATTTTTAGCAAAAGCTGTCCATTGTCACCCGCACTCCACTACATTGAAAAAGTGTTTAAAATCCTAGAATATTTGTGAAATACAAGAGCGGATGCAGTAGCTTAATGTTCCTCGAAAATTACCTTTAAAAAAGTATGATTTGTTTGCTAGTAATGAGTGATTGTTTGTTGTATACGTATTACTTTTATGTTCAATCTATAGAGGTATTGCAAGGCAGGAAATTCCAATTCGGCGTCGCAGTACGGCTTCTATGGGCTCCCCTATGACTACCGACTACAAAAACCACCAATTCAGAACCGTCCTCATGAACCTCCATGACGAGTACGCCAAAATGAACTGGTAAGCGCAAACTAACAGGATAGAAACAGGTAAGACGAAATCCAGCATTGGAATAGAGCGAAATCATGGAGCGAAATAGAATTGGAATTACCCTTGATAATTAACACTTATTTCCACCTCCAAAAACTCAATTTACTATTTAATTTATAAATTGATAATAATAATATTAATTTATTATTTTGCGAATAAAAATTAATGGTGGGGAACGATTCATCTATCAACTTGCCTCTTGAGGGGGAGAAGTTACGATCGTACGTGTATGAATTGGTATCAGTATAAACAGGGTGTTCAGTATAAGAACCACAAAATTTCCTTTTTTCATTTCTAAATTAATTACACCTATCCCCCGCCCTTTTTTTTCTTTGATTTTGATCGTTTGGAGTGTTTTAGAAACGCGTTTATTCGTTTCATCGAGAAAAATTACGTGGTTACATCCCCCTCTCCCTTCAATTTCATCCAACACTAGAGGCATTATTTCATGCCAAAACGGTGACTCCGTTTGAAAATTTACGTTTTTCCTCGTTCAAACACCAATTTCTCTGTCAAAAATTAAAATTAAACGAAGTTCAACGCTCTTTTCACATACCGAACACCCTGTATAAACGCATTTGCTCTGCAAATTACAAACTATAATTTGACTGTAATATAAAATAAGAGAATTATTATCAAATAAGTCTTAATATAAAAAATGTGTTTTAAAATAAATCTTGATAAAATGAGAATAAATAATTCAGCTTTCAAGTTCAAGTTTAACAAGGCTCAGATTTTGATTGAAAGCTTAGGGTTGCGCTCAGTACAGTCCTCTCCTCTGTGTTTCCCCCCAGGTCTCTAAGATGGTTTGTACACAGTTAATACAGTCTCTACTTTGGCTGCTCTCTGAGGAATACGAGGAATTCTCGTATAATGTGAAGAGAAAATTATATTTCGAATCCACTCCAATTTCTCCTGTTATGAAAGAAATAACCTAAGCCGTTTGTTCCCGATTTTCAGTAAATATGAAGAATTGAAAAATTCGCTGAACGTCAAATACTCGGTTGAAGTGGCAGACCAGATTCTAAATTTGAAGGAAGAGCTCCATGCGAAAGAGGTTGAAATTAACGCTTTCGTCGATCTGTACAATGAGGTTAGAATATTTTCTTTTTGTGTGTGGTTTGAATCCAAGCAGTGCACCTTTTGACAGTAGGAATAGTTGTTTTAAAGGGCTGAAGTGAGTAATACCCGCAACACTCAAGAGTTTGATACTTTTCATATCCCTAGGATTGAGAAGGTAAACCAAAGAAAAGCTTAAGGTCGAAACTTTTTTTTTTTATTCCTACGCCCGTTCCATTCATTTGACTTCTTGCTGCCTAGTACCTTTCACATGCCGATTCCTCCAGTGTTGATCCGCCAATCTCATCTAGTACAGGGCACTCCATGATATGGCGGGCGACATTTCTCCCAAATTTCAGAGAGGACATGTCAGATGGTCAGCTACCCTCAGCTATTCTGTACAAATGCTTTTGGAGGCAGATGTGGCCAGTGACTATTCTGAGCAGGGCCACCAAAATGAATTCGTCCCTCCTCAGCTACAAGAACTTCCCAGTGCTAGCTTCTTCCATGGCAGCTACTATATCACGCCTAACCACATGCAAGGCACGAGGTGGATTTGGCTGTGCTTTTCTGGCACCTTCTTCTGCCAGCCAGTCTGCTTTTTCATTTCCCCCGACACCACAATGACTGGGTATCCAAGGGAGTATCCAATTCCTAGGAAACCCATGGGAGTCTGCTATCGCTTGCAATCCGGCCAAGGCCCAAACAGTACCAAGTGCAAGTATGGCAGCCTGTCAATCCACAAAAGTCACAACCTCCTGTTCAGCAAGCCGAATAGCCACCACCTCTCCATCAAAGTTTGTAGCATTCAACCCCACAGGCCCCCTGACATCAAAAAGTGCTGAGTGCACTCCAGCTCCCCCATCCTTCACAGCCTCATTGGTATATATTTGGCACCACTCTCTTGGGGGTTGTTGCTCCTGTATGGTCTGAATCTCAGTTCCAATGGCATGGTTCCCCTTGGAGATGTTCCCGATCAGATCAAGAGCGTACTTGAAAGGGTGGTAGTTGTGCTGCCACAGAAATAGCTCCGGAACTACTAAATTTAGCCCCAGCTCCTTCAGCTTGCTCTCAACTAAGGTCAAAACTGGAACCATTCGCCTCCACCTACTTGATAATCGATTTACCGCTTCTGTCCACAGGTGAACCAACTAAAGAGAAGGCTGATGAATCGAACAGTCGAAGTGAAAAATGAACGTCACTCAGCCACATGTTTGCAATCCCCAGGATCTGGGAGTGTTTCTCAAGATCGTGTGACGCCAACGTATAAAAATAATTACAAAAAGAAACCGGTTCTGTTCTCTGATCACGTTGAAAATAAAGTTAATTGATCAACTAGGTACTTATGGTTTCTTAATCCCACTAATGAAACTTTCTAATTTAATTTTCAATTCCCCTACCTACCTTAATGTCATTGAAGGCCCCCGGCCGCCCCTCAAGACACATGGGAGGACTAACTATATTGTTCCCCTGCTGCTATTAGGTAGGATTGTTGTGATAATCAACCTCATATGGGTGCAAGACCATTCCGGCTCGCTTAGCTCTCAAATTCAGCTCGTGGAGCTCACCAGCCTTTTCTTCACTAATATCAGAAGTGTTCCTAGGTATTCAGTTAATATTGTTCGTTGAGATCTATTATTTTGCTATAGCTCGTAAGTTAGCACGTAAGTCTGTTCCGTTTAGCTCTAAGCTCGTCACATTATTTTCTTCATTATCTATTCTGATATATTACTTTACCTTTGTATTTGCCTGTTCGAAGTTTTTAATAAACTGCACGTTATTAGCTCGTCTAGCTCTCTATTCTACCAATATTCCCTGCAGCTTAGGGTTGGATCTTTACATTCTGCCCGCTCCCTCCAGGAGTCCTCGACCCCTCAGGTCAGCTACCCCGAATATTAACGTTCGTAAACTCATAAAGTTCTTCAAGCTATTGTGGCTCTCTCAGCTCGAGGGCTCAGGTAATAAAGGGGCTTACATCATATTAAATTATTATTTTCAATAATAATTAAAGAAAGCAAAATGTAAAAGTTGTTTGTTCACGTTTCGAGATAAGTACCTAGATTTCAAAAATCGAAAAACAAAAAATCGGTTCGTCCGTCTAACGAAGCTTTTCTTAATAACTGCTGGACCAAAGTTTACGAAATTTGACTTCAAAACATTTCATCGTTCCAGGACGTGCCATTAATCTCGATATCTTGATCACTCTGCCCTAAGGGATTATATTTAACACGTTCGCTGCGGGATTTTGATCCTCCTCGACTGTTTCCAACCCACTTGCACGTGCCACTGTTATGTTGACGCACTAGACGCGTGAGTGACCAGGGAATCCAATTTCGGTTAAATTCCCTTCTTTGTGCGGTTCACGCAGGGATGTTCCGATATTATCGATATCAATAAATATCGATATTTCTCTTTCGATATTTTCGATATTATATCGATATAAGGATTTCGATATTATCGTGATATCGAAAGATTTAGGTGAATATCGGATTTCGATATTGCATTATTTTGAGTTAGCTATTTTAATAAAAATTCGGGTTTTCAATCGCAAATGGCAATGATATTAGTTTGATCCAAATACATTTTTTTAAATAAAGAAACTAAAATTTCATTCTGCCCATGTATGCATGTAAGTTTTGCTAAATATTATCTTTGGGTGAAAAGGTTTGTGTTTCAGTTATGCCTATTCCAACAGCATATTTGCAATATAAAGTTTTAAAAAATGTACCAGAATCATATTGCTCAAATGATTATTTCTGTTTTCGTACTGGAAATTCACTGTGTGATTGTTTTGGGTAACTTATATTAGCTAAACTAAAAAAAAAAAAAAATGTTTTCAACCAAATTTTACAGTAAGGAATGAAAATTGCTTCCAATTTATATCAATTTACCCAATTTTCTACATTATAATTCATTATAAAATCAGTTTAAGATTGTAGTAATATAATCACGTGAATACAAAGAGTTTTGTCATAAAATTGTGAGCAATCATAAAAATTGCGTAATATCATTCGATATTGCTGATATCGATATTTTGTTGCGATATTATCGGTGTATCGATGTTGATG
Source organism: Creontiades dilutus (assembly GCA_031894815.1). Taxonomy (NCBI): domain Eukaryota; kingdom Metazoa; phylum Arthropoda; class Insecta; order Hemiptera; family Miridae; genus Creontiades; species Creontiades dilutus. The sequence continues at coordinate 474,020 of JAVIWC010006830.1, forward strand.
GTTAATATCGTTATCGATATCGAATATCGGAAGACCCTCGATATCGTTTACTTATTTATTATCAATTTTACGTAACAACTTGTACTATGTACCTACTCCTTTTCGTGATCTGGAAAGTAGTTTGGTAAGCAAATCTACCTGTTTATTAGGACGGCCTACTGAACTTCAGTAACTGAAGAGTGGTCATATAAGTACAGTCTGAAGGCCTCTCAAAATTGATCCTAGGGAGATGCGATACAGAGACTCATAATGTCCGCCTCAAATTAATCATTTCCCAGGTCAATTGTGACGTATTGTCAATTGTGACCAATAGGTGTGAGGTCCATTCACCAGGTAAGCCGACCTATTGGCTGACAGACGCAAATAAGATCCCAAATTTATTGTAGTCAAAAACATCTCTGCAAACTACCTATCAATAGAAGACAATGAAGACCTCAGCTCTGATCACTAGAGATGTCCAATATTTCTGTACCAGTGACAAAGTCACCGATATGGGTTTGTCACCGATATATCCACAGAGTACCAGATATATCGGTGACAAGGAACTGGAAAAAGCAGTGCCAGATACTGAGCTGGATTCCAACACAAAGTACTACTATGCTCAGGCGCGGGATTGGAACGGGTACCGTTCTAACGGGAACCGGTACTAGGCGGCTCTGGCCTCAGTCACTGAATCTCATATTGGATATCTACTTACAGTCTCTGTCACCGAATATCACATGGCAAAACGGTGACAGCGCCACATTTCATTCATTTCCACTCTCTGTCACCGATATTTCCTTGTCACTGGATCGCACATCTCTGCCGATCACTCCCCAATAATAATGACACTTAGTGAGCAGATTATTCAAATACCCTACATTCCTGTGCTGGTAAATAAAAAAACTGACTAGGACGTACCTACTTGTGTAACGAATTTTTTCAACGCTAACTGGCCCATAATTCCTGATTATCGGTTTATTATTAGGAATCGTAATTATTATGGAATTTGTAATGTATCGAGGAGAACTGATCAGCTGAAACCCCTTGCGTCTAATTGCTTTCCAAAAATAGATCTACGGAGTGAAATATAAATAAATCGAGTTCTTTTCAAGGCGTGTAAGTTCCGTAATATGCCATTTGTCTCATACTCAAACGGTTGAGTCCACGTGGCAATTGATGCAGTGAGGAGGAAATCGTGTGCGTTTGACAAATTACTTGAATTGATAAAAATAACACAGGTAAAACCAGAAATTGTGAGTTCACTCCCTTGACAGCAAACTTCTGAATTCTCCTCCTAAACATATGACATTGATCATGAACAATGAATAAACCCAATTTTTCGGTGGATTTCTTCTGTTTTGTGGGTGGGCATACCGAACTTTTTCATTGGGGGGTAATAGTTCCGTATGTGGCCCTACTTTTTTCAACCGTAGAATTCTCATGTTCGCTGCAGGTACCTAAAGGGAGTTTATTTTCTGAGCGAGTGAAAGAGGAGATTCAGAGGTTTCCAGAATGCTATCCACATTCTTTTCTTGAGGGAAAATGACCATTTCACATCTATTCAAAAGTGGGGGCTTATAGGGAACTACACCCTTTTCCTTGCCTTCAGAAAGACAACAAGGGAAGCTTTGAGTAAGTATAGTATTTTGTTTACCACAGCTGCTAAATATTATGCTAGCAACCAGGCGACGTTGAGGCCTCACTTAGTATAGGCACGTGGTTCAATCCTACATATAGATATGAAATTTTCAATTATACAACTACACTGTATATCTACGATTGTTTGAACAGAAAAATGGAACGTGAACAAATACGCTTGGTGGGACTACAGCAAAAGTAAATGGCAAGTCCCAGTGAATCTCCCTAAAACTGGTGGACCTACAACCCTGATTCTCATTCTTAAGGTAATTTCAAGTACCGGCTCAGTTTTATGCATTCATTGTTCCAACATAATGATGTAGATGGTTACCTCTTACCATACGATTGTTCAATAGGTCGCTAAGTACATTGGTTTACAACCTAACCGTTCTTGTTAATATATACTTACTCCCATAAAGCAGAAGGTTGATACTATATACAATGTTTCACGGAATACAGCTTTGTATCATTATAATAAGTAGAAGGTAGGTATTTTGTAAATTTTGACATTGAGAGAAATTCATTAAACTTAGAACACCAAACCTTTGGGTGTAATTCCTAGTCAGAGCCTGAGTGTGAACATGCCGTGAGGGTCACCCTCCACCTACCAGTACGAATTCATAGTTGGGAATACACCCAGATAAGTGTGTCTGCCAGTCCACTAAGGGATCACTCTACACACTTTCGCCATAAGTTGGCAGCCCTGATACCATGTTTTAGGGAAATTTTCTCCGTTTTTTAGGAAAGGGACGGGGAAATTTCCTCTTTTCGTTCCTAACAGTTCTGAAGGGTTACTCTTTTGCCATGAGGTTAGTGTTGTTTTGAGTTCATTTATTTATGTTCTGCCAATTGTGTTGTACCACAACCCTGTTGTATCCACCTGTATGGAAAAGAACAGAATGAATCATTGGGAAGAAGAAAGATTACAATTACGACTTTATAGCTATAGAACAGAAAAATATGTATCGTTGAAAGTAAAAAAAGTCACTTAACAAGTCTAGGTTGTAAGAAGAAGGCATTGAAAAGTCGTATAACACTACACATTCCATGATGATCCACAGTGTTTTGGGAATAGATAGATAGGTGGATAAATAGTTTATTTTCAGATCACAAGAAGACATCCTTCTTCAGGGTACGCAGCTGATTTCTTCTTGAGTTGTTTTGGAAAAGGCAGCCCTGGGGTGACAGTTACTCCAAGGTATGTGAACTCATTTACAATCTCAATCTCTTCATCACTAAACGTCCAGTGGTCTCTTGAGCTGTGGCGTCCACCATGTTGGAAAATCATGACTTTGTGTTTTCCCTTGTTAACCAATAAATCCCAATCTTTGTAGTACTGCTCCAGGGCTTTATTATTATGATGCATATTCTCTGGTTTCTCCAAGTCTCTGCATACACCAATCATTCTAATGCTTGAAAATCTGAACCTTATATTACAGAGTTGTAACTAGTATACTAGTAGTTACTATGCATGCGCCATCTTACAACTGTTGAAATGCTGGTAATGGCTCCTCCTGAAACGAACCCTAAGCTACATCTTGTATTCAATCACGTAGCTTTCTATCTAGTAATAATTTGAAGCGTTTATAACTTTCAGGGGACACAATTTTTACTGATCAACAACAAGACTGTGATCGAATCTTTGAATCTCATCCAAAAGTCAAAAGGAGCTAACGTTTTCGTGCGGAACAGCTGTATGGTGTTGGTATCAAAATACGAGGTAGGCATTGTATAACCTTTGCACAATATAGCCAAGTGGCTAACTCCCACTTTTTCCTTAACAGGGCATGAAAGTCTGGTTTTTGCGGATGCAATCCCCTTTTTTGTTTATTTAATTTGCCTTTTGTTTTCATGCAATTATGGAAAAATGACATTTAATGTCGAAAAGTCTTTTACATGTAGATCTCCCTCGATCTATAAGGTAATGACTACGTGGATATACTTGAATTTTAGCTTCAGAGTCTACCTCACGAGGTGTCCGTGTTCAGGAGTAAGAAATTTCGCAAAATCAAAAATTGACACCCGCGTTGCCCCAAATTAATACTAGACTTTGCACATGCGTAAACGAAAAATCTATCGATCATCATATTTGAAGTACGCATTTGCTTTATTCAGGTAGTACCTACACCTCTAATGGCAGTTTGATTTTTTCCTCACAATACAGGAGAAGTATAGAAAATTCGTGTTGTTATTCAATTCCCCAAAAGAAGCTGAAGACTGTGCAGGGTACCTCCAGAAGTACATCAAGACCGTGGGTAAAGTAGAAACCATACTAAGAAAATATTAAATCCCCCCCCCAACTAAACTGTTTTTCGAATAAGAAGTAATGGTATGATGCAAAGCAGTGGCAGAGCAAATTTGGTTTATACATTTGAATCTGAAATGCTTACAGAGTAGGGACTGAGTTAACGTTTGTGTTTCCATTGAACACAGACTTTCACCATATTTATACATGAATATGAATGTTCTAGAAGGGAAATGTCTAAATTTAAAAGTTATTATTGGTTAATTTCACTGTATAGCAATGATATTAATTATCTCTCTCTCTAGTTGAGACACCAAAAGCAGCTGAGGAGTTGAATGATAATCAAGGGGAAGTCAAGGGCCAAGATCCTCTGGGCCATGGACCCAGGAGAACTGCAACAGAGGAGACGCTGCCTGAAATGTTGGAGCGAATCATGTCAAGGTCGAAACCTTCGTTGCCAGGTAGGTATTGCACATGGATAAAACCTTCCAGCAATATTATTAACCCATTCAGCGCGAATTCTTGAGAAGTCAAGGTGTGATGGATATGGTTAGTTGGCCCCCTTTCCGATTTTAGAATCTGTCGCCTTGGGGGATGAATCGGACGCCAGCAAGCGTCTGGGTCATCCCCTGAGCGTGGCGGAGCATAATTAATGTATCCACCTCCTTGGAAGGGGCAACTATACCATTCCATCACCCTCACAAAGATATGACATTCTCATGAATGTTGTCACATAAATCCATGACCTGTATCACTTACCATTCTCCTGCCTATGTTGCCTGGAGACCTCAAAGCCACAGTCTGGAAAGATTGCCCTTTTGTGCCCCTTCATCCACCTTAACAACGTGTTCGTTCATGGAAGCTGTGAAGATTAAGATCAATCTCTGTAGTTTGGCTAGTCGATTCTTAAACCACCTTCCACCTTAAATCAATTCGTGCGGCAATAGTCCTGTTTCTTACGCAGCATTGATCCATTTAAAGACATTCTCTCTGAAACTGTGCATTATTGACCAACGGAGACACACAACTAAGATGTAACAGTTAACATAAATTTGCTGTGGTTAAATATATATGTGGCTTTATGTAGTATTGACTAATTAGTACCACAATTATAGAGGCTATACCTGGTTCTGCAAGGCCTAAAGGGGTGTAGAAGAACAATAACAGGAAGGCCAAAAATATTTTCAAAATTTCAGTGATTCGTATTGTATCGTCATGTTAGAACTTAACAGTATAATCTCTTTACTAAAAGATATTGGAATCAAACAGATTAGACGGCTGAATAGATTACATGACTCGCCAATTACTTTAGTTGTGTCTGCCAATAGATACAAATTCCCTGCTCTCGACTAACGTTGGAGCTAAAAAGTATAATCTCTCCAGTATCAAATTTCAGAATCAAACAGATTAGACTGAATAGATTACATGACTCTCCAATTCCTCAGTCGTCTCACCCTGATTTAATACACCCAGCATAATATACAAGTAAAATATATGGTACAGGAATGATAGTTAAGCGACGGCAACTCTCTCAAGTACCAAAAGTTGGAACTGAACATTATAATCTCTCTAGTAGCAGATGTTGGAACCAAACACATTATTTTACCAATGACTCCCCTAGTCGACATTGATATTCACATAAGCATACAAGCATACATTCATGAGCTGTGTGCCAAACGAACTGTTATTGTTTGTTTGTTCGTTCCAGCACCAGAGAGCATCCCAGAAGACTATCCACTCGAATCCTCTGTGAGGCTCTGCATCCTTGATCCTGGTTTCCCCAAGCTGGTCGAGAAAATAGAAGCCATTATAAATAATAAATGCAAGTGACGATCTTGAAGAATTTTATATTTTTCCGTTCTTCGTTCCACGTTACATCATATGATTTACAAAATATATCTAGTTAAAATTTGAATCGCATAACCTATTTAATTTACAATAAAATGAGGGCGTCCTTTCAAAACCCATTGTGCTGTTCTTCATCTGACTCTTCTTTCACTTGTGCACTTTCTGTCACGTGTTTCTGGAATAAGCCGAAAATATCTTCGATTAAAATCTATTTGAGCTAAAGTTGATGTTACATAAATGATGATTTCCATGTTCAATACAGGGAGGATGATATAGCTTTTCCAAGACCAATTCGGAATTTTCCAAACAGAATTTTTCAAACTAGATTCAGAAAATAACAAGTCAAATACATTTCACCCTGTTATTCAGCGTTTCCCGGGATATTAAAAATGAATAAATGAGCTAACCTTATCGTCCAGCAATATGGAGAAATCTGCTTTGAAGTTAGCGGCGAGGACGTCATCACAAAGTTGTTTGAAGGCTTTGTTACTGATATCCACGGACTTGATATTTGGTTTGTCTTTGGGTCTTGGCACCGGTATGGATGGTTTAAAGGCCACCTCGCTGGGATCGAAGGTGCTCACAATTTCTTTAGGTGACCTGCAGGATAGAAAACGAAAAGACATAAAGACTCAAATCAAGCCACAGGAGTGCACTAACAGACAGAATTGTTTAGAGTACATCAAGTTAATGCATACTGGAGTGGCAAATTGTATTCGATTCAGGGTTAGTAACCCAAGCCTTCAATAAGTTGTGGTACGAAGGTCTACTTAACAAGTAGAGAGGGTTGTTGCCTCATCAGTTTTGTGAAATATTTCATTCCTACTTGACCTACGAATTTTTCAGAATAAAAGAGCAGGATGAGTACTCTAGACTTGAAAGTATCAAAGTAGGTGTACGACAAGGCAGCTTTCTGGGTCCTTTGTTATATTTGTTGTACACACAGGACGTACCTCACAAAGAAGGAACTACTACACCAACTTTTGCGGATGGCACTGCAATCTGTTTCAAACTCAATAGAGGACTCAACAAGAAAACTAAAGGAAGCAACAACTGCAGTTAATGAATGGTTTCAAAAGTTGAGACTAAAGCAGAATGAAAGCAAATCCACTTATGTCAATTTCACCAACAATACCACTCATTTAAATGGAACCAACGTCCCCTATGTAAATTCTAAAAAATACCGAGGGAGGACATTGGACGCTGAGAATGGGTGGAAGGAGCATATGAAGGGAAAAAAGGAAGAACTCACTATCAAGTTCAGGAAAACGTACTGGCTGATGGGTCAACATTTGCAACTTAACATCTACAAAAAAGGGCTACTCCGTGGCATGTGAAAAATGATGAACTTCATACAGATATCAGGTGAAAACTATCAATGAGATAATTAAAAAATATGTCACCAACTACGAGCGAAGGCTGGTCAACTCAGTGGTTCCACAAAGTACCCCCGACTATGTGCCCAGGTTGAGTAACTCTGCGGCACATTTCCACACCATACTCATTGCCACGACACAACCATGACCTTGTTGGTTATTATGGGCCACTCCTTATAGCTCAGATATCGTTTGTCATAGGTGGCTACGGTCATATTTACTTACTTTAGCCCTCCATACTGCCACTGACAACTTGGACATACAGGATTACGGCAGACCCATTGGGCTGGATGGCAACGATATCTGGCTTCTTGCCCTGGTCACTTGGCAAATGGTATAGACTCTCCACATCCCAGCCCCTGGATGACTAACCACCTGATATCTACTTGGCAAACGCATTGAAGGGTTGAATGGGGCCATCATGAGTCACACATAGGTACAGAGAAACAAACTTTGAGTCTTATATATAAGGACTACACGAGGGAAAAACACATTTATCAACCCAATTTCTCAGCAGTCGGCTGAGATCGAGTTCTATTCCGCCTCAACACTTACAATTTAGCTATTTCTGGGTCGACACTGAAGCGCCCTGTTGCTGGCACCCCATTGACGATATTGTCGACGAGGACGCGGACGGTTGGGTGGTAATGTCTGTGGAGAAGAGCAGTCTCAAAGAGAGCAGTAGTTGACGCGTTGCAGTACTCAGGGTCAGGGAGCTCCGGGAGGTAAACACCTTCACCGACAGTGGAGTCCACGTCCAAAAGGGCATCTGCCGCTCTGTTTAACTGCAAATTCCAAAATAGAAATAAACATTGGCAGCTACCTAAATGCTTAATCTAAGTAACACTAGTTTCGTTTGTGTTATAGGGGTGGTAGATGAGTGTAACCAAAGTTGTTAAACATGTACATACGAGTGCAAAGTATAGGTACTATACTGAACAAATTTAAAGCGCAAGTTCTCATGATTGGAGTTAAAAGTACAAGAGCACAACTACTCCCTATACTGTTTCTAACAGCCAAGGAGTTAGTTTCATCTGCATAGTTGGTGTTGTTGGAAAAAGTATATAAGAGTATGTGTTAAAATGCAAAGAGAAATTCGCCCAATTAAAAACCTGCCTTAATTTTAATAAGCTCAAATTGAACGAGTCCAAGACACAGCTTTTCCATTTTCGTATAATTTTGGTAAAATTTTTGCCGCTGAGAAAAATGTGATCGATCACCACCAACGCCACCTGGAAATGTCTAAAATTTGCCCAAGCCTAAAGTGAGAAACAAGAGGGGCGATCTCCACTGTGTCTTCAGAAACAAAAGTCTCCTATAATGACCAATCATATCCTAGTATCCGATGTAAGCTGATTGTTTCTGCGTTGAATGAGCCCAACCGCGGTTCTGTACCTTCCATTATAATGGAGGAGTGATGATTCTTTCAAAGTTTTCGCCTATTTTGGCAATATATTGCCCATTTTGGCGATATTAAAAAAAATTGTTCATGTAAACCTTGAAGCCAGCACTCTTACTTGCAACAATTGTTTGATGAGAGTTAGAAAACCCAAAGCCACATGGTGTTCTTGACACAAGGACATAGTTCCCAGCTTTTTGATGAACGCAAGTAGTCGACTAGTAGTCAGCTTTTTCCTCCTTCCCAGCACAACTACGTCGAGGCATTCGATTAAAAGTTCACTGTTGACGCTCTGCTTACCTGCGCAAATAAAATACACGAGACAACATAGAATAAAAAGTTCAAGAAGAAGGTTTTAAAGGAAAAGAAAACTTTCATTCAGTTCAACCCTTTTATTTATATTCTTAACCCTATAACCATTTAAAAAAAGCGATTATGGATTACTAGAGATGGGAGGAAGCTGTTCAATTTGTAGAAATTGACCGCTAAAGAACACTTAAGAAAATTCTCCCCAGGTGAATGTACGAGTGTGTATCAGGGGTGGCTGCTGATGCGAAGCTGGTTTTGTTATCTGTTATTTAAGACTGGCCTGTTTACAGCATATGAGCATTATCAGCAAACACTGTTTTCAAACAATCATTAGCAAGACACTCTGTGCAATATAAACTCACTGTGCTAAATGGGGTTTGTGGACCCTTTTTACCAACGTCCTCAAATTTCCAGGCCCGTTTCACTGCTTGTTGGTAAATCTACTGGATCTCTTACTCTGTGAAGCAAACTGACGAATCTTCAAAGGGATTTGGGTTCATTGTACATCTAGTGCACATGGCATATTGGAGAGAGAACGAATGGCCAGGGGTACCTTGTGATAGCCCACACCATTTGACGGCTATCAACGTAACAAATCGTGAGAGGCGTGAAGGGAGATAGTGGGGAGTGATGGGGGGGAGAGATAGATACCGAAGCGCTCAACTACCGCCACTTTCTCCCCTGCGCCACTCTCTTCTCTGCACATGACCACAAAAGTAATCTGCTTCAGAACTATTGTTGTATTTAAATCATATTGATAGCAATTCTCCATACCCATCCTAATAACCAAACTCCATACCCAAAACCCCCTGCGGTGCTTATTTCCATCTAATAAACGATATTAAAAAATACTTTAATCATTTCCACCTCGTGGTTGATAAGAATCCCGTGGTTATTCTTGGGGCGCTTTCAAACCTACTATCTAAGGGATTTTTCGATCTGAACACGAATCTGAAGTCCACTCGATAAAATTTCCTTGTGGTTATTATCGCCATTTTTAATCAAATTTATTAATAATAAACTCTGTTTAATCAATAAATATCAAGAAATCATAACCAAACGAAGGTCTAATCCGTATAACGATCAAAACTAGTATTCCAACCTACTGCGTTATTCGGGAGTTTTTGAGGGGCTCGGTGTCTTCATTATTTGTGTTTATTGCGTTTATGTTTTCATACTGTTTTAAGTGGAGTTTGGCAACGAGAAATGATCACGTTGAAATTCTTATTTATCTAAGACAAGCATCTCTTTCTTCCCATTTGCAATAGCCCCTAGAGACTGCACCCCCAGAGTTCCAAGGGTGGAACTTCCACTAATATGAGTAAAATTAATCAGAAATTTAGTTCCACGGGGTTCTTAACGGTTAATTTCATTTTTGGATTAAAAGCATTTAGGTACGTAGCAATATGCTAGCCACACACCTTCACTTCACCATTCAGTAGTCTATTGGAAACAACCTACCTTTAATCTGGTTATTTCTACTTGAATAACAACATATTACTCCGTTTCGTTTTACATATTTCTTACTTTATGTAATTTTATTTTCTTATTTATGCTGCTGTACACCAGTACTTAGTATGTGGTGGCCATTATGTAAGTGAGCCATTGTGAACATAGTACAATGTACATGTCATGTCATTCTTTTCTACCGCATTGTACCCCATCAAACACAAGTTATTCCCTTGTGGAGTTTATTTGGTATTTTAATAATGAACGAATAATTTCATAATAATCAGTAAGGTTGTAAAATCCCCGTAAATGGGAAGTAGCTAAGCCCAAGGCATAGCTAATTTGACATAAATCCAATGAGAAATGTATTCAGCCAACTTGGACGTATGGACATGCCACATGACTGGGTTTACTGTACACACATGCACTCACCGATAGCAACGTTGGTCATGTTAGCGTACAGATGTGCGTAGAACTTGTTCGGATCTATGTTGAGAGCCTCCCCTTGCCCAGCGAGAATCTTGAATACAGTGAGAACGCAATTCAGTTGCTCTTTGACTTTCAACTCTCCATCTGCCATGAGCCGATTCAGAATGATGACGAGATCGTGGTAGAACTCCAAATTGATGCAGTGAGCGAACCTTTAATGAAAAAAAAAAAAAAACGCTTTATCAAGAGAAAGGAAGGAATACATTTGACAATAAGTAGCAAAATGCTTTGCATTCAATCCCAAATATTTTCTATGATACTTCGTATTCGATACTTGCCAGAAATCATACTCTTCTTTCAATACCAATAACAGCTAGGATTATTCCCAACTCTCAGGTATGGACCCCTTAGCTCAAAAATAATTATACCCTTATAATAAGACTGGAAGTTGACAGGAAATAAAATGAAGTTACAACTATTACACTACTTTTAATTTCTGGCAAATGGAAAGCTTTGAGTTCGTGCTTCGTTCTTTTTTTTTAAAGATAATTTTGTAGGATAAAGCTGTTGTTGGTTTTCGTATTTTAGAGGTTTGGTCCCCAATACCACACCCAGAAAGCAACAACATAAACAGTAAGGGTTTGATCTAGCTTGATCAAATACCCTTCTTCTGCCGTCTGTATGGAATGGTGTTTCAGAATCAGGTAACTGACATTCCAGGTACTGACGGACTGGTTAGTATTACTGTGAACCGATGTAATTTAATCCTCTCGTACGCACACCTGATTGGAGGAAAACACGTTACGAAAAACCTGTTTCCTCGTTCGAAATGTCAGGAATGCACTACCAGTTGTGTGATCAAAGATGGAGGACTCTCTGTTATCACACCCTTATCACGTCGCACACAATACTTGATAGATAAAAAATGAATATACATGTATTTTCAAGTCTCGAGAAACCGACTAATAGATTAATTAAAATCATCGATGTGCTCTCCATTTATTTGACGATTTTAAACTCGATTTTATTAGGGTTTAATTATTGAAATTTATTTTGTCCGTAGGACAGATAGATAGACACAATTTTTTTGTTAATTTCCTCAGGATTCTGTTAATAAAATCTTTAAGAATTACTTGAAGACTACAGGTAGTATGCTTCTGGTAATCTTTGGTGACCTCGGTGAACCCAGGGTTGGGGCACTCTCAGGCAGCCGACAAGCATATAATTGAAAATAATTGTGATCCAATATTAACGATTACGTACTTAGCAAGGCCTTGTAACGTTTCACTAAGGAGTCCTGAAGTAGGAGCGCTCTTTAAAATTCTAAAATAGATAGTGAACACCATTTTGGTCGTTTCAGTCAACAGTGTAAGTCGTTTCTGCTTGTTTTCTTCAGCTTTTGTTTCCAAGAGCTCTTTCTCAACGTCGGCTATTCGTTTCTGTCTCTGTAACATAAAACAATTCATGACATGTTCATCTATTCATATCTCATATGAATGATACCCAAACTCCACGACTAGATAGATAGTTTATTTACAACATTTTACATGTTACATGTTGATTGAATAGCAACCGGCGACCTAGCTGGACAGTGTAACACAGAGGCCCAGCCCGGAGTTGGTTCTTACTTCTAATTTACACCACATTAAAGCAATTTTTTTCATTGTTGAGCATCATCGATTGTTTGCCATTTTTCTCTCACATAATTGCCGTATTTTTATAGCTCACGTCTTATATATTTTTCGGTTTTATCTTTGATTAAATTGTTCAAAATATTTTTGTACCTCTCACAATTTGCTTATAGTACGTTGTTGAGTGACTGTCTTAGGGCTTTTGTAGCCATCCTCGTGCGTATTGATTTCAGGATACCAGCTGTAATCCATGGTTTCAGGCTCGTTCTTTGATTACGATTTTGATTGCTGTCTCACATCAGCAAAATATATTCTATTGTAACTTCACTTCGACTATAAGAAAATACTCATTTACTTGATGCACTCAGGTTGTGTAATGGGACTTGATTGATCGTGAAAAAGGTGATGCGACGTATCATCCAAGCCACAGTACTCACAGGGTACGATAAGTGCGAAAATGTATTCATCCCAAGAATACCTATTATTCCCTCACACAACACCATATAATTCAAGAGAATACAGTTCCCTTTGAAACTGTGCTTTGCGATGACAATCAACAAGTTACAGGGACAGTCTCTTGAGATTGCTGGTATAGACTTGCAGACACCATGTTTTTCTCATGGACAGTTGCATGTGGCCTGTTCCAGAGTGGGCAAAGAGGAAAATCTTTTCGTGCACACTCCAAATGGAACTACGACAAATGTTGTCTATCACGTTGCTTTATAATAAAAGGATCCGTTTATTGCATGCAAATAAAAACCTTATTTTAAACCTGAGCAGAGCCTGGTATTAGCACCTAGTACTCAATGTTACCCTAAATAAAGAACTAACCTTAATTTAAAAAAGAATCGCATCCCGATTCTATGTTCTCTACCTTTTTTTCTTTCTTTGATAAATTGATGATCCTGCTCTTCTTGTCTTGGAGTTTCTTCTCTTTGATTTCTGCCACCTTCAACTCGTCTAGGTTCACATCTTTTATCCTGAGGTGAGACAGAACGGCCACGACGTCTGGCCGCACGGCATGCTTTCTCGTTTTGACTAATTCGTTGATTTTTCTCACAATCTAAAGAAAATGACATTGTTTAATTAACGTCAATTGGAGTCGAAGTTGAGATTCCTGGTTTTTAAAACTATATTAAACATGCCAGAAGAACATTAACCATGACCAATCATCATCAACAAAGATTCAATCAAACCCATTACATTCATTCTTATTAAACCACAAATACCGAACAACACAATAATAGAATGGTGATAAGCCTATTGGTTAGCAGTAAAGACAAATAACCTAAACCCTAACCTCAAGAATGGTTTCTCCCCTTTTGTCGTGCGTGAAAATGTGTTTGAAACATTCGGAGACGGAGGCTCGGACGTTTGGATTGGGGTTGTCCAAGTAGGGAGTCACCAGGCGGACGATGTTGTTGCTGTAGTTGAAGTAAGCGTGAGCCTTGAGAAGTTCACAGAAGGACTTGACTGCCAGTTCCCCCAACGCCACGTCTTTCTAGTCAGGAATGAAACATTTTGATAAGATGCATTAATTACAAGTGATTCTCTATGTGCGGGTTTTTTATGACTTTAGGCGCCTGGCGGCCGAGAACGAGTTGCCCACTCTTAAAAGCCGTAGTGAAGTGACATTACGTTAAGAAGCAGAATCTGCTTGATACCTAATATCATTTTTCACAAGCTTGTGAATGGAGTTCTCCAGTTCCCATCACTTCTTCCTTAAGTCAACATAAATGTACAGAACTCGCCCAACGCTATTGTTCCAGGTGCCTTTTGCAGCCCACAACTAATTATGTTAAAAGATCTGAAATATGTCTCAAAACTAGGCCAATGTTCTTAATCGAACAAAAAATATGTAAGGAAATCGGCAGCATAAACAGCACTTGAATGGATTGACTACTACCCTATCAGTTCCAATCAAGAAAGACAATTCTACATTTCCGAGGTTTGTTGCACAACTACTCAAAAATTAAGAGTCGAAAGGAATTCTCTCCGATTCCATTCAACGCGTTTCATGATGGAATTATAAGCGTTAAAATATGTTTAAACGCTACACAAAAAAATAAAATAATAATAATAAATAAATAATAATAATAATCAAGTGATAATTCCTGCTGGAGCAGCGATTGATTTGAAGAATCTCCCTCCAGCCAGCAAAAGCAAAATTTCCCAGGTTTGTTGCACAATTAAACGAAAATTGGGATCAAACAAAATTAGAATATTGAAAATAGGTTGAACTTCATCAAACTATCAATAATGTTCTGCTCAAGATTGTGATGGATATGGCCAGTTGGCCCTTCCCAATTCTTGAATCCATTGCCTCAGGAGATATACCATACGCCATCCAGCGTCAATCTCAAAACACATTATCACACCATCTACTTAGATAATCTAGATCACAAGTTGATAATTGGTTTTCTTACAGCAGTTACTGGTCGAGTATCTCCTTTCTTCTTGTACAGCCTACTGGCCAGTTTTTCCAATCTCGTCAAATATCCCCGGTAACCTTTGAGCAAACTTTTTTCAAAATTCTGCAGTTCTCGAGTTTCTTTTTTCACTACAACAGAAAAGCCAAGTTAAATCAAATCATCATATTCAGAATCGTTTGAGTCGATCTCATAATTTCTTCATCAGTGCTATATGACCGCTCAGTGTATCAGTTTTCGAAGTTTTCAAAACAATATTGTTAACAGGTTACGCTTGTACTTGATGCAATAAAGAATTAATTTTAAAAAATAATAAAAATCTCGCGATCGTTCCATGAACCCAACGAAAGAAAATGTGAACTTACACTTCTTATTGGGCTCCTCTTGATGTTTGATTTGGTATGCTGGCAAAATGTCTTTGAACACTTCTAAAAGGGAGACTGTCACAAGTTTCTTCAACGTTACTTGCAGTTCCGGAGACCACTCGTCAAATATTTCCAACAACCGTGCAATGTTCATCACCTTACAACAAAGTCTTGTGTTAAATTTCAAGAAAAGTAGAGTAAAAAAAGTGGTATTGAGCAACATGAGATATGTATATTAATAATAAAATAATCACAATATTTTTAGGCAGAAACAATAACGTACAACACAAACTATTTTATATTTCGGCTTTTGCCTTTTTTCAAATTAGAGACGATTTATTTTGGTTTTTGAAATTGTGACAATGATGTGCTTGCCCAGCTAACGCCTGATGTTCAAACCTGGAGGATCATACGCCCACAAAACATTCGCATGGGCCTTCTCTGATTGAAGCAGAGTTCATTTACTATCTTCGGGTCTCAAGGGCCATTAAATCGCGGTTGGCAGCGATTTACTCCATAATCCAAATAATCACAATTTTTTTTTTTTTTTTTTTTTTTTTTTCAAGATTTTCAAGCCGAAACAGTCATTGAATGAAGCACATGCCACGAGCAGATCTTCGTTTTTTCTGACCACTGATGATCTTTGGTTGTTTACACTTAGATTGAGTGTCGTCTCTGCTTCTCCAACACAAAAGGTTGGAAATTATTTGCACACCAACTCTGGTGTCTGGCAATTTGTATGAGTTGGGGTTATTTGCTGGCGTGAAGTGTTTCTCTCTCACGGCCAGTGGACAAACCTTACATCTGCGTTTCCCGCAATGATGCAGTCCTCTTGATCGTTCTGTCCTATCTGATCGTCTGTGGATGTTTCCTTGTCGATATGACAACGAAGGCGCCGTTTCATTCTCTGGGTCGGCTGAGAGGAGCGGGTAAAGGGGTATCTTTTAACATTTTTTTCATCCTTTCAATGCAGGAAAAAATGTGGTAAATACATGTTAAATTGCTTGGAAATGAGGATACCTTTCGTTCACAGAAATTGGTAACTATCAATTTTATGATAAAAGAATTTCTTTGATAAATACTCAGCTATTCAAGTAAAGGATTTTACCCAAAGGTTCATTAGTTCCATTTTTAAGGTTAGGTAATGATTTAAGATAATTAGTCTTAAGTTGATTATCGTCTATAATAATTGTTCAATAACAATAATCATTATTGAACGTAGTCTATACAATATCATCAAGATATAACCAAGGGCATACAAGTTGCTCGAAAGTTATACTGGCGATTTTAAAACCGAATTTCATAACAATTGTCCAGTAATTTTGAAGAAAAGCTCGGACGGCGTAAGAACGCATTTCCGCCCAAAAAAATTTTGAGAGGGCTAAATTGAGGTTTCTCGGTCTATTACGAGAGTCCATTATTACAAATCATAAACCAGAATCCATACATTTAACAGATTTTAATGATATGTTTTAAGCACATTTTTTGAAATGTGACCAATGCAATGAGCTCGGAATGTGTGGTCTCCAATGAAGTAATTTTCCATCTCAATCTCGTAGAATGACGAGCGTCTGAAGAGGCAAACACACGTAGATTTCCATGAAGAAAATTTGTTGAACATTTTCGGAGCCTTTTGAACGAAAATTTGTTACAACCTAGCTAATGATTACTGTAAAATACTTTTAGTTTTGCATTCACTGAGTCACATACTTAAAAGCAAGGTGAAATGAAAAGTTGCATGAAAGAACTTACTTTATTATGGGGGTCTTCGAGTAAACTGCTAGAAAGAAGGCCTATCTTGTATTTGTACCTGGAACAGAATTAAGTCATTCTCAGCTTCTCAGAAGTTATATGCATTTTTGTGTATGGTCTAGTTGTCCCTTCAGAGCTCCACCCAGTAGCCACCATAATCTCTCATCCTCGATCATCCATATTGATTGGACCTCACTGCGGTGGGGTTGAGGATAAAGTGGCAGTTACAGGGTTCCATTTCTTGCAACGTGCCTACGAACGATCTGATTTCTGGTGTTTGGGATGCCCAGTTTGCTACCACCCTGCAGTGTCTTATGCAAACAAATACTCGCATCATCTAGGTGCGGGGCCCTGGACTGTGGGTGTAACAGTCTCCCACGGTTTTTTCTCCTTGCTTGCAAGGGGAGAGGGAGGACCGGGATTCGTGAGGAACATATTCAAAATGTCCCTTCAGAGGCTGATGTGATAATGCCTGCAATACCCGGAGGGTATCCCTGAAGCTTTGAGGCGTCAGGTGTCTGCTGTTTCTGTATTCATCTCTACAGCAATGTTACAGCCCAAAAATAGAGGTATCTCTGGAGTTCAAACCCGGTTCTCACTAGTCAGAGGAAATTTCCCTTAGTTGCAACACTCTGACTGTAATCAAACCTCGTCAACTGTGATAATCTGTACTCTCTGAACATACTATTTCCCAGGAGTCAGATACCAGTCATCTCAGCTGGCTCAGGGTGAGAAGTAATGAGATTCCTGCTGGAATAAGTTGGCAGCTGAGCGAGGTCATAAACGTTTTTTCATTCAAATAAGTGAGGAAATGAAAGATGCTACGTCAGGAAATGTGATGTTTACAATCTTTTGAACAGAGAGGGATTTAATCAATTACTGTTTCGTGTTATTTTGGGTCTTACTGCACCAACTGTCACGGAAGAAAAATATTAATAAGGGGAAATTTCCTTTCAGTTACAACCTCTTACGAGTTGAGCTATGCTATGAGACCTTTTATCATTTTCAGAACATTTTAATCAAATTCAACAACGATTGTAGGCATAAATTTGAGTTTTTAATTATTAAATGACCTTTTTTTTAAATTTTGGGTAATTTCCTGCTAAAAAGTAGAAGTTTGATCGATTTTAAGCCGTTTCTCGTCAATCTTCATGATTTTTTTGGTACAAATCTTTAGAATTCGACTAATTTAAGGTCTAAAAATATGTTGTTCGACGAATTTGTCCTTTCGTTTGTCTTTTGGCGCAAGAACCAAGGTTTTATTTCAATGTTATCGAGAGTTTTCGTCTGGAATTCTAGGATGTATTTTTATACTGATATATTCGATGACAGTTTTTTTCAAAGTGTTTATTTTTAAGATTTTGGAGCCATTGCAATAGTTTTATTTTATATGAAAATTCGCCAAAAATAACTGCACCATATGATTCAATTGGAAAACATATGCTTGGGGTCTTCCTACACTTTCATTTTCACCGGTAGCAGTAAGCCAATTGCCCATTTTCACGACATGAGGGCATTCAAGACCCATTATACGTACATATTAGTATTCAGCGATTCATTTCATGTAAGAAAGGCAGATGTTAGATGTGCGGAATCGAAAGTTGAAAATTTCGAAAGTTAGCACCATTTTAGAGGGCTGTTCATAATGTGTTTTTTTCCTCAGAACTACTCACTTTTTTAATCGACGTATATAATTGTTCTAAATGAATACAAACTAGATAAACGGATTTTTTCATGTGAAGATCATATTTTTAATTTCTATGTAAGCCAACAAATTTTGAGGGTATGGTAAGCCTTAATAAATCGAAATGAACAAGCAACCTAACATCAGATTTTAAGGAATCTTACTGATTGATGTTCTGCTCTCGGAGGGCCAGCATCTCAGCCATGCTCACTGGTCTCGATAAATCTCCTTCGACCTTCTGAACATCGTAATCGTCATCTGATGACGAATCTTCGTCGACTTCATCCTCCTCCTCTTCATCAACTTTCTTCTTATTCTTCATTTTGACTTCATCCTCACTTTCATCGCTCTTCACTAAAAAATTAAAAAATCGAACAATAACAAATTGGTTAGGACGATTAGTTAATTAAACAATCAACAATAGTTATGAGACAGATTGGTCCAGGTCAAAACCAAACATTGAAGACGACTGATGTATCTCCTATCTCTCCCAGGAGGTAGTAAAATCTCGGTGGTACAAATGGTAGGATTATAAGATACGTAAGGAGATATGGTAGTTGCACCATAACTATACAGACAGAACATTTATATTGCTTGACAGAGCACGACAGTACAGTGGTACCTTGCAATACGATCTTAATCCGATCCTGGACCGGGATCGTTTCGTAAAAAAATCGTATAATGAACAATGTAATTTAATTAATTCGTGCAATGCAACATATATAAACCCCAAAATCGCCCATACTTAATGATAATTAGTGACAAAATAGTAATTAATACCACATACACACAATAAACATTCATACCACATTTATAAATTTAAAAAACCTTATAAATAAATGAAAAATTAAAAGAAAAATTAATTTTTTCACCTAACTGAACTTAAGTTTGAGGTGATACATCATCGTCTCCACTTTCCTTTCTAGTTTTTTTTACTAGAAACACTCGCTTCTTCACATTCTGGGGCACTTCTCTTCAAAAAATGTCTATCTAAAGAAACCTGTTACTGACGACTCCTCAAAATGTTTCGAAAATGACTCATACAAATGTCATTCACACTGTCCATTGCACGAGCTGTTCGCATTTTTTCTGGGTGCTTTTTTTCTATAAAACTGTTTAGGTTTTCAAACCAACCGATGGCTTCCCGTATTTCCGAAGATGTCAGTACCACTTCCACCTCCTCTTCACCACTCGAATGATGTTCCTCTTGAAGATGGCTGATTTGCATTAGCACGCCAACTTCAAAACAATTTCAAGCGGCAAGAGGTATTGGGATCGTTCGCGAAAAACGTATCGTTTAGCGAGCAGGAATATTTGCGGTATTCCACTTCGTATCTCGAACACATCGTTTCTTAGAGGCACACGTATGTATATACCTTCCCAGAATCAGCTACTGATGAGGGTACCCCAAAATTATTGCATGACAGTAATACAAGCAATCAACTCAACTATTGGTGGAGCGGACAAAAGGGAGGGTATGGGCGCTAAGAACGGGTCCAGGACTGCGAAACAGATGAAAAATACCGAAATCATGTACAAATCTAAACAGATGGCTCTAAGAGGCGAGAGGGGTGGCTGGGGCAATCTGGTGCTGGGACATGGTTAGGAGGCGGTGCAAAGAATACACGGAGCGAGCTTGAGCTATCAGGAATTTTGAGGAAGGAATCTACAAACTAAATGACAATTTGAGAATGTAAATAGCAAAGAAATCAACTCAGCCGATCCTGGGCATATGCACGGTCAGGAAAAAGTCCTAAGGAATCTACATACTAAATGAATGCTAGAGAGAATAATAGCGTGGAAATTAGCTTTAGAAGAGAAGAAAATGAGTATTTCATGACGGCTCGCAGTTAATTTTCGAGCCCACGGTCAATTGTGAAACATGATAGATGTTACAAAGGTTTCGACTATCCAATGTGTAAGCTATTGGAGTATAAATACCCCTATAATTCCATTGAAAAAGCTACCTGCCTTCCTCCTCAATAGTTCGCGTGATGAGCCCAGACTTGGTTTTTATAGGGAGAAGCATTCGGGTCTTCTTGCGAGGTCCACCGTCATCTTCCCCATCTTCGTATTCGTTTTCCAGTTTCTCTTCATCCTCCTCCATCTGCTTTTTGAGGAGTTTACGATCCCTGACAAAAAACATTTGAGCACTTATTAAATGAATGTAACATTCAATGCATCACGCAAATAGTTGTTAAAATCGAAATTTCTCGTTGCAATAATAATTGTAAAACAATATAGGTGAAGAAATTGTAAAAAAATATGAAGATCGAAGAATAGGAATAAAATAAATATCCGAACACACAAAGTTCTCTACTGAATCAAAAAATCATAGCAACTTTATCACCTGCATTTTTTTAGTTGCCGGTATTATAAATCACCCACGACTGACGATTAGATAGTCGCCTTTCAGATGAGTCTCACAATAGGGGAGACACGTTCTCTATTCAGTTACATTTGCTAGTAGATAACTAAGTAGGGATAGTTTAGATCAATTACTGGGTCCTTGGACCACGTTCAACCAACGTGAATAGGCCCTAAAGCCAGCAGATATTGAGATTACCAGGTGAATTTTGAAACTGGACAGTCTATTAGTGTAGAACTAAAAATGCATATTTCTAAACCGTTTAGCCAATTTTACTTTCTTAACAAAGTGGAAAATATTTTCAATGATAAGTCTTGGTAATCGTATAGCGAACATGTAAACCTCCATCGAATATGGTCCTTTTACGTTTAGGGTCCGTACGCTGTATGTGCCATAAAAGACCTCGAAGTTGATGTAAAAAATCCGTTCTTTTACACAAGGACTCCACATGGAATCTAGTTAGTCCTAACTTCTAGCCAGAATGATCGCTTCACGTGCATAGATGCTAAGGGCTAAATACTGGATCAAAACGTGGTTTTCTAGGTTTTTATTGACGTTTTAATTAAAACTGATAAAGAAGGCGTGATTCCAGGCAATGACAGCAGTCAGGCAAGAAATTCCTATCTTTAAACATACGTGTAAGCAGATGGGGTGTCATTTCCTACAAATTTGGACAGGATTGAATCGAGTAAATGGCCACAACTATCTTACCATGATAATCTAATTAGTAGAAACAACATTATTAAAATTCAGACTAGAAATAAAATTATTATG
This sequence comes from Creontiades dilutus, assembly GCA_031894815.1. Lineage (NCBI taxonomy): Eukaryota > Metazoa > Arthropoda > Insecta > Hemiptera > Miridae > Creontiades > Creontiades dilutus. Next base: position 495,698 of record JAVIWC010006830.1, read on the forward strand.
ACCATATTGGTATTATTCACTTTTCATAGTACTATTCAAGGTATGCAATCTACCTAGTTATAAAGATAAAGACGGCAAGCGTGATGGAAGGAAATGATAGTTGTGAAACAAGAAATGCCTCTCTTTAAAGATCCATACTTCAATCAGCAAAAATTCGAAGCAATTATTATATGTTTAGCTATTGTGTTTATCACAACACAAAGACAGGTAAAGACGGCAAGTGTGATGCAAGACAATGACAGCTGTCAAACAAGAAATACCAGGCCTTAAAGATCTATATTTCAATCCGCAAAAATTCTGTGCAAGTATTATATGTTTAGTGCCTGGGAACGAACCCAATCAAAATTGTTCTAACCTTTTGAAAGACTTGTCTTTGAACATGGTGTAGCTCCCTTTGACGACAGCTTCCTTCAGAAAGTCCAGATCCTCTTTGTCCACCATGCTGAGCATACCCTGCCCATGATCGCTCTCCACTTCTGACTCGTCCTCTTGAACAACGGGCTGCTGCGGCTTTTGCTTGATCACAACTTTTTTGTTCCGCTTGTGCTTCAACTTACCCTGCCTTCTCAGTTTGGTCATCTGCTTGTTGGTCTTTTTGACCCTGCTAGCTTTAGTTTTCTGTGAAATAAAATTCTAGTTAATAAAGAAGTAGATTAAAAAAATATGCCTAAAAGAAGTATGAAAATAATTAGTTATTTCCGTATTATAGAGGTCTTCAATGTAGATCACTGGCTTCATTATACATGCTGTCCCTCAAGAGCAGACATTTGGGCAGGTCCTATGACCCTTTTTTTTAACATTGCTCAATACCCAATATTTCAAAATAAATTTTTATCAAAATTAGAAGAGGGGTCGGTTTTGGTCTACATATATTTAAAGTAAACAAGGAATTTCACCTTAGATTTTCGTCCGACTACCCGGAGGTGTCGCAGACGTCGTCAGCCGTCCTCTAGAGAGGATCGGAACTAGGTCTGACTATTTCGCTCGTGGATTCCCATTGTCTCACACCCCTGGGTTGGGAGCGATTAGGATTCACGTGATATCGAGATAAGAGGTGAACTGTCTAACGACAGGTATACAACATTTGATAGGATTTTGGCCTTAATCATTGGTGCCTGCCGGATTCGAACCGGGCAAATCAGTACTCCCACTGCAAGTAAACAGCCAGAGGACTGATGCCTTAGGTCGCTCGGACAACCTGTCCCCTGACCTATCTATACACATATGTATTATCATATCAAGTCTTAATTAAGTAGTATTGCAAAGCAAGATCAGTTAGTTTTATTTTCCTGGCTGTTTCCTTCCTCTCGATAATGACAACTGACTTACCCCCATTATGATGTAGATAAGAGTTCACGGATGAAACTGGAGCAATCTAACGAAATCGCGGCAAAATATTGAGTTTTGTGGTTCAATATATAAAGTATGTGAATATTGAAAACACTGTGTTCACGTCTCACGTGTGTTAAGTTTTGCTTACAAATTATGATGCTACCTAAAAGGCAGGTTTTTTTACGTGCCGTTTGTAGCGTGTGAGAAGATCGATCATGGAACTTGAACAACAACCACAGAGTAACGAAAACACCGTAGGATGGGATCGTCCCGTTTTAACATATGACAATGATGAGAGTTAAATTTATATTCCTGTACTAGAAACGCCCAAATCAGGTTTGTATTAACGGGATCAACTGTAATTTCATCAGAAAAGTCACCGTACTTACTATTACCACAATTTTGGTAATATTACCAGAATTACTGGAAACAACAAACTATTATCAGACTTTCAGTCTTTTGATACTGGTAATAGTTTAGTAATCATTTTGTTTCCTAGTAATCCAACAAGCATGTCTTTTGAGAGTAGGAACATTTTTTATTTTTCAAAAACTACTCTGAACAACTTTTGTGTTGTGTCTGTCTTGTCATAAAATTGTGAGAAATCATGAAAATTACGTAATAACATTCGATGTTGCTCATATCGATATTTTGTTGCGATACTATCGGTGTATCGATGTTGGTGGTTAATATCGATATCGAATGATCCTCGATATAGGAACAATCCTATCTGAGCTAGGGATGAGCATCGATGAGAAAACATCGATGTTGACCATCGATGTTGACATTGAAGCAAATCATCGATGGGTGGAAAACATCGATCTCTGAACGTCGATGTATTTCGGTGAAATAATTTCATATTTTGAAAAAAATCCAATGCAACACAAATCATTTCATACTAAAAAAATTGTATCAACTCCAAGTTTTTTTAAGCGTTGAAAATAAAATTAGCAATTTTGCGTTTCTAAAACATCAATGTACGAAAACACCGATGTACAATAAACATCGTTCCCTTACCATCGATGTCGAAAACATCGAACATCGACATGCAAACATCGATGTTTTGAAAACATCGACTACCGATGCTCATCCCTAATCTGAGCGTCATTACCAAGTTAGCCAACTTGAAGTACGCACACACTGTCTACAGGAGGTTTAGGGTTTTCCCATCTAAACGGTTGGTCACCTCGCGCCGAGGTGGGGATTGGGAAGCAAAGTCGCCGTCCATAGTCGCCATCTTGTCGCCGGCTGTCACAATTCGGTTGTTTGTTGGTGATAAAAAACAATTCACTTCACCCATTTTCCGATCGATACTAAGCCATGTTTTATTAGATTTACTACTTTTGAACACATAATTTTCACCTTCGGTGACCGCGTATAACGTACTGTGGTTTCAGTTTCGCTTCGGAACTTCTCAATTTCAACCGAGATTTCGACGAAGGAAGTGAAGTAAGAAGTCGCCTGCCACAGCGTTGAAGGGTGGGTACGTCATGTTTTTCTCAATTTTCCCTAATATTGTAGGTTTTTCCTTGCATCGTCCTTCAATATCTCATTGCTATCCGATATTTGATGCTATGAAAGTCAAAATTATACCATTTAATCATTTCAAGTAACAATTATGTAGAGTCTTGTTACTTTCCGGTGATGACATCATTTTTTTGGAGTTGCCTGCAGCCCTGCGATGTCGGAATCGAGTTTCTTGTTTCATCTTCATACTAACCATATTTTCTTGTTTATTCGATCTCCAAGGGCCTTCACATCTGATTTCTTCATAATAATTATTATAGTTATTCTGACCAGCTGCATGAGGAGCGTTGGAATGGATTGCCTATTACCCCCTCCTCCATCCCGACGAAATTCTCCATGTTTCACACTAGACAAAAATTGGGGTCGAACGAAAAATGAGAAATCATTAAAATTTTACGAAAATGAGGAGTTTTATTGATTTATTGGTACCAACCCCTTCATTCTCGATTTTTATGTTGAAAATTGAAAGTTTTGAAATTGTTTTGTTTGTCTTACTAATTGTACCAAAAAAAAAAAATTAATAATAATAATGGTATGAATCGGTGGAGAATTCTCGCTTGAGCAGAGATTTAAAGGAGGGCGAAAAAAAATAAATGAACTAAAACCTATAAAATTATATGAAAATGGATAAGACGATTACCCCCTCCATTGACCTCCCATTAATATACCAAAACTTCCGAAATCGAGTGTTTCAGTGCATTGAAAATGGGAGGGGGGTCATTTGTGTGATACAATTTTTTAAAAATCATATGAAACAAATTTGGAAGATCTTGTTTACATGATAAAATTTGAATTGCATCGATATCTTGGATACTTTTTTTAAAAATTGACCTTTCTAATCACCATGTTTTGTTGACTGTTTGTCGGTCTGTTTTGTTGACCTGTTTAAGCAAAATTTCCGATGTTTGTGGCACAAGTAGGCTCAAATTGAGGGGTAGAAAAAAATAAATGAAAAAAAATCTATAAAATTAGATGAAAATAGAGAAGACGATTACCCCCTCCATTTGAAACTTCGGAAAGAAAAAACGCTGCAAACTCTTCCACTAGCTTGCGTTTATGATTTGAATTTATACTAAGCTTTGGAGTGTGCGTGTTTAACAGGTGATAGAGCGATTATTGAATTTCAGGAGATATGCATAGAGAACGTAAATCTGTTCTCAACCAAAATACCTATTTGGATTGATCTGTTGATCATATTTGTGTGCCTCCTGAAATTCAATAATCGCCCTATCACTTGTGAAACACGCACACTCCAAAGCTTAGTAGAAATTCAAATCATGAACGCGAGCCAATTGAATAATAAACCCCAGTGATAGAATTCGCAGCGTTTTTTTTAAATGGTTATCAGAACGTTTCAACACGTGTATCGGCTACAAAGCCTTTTAGGAGTTCACTCCTGTATACACATCACTACGTCATTAGGTTAGTGCTATCAAAACAAAAACAATAATAAACCAAAATAACGCAAATGTTGGCACCATAAATCGGGCCATACATCGGGAATGGTTTGACCTACGGACCTGGGGAGGGGCTCATTCGATTCCTCGTGGGAAGTTCTTCAAAAAGAGTTCAAATTTAGACTGCCTTGACTTTTTTTGAGGTTTTTAGGGATTTTACAAAACTTTGACAACCCTTAAAGGGCACTTTCAATTAAGTGAGAGAGCTGGCGTCGTCGTACCACCATGGATTTTTCCTGAAAATTTCAGCTTTTTGCCCCTTCCCTACTCTTTCTCGTAAGAACTTTATTCCAAATGGAAACAACTAGTTCTCCCCTATATCCATTTCTTACGGTTATACTTTTAATGACAAATTTCTCTTTCATTAAATTTTGATCATTCATCGGTATGGACCCTGTTGACCATACTATGGAAGGCTGCATATTTATGAACTAAATAATGATTTGAAGTGCTATGAATAGCTGTCTCACTATAGGTATTTTTTCTATCCGTGGAGAAATCATGCTTTTTTTTAAATCATTGAGATGGACAAGTCAAGAAAATTTGAATTATTTCCACCGATTCAAGGGTAAATTTGATGAAAAAGTTTTTTCCTGAAAGGAATTTAGTAGTCTCTCGGTTCCTGTCCATAAAATAATGATGTCATCTGCGTATGTATATGAATACAAATTGTTACTTGATTTACATTTTAGAAAGATTTGTTTTTCAAGACGATCCATGAAAATACCCGCAAGCAAAGAGGGACAGTGAAGACCCCAATGTTTTGTATATTTCCCTTATTGGAACACAACGTAATTGGAAAGTCCATTCATGTTTTTTAGAAGATTGTTATTTTTGATTTATCTTGATAATTTGTATGTTGACTATGTAATCTGAGAATCACCCATCACCCTTATACACATTTTGACTTATATTGCCCGATTATATGAGAGGTTTTTCCCTGCATCCAGGCTGCAGCAGGTGGGAATGCGCCATTAGGTCGAGCGGCTGCCTTGTCGTTTCTCTCTTTCCGAGCAGCCATTATTACTATAATCAAGTTATTGCTAACGATCCGCTTTTAAATTGGCCGCTCTATTTATAGTCGTACACGCTCCGGCGGTCGCGCATCGGAAGATGAGTATGCTCGCCAGGCTCATCATCAGGCTCTAATTAATTGGATTACCATACAACTATCTCCTTTCTTACCTTCTTCCCGCTTGAGCTGATCTCGACTGGCATTGAATTTCAAGTATCAAACACACTGCAAATTATTGCTACTATGTCTATGTTAGATAGCCCTTCTGCGCAGATGAACGTTACGGGCGAATCTCAGATTTCTATCCGGTTTAGCGTCTGGAATAAATTATTCTTCCATGTGAAAGACAAAGCTCGATTTTGGTCCAAATTGCAAAGTAGGAAGTCGTTTTGAAAAAAAAAAAAAAAAGCATTGAAGTAATCGAAATTCTTGAAAATTATGGCTTTTTCGGAGGTTCAAGTCGTAAAATGTCATTATGATATAACTTACCACGATGAGCAGCTCAATTTTCGTACGTGAAGCTGGGCTTCGTGAGTAGAGGAGATCTTACTAGAATTGAATCCGGAGGGGGGGGGGGGGTATCCGGACAACCCAAACCCGAATAAAGGAGGTCAAAAAAAGGGCCGAAAGAAGGTGGTTTTTCACGACAAATTTTACACTACTCCGTCTACATTTCTTTACCGATTTTCATCATTCAAACGTATGGCCAATGATCTGGGATGGGATATCGATCAGATTTGTCAATCTACCTTACTGGGTTAACCTTCTTGTGCTTGTAATATGCGGTAGGCTGTCAACAGTTGAAGATTCTTTAAATTTAATCAAAATTGCTCCACCCATTCTGGAGAAATTTCAAACTTCACATCGCTGAGTGAACCCTCGAATAGAGCTGAGGTCGGAGCTACCTCCTCGACCACCTTCCTTGCCATATCCTCCTCCTCCTTAAGGTTTCTCAGTTTTAAATATAATTTTACATCCGATAATCTAACTACAGTTAGGATTCTAATACCAGTAGGATGTAGGGTAGTTGGGGTTTGGGAGCAGACCATGAATTGTTAGACATCGAATGTGTGGGTACTGAACCTAATCGTCCTCTTGCAGTTGAAGTTTCAACTCTCAATGATCTGGCCACTGAGTGGAGCAATAAGACCCGAAAAAGAGCTGAGATCAGAGCTACCTCCTCCACCACCTTTCTATTCATCTCCACCTCCTCTCTAAGAAACCATTTCACATTTTTCAAATCATATCATACACTGATGGCCTAAGTACAGTGCCGATCAGATACTAAAAGCCACCATAAATTGTTGGATATTCAACGGTATATTACTAAACGTGAACGTGCAGTTTGAACTCAAACTGCTCTGCCCACTGATTGGAGCAATAAGACCCAAAATAGAGCTGAAATCAGAGCTCCTCCCTCCACCACCTTCCTCTTTACCCCCAAATTCCCCTAAGAAAGCATTTCACATTTTTCAAATCATATCATAACCTAAACGTGCTCTACTAATTGACCATGAAATTTCAACTGATTGGAGCAGTAAGACCCAAAATGAAGCTGAGACCTTTCTCTCTATCACCACATCCTCCCTGAGATTGGAATTTAAATTTTAATTAGCATATTATGTACTGCAGACTGAAGATCTAACTACAGTGGGGATTCAGATATAGGCGATTTTGCGCATGTTCCTAATATTTGATTCATTTATGGAACCCAAATATTAATTTTATACTGGTTGTTTTGCTTGTAAGTTTATATAGGTAGCGACAGTTGTGATTTCTTTTTGGAGGTAAAAAATTGTTTCACAATTTCCTCTAAATTTACGTTTTAAACTGTACTAACCAATGTTGGTTTCGTTTTTTTAATCCAACTGTGTCTTTTATACTCTTTGTGTTAGGCACAACTCTTCTGAAAAGTCAGATTAATGAGAATTCCGATACAATTTAGGTAATTCTAAAATGAGTAATCTTTATGGCTGCTCTGATGTACACCAAACAAAACTTCATTCATTCGGTTCCGATTCCGTTTTGATGGGCTAATGATGTATTTTATGTTTTTCAGTAAACGGCTTTGAGCAAGATGGCTTGGAGGTTCAAGGCATCCAAATTCAAGAATGCGGCTCCGATCGTACCTAAGCCGGAAGCCTGCATCCGCGACATCTGTGTCGGCTCCTACCAGACTTATGGGAACAACATTTCAGCTTCTGCAGCATTCATGGCCTTCAACGTAGACCACAATGGTAAGTCTTGCTCCCGGCACAGTTATCTCCAACAGGATCTGACGCTACTCCAGGGTAACCGTTGGCTGCCTCTACATCTGTTCTGAGTACCTTCAATGTAATGTTGTAATTTAGTTATTACCTGCTTGTTTCTTTTCAAGGATCAAGTCTTGCTGTTCTTCCAATTGACGATTGTGGCCGCAAGAGTAAGACCATGCCGCTCCTACATGCTCATACAGACACAGTCACTGACATGGACTTCTCTAACTTCCATGATGGCCTCCTTGCTACAGGATCTCAAGACTGCATGGTGAGGTTTCCCTTTTTTTGTCCGTATTTTTATGCTATTTAATATTAAAAGACACATGGATAGATGGGATTTGGAGATTGGACTCCTCGTTTTCAAAAGGAAATATCAATAGCTCATTCTACCAGGGCGAATTTAATTGCAATAATCTTCTATATTAGGGAGTTGCTGGATAATAATACAACAAATAGAAACATATCGGTCTAAAAGGATAGCCAAGCAAGCATCTAAGCAACAGATAACGAAGATTATAACTCATAAGATAAGAACTCAATGACTAACCCCTCAACCAACCTGACCTCTAATCTTATAACTAATGAGATTGAACTCATTATATCAAAATTAGTAGTTAAAAAATAATTAATAATCATAATAAAATTAAATTAAAATTGATTTAATTAGCTTTAAAAAAGCACTAATAATCTCACAGGAGCCATACATGGGCATTGCTGTACAAATATGTAGAAATAAAATAAATAACTGGATGTGGGAGAAGGTTTCTGATAAAATCATGGAAAACGATAGTTATATAGGGTGTTAACCTGAAAAACCTGCCACAGCCTAGGAATTGATTCTAGACTACTGTTTGTACTGCTTAAATTCAATCTTTACTCTAGATACCAATAATTTCTTGATGTATAATAAAATAAAATAGTGTAAACATAACTTTGTAAAATACAACTGCTGAGGCGTGTCGATGCCATATGTAATGAGCTGCCTAATGAATCGATCACTGTTGCAAACTTTTCATTGATTGTGTCAGTCCACTTGGAAAGAAAGGATGCTGTATATGACAAGCAGAACTCACTTAGTAATGTAATACATACAGGGGCCAAGAGATGGAGACTGTGCCCCCCCGTTTATTTGGAATACAATCAGTTCCCATCATACTATCGCCTATAAATGATACTCTCTAAATCTAATTATTATATATGATAACTTCAAAAATATAATACATTTACAGCGTTTTCCCTTATATTTCCTGCTTAGCTCCACAGCAGAAGATGAGCCCGACATCTTACCTTTATCGTTTTATTATTTCTAACATTGTTGGTTTTCCAGGTCAAAGTGTGGACCATTCCCGAGAAAGGATTGGACGAAAGTATGTGCAACCCAGAGATGACGTTTTCTCACCGCCAGCGAAGAGTTGAGTGCGTCAAATGGCACCCAACCGTCGACTGCTTGCTGACTACTGCGTCCTTTTCCACTTTAACATTGTGGGACGTCACCGCTGAAAATGAGCTTTACAGTAAGTCTGCCGGCCTAATTTATACGTATTCTCTACAAATATTCAGTTTATTCAGCACTCTTTGTGGTAGCAACAATTGTTGGGTACTAAATCGTTCTTATAGTTTCAATTTTTCGCATTTATGATAAGCGTTTGACAGCGTATTCTAAATCAGATTTAAATGGCTTCTAAGACCCTGAAAATCAGCTTGTCCAAGTGGTCACAATAGTTTCCCTCATCTCGTAAGTTAAGAACCAACATGAGGTAGTAGACAAGAAAAAAAAGTTTCTGGCGATAAAACAAACCTTTTATTGATTGAATGAAATTTTTTTCTAACGCTGACAAATGCATTAAAAAAAGTTTGCATTTTTTGCTTAATCTCTCTATGTATGTAGATGCACACACACACACACACACATTATGTAAATGTGTGTATATGGGTCTGTATTTTATGAAGTCAAAAACTGCTGGATAGATTTTGATAGGTGGGGTATCGCTTTCTCGAATATTCTTCAAGAAAATTTATATACGTGTGCAATATTACACTGTGGTGACTGCTTTGGCTTAAGTGTTGAACACCTTCCGATTAAATTTCAGGCATGAACGGAGAGTACGGTCTGATTCAAAGCGTTTCGTGGAAGGGAGACGGAACGAACGTAGCCATTCACACCAAAGAGAAGACAGTTGCTATCATCGACCCCCGTGCAGATAAAGTTGCCTTCTCTACAGACAGCCACCAGAGCATCAAGGATTCCCGAGTTGTATGGCTGGGCGTCACCAACCGCATCCTCACGACTGGTTTCGATGCTGTAAGTTATTTTATTGAACTTGCCAGGTATTTCTTGTGCATGAAATGTAGGAATCATATGTAATGTTACTTGGGTGCCGCAGAATATGTACCTGTTCCAACTCCCGTCGGTTTTTGTGTCTGTTACTGCCCCGAGCATATCACATCAAGAATATCCTAATGATTGATTATGTCTCAATGTAGTAAAATACCTTAGGACACAGCGCTGCAGTACTTCGAGGCAACAAGGCGCTTCCCCCTTGGGGCTAGAAGGGGTGAGAGTTCTCTTAATCTTGCTCTTCTTAAAGCGGTTGCCTTAATAATGTTTGAGCTTTTTATTTTTCAATTTATACATGTTATAGGGCACCTCAGTACCAATTACAGGTTATAAAGCATCCATGTTGTTCTGCTTCCACTTCTTTCTGTCACTTACTATTTGTAACGGCTAACTCTTTCTCTTTCTTTTGTTAGTGATTTATAAAGAATTATTGTACAATAACTCGCGAACACCTCGATCATACTGATTATAATCCCGATCTTATCATGTGGTTGTGGGATGACGATATTTACCCTCGCTCTGACACCCACTCCCTCTCTAGTAGTCTTGTTGTTATCAAAGCTTGTTCTTGAAGCATCACAATCAAGGGAATATTGTATTATTTTCCGTAAACTATGTTGAATAGTTCCCTATCTATTGTTTTGATTTGTTCGTTACCTAATTATTGCTTATTTTTGATAGAAAGTAAACACTAAGACGTTCTGGTACAGTAAAATAGGCTTACTTGTGTAAGGCAGTAATGGAACATTGATTGTTTTTAGGCCAGACAAAGGGAAGTCTACATCAGGGATTTGAGGAACTTCAAGACCCCAGAGAAAAGTCTGGTACTTGACAGCTCTACTGGGTAATATTCCTTATTTCAATACAAAATTTAACCTGAAATATGCACCTATCTAGTACTTAATCATCGTTGTAATCGTAAATTAATTTTCCATCATTTTGTATTTTTTTTCAGCATTCTGATCCCTTTGTACGATCCTGACACATGTATGCTTTTCCTTGCTGGTAAAGGAGATACAACCATCAATTACCTGGAAGTCACTGAGAGGTATATATATCAACTGTTTTCCTTTAGTTTTTACATAAAAAATAGTTTATAACATCATTGGTTGTTGTAGGGTTTCGTAACAGAAGAAGTCATGTAATGTTTTCACTCTTGAAAACCGGGAAGGAATAGTTTGCTGTGTAGCATGAAACATCTTGATTCAGCTATTTCCACAAGAATAAAACCAGTTCAATCCCTTGTGACATCCCTAACGTTGCTCAAGAATGAATCGGAAAATATCTGTCAAGTTGGCTGGTAGTAAAGCTTCTGCGCTTATCGTAATAGGGACTTATGGAATTATTTGAAAAATGAATCATGAAACCAATGATTGACTGGAAAATATAAAAGTAATAAATGTGCATAGACACCTACTGCTGTAAACAGAAAACTCCTGCCAAGTTGGGTGAGGCATATGGCTTCCTTATCTATGTAACGTTCGTGTTATATGTCTTTTGAAATTGTTATAAATGATCTCGAAAGATGTAGAATATAGGCTTGTTACGGGGGTTTAGGTTATAGAAATGCTGGCGGACATGTCCCGCTTCTTCTACTTCGTCCTTGAACATTTTAGCCACTAGAACCTTGAAAAAAGATGCTGGATGATGGATTTTACGTTTGCGCATGTCTAGGGTGAAGAATTAATATCTAGTGATGTAACTCACAAGGGAACATCTAAAATTTCATCAAAATCAGATGAAAATTGCAAAAATTAGGCTTCTTACAGGGTTTTGCGTTTGGGAGTGCTCAGTTGTAAACTCAGTTGTTGTGGCCGACATGAAGAAATACCGGCACTAAATGTGACTGTAACCGTATGGATGTGAAACCTTCTCTGTGGGCCAACTAACATTTTATCGTTATAATTGCGAATCACGCGACGTACGTTCTTTCTTTCTATCGAATCTATTTTCCCTTAATTATACTAAATACATAGTGGTAAATACACTAAATCAATTGTGATACTATCAGGTTGAAATCGGTAAGAGATCATCAGATCGTTTTCCCTTAACTACATTGTAAAATCGAGCTCAATCGGACCTCTAGAACAGTAGAAAATGTTGCTTAGTGGATTTTACGTTCGCACGCGTGCAGGTCGATATATTGATGCTGAAAAAGGGGACCATCCGGCGAACTGTGCCTCGTTGATTTGCATGGGGTTTCCAGAGGTTCCAATCTTTTGATCTTTCGTTGAAATAACCACGGGATACATTATTATACCAGTCCGTCACTGTAATCTTTGTTCTTCTCGTCATTGCAGCTTCCTGCGTAAATGGAACTTCAATCACGAATAAATTCGCCAATTCACGTATTTTCCTCCTGGTCACATTGCTTTTGGCGCGTCTATTTAGGTCTGTGTATTAAAGAAAATTATTTCCATTCCTCACTGTTTAAGATGTCTGATAACCTCTGCGTGGGCACATTAATATAGGAATACCCTCGTCATGGTACTATGAATGGAAGCTATCAAGTTTGATGACAGAAAAAATCTTGTCACATATATGTAGAACCGCCCCCAGCCAGCATGCAGTAGAATGTGGAAGCCCTTGTTGAGCACCACATTCAACTGGCACCAATCATGTTTAGTTGATGACTGTTTCTGTCTGTGACGTTACTAATTCAATTTATTTTGTTCAGGGAACCGTTTTTGGTGGAAGGCATAAGACATACTGGAGAGCAGACCAAAGGTGCTTGTCTAGTTCCCAAAAGGGCTCTGAATGTCATGCAAGCTGAAGTTAATCGAGTACTCCAGTTGACATCCAGCACTGTGATACCCATTATGTATCAAGTACCAAGAAAAGTGAGTGTGAACTTCTGGAACGATCAGTTATTTTTGTTAAAGTATCTGTCGTCCATATTATAGAATCAGTATACCAAAATTTGTCATGTCCTTCGCTCACTACTGTACCTGTTTACAATCACAACCGCGTGATTCATTATGCCAATGAGGCTAAGGAAATCACAAACTGAGGTGGAAATCACTCATTAAAAAGAAAAGCATTGCCAGTATGGTGTAAGAGCCTGTCAACATCTCCGATTCGTGGGATGGATGCGGATGGAGAGAATTTTCTTTACAAGATGTTCTGAGTTAAAATGAAAGATCTCCTACCTGTAAAAACAATGAGCCTGGAGATGAACGAGAGAAACAAGTCATCTGAATGAAAGTGCTCTTCTTAATACTTTCAGTATGGTTGGGCGCTCAAGTGCCCCTACGTGTCCTATGGGAGGGTGCTTAAGCGCCCTTGACCTGTATCAAATTATATGTCTGATAAATGTTCAGGTTGGTGGGAATGACACAATTTGGGGTCCCGCACTGAAAGTGTTGATAGAGGTGTCTGCCATCTCTCTGGGATTATGAAATGCTCAGGCAAGCTGCAGGGTATGACAAAAGCAGAGGGAAGCTTTTTTTGATGTTTGTGTTCTCGACACTTAATCTTCCTCCATCTTGAGCCTCCGTTACCACTGTGTGGCTACATTAGAGAACAATGCTGAAAATGCATTAGAGTACGCCAAGAGCGCCACACTTCTTTGATTCTTTCAGTTGCTTCATTTGATCCTTAGAATACTACTTTTGTCAAAGTAATAGTTTGATCTTATCAGTAATAAGCTCTACCACTGTGTATTTAACAAGTAGTGGAGAAGCTGCTAAAAATTGTCGCGGTTTTAGATGTAGCCAGCCTGAGATGTGTTAGGAGTCTAAATTAGTCTGTAGACCAGTGTGCAGTGTCTGGTACTGCAACCATTCGGATTTTGTAGTTACAGATGCAGATTACAGTATACATATCTACGCCTGAATGATTAGAAATTAAGTTCTATGATTAGGGGAGCAGGAATTGTTAAGTGATTCTTATTAACGGTGCATTTACATTATTTGCAGTCGTACAGAGATTTCCATTCTGAACTCTTTCCCAATACTGCTGGTGTTGAGAGCAAGGTCAATCCCACTCAATGGGCTCAGGGTTCGGATCTTCCAGTGCCAAAAATCAGTTTGAATCCTGCTGACAAACAAGTGAAGGTAAGTGGGGCAGTTTTTAATACTCGAAACAAGTTGTATCTATCATTTTAGTGTTTCACTTGCTATGTTATGTATCAGTGTTTGGTGTTCGACATTAATGTTATTTAAATGAACCTTTTAGAGTGGCAGAATTTCATATTCAAGATCGTAGTTTCCTTAAATTCTAAGACTTGATGTTTATATGTGCTATTATATAACAAGGGCTCTGAATGTTTACTCCATTCCCTTATTTGTGACTTGTCCTCGTTGTTTGTTTCTTGTCTCAACCGTGAAGCAAGTGCACCGAGGCACGATTGCGGATGTCCGCAAAGAAATGGAGGAAACCGCCTCCAAAGGGTCTGTGAAAATCAGCGCCCCCAAACCCGTGGAACAAGCGAAACAACCGTTTCGCAGCAACATCTCCAACACGAGGAGCATGTTTGAGAAAGACAACAACGAGGCGAATGAGCTTAAAAACAAGAGAAATTCCGCCGAAATTAAAAATGACGAAGAGATTAAAATCCAGAATGGGAATGAAGGACCAACGCCGCCCAAGCCGTTGCCGCGTGTTTCGCGCACTGGGTCACTCTCTGAGGGCAGTGACGAGAACGCTCCCAAGCCTGTGGCCAGACCCCGAACTAACCCTGTACAACCGCCTCCAGCTGCTCAGCCTCAACAACCTGGCTTCATTTGCTCTATAAATATCTCCGGTGGTTACAAGGTTTGAAACCAAAATTGATTTTGAAACCTTTGGCAGTGAGCACTTGTGACTTCTTTTTTTGCTTGCTGTTGCTGGATCCCATAGTCACGTGATATGCATGTCCCCATTTGCTATCTTATGTACTCGATTTAAATGTTAGTTGTGCATGGTGGACAGTTTTTAAAATGTGGTTCGTCTTACGTTCGGTAGGTATTGGGTTTTTTTCTTTAGCTCAATGTTAGTCTTGGTATGGTATTTATGTCAGATCCTATTCATAAATGACATGAACTCCTTCCTCCCATCCATCATCAAATACGCTTCTATCATTAAGTGATCGTATTCATATTGTAATTGAGTTTAAATACTCTTAAAATTTAGTTCTGGGCTGAAAGCAGCGAACCTTTTCTCACAAAATTTCTTGATTCATTAAGTGCCATTCTGTTCAGAACCTTTCTATCAAGATGTTGTTGAAATTGTTTTTGATTCTGTTACCAATTTATTCACCATTTAAAAAGCACATCAATTTGGTTGGTAGAATTCCACTGATTTTTAGATTATGATTGGCATCCAATGTGTAAATCAACTCTTTACTATGAAAGCTAGTATTACTTACACGGTTGCGTCTGTTTGCACATCAGTTGTTAACGAACGTAAAATACTAGTGAATGTTTAACAAATTTTGATAAAAATTAATCTAATTCAACGGCTTCACAAAGTTAGAATATGAAATTATCGAAAACGTTTTCAATTGAAATCCGCTTTGGAGCAAACGTTTCCTGGGTTGTGCACCTTTTCATGTTTCAATATGAATTAACATAATGTTTGTTATTTCACATAACATCTTTAAAATTAAGAAAAAAGAATCAACTACCAAACAAAGTTTCCTAATTCAAGAAAATTTGATTGTGAAAAATCAATTTAAAAAACCGACAATCACATTAAAAATGTCAAGTTTGTATTTGATGGCGGAGTATAACTTATGATATAATATGACATAATATAAATTATGCTGACATTTCTTTAAAATATACAGAAAATTGGTTTTGGACCCTTATTTATAAAAGAAAACTTACAAAAATTTATACAATTTGAGTGTTAAGGATCTTGTGCACATTGAGTATTCACATAACCAGAAAACTTGATTTAAGCAAAAGGTGAACATTTTTAAAAGTCCACGCTTATTGTGTGCTTTTTGTTTAAAGTAATCCATAAGTTGTAAACACGTGTGCCACGATAAAGCACAATCAAGTTTCACAGAGCTTTTACACCTGGGGTTTGGTTTTGTGTTCAATTTGGTTTTGAATTCATCAGAATGTGTTTGCAGCAAACGTCCATACTTTTGGTTGAAGTGCGAGTAAAATGAATTCCTACGTTACTCGCACAGTGCCGTTTGACTTTATTCAAGTTTTTGTGTTAGAATGGTATATCGAAGGCTGAATTATTGAGATATGATTGAGTTGTGGCTTTAGTTGTTGCTGATTCCTGTTGCTTTGTGGATTTTGTAGCATTTAGGAAAATTTCTGTAGTCCAAGTTTGATTAGTTGACCTCGGTAGCCAAACGATTTTGAGGATGACCTTGATGTAGGATGATATAGATTTACAACGGGAAAGAAGTGGGTTCGAATATTAACGAGGTGCTCAAGAGTGTTGACCAGTTCAGTTGGTTGCAGTGTATAGTCTTGGAATTCAAACTTTAGTACCCCCTCTGAAGGATTATCGTAAACATTACGTTCCCTCACAACATTCTCAGAATTAAGATTTAATCGACCATTAAATTAGGGCGTCATCAAGGCAACTGTATGACCTCAAGCTTCAGAAAAGTATTGTTAACGACTGACTCTGCGATTACTGGCTGAGTTCTTCTTTACTCTCCATCATTGACCGACCCCCATTTCAGTTAAACACGGCTGATATTTGACTCCTGAGAGATGTTAAGCCCAAAAGAACTCCCACAACGGAAGAGTTCCGATAAATCAGTCGCTGTTTTATGAATCGTTCTTTACCCAGAGTTTCTCTTGAGGAAGAGATATGAGTTCAAATCCAAGCGTGCCATCTATAATTTTTTACCAGCTCAGCTTGTTAAAAATCGGCTGTATTAGTCTTTCTTTCTTTCTTTTATAAGAATCAACAAATGCACAATTGTGTTATTCAAAACAGAAGATATTTAAAACGCATTTCAAATGTTTGATAATGTGAAAATCCAAGGAAAAATGTCTCTGTTCTAAGGGCAATGAGTACCCTCATTCAACAAGCAAAATTCAATACACAAAAGTATCTAAAAAGTTGATTGTGGATGGTAGTTTGATAGTTATCGGTTATTCCTGCTCTGGAAATGGAATAATTTTGAAAGCAATTAGAAGTATACCTAGTGTTGGGAACGTTGTAATTAATTTGTATTAAGTTCTTCTCAAAAAATGAATTTATTTTTGTGTGTGGAGTTTTGAGTAAGTATTGTATTTGCCTGTACTTGACTATCCATTTTATTGAAAAACGTATAATTCTCTTGGTTCAAGTGGACACCTTGTTGGTTTGACGAACAATTTTTGTCATTAACAATGTGTACTTTAACATCTGAATGAAGATAGCGATTTCTAAACAAGTTTTATTTTTCGCTGTAGTGTCTTTTTCTTGATTTTTAGAAGTAGTGACGTTTATATTAAGATCTCAGCAAGGTTTGAAGTTAAATGTGCTATCATTTCTTGGCTTTTAATACACACTAGCTGCAGATGTCTACGGATGCGTTATGAGGTCAGACTTCTATCATTAGTTTCTCCATTCGTGTTTTGAAACTCTTTCTTAACTATGGGGATAACTTTTGAGAAGTCTACGTTCTTGGGAAACATCAATGCGTAGAATGTCTTGTTTCCAGCCTGGTGCCAGTTATTTCAGTACTAGTGATGGGGACTGGGAAGTACTCTTCTGAACTCTTCGAAATAATCTATTCTGACCAAGAACAGAGAGGAAAGAACAATCGTTGGGTTTTTGGGTTGGGCATAACTGACTAGAAATGGGCTCATGAGGAGTGGATTCTGAACAAATGGTAAAATCTTCCGTTATTTGAAACCGTGGGAAATAAGCCTTGTTGAACCAAGAAGCTGCTGTTGTGAAGTAGGTCAAAATTTGTTTATAGTTTTGGGCGAAAACTGTAGTTGGGGGGGGGGGGGTTCTGTATGAACGGTATATATATTTCATTACTATCGTCATTATTTTGATAATCAACGATAGAGCAAACTTCACATAATTGGTCGAAAGAGGTTCCATCATTCTTGAGTAAGGCACGAAAACATCTTAATTCTCGTTGGTATATGCCTGTAGTGCAAGGAAGGTGGGCCAAGGCACAAGGCTTCCAATGTAACGGGCTAGTTTCGCCCAGACCCAACCATTGCAGTGGCTCCTGAGACCACATGAGAACTACAGTTTGGGAACAGGTATTATTACAGCAAAGAGAGGTATACCATACATATGGTATGATGATCAATGCTATCCAAGATTTGATGGTTTCTATTGAGAAAAGATTCAGCTTCGAGAAGAGATACAATATCTTTTCTGGTCTTCCCTTGTAAGAATGAGAACTGCAGTCGTTAGGTCCAATATTGGAATAAAATCAGCATGGTATGAGGATTTTCAATATTGAAAAAATAGCTGCAAGTACCTGGCTTTGCCCAGGTTTAAAATAAGGTTTTCTGTAGAAGCGTGCAAAGCTGCTTCTAATAAAAGGGGTCTTGAAGTAATGATATACAACATTTTTTGCAGTTCCATTTGGAATGTGTACTAAAAGATTTTCCTCTGGTCACTCTGGAACAGGCGATATACAACTTCCCATGGGAAAATCATGGTGTCTGCAAGTCTATACCATCAATCTCAGGAGACAAGAGGAGGTCAGAGTGAGGTTGGGATGGGACGAAACCTGTTTGTATTTGATTGTCTGGATTTTGAGTTATAAGGGAATATCCAGACAAGAAATGTATCTTATGTAGATATAGAGATAATTCAGCTTTGAGAAGAGATTCAATTCTGCTTCTTAACATGCCATACCACGCCTTCCCACAGTTCTTATCTGACTTTTTTGCCAGCTTAAGAAGGAGGGTTGTAGGAGCAAGACTACTGTTAGGGAGTAGTTCTTATTGAGAGACGTAATTTGTGGTTCCTCGAATGAACCGAACTTCCGATCTATTCACTGCCCACTACAAAATATGTCTCACTTTCAACCCATCACCCTTACGCTATTGCTTGCAGTATTCCTTTATAAGTCCTACCTTTACTACCCCCGCATATATTTTTCTCGAACAGAACAAATAGTTTGGTTGCTTTCATTTGTATACCTTATTTATTTGAATTTCCTACTTCACCCTGTTTATTATTATTTCTCAATTATCACTCACAATTGCCTTGGGGCAAATTCTTCCAGCCACGACTTGGTCCTAAACCCTTCACCCCTCCTAAATTTAACGAGAGCGGAGACCTCTTGGATCGCACTGGTGGACTCACTTTGGACAACGAGCCGCTTGCCAACCCGACCCCGGCGACGCTCCCAGACGTTGTTCACACTAACGCTGCCAATCTGAATGCCAACGGAGCAAATGGCGTCAACGGCAATGAAAAGATCCCTAGCCCTGAGCCCCAACCCGACCATGAAAATAACGACGAAGTTAGTTTTCTTTTCGTTCATCTCATTTTTCTATATTATTATTTTCTCCCTTTGGCTCACTTAGAAGGTAAAACCGTATTATTCTGAATCAACACTAAAACCCCCCAAAAAAGTTCCAGTCATAATGCGAATTTTCCTTAATTATCGTATTATATTTATTTTAAACTGTTCAGAAGTTTGTCAAAAAGAAAGTCTCTATTCAGTTTGGAAAATTCTCCATTTGATTGGCACAATTCTTAATTTGGTTCGGGAAATTCTTAATTCGAATTGGAAAACCTTGGATATACGTTTCATTCCACAGGATAATTTTCCTTAAGAATGTTAGATAACTAATCGCCAAAAGCGAGGATGATTTCGTTCGATCAAAAGCAAGAATAAAGAGCTGTGTAAATCAGTGTAATGAGAAAAAAATATACTTTTAGTTGAAATAGAATGTTACTCGGAAAAAGTTTGTGAACTAAATCATTCGGAAATGTATTACATAATTATATTCAAAAGTTGAATTTCCTTTAAGGTGGCTAAAAACCAATAAGATTCGTAAAAATAGAAATCCACAAATATTTTGTGGTAACAAAATTTATTGGGATTTTTTTTTTTTTTTTTTTCATAAAATGTACAGTGCGTTTTACCTAAATGAATGACCAACAGTCATATTTCAGAAATTCTGCCATAACTTTTTTATCTCGTTTATTGAGAGAGCGTTAAATTTTCCGCCTCCCTGATGGCAAACCAACTTTTCGAACAGTCAAACCGGATGAAAAATTATCTTTAGGAGGAATGAATGTCAAACCTTAAAAATCTCCAGTTCGCAACTCTTGTTTCACTGACAATTGCCGTGATAAACTGCTCGTCTAAATGCCTAAATACTCGTAAGCCTGGAAGTTGCGCAATAACTAGCTTCCTTATGAAAAAATTTACGCTGTAAGTTAGTGAAAAATGGACGTTAAATTGCAGAAATCGTGAGTTCTAACGGGAAATCCATTTTTCTCTCTCAAAGTTGATTTTAAAAATAATTGTAATTTACTTTTTTGGGAGGTTCACTATCAAGTTTTAGTGGGGTACCACTATCAAATGTGAACGGTGGCAGAATATATACAGCTTAACGTGGAATATGAAGCAATCAAACTAGTCTTATGTTGCTCAAACAATAACTTATCAAGAACAGAGCAATAATTCGACAGATTTGCTTAGCACCAAAATTGGCTTGACCCAAAATGTAAGTTTGCCATCGGATTTTATGCATCTTTTTTTTCTGAATTGAATGGTGACCCTTCTCGCTCAGGATTTTTAGGCCCTTTCCTATGGTCAGAAGGGCTGAATCAACAGTTGAACATTCGGCTACAATAATCTCTCAGTAGCGGTATATTGGAACCAAATAGTTGAGTTGACGGAATGCCTCAGATGAATTCTCGTTCCCCCACAATCCTTCCCTAATTTGAAACACCCTACATACCTATCACAAGTCTGATATCTTGTATGGCAATGAGCTATGAGTGGAAATTCCCATGAGCGGGGAATTCATTTGTTGAGTTAAAAGGGGGACCATTCGATTCAGCCTTACGTTTGATCACAATTCAACATGATTTTGGCGATATTTTATGAAAATTTGCTTATACAATCATATTGTATGACTGGAACCTCTTGATATATCTACTAGTTGTAATAAAAAGATTTCATGATCAAAGATGATTGTCATTTGTTTTGTTGACGTGTAAATTGTCAGATAGAGTTCCCAGTAGGTAGAATTATGTTATTATTTTATTCATTAAAATTTCATGGCATCATAATATCCAGATGAAAAGAAAACAAGAATTTCGGAAGATACCTATTGTGCGTATTGTTTTAGGGGAAAAACAAGAACCTGAAGAAATTTCTGCGCTTGATTGTGAGAGTTCCAACATATTTTAACAATCACTTTCCAAATGGTGTTTCCTCTATTAATTTTTCTATGTTCTGTTCTTCCATGTATCTTTTTTCCTTGAATCTTATGTACTATAACGTTAGTCTTGGAGCCGGTGCCTGAAATTTGTTGTGATTTCAGAAGTTTGGGGTTGTATTTCGAAAAAATATCCCATTTTGAATGAGAAAATCTTTGTTTGGATCTTTATACAATGTTCCAACATCAAATAGAAACACCTGAACACTATTATTATTATTGCTTGTCATATAAATATGTAGTAGTGATCATGTGTGAAACAGCTTGTCATATAGAAGACAATTCAGGAAATAATTACAATCACTGGAATCAACGTTAACATACTGATTGGTGTTCAATCGAATCAGGATTTCCGAGATTCGAATTGCACGAGTTTCAGCTCAGCCTTTAGCTTGTTGACTTACATCATAACTTGTGTAAAAGTTGTGTTAATTTATGATGAAAACTCGCAGGAACACATTTCGATGTTTGATGAAGAAGGCTCGGAGGCAATAACTTCAAAATTGAATCTAAATAGCTTTGCGAGTCTTCGATCGGAGCAATATTCAACTCTGTGGTCGGTAGGTGATTTTGAAGTGTGGGAGTTTCCAACAAGTGGACCGCCTTTCAAATGTTGATAACAATCTTGTTTTAAGAGCTAATTTACATCATCAGCTCATTTGAGGATCATTAGCTTTGTTGTTTAATTGGTCACAAAATTGATACGTATGCAAATTTCCGTTGCGTTTACAGTTTAGGAACTTTGAGAGAAAAACTCAGAGAGTGCAACGTCAACCCTTATTACGAGGCCGTAATTTTGAGGGGGCAGATAACGATTTTCTCACTTAGAATGGGCTCAATTTTCCAAATGAAGTCCCAAATTTTCTTCTGAAATAAGTACAAACCAGTCCGGCTCCTGAACTATGTAGAGAAGTTACTCTGCGTTTGATGGGAAACTTAGTGACTGGTGCCTTGGTATATTTTGGATTTTATAGCCAGGCCTACCACATTAAGAACATATTTCTGATAAGAAGTAATCAGTTTTCTTATAAAAATTTTTATTAATATGAAACAGGAACGTTCTTCCTTAGTTCCTCACTTTTGTAATATTAACGACTTGACCAAATATCTATTGGCTGCTAGTAGCGATTTCAACTCGAAGATTGAACATATTGGCTCACGATCTTCCTAAAAGTAATATACGAGTGGTAATTTCTTAGCCAAATTTGTTTCCCATTTCACATTCAAAATTTGTCCCATGCGATTTCGTGGGTGGGTTGTACAATTTAATATTTGAGATTTTGGTTTATTACCTTCAATCATTGCAACGTCTTGAACTTTTCTCGAATGTTTACGAAATTTGTCTAAAAAACCATGTAGCGATTCGCTATGTACCAGTCATCTCAACTTCACGAGGTTGCTGTCAGGTTGCTCTCCATTTGGGGAAAACCCCCTTTAACGTATGGATTGAGATTGGATACTAAAAGAAAGATACTAAAATTCGAATGGCTGGCTATAGCTCCCAGAGCGTTTTGTTACTAAGTTTTCTCATTTGCGCCAAAGTAACTTCTCTATAGAGTAGATCCATTAGCCTTCAACTTTTAAACTATTTTTGGTGTTTTACACCAAACATAATAATTGCAAACATTATAATATCCATAAGTTGTTATATGTTTCTGGCACACAGATTATTCACAAAACCTGCGGGCATGAACAGAACTAACTATTCCAGTCCTTGCATGATGGTGGTGTTTTAATTTCTCTTTCGTCTTCTGCATCAATACGTCAAAATCGTCTCCTTGCCCTAACATAGTCCTGTTGTCAAATTACCTCCATTTCGGGCACGATGTAGGATGTACATTCATTCTCCTGGATGCAAATTTACTACTTTGTACTTGAAGGTTACAATGAATGGTTGCGCCATGCTACTTTGGGCATTAATCGGTATGCGGATGGCTAATGTTCTCTTCTTATAATTAACTTTATCTTCAACATCAATTAATTTGTACTTTAGGCAATTTTCATTGGAACATGTTAGTTTGTAATGTGTTTTTCTGTCATAAGTGCATGTCAGCTGCCAACAGCATCATCAGCTTATTGGTTTTCATTGCCATCTAGTTCTGATGTTAAATAATCTAGTTCTAGTTAAATTCTAGTTCTAGTCAAATAATCCTCAATGACGTTTCAATACTGCTTCCTTGTCTCCCAAGGAGCAGGAGCAATAGGTTCGTTCCCACAAGAGGTGCTATCACCATAATGTTAACAGTTCTAAACTGGCACATGCGCAGTAATGGTAACTGCTGTTCCAACATGAAAGGGACATTGAACTATTGTTGGTTGGAAATGGACAGAAACCTTAATAAAGGAAACCTTTTTTGTGATTGAAACCTCTAGCTTAGCTGGGAGGCGAATTCAGCAAAAAGTTTGTTAACTCAACTGTGAGGTAACGTTTGTGAATAGTAATCTAGGAGGTTGTGCACTGCTGACAACAGCTGTTGAACGGTGGCCTTGTTGCTGAAAAAACCTGTTGTGTTTATTTTTGTTGAATTTTAAGTGTTACCAAAATTACCAGAATTTCCTCTCGCACTTAACGTTTTTGAGCATTCTGAAAAACTTTGGTTTTGTGCAGAAATAGGCATGTTCATACTCCAGAAAGGAATGTATTCACAACTTCGACATTTCGGACTAGGTTCGGGGAGCTCAAGTTATCTGGAAGGGATTTGTATTCTGAGGGCTGCTTTCAAAAATACTTTGATCCGAATTCAAATCGTAGTTCAACTGATTAAGCGGAGGTCGTCCACCTAATGGATGTAAAAAGTGGATCAATCTGCCGTTCACATTGATCAGAGTCGCCCCCTCGCCTTTTCTAAATAATTGTCTTAGTCGAAGTACCAATAAAGGATTGACCTTTCATGTGTCCCATGGGTTAATGCTGGGTTGTGCGTGCACTTATGACAGAAGAAGGAAACTTGATCTACTCTAATCACTATGTTCTTATAATATAATCTTAAAAAAATATTGCTTATTGAAAATAGCCATCTCATCTAAAACATAAACCGCATTATTAAGAATAATCTTTAAATGGCTTTTTAACTTGTAAACTCAACTTGATAGATAATTGAAAGGAAATAACACCCAATCATTTAGACAGTTCATGATCGACCACTGATGTCACAATGAACAATAATTTATCCTGTTATTAGTTTAAAACATCAAATAACGAATTTTATCTAATTGATTTGGGTTTTTTAAGGAGGAGAATACCAACAACACATCTTCCCCCGATGACGTGGATGATGGTGGAGGCGACCTGGGAAGAGGAGGCGTGCGAGCGAGCATCGCTGAACGTCGCAAAATGTACGAGCGATCCATGTCCATGCAGGAGCCCGCCAGCGTGTCGCCAGCCCCTCTCAGGCGAAGGGACTCCCTGAAGGTAAAGCCTCTGGCACACAGAACAATACTCAATACGCAATATTGCATCACTCGTGTCACACACAACACGATCTGGCGCAGCAATCCAATCGTGATCGCAGCAACGGGCGATATAGTTGTACAAAAATACAAAAATCATCTCTCAATCCGTCAATCCAGTTTCAATAGAAGGGAATGAAATCCATGATCCGCTCAACCCCGGATCGCAGTACTTCATGTACTCAAAAACTTCGACATCTACATTCGAAAATATAAAAAAATGCTGTCTTCATGAGATAGCAGTTCACGACAAAGTCGGTAATATTCACTAAGCTCTTTTGGTTCATTGGGTGCGCCCCAAAATCGTCTTCTTGCAAAAAGAAGCAAGAGGTCCTCTTTGTCAGAACTAATCACTTTTTCTAGAGATACAAAACACATCTGCAAACTAGGTGGAAATTTACCAGAACACTGGATCGCAAACACTAAGGTATTGTATGTGACGTTTTTGTATCGTCGATCGCCAAGGAGATCGTTGGATCGCTGTTCGTGGCGACAGATTGCGTTCTGTGTGCCAAACGCTTTAGGAAAGTTGATTAGCTGCTGTTGATTTAAGGAGATAATTGAATAAAGAGAGCCAAATAGGTAATTACTTGCATTACTTTTATATTGCTCGCCTCTTGGGATTCATCACGTGTAGGCATACCTTAAAACAAACCTTCGTTCCCTTGGGGGGGGGGAGGGGGGGAAATCTTGCTGAAAATGAGCTCTAGAATTGAACCTCAAGGCTTGGTGAGTTTGGTGGACGCTCTATTTAACCAAGTAATTATTATTGTCTATTATTCATTACAGTCTTCCAAAAGTGGGCATAACGTGCGTGAAGAGGATCAGAGCTGTCAAGGGAAACCTCCGCCCAAACCAACTGGAAATGCTACCGCAAATGCCCCAAAAAGAACTTCTACAGTGTTTGGTAAGTCCTACAAATACTCGTATATAAACTTTATCTCTGGAATAATCAACTTGCTTTTTAAAGAAACGTTTATTGCGATTTTCGCAGAACTTAGTTGATGTCGATTACTATATGGAATATAGATTACTGATAAAACTATGGGGGCGGAGAACTTAGGCGGAACAATCGTCTGACGCGCACGGCAGCAAGCTGAGAACTAACTCGACTTGAGCTCGCCGCGTTCCTTAAATACCCTCGTTAGCTGAGGTCAGCAGAAATGGAGGGTTTGGGTACTTAACTTGTATGTATACTGTGATATTCACTTATATAGGGAACTAGTTATCTTGGTTCCTCTACTAATTTGATTTTCTCTTCTGAAGGAAGATAGTGGTTTTTAGGGAAAGTTCTGGTTAGCGGATCAGTTGGAGTTGGCAAGGAGTATTTAAGAAGTTTCCGTAGTGTAAACCGATAGATAATTCCAGATGGCGATATGAAAGAAATTCAATTGTTATAACTTTACTTGTTAAAGTAGCATCAGAAACGTGAGATGAATTGCGGACTCGAAGGTTAATAATGAACACTTCGGTTTCTCTGGACTACCAAAAACGATATTGACCTGTATTGTCAAATGGACGTATATGTTTTCCTGAACAGTAGCAATAAATGTCGAATCCATAATGGAATGCATTTAACTTGGTATATGCAGATTTGGTATATAAGGATTTAAAATGTTATATTACCTACTTCTTTATTTGATTGAAATCAAATTTTTCATTTGTTTTATTTATTGGTTAACGTGAAAGTAACCTTTCATTTGTTTATTTATTTGTTTACTGTGTTATTTATTTATTATCGAGCTCATTTATTGTGCTATTTAGTTAAATTGCCTTTGTCAAAATACCATTGGTGGTACTTCCTCATGATGTGTCAAACTTCTTGAAATTACCCATTGTGATATTATCAATCTACTTTGTGGTAAAATTTAAGCATCAGAGGACGTATGTTATGAGTTTCTACATTCTACATATGAGTTAGATTACAGTATGATTATAGTTTGATTTATATTTCCTCGGTTAACCTATTTTATTCTACCACGGAGCCCCTTTTAATGCTAATAATATTAGGTCTGGCAAAACTCTATGCTTAGCTTTCTCGATAATGCGCCATTTCCGGACATAATTTCAACAAAGAAACTTCAGATTCGGGTTCTACGCACGAAAAAAAAAAAACCAATTTACCAAATTGCACGAGTTTACGATTCCTTTTGAGTTTTGGGCACATAGAAAAGCGTTTTCAACCGCTGTGCGTTGCGAAGCCAAACCAAATTCATGGTTCTTACCAAATTGCATGTTCCTTATTCCGTTCGATCTCAATTTGAGTCTAGTTGTGCAGCGAACCTCGGAAATGTAGCTTTTTTTGACAGGGGGTGGAGAGATAGAGGAGCACCACTTCCTTCTCCCCGCTGATCGAAAATAGCTCAACCGGTTCATGTAATTTTTTGTTTTTTGTTCAATTGAGATTTTGGTTTAATATTTGTAATACTTCAGCTCATTCAATTTTCATCATGGAAGGGGGTAATAGTGATAAATCGTTCTTCCTTCGCTATTGTCGTATAATTTTATTGATTTGAAAACATTTTTTTAGATCACATCCTTTCGGTTTATCCCAAGATCAACATTCTATGTCAATTCTATGAAGTTCTTTTTCTATTTATCTTTATGGTTATCCTTTTAAAATGATCTTTTAGTTTAAATTAATGATGAATAATAAACAGGAAGCGCAATCTGAGTCTCGTTTTAAGGATAAAAAACAAGTTTTTCTCTGGGAAAATTTATTTTTAGGAACTAATCGAATTGAGTTGTTTTTTCCTCTATTACTCATATTGTGTTTATATAATTTCGAAATACTAAGGACGGGTTTCAGTTTGGCTCTGTCGTTTGTGTGAATGTGTTCGAAAAGTGAAGATGCAGAGATTCGTGTTAGTATGTTGTGTCGTCTTAGCTGTGGTGAGAGGAGATGAGTTCGTCAAATACAGTGGTCTCTCCGAGGGTGAAGAAGAGAAGCCCGACTTCGTTAAGTACTCAACGGACTTAGAAGAATCTGCTGTTGACTCAACAGATCTTGGGGATACAGTTAGTTCCAACGGCAGATCATCTCATGACGATACCGGTGCAGCCCACGGACATACAATTACTAGCGATGCTTCAATGCCCCATGAACATACAAGCTCAACCATGGACACAAATTTCACGTTTGTTTTTACAATAACCAAACCGGAAACGACTCCTCATCATATGACCCATGAGGCTTCTACTCATGAGCCCACAATTATAACTGACGCAACAATTTCCACTCATGAAACCGGGTCGCCACCAACAAACCATCATATGACTACCCACGGCACCACATCTCATCATCATAAAAGTTCTACAGAAGGCACGACCTCCCATGAACATACAAGTACCATGAAGCCACCGACATCACACCACCATACTCATGAAACCACTGAAGGTACAACCCATCATGGACACAAAAGTACACATCACCATCATACTCATGAAACTACCGAAGGTACAACCCATCTTCAACACACAAGTACACCACACCATCATACTCACGAAACCACCAAAGGTACAACCCATCATGAACACAAAAGTACACCACACCACCATCATACTCATGAAACCACCGAAGCTACAACCCATCATGGACACAAAAGTACACATCACCATCATACTCATGAAACCACCGAAGCTACAACCCATCATGGACACAAAAGTACACATCACCATCATACTCATGAAACCACCAAAGGAACAACCCATCATGGTCATACTACCAAAAGGACAACCCATCATGGACATACTACCAAAGGGACAACACATCATGGGCACACAAGCCATACAACTAAAAAGCCCAAAAATTCCTCATCGATGTTGACTACGAACCTGCTCCTTACCGCGGCAAGCTCACTATTAATGTCTTTGCTGTTCCTGAAATAGCAGCTCCGTATGAACTACCTACTTCTTTCTACTCTAATTTCTCCCTCTACCTCTCTCGATGCATATTCAACTTTTCCTTCCAACCTCAAATGTTACAACAAAACATAATAACGCCAGAGTAGAATTCGTATTTTGTTCAGATGTTCTGTGGAATACTCCACTGACAATCCCGTTCATCTAGTCACTAAAAAACAGCTAATTCTAGCTTACAATGTATACAACTTGGGGAGGTTATTTGGATTGAAAAATCATTAAAACCAAAATAAAATAAAAAGTAATGGGGCATCGTAAGTTGTCAAAATTATTCCTGTTAATCGGTTTCCTCAATCATTCAACCCATTTACCTACTTGAACCAACTGCTGGGAATAGAGATGACGTTCGGTGACTTGTGATTTTATTGCGAATTTACCACCTACTAGACAAGTATAAATTAAAAATATATGAACTTCGGTGACTTCTGTTTTTATTGCGAATTAATTGAAAAAGTCAAAATTATGTTCCAAATCAGGTTGAATTGCAAAAATTTGAATTTTTAACTCGCCTGGCATTTTTAGGTGGCTTTTACGTATCGTGTAAAGCCACGTATTCAAAAAAATTTTAAAAGTTTTTAAAAGTGAAATCTCACTATTTGAACGTTTGAAAAGTTCTGATCTGAAACATGTACCTAATTTTTGAAAATTAATTAGATAGTCTAGGTGGAGACGAACATTATGCTCTCCTCATTAATTTTTCTAGTAAACTTCCGCCTTCCTGCTATGAACTCTTTAAAATTAAATAAATGTAAATTCTTTAAATTATACAAATACCTCTACGTTCTACATATGATTTTTTACAGTATTAAAAATTAATTGTTACGGGATAAGCATCAATTTATTGTTTAAAACAATTCAAATCACGTTAAATTACTACTATGTTCTGTTAATTTTAGGTAAGATGATGTAAACAAAGATTCTGTTGTAATTATTAACAATTATCTTCAGTAAACTACTGACAATTTATGTAAAAATATTAGAATAAGTTTGATTAAACACATTTTTCTGTGATCTGAGTTTTGTAAATAAAGAAATGTGAGGTCTTTAATTTCGATTTGGGTATTTTCAATAATAAATCTTTCTAACGTTATAGCAAAAATTTTGTACACCCCGCCTCCCCAAACTATGTCATTTTATTTTTCGAACGCAACAACGCAGCTCGTAGGCCGAATTATTAGGATTTTCAGGAATATAAATGTTGGGAAAATTTCATCCCTACCTCTTTTTGATGCATTGGTAACATTTTGCTGAAAATAATATATTCTGAAATTAAGTACTTATGTTATTAAAAATAAAATTTCAACTGAAAAGCTGTGAGAATATTAACTGTATTTGGTAATTCATTCCACTCATCGATTTGCCTTGCACATTCATCTCGGTATTTTATTGAGCTGAGGTGACCGTCTGCAGGACTCTGCCCCTAAATGTTATTGCAATCATTTTCATCGATATCTCACAAGAAATTTCCGTTGAAATTCAAGAGAATCATTGTGGTCTTTCAGGGCATTTAAAATGCCATCGGGATTAATTTACATTCATCTTCTATTGTATTACATCTTGAATAAGTATATAATTTATTTCTTTACTGTTCTGGAATTCTGAGAAATATAAGTCAGCGATTCGTGCCTGACATTTCTTATTTTTTTAGGGTAGCAACTGATCGTGTGTGCAACTGATCAGTGGGCCCAGGGCTTTAAAAATGGAAAATCAGTCGAAATTTTTGGTACTCTTCATTTTTACGGGGGACAAGTTCAAAAAATATTCTTTTTGATTAATTTTTGGGGGTTTTGCCCCACTGTGCGACGTATGGGCCTTTAAAGGCCTTGGAATGGACTCTACTTGGGGTCTAGTTGGTGCTTTTTTGTTCAATAATTATGTTTGAATGTAACCTTATAAAAACCGGACATAGGGACGTTCCTGAAGTGTGTGGATTGTTTACCAATATGTTTCTTATGGTGATAGTTGTTAAGCTGGTGTCAATCCATCAATAGATACATAGTTCTCTTTGTTTTTAATGAGCGATGTAAAATGTTCTTCTTCTTACTTCATCACTTTGATTAGGTCTCCATTGGTTCGAGTGGTTTTTTTCACTTTATTAACCACGGTGACACAGGTACAAAGCTTAGGTTCATGTGGATAAATACTGTTCATCGTTAAGTCTGATCGACTGTCCGTAATTCATATGGCCAATCGAGCTGTTTATATCGTCTCAAAGTCCTGCTCTAATACCAAAGAACTGTTGACTGTAAAGCTGTCTGTTCAACTGAATTGTGTGCCTTTATTACTGTTTTCAGAGTTCTCTGCTGTCGTTCTTGTTTTTCGTTTGCTCGTGTTTGCCATGTACCTAGTTGTTTGATAACATTTTATACCACATAATTCTGTTGATTTTTCGATTAGAGATTATTAGAATTGCGCTCAGCGATCTGATAATGATTTGCGTGGTACACCGAATCTAATTATCGAAATTTGTATTATTCCTGCACAACTAAACCTACCAATTCAAGCATCATGTGTAACTATTCAAATATAAACAAAATAGTTAATGGATTTCCCTGCAAACCCTTGATGTTGCTCAAATCTTGCTTTCGGCACATATGCCACATGATCCCATTATACAAATTTATGGAAAATATCAACTTGAGCAAACTTTGATAATTAATAAGTATTATGTTGAATGTTGAATCGTTGAGTAAAATTTGGGTAAACATAGAAGCCACTATTGGTATTTTATAGATGAATTTGTTAGCCTGATCCCTGCAAATTTCATCCAAGTCTTAGGCAAAGGTAATTGTGTTTCACATGCAGCTAAGCAGTTTTATGGAAAAATTCCGCAATTGCCGCAATACGTCCACCATTTTCGGTGAAAATGTGCTAAAAACAAATCACGAAACTGTTTTACGGTTCTCAGTGAAAAGCTCCGTTTGTTCCAGATTCAAATTTGTTTGCCATTCATTCTTTTGAAAGTGTTCTGTTGAAGTAGTAGTAAGTAATTCTACATGTATCCTTGTTCATGTAGTTGCATTTGAATTCACAATAAATATCGATTCTGTTCGTATAGGAAGGGTATCCAAATATCGCCACCTCAAGGGGACTCCTGCCCACAAGTCTATGCACATCGAGAACGTGAGGAACGTCAGTCGCCAAATATCCGGCGAATGCGATGGATTCCATTGTAAGTTGTTTATTGTTTTGTTTAGCTGCATCTCTCCCCTTCAGGGTCATTAGCTACTTTCCATCAGGTGTTATGTGAGACATTGGCAGGACCACTATTTTAAGCTACAACTGGTGAACCAAACTAAGACTAGATGAATAGGCTTACATTACAATTGAGTGGACTGAAGCTATGGCTAAGTGGAAATGAATAATCACAGATTAGAAATATTGCAGTTCGTAGCAGAGCTCTCGTGTACGTTTACAAAGATTAGATTGTCTGGCCAAGATAAAACATCAATTCACTGAGGGGATCTGGGGCCTGCAGGGGCTGGACAATGCTCCAAAAGGGGCGGACGGAGAGATCACCCCCCACATCTCCCATACACATTATCACGAGCTACTACACTAAGCAGACATCTATGAGTAAATTGTGTCACGAAAGGGCCAACTGGGCAGAGGTCCTGAAGCACACCACGCTGGCCTGTGACCTTGCCATTTCCCAAGCCAGATAAAGTCGGCTGTACGCAACAGATCTGATCCTCAATGCACATAGGCAAAATATCAATGGAGCTATCACCAATAGCTCTCCTTGCAAGAGCATCAGCACACTCATTGCCCATACCCATTGAATACCCACAAAGCTTGGTTTCGTTGTATGTTGTTATTATTCCTATAGTCGTAACTCGTTGAATTGATATTTTCTTGGGATCTCGAACGTTTTTATTCCATTGCCAGGTAACAGCGATAGAGTTGCGGTTCCTCTCGGGGGGCCTGGAGGCAAACTGGCGATTTTCGAGCTGAGCAAACCTGGGAAACTCCCAGACGGCGTCACTCCAACTCTGGTCAACGCCAACACCATCATGGATTTCGCCTGGGACCCTTTCAACAATCGTCATGTGGCCGTGGGTTGCGATGATGGTAAGTAGTTCCACGATATCTTTTTAATTTTGGCCAAGGAGTGTAGATGCGCCTGTGCTCCTGTCTGCAGCCGCCCCTGATCGTCAATTAAGTATATTATTAATATTTGGCATATCCTAATAAAAGCTCATAAAGTAGGCTAAATTGTCATAAATTGAAGTTATTATAATCACTTGCAGAAAAGCCACTGATCGTAGATAAAAACGACTACGTTTTCTTGAGAATGGCATCATTCTAATTCATTGGTTCTGCTTACAGGGACAGTCAAGCTGTGGATGGTACCTGAGGATGGCCTGTCTGAAGCCACGAACACGCCTGAAGCAGTTCTCCAGGCTCACATGGAAAAGATCTATTGCCTTAAATTTCACCCGTTAGCTTCCGACATTTTGGCCACCACCTCGTATGACATGACAATCAGGATTTGGAACTTATCAACTTTAGAACAGGCAGCTTCTCTCAATGCAGATGACCATGTAATACCCTTGTTTATTATTTCATTTAAAGCTTGATCATTTCAAATCCCTCTAAAATGGACTGTACGATTTTATAGTATGGAAGAATTAGTAGTCCTCCGGTCTTCACCTATTTGAATTTCGCGGCTATTTTTCAGCTCTGATGTAAACACCACTTTCCTGTCATACATTTACACGTCATCAGCATTTTTCTTCTCTGGATCAATAACTCCTAATTATCACCCAGAAATGCATACAATATTCGTTCATACTAAATTCATAATCCCAGCAGTACTCCATGTTGTCACCACCAGTGTCTTCCCTCGTACATTGCTCAGTTGGTTGATATTTTCACAGGATCTTTCCCCTATTAATCATCCCTATGTCCCAGTGAGACAGTTTGTGTAGGGTCCTTCTTAATTAAGTTTTATGTTATTGCTGTGGTCCATTTTTTTCATTTCCCTATTTTCCAGTAAAGTGTGAGGTGTTTTAACGAGTAGGTGATCGATAAAAACTGAGAATACAAGAGAACACTATTAAGCATGTACTCTGAGAACATAGGAAGTACTACCATTTTAGAAGAATATACTGTGAATCTTATTCAAACCCTGATGGAATTTGTTTTTTATAGGTGGTGGCGCTTGCATGGTCGGGATGCGGTAAGTTCATAGCAGCTGCCACCAGGGGATCGACGATAGCCATCTATGAGCCAAGGGCTGGACCTGACCCCATTCGTCAAGGCAAAGGTCCCGGGGGCACCAGAGGAGCTCGACTTGTGTGGGCAGTCAACGGACAGTTTATCGCTGCTTTGGGATTCGATAAGTGAGTTTACTATCAATATTTTGATTTTCAAAGTTGAACCATTGAGACTTTTTACAGAAAGTTCATTCTTCTAGTTTTTCCTTCAGATGTATAGGTAACGCT
Source organism: Creontiades dilutus (assembly GCA_031894815.1). NCBI lineage: Eukaryota > Metazoa > Arthropoda > Insecta > Hemiptera > Miridae > Creontiades > Creontiades dilutus. The sequence goes on from JAVIWC010006830.1 coordinate 529,761, forward strand.
TGAAATAATAAAGTTTTCTACGATTGTGATTCTCTCCTTTTTACCAGATTAGCACCTGCTATCTTTTTACTCATTTAGAGACAGTCTTACTCGTCATATCTAATGAATAAAGAGAGAAAAGACATTTATTGATCATTATATGGGGTGGAATGTTGGATTAGTTGTGATTTGAATGATTAATTAGTTGTGATCTAATTAATACTTAATCTAAAAACGCTAAGTTTGCGAAAATTCATTATGTCAAAACTGAAGAGCATGATCACACAAGGAATCAAACAGTTCAGTTGAGTGTATAAATCACACATAGGGTTGTCAGACTTCTTATGTTAAATATAGAGTTTTATATTGAATATTAATTCAACACGAAAGATTTGCGTTTTGGGAATAAACATCGGATATGGCATGGTGTCATTAACTCTGAAATATTTTATGGAATACTTGCACAGTGCACTTTAACCTCAACTCTTGTCAACCCTCGTGTCATTCTAGGGTCTCAGAGAGACAGATTATGGTGTTCAAAAGCGATGACCTGAGCAACCCCTTAACCACAGTTGGTTTGGACGTTTCCCCTGCAATTCTCATTCCCTTCTACGACGAGGACAGCTCTACGCTCTTCTGTACTGGAAGGGTAAGTTTTTAAACGTATATAATCCAATACCACCATATTATTATGTACATCTACGTTTGTCCAAGCCTCATATCCCTGGAGCAAATTATAATTTAGAAGGTGTAAAAAGCCTCGTGTATCACTGATTTTTTGTTTGTTTTTATCGTCCGATACAATTATATGTTCCTGCAATTCTACTTTTTAGTCTGTGCAAGTACTTGACTGCGTGTTGTACTCGAAGTTCATTTACTTGTATTTTCCACCTGTTCAAGCACCAATGTCTGTGGATTTGTAAGTAGAACTAAAATTACAAGTTCAAGTAAATTGGGTTCTCGCAATTGTACCCGCGATTTTTCGAGGATTCTGCTTGTACATGGTTCCCAACTCCGCTTTCAAATTTAGGGGAGCGTGTTCCATGACGCTTTTGCCCTTTTGATCCTTGTAACAATTTTAATTTCTACATTATTAATATCATTATTATTACATTTGCAGGGTGATTCTACAATTTACGCCTTCGAAGTCTGCCCTGAGCCTCCCTACCTGAATCCCCTCAGCCATCACAGGTGCTCCTCGCTCCACCAGGGTCTCTCCTTCTTGCCGAAGAACTCGTGTGACGTCGGCAGCGTGGAATTCGCCAAAGCTCTCAGACTGAGCAACACAACCATAGAACCTCTGTCGTTCACTGTTCCCCGGATCAAGGTACGTACTTGATAAGTAGCTGCCCATTTCTATTTCTGTGGTTACGATACTGAAACACCGAGAAATAAGTTGAAATACTGTAAGCTGGATATGGCTTAGTATAGACTGATTAAAAAATGAGCAGCTGATACAGCTTTATTATTCATAGTAAGTTGTTTTTATTATGTATTAGATGCAAATACCCGCCTTTGCCGGGGTTTAAAATAAGGTTTTTGTAAAAGCGTAAAAACCTGTTTATTTTCATGCAATAAACGGATACTTGTATTACGAAGCAACGTGATAAACAACATTTGTCGTAGTTCCATTTGGAGTGTGTACGAAAAGATTTTCCTCTTTGCCCACTCTGTAACAGGCCACATACAACTGTCCATGAGAAAAACATGGTGTCTGGAAGTCTATACCAGCAATCTCAAGAGACTGTCCCTGTAACTTGTTGATTGTCATCGCAAAGCACAGTTTCAAAGGGAACTGTATTCTTTTGAATTGTATGGTGTTGTGTGGGGAAAAATAGGTATTCTTGGAATGAATACATCTTCGCCCTTAGCGCAATGTGAACCCTTCTTCACTTTCCCATTTTCTCTAATAGGCTCACTGTGGTATCTGCTACAAGAGTTACTGTAACATTTTGACCTGCACTAACTGAGAGTATTACTGAAGTGTGTACCTGTTATTTTAGATGGTATTTTCCTCAATTCCAAACCCAATTATGACGTTTATGTATATACATTGTTAATTCTGACAATCTATGTACTTATCTATTTGATATCGGAGGAAGGAAGTTCATTAAAAACTGACTGTATGAATCACATTTGCAGAGTGACTTGTTCCAAGATGACCTTTTCCCGGACACGAAAGTGACGTGGGAACCCACAATGGCAGCCGGCGAATGGCTGTCTGGTGCCAACAAACAACAGAAGAGGATAAACCTCAAACCTTCCAACATGGATAGCTGTAAGTCAGGCCATCTATTTGTAATGAATACAGGAACAAAGCACCTGTTATTGGTTATAAGTTACCCTATTACTAAAGCCCGGAGTCATATGCAAAAAATTGCGCCAACTATGGTACAAGATGCAAATTACCCCAAAATTTCTCAAAAATATGCAAATCATCCGTCATTGTTCAGAAAATCCTTAAATCTGTCATCTAGGAGTAAGGTAGATGTTGACAATCAAAGTAGTTACTGCGCAGTTAATCAAGTCTGTATTATTCACATTATTTAATCGAAATAAGTCAAAATTAACTTAATTAAATGAATCAATCGTTGCTGCTCAAGATGCTCAGGTGTTGGAGACCGTCTTTTGTCTAAAAGAAGAGCCTTCAATGCTGAAAATAACAGTAATACGCCGACTGAGACGATATGAAGATAATTCTTAGCAGCAATATCGTTGGATGGAAAATCTCGCTCTTGTGAATTTTGACGAGGTTGACGTCGGTTGTCCAGTCGAAAGTTGAGGGCGTTCTCGCAACGAACCCTTAATTCGAATTGGCCTTAGTGTTATCCTGTTCTTCAGATGACATTATGGGAACCCTTTACCTGAGCTTGGCCTCTTCAACTTCAACCAACATTTTCAAACAGTAAATATCCGTCTATTTTATTCAACAGTTAAATTGCCATCCTATTGATTCCAGTGTCCGAAGCACAAGGCTCCCCTGCAGTTGCGAGTTCAGTCTCCAGCAAAGAGACCTCCAAGAGCACGCCTCCAGTAGGAGCTCGTCTACCTCCCTGGACAGCGTCCGACCCCCAAGCACTTAAACAGAAACGAGAAGAGGTACGAACATTCCACAATACATGAAACTGCGTGACAAATTCTCATTTTGTGAGATCTTTACCGAAAACTTTTGATTTGTGAAGGTATTTTCCTCTCTGCTCTCCAAACTTTTATGAGGGCGCACAATAGTGTAAAAAATGTCCAAACTAGATGAAACATAGTTGAATCAAGGTTTTATTTTAAGGTAGAAAATTAAGTAATTTCGTCTCACATTCTTCTTAGTCTCCATGTGCTTGAATTCTGTGCGAGAGTTTATTACTCCGTTACTAGTTTCATAACGGTACCATTCTCCCCCGCTACATAAATACGAGTTGGTCTATTTGAGTAATTTCCCCGATTAATTTCAGGCGCCTCCGTCTTATTTCATTTGTTTCAATCACAAATTTTTATTTTTGGCCTATTTTTCAGTCATTAAAAAGATCAGCTTATTGTTCAAAGTTCCTGTAAAAGGGAATCTATTACTTAAGGTCCCGTTTGAGTTGTGACTTTGTAAGCTTCTGATTCGGACTTTCCATATAACACCTAATTGAGCAATGGGATTAACTTCCCTGTAAACCCTTGACTCTTTTAATTGGTAGCGTAGGGCACGACCTGTCTTGGTATTTTATGTGTTTCTAGTTGAATATATGCGATCTAGTTGACTCGGAAAGACACCAGCTATTCCTGGAGTTCATGTAATGTGAAAGCTGTATATCTCCTAAGCAACACCGAGATGTGGTGCTACGTGCAAGAAATGTATCCTGATAAGTGTAAGAACAAGGTATGCCAAAAGAGGGGGGAGGGGCTTCAGGAACATTGTCACTAAAAGTGAAGTAGTAAAGAAATTATGCATCAAGTAAGTATTTAATGAGAAATATGTACAGATCAACAATAAACAAGTTCAATCAATCAATCCTTAGTCTGAAGTGGGTTGGAGCTCTGGAATGACTGGGAGAAGTCTTTGGCTTGCCGTTGGTCGGATCTGCCGTCATTTTCCATCGTGGAATAATTTTAGTCATTATTTTTATTGTTCACCCATAATTTCATAAACATGAATATGTCTATTTTTGATGTTTCAGCTTCAAAAATCTATCAGCAGCCGAGTCGAGATCAACTTGAAGTTAGAGCAAGATAAAATGGAAGGGGTTGATGAAGCTGAATGGGTAAGTGTTGTGTATGCCGTCTTAAATGAGTGGCCTGCTGCTTAAGCATTTAGTTTCGTCTTTTGCCTATGATGGATTCATATAAGTGGTAGAGATTCATCTAAATAATGAGTCCTTGAATGCTTCCCGTTTCCCCTCAATTCTGAAATATGCTGAAATAATTCCCGTACTGAAGATAGGAGACCGCACGTTGATTGGTACCAATCGTCCAATCTCCTAACTCCCAGTACTTACCAAAGTGTTTGAGAAAATAATAAGAAGGAAATTGTATCACATTTTGAGCCGTATGGAGTTTTGTTAGATAATCAATTCGGTTTCTGCACTGGTAGCTCCACCATGGATGCTCCCCTTAGGCTAGCTATTTTGTGCTTGATGGATTCATTAGTGGTAATCGTGTCAGCAGGCTTCGTGGACGTAGCCAAAGCTTCTGACTGTCCCACATGATTCACTCGGGCAAAATCTTGTCAGGAATGGGTTTTCTCCCGAAGCGTTGAAGCATTTGCAATCCTATCTAAGCGATTGAGTAAAGGCTGCCTGATGATGGCTTATTGTCTGATTTTTCAACTGCTTCGTATGGTGTGCAGGTTTCCGTACTATTTCTGTTCTTCATTTCCATAAATGACTATCTCAATTCTCCTCTAATGCTTCCATGGTTTTTGCAATACTTTCGCATGGCAGTGATATACGTCGTCTAACGAGTATATCTATCACTGTAGACTCCATTGCGAGTCACTAGCTGGTTCAATGTTAATGGTTTGCCGTACATGCGGATAAAACTCAGTCTATGTTCGTAAGTCTGAGGTCTATTCCAAAAATTTATTGTAATCCCGAGTATTTCAAGGTTTTAGCTTTTTATTTCGAGCCAAAAATGAACTGGCAAGCTCCTTGTGGAAATTTTGAAATTTATCTCAAAAGCAATGTATTTTATTTCGTTAACTGTCATTATTTGTCTACTCACGCTGTTTTGGCACATGGAATACTGAGATGAGGTCATTCACCCCCTTTATCTTTAATTTTTAGTGCTCAGCGATAGCTAATTACAATTATTAAAGGGCTCCCTTACTGGGCTGATTGTGAGCAGGCATTTATTGATTTAAACATTTTGACCAACCCGGCTTCTTATATTAGGAAATGTTTATTTTATGTGCATAAAAATCATCATTCATCATCATCATCGTAAATTTTTTCGAATCAGTAACGGTTGTTTATACCAACAGAAGCCTACAAGCTATCGCTCTGCCTCTTGTTCGTATCCGTGCTGTTCAGAACTCAACCAGACGGTGGTCTACACAATTTTACAAATCCCTGCCAATATCGGTTCGAGAACTGAAGGCAAGGGGTTTTTTGGAATCGAGTTACTGTCTTTCTAAAAACAATTGCTCCTTTTAGTTGAGTGATTTTCCTGCTTCCACCCATTTAATACATACCTTACTGTTTCGTCCATTGATTATTTTTGTTTTTAGTTCCCAAGTCTTAAATTTTATTTATAATTTTTATTGACAATTGCTATGCATTACTGTAAATGCACTTAAAATCCTCTTTCTGCGCTACTTTTAAAGTAACAAAATTTTTCTTTTCAGAACGAATGAACGACTGCTATTCTCAACTCTAGCTTTATATTTACCTAGATATCTACCAGTGGGATTCCCATGAACCAAGTCAGTACTAACGTTTCTACCTAAGGTGCCCCTTTTTGTTAGAGGATTGATCCGGGTTCGTCCGCTCCTGTGAGTTACAACACCAACGAATGTTGTACAGCTTTCTTACAAGAAGAAATACTGGGTCAGTCAACTCCTACGGTATATACAGAACTTCACGTCTGTACGGTGCTCATTTCGCTGTGTTGGTTCATTCAGTAATTAAACTGCAGGCTTCCTCGCTTGAAAACAACAACAAATCGGAAAATGAAATATTAACTTAGTTTGATCACTAGTCGACAATGTAACACTGGTTGAGAACAGTTCTGCCAGTTTTGATTCTAACAGGTTTCAAGTTTATAGAATTTCATAAAGTACAGCTACGTTACTTTTGAAAAACCAAAAATGGTTATACAAACCGTTGTTTGTCATCAAAACTAGCTTGTGATCCTGAAGAAAAAACGTCCTCAGTACTATAATTACTGATATTACTGCACCATTTAATTGAAGTGCCAAGTTTTACCACCTATTTATAGCATCGCCATTTAATTCGTTTTGGCGACAAGAATCCCAAACATTTCTCTTTAACAAAGAGAATATCCCGTCTTCGTTCAGATCCCAATGAATTCTCTAACAAAAACTCTTCGCAACTTTTAAATTGATTTCCTCCTAAAATGGAACCAAGTTAGGTATTTTCTATGAAAAATTGAAATAGAATATCACCGTCAACAGATTTTGCACAAGCTCTCATCTACTGAAACAAAACAAAAAGTTGCAACTTATTTAAAAACGATGTATTTTATGTAGTTCGTACGTAACGCACATCCCCTTTTTTACCGCTAACCTAGAACTGACCTCTGTAGAAATCTCAAGACATATTTTTTTTTCTTTTACCAGTAATTTTTAGTCTTAAGAATGTTTATTTTCTCGAGTTACTGCTATCAATTCGGGGTATCACTCTAAAAGTACTTAGCGAGCCTGTGTGACTCTTCTGCTTTCCAATATTTTAATTTTGAACTAGATTCTCTCTTAATATCCAATACTCTTTATTTTCATGACGAAAACTATGACAATATCGTTACAAATTGATTATTATGTTTTAATTTGTAAACTATCTAGTCACGTTCATGCTGGTTTGCTATGAAATCCAAGAGTTTTCATATTGTGTAAATATCATTGATTGAACCCCCTTTAGAGTAAGAGTTTTTGCTATAAATACTACCAAAGTGATTTGGTACTTTTTTGTTGATATTAACTATTATAAATTAAGAAGTATTCATTTTAAATTTAATTGACAAGATGAGTTTTTTCCTTGCTTATTACGGTATCCACTAAAGCTTCATTATTTTCTTCTGTCAAGGATCTCATTTGTTTGATCATCCCTGTAGTTGGAACTATTTTCTTGTTTACAGATAATCTCGTCTTAACTGTGTGGGTACTATTTCTTCAGCTTTGTTGCTCCTTATATTTATTTCTGTAGATATTTCTGCATAATGGGTATTTAGTTTAAGGATATTATTTCAAAATGGAGTTGTTGATCCATTGCAGGTAATGTTTCTAATTTCCCTTGTCACACTCGAACATCTTCACTCAACTTTCAATTTTCCGGTGGTATTATCTTGATTAAAACAATTCATGAAGGGCTTTTACAGTTACCTCGAAGAGCTGAAATGAGATACCATTTCTAGCGATATTTCACTTTTACAAGTGTTTAAACCTAATTTATATCATTCTTAAAATGAGTGATTATTCAATTTCTGTATAATGCCTGCCTTTAACTAATTTGTCATCTAAGCAAGTGTTTAGTTGGGTCAACACTCGAAAGCTATTCAGTACTGACAACCAGCTCCTTGAAAATGTGGTTCTTACGGTTGCATGAGCAAGCATTAATTTATTATTATTCAATTTTCACTAAATTTGGCGAGCTTTGTTTCCAATTCACGTAATATTTAACAGATTTTCTGAATGCTTTACAAGTTATTACAGTCGAATTCAGCCCACTAAGGTGTATTTTTATGAACTGAACGTGGCCTTCGTGCTTTAGTAAACTTTAAGTGCCCTCGTGATTATAAAAACCGTTGGTTTTGCTGTACTGAGTGTCATGAAGGAATTGTGTTTGGAAAGTCCGTGGGAAAGTTTACTGAATTTGACTCATAATAGAAAACGTTTGAAGTAACGCTGATTATCTCGAAAAAAACATTGACTCATTCGACAACCATTGAGATTTCCTTTGTACATTTCGAGCAGGTCTTAAGACAAACACCTAATTTATGTTTGGTGGCTTGTTTCTGGATGATCATAGGGGAAAAAGCCCTAAATTGATCCTTTTATCAAACTGGATTAGTTGGACTAACTGATCTGAATCTCTGAGTGTAATGGTGTGTATAGCTGTTTGAGAGCTTGACCCCTTTACGATATCCCAGTACGGAATAAATTTAGGTGCCAGCTCACGTCAAGTCATGAAGTTCAGTTCGTCCTCTACTTGATTCATGTTGCGTATATCACTTATTTACATTGTTCTATGTGAATTTATATGCGTTAAATTTGAAATGTATTCAGACTCATGCGATAATCTCCAGAGCTTAGAAACAATAACTGCTTGCACTTGAGAAAGATACCATGTAAGATTGAGTGATGACTTATAAATTATGGAATAGCATCAAAGCTCTAAGAATCCCTCTAAGAGAAGACGCTAATGTCAAAAATGTATACATTTGTTTTCTCATCTGGTGTTAAAGAAGCACTACAGTTGTCTTAAATTTACTACACACATTCAAGTGGACCACGAGAAAAAACATACTGATTGACACTGAAAAAAAAAATTTGAAATTGAAATGATTTTCAACTTTTAAAAAGTAATTCAACCCAGCTGTTGTGTTGATACGTTGTAGGTGCAGCGATCTTTATGTAAACATGTACCATTAGCTCTGATGAAATACTGCGTCCAATTTTAAGAAAAACATCAAATACAATGTTGATTAACATGAAATACATCATTGGTTTATAGAAATAGAACGAAATTAGTTTCAAATTCAACTTTTCCACCCTGAATAAAGTATTAAGGAACAAAACATTCCCTCTTCTGGTATTGGTTGTGTGATTCCCTCATTTTCGTTCTTTCCAAACAACCCCAAGAACCTACCAAAAGTTTCCACTACTGGCATTAGCATAATAGTTCTGGTTTTTGTACAGCTATGGAATAATTTTTGGTGTATTGAGATTCAAATAACGTTTCCTTTTTTCTTCTTCACTTTCGAAATAAAGATCAGTAAATTCGTATGTTAGGAAGTTATTCCTTTCCGTTTTTCGATTCACCTTTGGTGCTATAGTGTGCTTATCAATATTACTTGTGATTAACTTTCTATTCTCCGTATTCAAAGTTGCTGTTTCCATTTTTTAATATATTATCAGTTTTTGATCTTTCAAAAAAATGAATCGATAAGATTTGAAAACCTACCCCACCTTCAGTACAAGGGTGGAGCAAACGTTGGAGCCTGTATTCGTTGCCTGTATAAATTTAAAACACAAGGCCTTCTAATGTGATTGTTATTTGTAACTTTTTTGCTACTTGGAGACGTTAAAATGAGCACATTCTAACTTGTCCTAATCCTCCACTCAAGATGATAATCTCGTGATTAGCATTGCTGCACTAGATTGGGAGAGGGACGCCTCTCTCTGTCTTTGAATAGAATCCAAATGGAGGTGTTTTATTGTTTGTTCAACTATACGGCCGTAGAGTTTGCTAATGTTGTATTTTGATTGGTTTGTCTCTCTTCTGGTGCTAAGGTGAATGTTGCAAGATTGAATTTTGATTTCTTCAAATTTCTTCGGCTCTCTGTTCCACAAAATTTTGGATTCACTCCTAGAAATTTTTTCCATAGAGTCCTTGGGCACATTATGGTTTACTCTTACGTATTTTTAGTTTAAAATTCGCTTATTTGTGGTTAAGTTGATTTATAATAACTACTACAGCTGCCGTTTTCTAAGTCAATAACAGCCAAACGATAGGCTTACTTAGGATATAGCAATTTTGCAGTCAAATACCGACTTCATGTTAAACTTTGTACATTTTTCATTTTTACTAATACGTCAATGTAATGTTCCCTGATCTTCACCATTGAGGATGGCCTACTTATGTGTCTGAACTAAAAACTTAGTTTTTGCCATCAATTCAGCTCATGTGACTCTTTTGTGTTGGTGTCGAATATATTCAATTATTCGTTCTGAATTCTGTTAGAGAGATCACCCACCCGTTTGAATTCCCACGGGAAAACCCTCTGAAACTTGTAATTGTTACAAAAGAATGGGAAAAAGAAAGGTTGCTTAATTAGCTCAACCGCTGTTAAAGCTGAAATACATGTGAAATTGGCTGGTGGACAGTGCTGCCAATAGGCTGAATGGAACAGAGGGTAGTACGGCACCCTAGTGTGTGCTTCAGAGGGGTGGAGTGCCCTCACACGTCCTCCGAATTGCTTTTTGCAGCCTTCTTCGCAGCTCCTTCCCAGTTCAGAAACTGATAAGAATGGACGTCGGCATTCATGACGCGGTTATCAAAGAATCGTTGGTACAGCTTAATAAAAAGCAAAGTCTGTATTTAGAGCCAGAAAAGAGACTTTAGCCAATCATATTGCAATTGCAGAGATGGTGCTCTCGGATCCCTTTGTTGAACAAACCATCCATAGTTCTCTCACATGAAGTACTCAAAGGACTCTCTACTGAAATATTTTTCTATATAAATAAAAAAAGAAGACTTTATTATAGAAGGTTGTAACCGTTCTGATATCGTTAATAATCTCTTAAATCGTCAATATCACTACTATTCGTGCCCTTTATGACATTATAATTAAATAGGAATCATAGAATATCCAAAAGTAAACGGTTTGTCAGTAGATTAATCACTTTATTTTTCCACTAGCGCTAAAATGAAAAAAAAAAGTTGCCTTTTTTGCGTTTCCACCATGCTCATTGGTTCGCGTGAAACTGGGAAGAAATTTAAAAAACATGTAATTCTATTTTATGTAAAATAAGTGAACGCGATGTTATTTTGATAAATCCGTAATAGTGTTCTGTAGAGAAACGTCATTATGTTGTGCTGTTTACTATTCAATGCTGTTGTAGAGTCCCTACCTACTGTATGAATTACTTATTACATTCATGTGTTTAATCAAAGATCCTGTAGAATGTCTGATGTTTCTTTGCTGTAATTATTGCAATGATTTCTCTTTCGAGTAAACATTCCCGCAATTCCGTCAATGGACAAATTTAACCTTTCCTAAGACCATGTACCTAGTTCACTGCTGTAGATCTGTATTTTTTAGTATGGCCCTCAAACCTAATTTTCAAAACATATGTTAGCTTTATTTAAGAAAAAAAGACCTTCTGGTCTATGAGTTGAGGGAATTGTTTGACCACTTGCATACCAAGCTAAAGATGTATCTCACTCCCTATTTGTAATTTGTTCATCCGTCATCTCAAAATGGTTGGAATAGAAAATGGCGGCCTTAAAAAAAAGATGGGGTCAACATATCACAAAAAAAGTTACGCCACAGCAGCCGATTTCAGACAAATTTGATTGGGTTTTCTTCAGTGGACTTTTGAGTAGGTACTTGGAGATTGAAGAATCACGATATTCCAGCTATTTATACGTCTCCTGGGATATTGTGCTACTACCATTGTTTTCCATTTACTTTCTCCTTCAAAATGAAAGATCAAAATTGAAATGGTCTGTCAAGTATAATGATTAATAAATACCTAGGTACTAAAATCCTTGAATCATAATTTTCTTCTTCAAAAGCCTCGGCTTAAAAACTTCTCTCACTTAATACTCTTTACTGAATGACACAAGGCAAATATCTTGAAACGACATCCTATTATTCACACAAATCTTAGTATGCGAGTTGTTATTCTGCAATTTGGACCTTGGATACTTCTCGCCTGCTTTCATTAACACGTTATCAGTTGGTATTTGCCCGACCATACAGCAAGTTTTCACTTGGAAACGAAAATTGCCTTTTGGCAGCCGGCTGATCATGAAATGTCCACACTGTCCCCTCCCCGTTTTCTGGGTTAGTGCAGAAAAAGTTGGAAATCAGATCGATTTTATCCATCTCTGCAAAGCCACCATTTTGCATTCCAGCTGTTTTGTAACGGTAGACGGACGGTAGACAATTCATCAACTCAGAAAGTGAACTGCCTCTGTTAGTTATACAAATTATTGGTAAAATGGTCCCTGGGCTCTTGTACTATTCCTAACCCTGCATTCCATGTACGGATTGATGTCCATTCAATCTCAACAACCGACCCGTTCTCTGTATAAATCACCGTTCATTCATTCTTTTGTTTCAAACATTCCGATCTGTAGTTGGGCTATTTCTTCACATTTCATATTTCTCGAGTGTTGATAGTTTAGATCGAGCATTAGTCGAAAAAATTAGGCCCATTTTGTATTACAAAAACGTAAACCCCTTCGGTTGGATGTCGGTTAGACATTCAATTGGACTGACGGATTTTTCGCCGAGCTCTGTCTTTGATATCACAATGAACAAAATGTCGGGTTGTGATTTAGCCCCTGCTGAATTTTCTTCCCCTGATTCTTAGCGTTGTACGTATCCTTAGTTAGTGAGAAGTACGGAACCGAATTATTGTGAAATTCTTATTTCACTCCAAAAAAGTATCAAATTTGTTGATCAAATGATACATTTGAATCCCTCAATTAAGAGTTCTAATAATTGAAGTTCGTAACTCCACTTTCAAAAAAATTTCAGGAGACCGAAAAAACTTCTTCAACTGTCCCCTTCAAATTAAAATTTAAAAAAAATTCTCAGTAGCAAGATGTTATATCAACAAACCAGCGTACCAATACATTCCAAGGAGTTGCAGAGCAAAGCGAGTTTCTTGTGTGGGTAGCTTCAGAAGTCAAGGAGTGATGTCTTATTGTACTGATTCAACATCTAGTGGAGATTATGGGGCCACATTTGAAAGGGAAATAGAAACCGTTGACTGTCGAAACTGATCATAAGATGTGAGAGAAACCTTAAGCTATGAAAATAAGTAAAAAACGGGATTTTGACCAGGGGTGGAGTTCTTAACTTTTGTAAACGAGCTCCTCAATCGGAGTTTTCGCGTTTACAAATGAATATTGTTATTCAAGGGGTTAACTTGGTTGGTAGAAACCATGGACTCTCAATAGATTTTGCTCACAACACTTTGCAGCTCATTCTGGTGGTGACGATATTTGCTAAACTTGAATGAAACAACTGACGAAAAAAAAAACACAAAGGAGATCAACCATTTTGGAATTCAAATAAATTGGTATAACAATTAGACCCCGCATTATGTACCTTTCACATTTAGAATCTTCAAGCCTCACCCTACCTTTCTTAACATTGTTTCACAATATTTCGGCCTCCCCGTACAATAATCACGCAATTCATTATTGTAAATATGTCTTATTTAACTCTTTATCGTTTCTACATGTTTAATCAATCCCCTATTCTATTCCGTCTATATTATTTTCATTATTTATTCAGTGCCATTGCCAATATCTACCTTATTTATCCCAAGTTACCACGAAACCCCCAATCTTCTCCTCTTGACAATACCCCAAGTGGCAAAAAGATGTAAATCAAGGAAACATAATATTTTTTGATCGAAATTTAAAAAAAAAATCGCTCAAATTTCTACCCGAAATGCTTTGTCGAATATACCTAATAAGAAATTATGAAATATTATATTTAAAAAACAACAAGAAATGTTATCCCTATGTCAAATATCCCTGTTGCTTTATTTTTCATCGTCTTTCATTTTGTAGACTTTTCGTTGGTGCAATAACGACACAAAATTCCACATTTTTCCTGCACTTTTTTTTGTACGACTGATGAGCTCTCCATTATGTATTACTCACACAAAAATGTCATTTAAAAAATTTCATCGATTATTATGTGATATATTTTGCCAAAATGAACGTAATCGCTCATTATTTTATCTCCTAAAATTTTGATTTCCCTTCTGTATTTACCGTTTCTAATTATTTGTCATATTTATACGTTTTGTAATGTTTGTTTCGTTTTTACCTGTTCCCCACTTGTCTCACTTTTCGTTCACTCTTTGAAGTTTTCAACACAAAATTGAAAGACCAGGAAAAGTTCACTTGATTATCTTGATTTTTTCCCCCTTACTCTTTTTATCGACTGAACCTTGAGCGTATTCTTAGTTAATTTTTTTGTAATTGTGTGCATGTTGTAATTTGTATGTGATTTTTTCTTAAAATTTATATGATATTTATACTGAATAAACCGCATATTATTATCTGAATCTGTCTTCTGTTTTTCACCTAAATTATCATTTGCTCGTCACAATAGGTTTTCGTTCCTTCGTTATTTTGGTTTATTATTCAATAATAAACCATTGTAATCGCTCTTGAGAAAAAAAATGCTAACGCCCCATGAAAACTTCATGGTTTACGTTTCAAAGGGTGTAGAATCCGAATCTGCAATAAAATTTTTCCGTCCGTCCGCCGTACGCACGATTTCTCCCTAACGGCTGAGGCAAATTCTTTCACTGGGGTTTATTATTCAATTGGCTTGCGTTCATGATTTGAATTTCTACTAAGCTTTGGAGTGTTTCAGGAGGCACACGAATATGATCAACTGATCAATCCAAAGAACGGATTTACGCGCTCTACGCATATCTCCTGAAATTCAATAATGGCTCTATCACCTGTGAAACACGCACACTCCAAAGCTTAGTAGAAATTCAAATCACGAACGCAAGCCAATTGAATAATAAACCTCAGTGAAAGAATTTGCAGCGTTTTTTTCAAGAGCGATTACAATGGAAAAATATTCTATTTGAAAATTTTAAATTTCATAAGACGGAGCGTGCATATCAGAATACTTCAACCCGTGTATCGGCTATAAACCATTTTAGGTGTTCAGTCCAGTATCCAAATTCACTACATCACTAGGTTACTGGGATCGAAAAAAAAAACCACTGTTGTTTTTGTTTTGAATGTTGGCACCATACTTAAATCATACATCGGGAATGGTTTGAGCTACGGACCTGAGGAGGGGCTCATTTGATTCCTTGTGGAGTGTTCTTCAAAAAGAGTACAAATGTAGGCCGCCTTGACTTGAGGCTTGTTAGGGATTTTACAAAACTTTGATAACCCTTAAAGGCCACTTTAAATTAAGTGAGAGTGCTGGCCAAAGAATTGGGGCGTTGTCGGGCCAATATTGATTTTTCCTGAAAATTTCAGATTTTTTGCTCCAGTCTTTTGGGAGAAATCGCGCGTACGGCGGACGGACGGAAACATTTTTATGCAGATTTGGATTCTACACCCTTTGAAACGTAAACCATGAAATTTTCAGGGGGGTTAAATTTTTTTTCAAGAGCGATAACAATGGTTTATTATTGAATAATAAACCAAAATGCGAAAACTAGCGGGTTAATAATGGAAATCGGCACATATGAACGTTAAACGCATTTTGGCATTTAAAATACATTTAAATAATTGACTCATCGCCTACCAATAATACATTCTGTGTTCATCAATGTTATTGCTACAATGTCCTTATAATTTACAATTTTAAAAGAAGATCATTTCTAAACAATTACTGGACAAAAATACTGCTTAATAAATTTGCACATCCCCCTACCCTCTTTTCTTCAAGCCAGGTAGCTTAGTACAGGGCAGGCAGGACAAACTGTTTTTCGTAATTTGATCTTGTGTATTTTTTAGCATTTTTTCATATGACTATCCAGCGCTCTGTGGATGATGTAAGTGAAGAATTTTGGATTGTGAATAGACAACGTAAATCTCGGTGCCATCGTTTCCTGCGACTACATACCTTGCGGTATTTTTTAGATATCGGTTTGAATCTATTAATGCGGATCCTTATGGAATTGCAGTGGTGAATAGCCAAAATTCAAGCACCGCAATAAATCGGATTAGTTGAGAGGATTAATTTCTCAAAAATAAGCTGAAATTACTGTGCATTTGCCCAAAATATCGATGAATGAGAAAATAAATAGCTAAATGAGTCACAGGGTTTGTTTCTAAGGTCATAGGGGTGGGGGGTGATGGAGGGCCTTGACCTAAAATCCCAATATTTTTTCTGTGTAAACGTGATCTCAAGAGTATATCTTAAGACAGAGTCCCTTTGACACTGCCACTCCTCATGATTACACGAATTTATTGTGTAGAAATCATATTAATATGATAAAATAAAAACATTTGAAAATGGAGAAGGTAATGATGACTGAGTAGGGATGTTCCGATATTATCGATATCAATAAATATCGATATTTCTCTTTCGATATATCGATATAAGGATTTCGATATTATCGTGATATCGAAAGATTTTGGTGGATATCAATATTGATAGATATATAGATTTCGATATTGAATTTTTTTGAGTTGGCTATTTTTATAAAAATAGCGGTTTTCAATCGCGGAATGGCAATAATATTAGTTTGATCCAAATACATTTTTTTATTAAAAAACTAAAATATCATTCTGCCCATGTATGCATGTAAGTTTTGCTAAATATTATCTTTGAGTGAAAATGTTTGTGTTTCAGTTATGCCTATTCCAATAGCATATTTGCAATACACAGTTTTAAAAAATGTACCAGAATCATATTGCACAAATTATTATTTCTGTTTTGGTACTGGAAATTCACTGTGTGATTGTTCTGGATAACTTATATTAGTTAACCTAAAAAAAATGTTCAACCAAATTTTACAGTAAGGAATGAAAATTGCTTCAAATTTATAGAAATTTACCCAATTTTTCACTTTACAATTAATTATAAAATCAGCTTAAGATTGTAATAATATAATCACGTTAGTACAATGAGTTTTGTCATAAAATTGTGAGCAATAATAAAAATTGCGTAATATCATTCAATATTGCTGATATCGATATTTTGTTGCGATATTATCGGTGTATCGATGTTGATGGTTAATATCGTTATCGATATCGAATATCGGAAGATCCTCGATATCGGAACAACCCTATGACTGAGATAACTGCTAGATGTCAAATAAAGAATAGTGCAGCGCTCTCGGGGGAGTATACATAACTACAGGTTTCATACCTGACGCAGACTGCCGGCTGGTGAGGGAACCTGGCCCTCTGATACGCAAAGTCGAGTCGTTGGAATTGTTCTTTTTGGGCGAAAAGAGATTATTCTGAGGAAAGGTTCGAGCCAGTGGATTAACTTTTCTTCTAAGTTTGAAGACCAAACCTGAGTTCACGGCCTTCAAAACACCAGTAAAGTTCGCAAATCGGAATGTAAACAATCAATTGACGACGGGGAAGGCTGGAAGAAGGTTCTTGGTTGGACGAAATCCCGATAGAGTGCGTTCAGAACCGTCATTGCCTGAGAATCTCCTTGGGCTTGTAGACCGGGCAGATCCTGAACTCTAGGAATTGTAACGAACTCGTACATCTACTGTAACTGCTTAGACAGCCCTACGCAGTAATATTTTCGGTATGTGGATTCTTGGAGAAAATATCACGAGCTAACAACTCATTTCCCGCGCTTCCTCCCACAGTTGTTTAGGTTCCCGACGCCATTCCGTATGTGCAGTAGTGAACTGCGCAGATGCGTAATATTTGAGAAAGCGTACAGTTTGCTTCAAAACTGCCTGGAAAAAAATCAGGTGATGTCCAACCAACCAATCACGTAAGAGCTTTCGGATAGGCTTCCGGTTGGATCTGAACCCGGCTTCAGTCCTCCGTCGTGCTTGTGTTAGGTTGTGCCGTGTTTAGTGTTCACTGGAAAATGCTTCCAAAGTGATTTCCCTTCGAATTCGGTACGGGTTTTCGCGGTCGGATGTGTAGGGAAAAGGCCTTCGTTACGCTGTGAGGTGTGTTGTGAATTGTTTTATATCATCACCACGATTTCTTCTACGCTCATCTTGCTCATCATTTGTTGATCAACATTCGTCTACAAGGTACTTACTTGCATGCTTGAATTTTTTCTACTCACACTTAATTTACGTACCAATTTGACCAAATTCATAATCCTATGGATCGTAGAAGAGGGTGAATAAGTTATAATACCTGTATATTATATTGAATTGACACAGCACTTCTCTGCGAGGGGGTTACATGGGAGGAGGCCGTTGCGTTCTGCAAATCGAGATATGAAAGAGTTATGATTGGTTCTCGGCAAACACGCTTAGTCTGAACATAGCAAAGACGAAATACCTCGTTTTTTTCTAAATCAAGGAGCAGGGAACATCTTCTCCATACGATAAAACTTCACTGCTGCAGATACCAGGTTAACGTAGATTGTTCTTGCCCCGAGGTAGAGTCTCTTGCGCCAGGTACTTGGGGGTGATGCTAGACGAGGATTTGCGATGGTACACACAAATCTCACGATTAGAGAGTAATGTGTTTTATCCACGTATTTTACAAGCTTAGGAATGTGGTAAACTTCAAGTTTCTCCTCATTTTATACAAAACTCTAGTTCAGAATGTTTTGGTATGGGGAGGTGCGTCAAAATCTGCAACCAAACCATTGAAAATTGCTCAGAAAGCAAAAATGAAAGTCATAGCTTCTAAAAGCCGACGTTTTTCATCAGAAAACTTCCTTTCAATAGTTCCTGAGTTTTCAATTACTCAGTTATCTATTAAATCCGTACTCATGTACTTTCATAAGCACCCTCGTGCGTTCGATTACGAGCAAGTCACGGCCCCGTATGCATTTCGTTCGTCTACTCAATTAGTTGTCCCTGTCCGGGTCTCGAGGTTGAATTGTACCTACTACTCGCCACATTTATTTTAGTGTACCATTGCTACTACGGCACTTGGCGCTAAACTTAAAAGTTCCCAAGAAAATAAGTCGATCGGAATATAAAAAAGCTGTGTTTACCTTTCTATTAAAAAGGGGGTACATGGAATCGGAAAATCTATTTTCAAGCCAGTATGTGTCCTAATTAAAGACTTTCATAAGCATAGGAGGCCCATCGTGTCATTCTTTATGAATATCCTGATATATATTCAATAGGTACTGATAATTGCACATAGCACTTGAGTAATATGTAAATTAGAGATCGCGTGTGTTACTTTGGAAAGACCTAGGGCTTAAACTTGATATAGTGTAGCTAGATGTTCCTATTTATTTTTAGAACAAATTTGCGTTGATTATATTACCTTTTCAGGTTGGAGAAGTCAAAGAAACATTTTCGCTTAAACTATGGCAAGTAACGTGTAGATATGGAAAAATCCTGAAATCGAATTCATAAAATGCCCGTGCAAGCTCCAATTTTTGCTCATTTCGCTATGAAAAACTCGGAAACGAGGCCTCCTGCAAAATTCCAAATCCCCTTTCCGCTGCATGGGGATCTCTTTCAGCCACGACAATGTTAAGAAAAGCTGTAGACGTCGTTTATCATAACTGCTGACATGATTTTACAGGAGCATTGCAAAACCTATTTTCGAGGCGTAAGATCCTCAACTTGAATGAGGTAAAACGACCTTCATTTTGCGCGCACTTGCTTGAGCATTCCCTTTGTCAGTGACCAGCTCAAGCAGCCAACAGCTTCACTTGAGCGTTCCTTTCGACTAATTAATGACTATGAATTCTTGATGGAGTCTTCCTCTGAAGAAGGAAACAATTTAGAGTTAGGTAAATATGTTCCATAAAAGAAAAAAAGGTAGAGGTAAAAAAAACAGCTTTCGTACAAGTACGCAACCACGAGGGACATTTCATGTCTTTGCGCTCCCTCCCGCACACACACCACGTACTTCCAATTGGAGGCCAGTTTTGATGTAAAACGCTTATCAAATTCAATGTCGGCGAGAGAATGAGGCGTCTCCATAAATGTATCACGTACCTCGCCAATTTCAATTTCATTTGTGGATAATGTAGTATTCATAAGCAGCTTTTTGCGTAAACGATATTCGCTCACTAGTTCCAACGAGTGCCGTTCTGCAGGACCAATGATAACTACGTTAGATTATGCTCGTTGATGGTTGCGATGTAATGGTTCCATCGTTTGGTCACTGAGGTTCCGAAGCAACGAATGGTAAAGTGTAAAGACATAATCATCACCACTCACAGGACTGTCACAGTTAGTAAACAACATGGTTCTATCGGGTGGTCACTGAGGTTTCGAATGTCCAGATTTAGTAAATCAACAGCTTTCAAATGAGTGGTGAACGAGTTTTGTACGATCACAAATGTCGAAGTCAACAGTAGCAACGAATCAGTTGTAAGCGAAAACCATCAGAAATATTTTCGTGACTCTGTCCGCGTCACACTTTCGAGTTTATGTAGCAAAGTAAAGACATAAAATGTCAAAATAGTTTCGTTCATCCAAACCGAAATTGCTTGTGGGGTCGAATTTTCATGACATCGATCGCTGACTCCGAATCCCTGAATTCAGGTTCTTATTTGAATATCGAAGTTGGTATGCGTTGCGCACAGAATGTGGTTACATTCAAGATCCTTGGCTGAAAGCATGCTGATTTAAAAATAAAAATGGATATTGGTTTTTTTACCGCATTATTGTTTATTTTAGCTTGGGGAGGTGCGGATAACTCGAGGCAGCCTGCAAACAAATTTTCAATGAATTTTTCAAAAATTGTGTAATGTTGAGGTATGATTGCTTTTTATGTAGAAACAAAATTAAAATGTACACCACGTACCTCAAAAATAATGCGAAGAAGCTCTCAAAATGTATTGGATAGTTTATTAAAATATTAATATTTTTTATTTATCCCTGGTGAGCTTGAGTGCCTGTAAATATTAGAGTGTTTCGGCTTCAAATGAGTGTTTTTCACATGTACTGCTAATCGTGCTTTCCACATGTACTGCTAATCGTGCTTTCCATTTGAGTTTAATGAATTGAGGTGTTGAATGTTGCATGTGCATGTAGTCAATTGTGGTTCGTCATTAGTTTCTTGTCCACCTTATTTCGCTTGGAAGTCTTTATCAACGATCGTCAGGAGACTTTTGATTGTACATCTATTCGGTCCGCTTTTGGAGTCTCCATTATGTGCACAAAGTTGATTCAAAGACCGATTCAGTCTTTGGCTAATTCTGAGGCGGGTTTCACTTCTACGCTGTTCTTCTTCCTTTCTATGATCTTCTCCACCATTCCTATGATGTTGGTCTTCTTGAAAATATTGGTTTTTTCGTACAACTCCTTGAACAAATCGCTGGTTGTCAATCGATATGCGCGAATGTGTGTGCCGTTGCCCCTTTCGTTGTACAGATCCTTCAATCTTTGCTCGATGTTCATAATCCTGTGCTGATGAATGGGCGACAACGCGTAGTAATTCAACGCGTTCACGATAAGCGCCAAAGCGATTTCGTACGGCACGCACGACTGCCACTTCTCACAAGAATATTTCGATGGCATCTCGTCATCATCGTCCAGATACAAAACCCGTTCCGGTTTTGGTCGGTTGGTTTCACTGTCAGTACTCGACAGGTCACCGTAGTCTCTCCTGCTTCCTTTGTTCATCCTCAAAATGTCCTCCGATATCTCAAACTCGTTCTCCTCTGAAGCGTAAACTTCCTTGTTCGACAGCCGAGGCAAATACTTCAATTCCACCGTCTCCGTCAAATTGAGGAGGTCAGCGAAGAAATTCACCAGTATAAAGTCTATAATTTTCCTCGGGTGGATCTTGTCAAACTCGTCTTCCCTCAGACACTTTTCAGGTGGCAAAATGTAGCCAGAATCCAGCAGCAGGTCTAGAGCCATACCTAAACCATCTTCTGGATTTTCGGCTCTACAATAACCCATCAACATGTCGTAGTAATTCATTTCATCGTTATTAATTTTAAACATGTTGAAGATGAGTGGCTTAGCTAGGGATAGTTTTAAATCCGTTTCTATCGTGTCACCAAACTCATTTTCAAACCAGAGCCTAATTTCGTTGTAATCTCGACTTGTTACTACGACTTCGTGTTTCAAATCTTTGGCTGCATACTCTGCCTTGAGTGCCTGCAACTGTTCTATGGTGGGGTAAGGAAGGTCAGCAATGTTGATGAGGAAATCCCTCCAGTCGAGGCAAGTCTGGTCGCCGAAGGCTTCAATGAAGATTTCTTTGTAGTCGAAGGGGTCAAGTTTGGCCCAGGCTGATGGCAAAGTTGGTTTGCCAGATTCGAATCCTGCAATGGCCATTTCACGCAAGACTTGAATCATTGGCGTCTCTATGGTTCCCATGGGAGCCATTTGTGAGAACTTGTTCACCAGAGTCGTCAACTGTTCTACGGTGAAGGAGTAAGGGTTTCTGGCCTCCACCAGTGGCAGGGGCGGAGGAGGTGGCGGGTCTGGGTATAGAAGATTTGTTTTGTCCACATAGAATCTGCAACATGTACCGCAAGAATTTCATGTGAATATATTTATAAATGGAAAATCAATAACATACCTGTCCACCTGAAACATCAATGAGACTAAATACCCAATTATATCTAAGTATGATGCATAACATCGTGTCTGGAAGTTGTTGAGAAGAAGAAAAAGCCGGAACTGAATAGCGTAATTCGGAAAGTGAATTTGTCTACAGTCAAAATTGTCAATAAAAAACAAATCGATTTGGAAAAATTAAGAGGTAATTACAGTGTTTCACGAAGTATTCTACTCAACACTTCGGCCGGGATATGAATTAAATTACGATTCAGAGAATGAAATTACGGGTACCTGCCTGTAAGGGATACACTAATCTTAACTCCAAGGGACATCTGCCTTTTAGGAATACAGTCTACCTGTAGTTAGTGAAAGCTTTGAGTTTTAGATGATTCTCAACAACTTTCGTTCGTGCATCTCTCTATGCGTGAATGTGTCTGTCCTTTTATCCGTAGACGGTCTACGGTAGACCCATTTAACAAGCCTAATTGCTACAGTTTTTCTTGATTTTGACGAGATTTTCAGGTAATGTGGAAATTGGTCCCTGTGACTTTCACTCTGCTCATAAATGTAATCTGGCAGCGTCATTTTCTCATGTTCCACTGGCAGTTTCATGCCCCAATTTCGAAGAACAGTATGATCATGTATGCATTTCTACACATCGTAACATTATTCTGTCCGATAAAGAATAATTGGTTTTAGTTAGGGTTAGTTCAATTAGTTCAATAAAAGTTAACTCAACTTTTGAAGGCGTTGGAGGTCGCCCAGCATTGTTGCCCAGTAAGTCGTTTCAAGGAGCTCATATTCTATATCTTTCTACATTATCCAAAACATTTCAAAAGACCTGTACCATCAGCTCTGTTATCCAACTTGATAACAGAGATGTGAGCTCCGTGTCACATCCAACTTGATTGACGTTTCTTCTACGTGTGAGCATAGCGAGCATCAAGATCACTAAATTGCTAAACACTTAGATCACTAAACAGAACAATGACTTCCCTATAAACAGCGACCTCCGTATAACACTGACCACCAAACGTTTCCGTCTCTTGGAGCTGCACTCGGGGTATCCACAGAGATTTCCATGTACAAGCATAATTGATAGACAAACTTAATCGTACTTAAAATCTGTGGTTAACGTACATTTTTTCCCCAGCCAACATGTTGTTGAACTCATAATATGAGCTAATAATAATATCAATATTATTGATGATTTTTGTAAGTGTTCGTCGGTGTTGTTGTATTTCGATTATTGTTCAACATCCTACATTTCAAGAACCCGTTGTAATTAACAACTAATTAGCCTACTTATTCCACATGTGGGGGATCGATGCTGAATCATTACTACTGGGTTGGAATGACGATCATGTAAAATCAGGCACAAATTCTATACGTGGTTTTCCCATCTTAGTCCACCGTTATCTTGTATTGTTTCATTCTAGTGGGGAAAAACAAATTTTCACTGGGTTGGCGTCTCTGAAATAAAGCATTTCCAAGTCATATCCAACCTTTTCCAACTTAAATTCAACCTCTTTCAACTCAAATTCAACCTTTTTCCTAGTCAAATCCAACCTTTTTGTAACTCAAATCCAACCTTTTTGTAACTCAAATCCAACCTTCTGTATAAAACAAAACAAATTCTGTATAAAAAAACTGCTTCCAGGAAAAGGTTGAATTTGACTTAGAAGTGCTATAAATTATATTTTTTGTTGATTCATTTTTTTATTAAACATGATTTTGTGTTTTGTGAAGTAACCTATTGCGTTTGGAGGATTGTCCCCAATCACAGCCAAGCATTTGACTCTACATTTAGGACTTGCGCGTATTTTTCGAAATTTCCATTTAATTCCGATATTTTAATAATGGTGAAAAGGTTGAATTTGAGTTAGAAAACGTTCAATTTGACTTGAAAATGCTATACATGTGGCACTTGAAAAAAAGTTCTAATTGTCAATTCAATCAATCAATTTATACTTTTCACAAACCAGATTAATCCAACATTCCACCCCATATAATGATCAATAAATGTTTTTTCTCTCATCTCAAAAATTGTAAACTTCAAGTTCTTCTTTTTGTTAATTTATTCGTAGTTCTATAAAATCGGATTGCCCTTTTCCAGTAGTGTACCTAAGTTTTGGTCAACTAACTACTTGTATACTTCATTGTAGGGTGTGTGGTTAGGTCATCAACTAAGCATAGGATGAAGCTTGGGAATGGATTTTTGTATGAATCAGTATTTAAAAAAAATGAGGAATGAACATTACATGATTTAATGTTTAAATTCACTATTGGGAATCATGAGGTAAATTCCTGTGTCATCTAATTTTTGCTCAATAACAATTATTATGTCTGTCAGTTGTCTGTATATACGTTTGTTTTCCTCTTTAATACAAGAAAGGGTTCTGAAGCTGTGGTTGCTTCCTCCTTTCACACTAATCGTAACAGATCTGCAGCCCTGTCTTCAAGACCCAGGAAGCGGAATTTCCCTGCGCCCCACAGACCCATAGCCACCGTCCGGATGACTGAAAATTGGGGTTCGATTTTGCCCAGGCAGCTGTCTGTGAGTAAGGCCGGGACCATTTCTTCAAAAGTTACGTGGGAAATTCACAAAAAAATCAAATTCTTTGCCCAAGGATCCGGCAAAGGCGCAAACGAGAGAAGCATGCTCTTAAATCCTCAGCTGCAGTATCGTATTTCTCGTGTTTGTCCAATTCACCATTACGAACAGCGCGGGAAAATTCAGAGTAAGCATAGGACTCAGCTTCGGCTAATCAACGCCGACAACGGAAGTCGTTCCCTATTGCTTGTGTGATCCTGTAGTAGCTGGGAGACAGAAGAAACCAGAACTAATATTTTTTGAATTGTAGCTTGTGTTAGGGGTCTGAAATCTGATCAGCTAAGTGTGCTCCAAGGCTATTTTCAGTCCTATTCATTCTAGATAGTTGAAATGTGAGGTCAATTTATTTACTCAGGAGGTTTCGCCATTGATCTAGGTGTCTATAGTCATCCTAGCCATTCCACTTATCCAGGTCCAACCACTTGTCTAGGTTTTGTGACGGATATGGTCATTTGAACCTTCCCGATTCTTGAATCCGTCGCTTTGGGAGCTGATTCAGACGCCTTCAAAGGTCATCCTTGGGCGTAGCTAAGCTATATTACCGCATTAAGCTCAATGGAAGGGGTAACAACACTATTCTATCGCCTCACAGTTTTTAAATAAGTTTTTTGCCACATTTAACCCTTGTTCCCCGAGAGATTGGTACCTATCAAGTTATATCTAAATATAATGGATGTACACTCCGTTCAATAATTGCCTACAATCCAGTGATCTGCGTTAAGAAAGCTACCTGAAAGTAACAATCCCCTGTGTTAGAGTTGACAGTGCTTTCTATTCGATTTTATGATTCTATACACATCTTGAAAAGTAAACAAAAAATTGTGAGGTTATTAAACATTTGTTGTTGCCGGTCAATTAAAATTATTCATTTGCGAAAATAATAAAACAAAATTCGTGGAAACTCCCGATGGCAGGTAAAGGACCCACTTGTTGTCGTCCAGGACCATCATGGGCTGAATCGGCGACCCGTCTTCGATGGCCCTCTTGAAGACGTACATGCAGTCGTCGATGGCTGCCAACTCCTTGATCATCTGTTCGTCCACTTGGGTTTGATAGTCGTAGAAAAGCTCCTTCATCACGTCCAGTATCCGATCCAGGTCCTTCTTCGCTCGAGCTTCAATGAGCTGCAGGCGGAAATCGACCCTGTGAACACAGAAACAACAAGGATGAATATTACTGTCGAATCAATTGTTCTACTGGTGGATACAGTTGATGTCGATTTTATAGTAAGAAAGATTCATTCATTCAATCAAGCCGGTTACTATACGTTTTATATAATATTATGTTAATACAATAATATTATAGCTAATATGATAATAAACAGAGCTAGTAGAGCAACCAGAAAATCTATTGTCGTAATCAAACAGTACTCTTCAAATTTCTGTCATAGAGAGAGAAAACCTCGTTAGTATGGAAACGGT
Organism: Creontiades dilutus; assembly: GCA_031894815.1. NCBI lineage: Eukaryota > Metazoa > Arthropoda > Insecta > Hemiptera > Miridae > Creontiades > Creontiades dilutus. The sequence continues at coordinate 556,027 of JAVIWC010006830.1, forward strand.
TCATGGACGAGATTTTCCTCATATGGCCGCATAGTGAAGAGGAATTTGTGTCCTCTCTCAGGGTCCTCAACTCCAGCTTCTCTGCTACATTCACGTGTTAACATTTAAGTGAATGGCTACATTCCTCGATGTGGGCACTTCAGTGGTTAATGGAAGCTTCACAGCTGGTGTACCTGCGTGTAAAATCCACCAATAAGCAGCTATACCTATACTTGCACCACGACAGTTGTCATTCTCCACACACGAAGAGGTCTATTAAAAGGTCATTGTCCATTACAGTCCACGAAATTAGTAATAATCAGGACTCTCTGGAAGATTATTTTGCTGTGATTGGGGATAAATTGATAAGGAGAGGATACCCGAGACGAGTTGTCGGTGGAAGAGTAGTTCCAGCTCATGTCAACTACCGGGGACAAATACGATCGCAAAATGACCGAGTTCCTCTAGTAACAACTTTCTTTTTCGGAATTAAGAAGATGAATGGGATCCTAGGGATACTGTCTTCCAGTACCCTGACCCTTATTTGTTCAAGGATATGTCTCAAGTGACGTATCGACAAGGGCGGATTCCAGGTGGAATATTGTCACACAAACGTCCACGAGTTCAACGTTTATGGGGGCAGCAGCCTGGGCTACATCGATGTGAGCATCCGAGGTGCAAGCTGTGTGAAATCGTAGTTGAAGACTCTCACTTCACCTCACCAAATACCTCCCACTCGTACAATGCCAGGGACAAGCAGAATGTCTATCACGAATGTGTGTCTACGAGGTGATCTGTCGACAGTGTGGAGAAGATTAGGGCAGGAGTTTCCACGCTGGGAAAGCTTCTCAACTCAATTTAAGAATTAGCAACCATAGAGAACATAGGTAGTTATTATAAAAAGTAAAAAAAAAAAAAAAAAAAAAAAATCTCTCTAACCGAACCATTTCATCTCAACCCCTTTCTGTTATACTATGTTTTAAGGTTTTTTTGTGTTGTTTTTAGAAAACCACGTCTTTTGCCCGTAAAACTCCATGTTCTTCTCTTCAACACAACTTTTGACCACATTTTCGAATACAGCGTCAAATTTGCTCTAGGCCAAGTGTACAATGCACAGATTAAAGAGCTGCAGAACCAGAACGGTGATGATTGTGTCTATAATATGGCAAAATGCATTACCTATGCTCTGTGTATAGGAATATCAAATAAACATTTTTTTTAAATCACTCCAAGCGGTCATCCTCTGGCGGAGCGTGTTGGGCCAAGTTTTTGCTTCAAAATCTACTTTTCACAGTCTAAAATCCCAGCATGTGCTCATCAACTGGTGGTACTGCCCAAGTTATAGGATGCTCACTAACGTTCACCTGTTAGTGGCGTAGTCCACTGCGGCTGCCCACTCTTCTTTGGCCACGTCGACCATGTCTGGCCCTTCATCCTCGTTCTCTTTGCTCCCTTTGCGTCCTTTCCCACCGCTTTTCTTTTTCCCGCCCTGACTCCCAACTCTGGACTGCCTCTTTATTGAAGACTGCCTTTTGCCTGCTGCGGATTTTCTCGGACCAGCCTGTGACTGCCTTTTGCCTGCTGCGGATTTTCTCGGACCAGCCTGTGATTTCCTTTTGCCAGCTGCAGATTTCCTCTGTCCGCCTTGTGATTTCCTCTGTCCGCCCTGAGATTTCCTTTTGGCAGCTGCAGATTTCCTCTGTCCTCCCTGTGATTTTCTTTTCCCTGCAGCGGATTTCCTCGGACCTCCTGCTTTGGACTTTCGTTGGCTCGGCCGTTGGTCATCTCCCTCGGGGGCCGCTCCTGGCAACGCCAGTTGTCCAGGTGGTGTTTCAGACGCCCCTTTGACCCATTGCTTCATTTTCTTGCCTCTTAACTCTTTTCCAACCTCAGGGTCTTCGATTATTCCTGAAATGTATGCATTTAATAAATCAAATTCTTCATAGTTGTAAATATGTTTGGTACCTGTGCTTAACTATTTCTATGTACATGTATGATCACGACATTTGACTTAACTCAAGAACCTTCACAAGGTTGTTCCTATAGTTATATACAGGAATATTACACTTGTACTCGTATAAAAATTGAATCATGGGTACATTTCTATCAAGAAATCAAAATAAATGGGAATATAGACTTAAAGGACTAACGACAGTGTGAGGCAGTTCTTCCTCACTCATCTAAGTATAGGTCACACTGTGTTCATCCTAAAAGTATGAAATTTTTATCGTGATTGAACGAGTAAATGAGCTTTAATTTGGCGCAAGAAATATTGAAAACAGCGACATTCAGCACAAAATACGAAAGTTAACATTTCCCATGAGTTACCAATTTTTTTACCGTATAAAGTCAATTACATCAGGAAAAGTTGGTCCAATTCACGAACGGATGATCCTACAGTAACCCGAGTGGTGTCATTCGTTTCAGGGAACTAATTTCTATCTTAACCCAACAAAAAATCGAGCCTCCTACATCGAAAGTTTTTGAGATTTCGAGCTTTTGATAGTTAAATTCAAATACAATCCCTTAGGGTTAATTGATCAAGATGCCAAGAATACTGACACACTCCGGATTAATGTTGAATTTTTGTGGCAAATTTACATTTTAGTTCAGTAATTTTGAAGAGAAGCTGATGAAGCGTACATACTAAGTTTGGTTTCAAAAACAAAAACCTTTCCAATCGACCATGAAAAACAAATTTTTAACACCCCCTCAAAAGTTGTTGAGGGGGTGTTAAAAAAATTAAAAAAAAAAAAAAAAAAATCTGCCCTTGATCAATCAATTCTTAGGGATTATATTTAAGGTCGGTTATATCGGTTATATTTCTATTATATCGGTAATGGCCGAATGATCGAAGCCAAGAGTGGTGTTAGATGAGATGCTCAGTCTTATGGCCAACGTTGGTGGATCGTCCTTAACCAAGTGCTGATGAGAAATGCTGACGTAATTATGCTCTATGAGATTTGGTCATTGGGGAAGGACTGTGTAAAGAGAAAAAGCATATTACTGTACACAATTCCTCACTGGGAATGTATATTTCCGATGCTTATTATAATGATATCGGAACCTTTGTGCGTGTATTTCATGAAAGAAAAGGACAATATCTTCCATACCGTTTTTGTGTGACCGCTGTGGATCGTTCTAGGGCATGACTCAACTGACCGAATTGGGGAATAAATCAGAAACGATCAAGATGACATAAACAAATTTGATGCTGGGATGCAGTGAACTGTCATTTCAGTTCTCAAGGAGATTAACAGAGTGGAAGGAAGGTTGCTAAGAGGATGAGGATTTTGTGAAGAGCTGATGGCAGGTGTAGTTTGCATGAAGCGGTATTTGGACTGTAGAACAACCTCTGAATACTGTACAGTGACTCATGGGAAATTGAAGTGAAGTGCGGACCCCGCGTAAGAAATGTTATTCTAGATGGAATGAGAAAATAGCACCAACTCCACGTTGGGTGGCACAGGAAAGCTGCCCCCAAGTATTACTCCACGACTTTCCAAGGGAAACGAGGTGTTTTCAGTCATAGCCCAGCCATATAGGCCAGGACGCCAACGGGCGTGGAGTTTCTTACAGTTTTTAGCTGGCCTATTCATCTTATGCCTAATTACTAGATGTGTATTTTTAGGAATCTACCTATTGTTCAAGCTAAGTTTTCAGCAAAAATATTTTCTACGAATTAGTGGAGGTACCTGCCTACCTAGCTTCAATACCTAGATTGCTACTTACCATGGTATGCTTGGTTGAGATCCTTTATTTTTCCTTTCAGAGAATCAACTTGAGATATCAGAGGGTACGTTGGGTTAGGCTCAGGGGGACTAGGTGACACGGCTGGAGAGGCTACAGTATCCCTTTTCAACAGAAGTTGTTGAATTTTCATAGGAATCACCAAAGAGTTTCGGAGCGTGATTGGTGGTAACGACGTCCGGCTCACTGTTTTCCGCCTTCGTCGCCCTCCAGTTGAAGAAAATCGGGTTAAGACTATTTCTTCTTCTTTGGTCATTCTATTTTTGGTCACAGACAACCTGTTCTGCACTTCAGGTAATGGAATGGATCCCATTATACCCATGTAGTAATCGTTGAGAACCTGCAAACTGTCCACAAACAAGTCCAATTCAACTTGCATCATGCTCAAGTACAAATTGGCTAATGTGTACACCTGATTGGCCACCCATCCTTGACTTATTAGCTCAGCTTTTTTGATCAGTGCTTTTTCTCGTCTCTCCATCGCAATTACACTCATCAAATCGTACAATTCTTTAGCTCTTACGTACAACTCAAGTTTCATGTCATCATCATGCCTGTAATCATCGTCAACTTTATTAAGCATCAACTGGAAGTTTGTCACTAAATGTCTCTTATCGCTGTCTTCACGCATTGCATTCTGCAGTGAAGCTTTCACATATTCTTTGTAAGGCAAAACCTTCATGTCATGCAACCTCAACAGATAGAAAATTTTCTCCATGTTTTCCAAATAGTTGTATTCAGCGCATTCCCAAATCGTAGCTGCAGTATATCCCGTCTCATAGGGCATTGACTCATTGATATAAATCCAATCCGGCTCACCTGGTTTGGGTTTCGGTGGCAGCACGATTGAAGGTTCTTTTTGTACTTCTGCTGAACCAGGTTTATCATGTGACTTACTCTTGCCACCAACACTAGCAACTGATTTCCTTTTTGAGCCAGCTTTAGATTGCCTCTTAGCTGTTGACTGACGTTTCTGAGAGATTTTGGACTTTCTAGCTGTTGATTTTCTCTTCATAGACTTACGAGCTACAGACTTGCGTGACACGGACTTGCGCGACACAGACTTGCGTGACACAGATTTGCGGGACATTGACTTTCTGGGTTTACCTTTTGTAGACTTCCCAGATCCACCTGATTCCTTTGATTTTCTTTTCCCTTTCCGCTTTCCCTCATCATCTGTTTCATCTGGTTTCAGTTCTGGTATCGGCTCTGGAGGTGGTGGAGGTGGGGGAGGAGGCTTAATTGGCTTATATTTTGGGTAGGCAGTTATCCTATTGCGTTCCATACTTTGGAACTTGGGAGTCTTTTTGGTTTCATAAAAAGATGCTCTTGACCCTTGGCTTGACCCAGATGAATCACTTCTTGGCGGACCTTTCCCAACTTTTTCCAAATTGCCAACTCCAAAAAGTTCAATAGAGGGTTTACGGGTAATGTCATCTTCATCCCATACCTCCCCAAGAATCACTCGTGCCAATCGTTTTATAGTTTCTGTGTCAAACCTCATGTAGTCAAATTCCGTCACTAAACCCAATCCCTTATAAAATGGATAAGTCTTATTTTCTTCTTTTACCAACATCACTGCTGGGTCATGATCAAAAGGTCCGTTTTTGATCCTTGCTAGCTCCAGCTGGTCTTTCTTCAATGCTTGCATCTGCATTGGATGTACAAACTTTGTAAAGTAGGATGTGTCCCCATACAAGAGATCGTCAAGGTCCTTATTGGGCCTGGGTAAGATTTCGGATATCCTGAACCAGTTGAGCTGTTCTAGTGTAAGTGGAGGCTTAGGTGGCTCCTCTGGTGGAGGTGGGGGTAGAATTACTGTGGAAGTTTCCTTTTCAACTTTAATCTCGTCTGCTTCTTCCGATTTTTTCTTTTCCTTCTCTGGAGTTTTTGCTTTGGCTCCTCCTGCCACAGATTTCCGTTTCCCAGCTACAGATTTCCGAGCAACTGATTTTCTAGCAACTGATTTCCTAGCAACTGATTTCCGAGCAACTGATTTTCGAGCTACTGACTTTCTGGCTGTCTTTGATTTTCGGGGAGTTGCTGATTTCCTGGAGCCAGATTTCCATGACAGTGATTTCCTCGACAGTGACTTCCTCGGAGATGGTTTCTTTTTATTCAACTTATCCTCCAGCTCTTTTTTCCTCCGGTTTTCTTCTTCCTGAGCTAAAATTGCTTCTATTGGATCTGGTGGTGGCTCAGACTCCTTAACATAATCAAACAATAGTTTTTCATAATCCATAAAACACCTCAAGTGCCTGTAAATGTCGGTGACTTCACCAGTTCTGAACAAGTTAACTTCACTATCTGTTTTTATTGGATATTGAATGGGCAGCCCACCAAGCTGATGCTCAAATATATTTGCCTGTAATGCTGAAGCAGGAAAATTAACCAGGACAAATCCCCTTTTGTCATCCAAAGCATTCAAATACTCAATCAACATGTTACCCAAAAGAGCATCATTTATTGTCTTGCCCTGCGCCAGTGTTTCAAATGCAACCTTCCCTAGTTTCCCAGCTGGGCTATGTTTGTATCTTTTCCTGAGATCTGGCAAGCTTGGCATTTGCGTGGCTTTGTTGATTCCTGGAATTGTTGATGAAGATTTTTTGCTCGAACCCTTTTGTGAGGGGCTGCCCTTTTTACCGGGGGCTATGCTTTTCCTGCCTCCCATACTTTTACGACCTCCCATACTTTTACGACCTCCCATACTCTTACGACCTCCCATACTCTTACGACCTCCCATACTTTTACGACCTCCCACTTTGCTTTTCCTGGCAACACTCTTCCTACTTCCTCCAGCTTGGCTTTTTCTAGCCACACTCTTCCTCCCCCCTGCCTTACTCTTTCTTGCCACACTTTTCCTGCTACCTTCGGCTTTACTTTTCCTAGCTACACTTTTTCGAGCCATGCTTTTTCTTCCCCCAGCCTTGCTTTTCCTGCTCTTTGTAGTCCCACGCCTGCTACCTATCGACAGTCGATGTGACGGTAGCGGCAACAGATCTTCTGGCCTTTTAGGTGGTTTCTCAGGGTAGCGTGGAGGACGTTTATCCCATCTCTTGTACTGCACATCTTGATTTTCTACTTCCTGAACAGGACTCAATTCCTTCAAGCTTTTTGTTGTCTTCAGAACAGAACCTATTTCGGTGATATCCAACTCCTCCTTATAAACCTTCAAGCAGTAATTGACAGGCATTGACACATCTATAACTTCTATCTTCTCTTTAGCTAGCAAATCTCTCAGACTTTCCACTATGTAGCCAACTTGAGGATCGGAAAACTTATCTAAAATAGCTTTAATTTGAAATTTTGGTAACCTTGCCTTTTTTGGGCCTTTGGGTAAAGGGTATTTAAAATCGAGAAGCCTGTGAACCACGTAACCTAAAACGTTCAACTGTTCATTAAATGGCACAGTTTCCCAAATTTCTGGCCATTGTTTCAAGTCCCAAGGACCAATCGTATTCAGATACGTTTTGAGATTATGATTATTCACACAATCAACCACGTCCCTGTCCTGTAAACATTCAATATCGTCTTCGCATTTCTTTTTTTCAGTTTCCGATTCCTTGAGCTTATCTCTGGATGGATGGGGCGTTTGCAGTTCAGCCATGTACGGTAAGCGTGATGTACTTGGGGGAGCACCACCTTGGTGGTCCATGATAGTTTTCCATTCATCAATCACTGATTTACTTAAAGAGCCTTGTTCCACTATTTGGTTCACAGGGTCATTTTGAATGGGTAGGGGGACATTTTGTGGTTCCTGAGGCAATTCAGCGGCTGGTAAATCAACAGCTGGTTGTCCTGCCATGTCTTCAATAGTTGCTTTTAATATTTCTGGCTTTTCGATAATAGCGTCCTCCAGCAGCTGATCAAGAAAACTTCTAGGCTCCCTCAAAACTGGAAGTTCTTTAAAAAATAGCGATTTCCATTCGTCTATTATTTTTTGTTGAGGATCTTCATGAAATTCGTTTCTGAATTCACTAAATTTTATCGCATGATTAACCAAATCATTCAAAGTTTTAGTGCAGTAGAGTGTGTGCTGTTCTCTCTTAATTCTGTGTTTCTCGTCCCACAGTCTTTTGTGAAGCTCCAAAACTCTCTGCAATTCATTCTCTTTTGCGTATTCTTTCTGATACTTTTTATTGTTTTGGTAAAGAGTTTCGGCCCAGGAGTACTCATCTTCAGCTAAATCGTTGATGTAACTACTGAATTCACTGAAGTTCTTGTAATTATCATGCAACTTTTTCAAGGTTACTCTCAGCTTTTTTTCGTACTCGCAGGGCTGCAACAGGATTTCCTGGAAAACTTCCGTCAATTCTCTGTCCCTTTCATCGAGTATATCAGCCCACAGGTCGTGTACCAGTGTTTCGTACATCTTGACTTTCAGGACGTAACTCGTTAATGTTTTCTTTCGTTTCTGTCTCAAGTAAGCAACGTAATCTTTGTTAGTGACTATAAGAAATTCTTCTTTCGGCTTGGTTGTTTCCAGGTATTTAGTGAAGATTTTTATGGGATCCTCAGGAGGTGGTGAGGGTTGCTTGGCTTGTTCAAACTCGGAATCTAAATATGTCTGTCTTTCAGACCATTTTTTTACCACATCTCTCCGTCTTTGCATCTCTGCTTTGGACCATCTCGCCATTCTCTCTGCCCTCGCTTTATAGCACTCTACGATACCAATTTTATCTCTTAACGGGTCTTCTTTGTGGAAGTAGGGGGGTGTATGGTCGAGTGGTTTCGTGGGTTCAACGGCCTTCGTGACTGTGAACTTTCCGGAAGTTGTTTGTTGCGTTTCCATACCTTTCTGTTTCATTAGGAAGTGGGTGTTTTCTTGAGTCGTCAATTTGGCGAATAATTCGAAAAGTATCCTCAGGCACGAACACGGGTCCTTATTGGCGGCGGACCACAACATTTCTCTAGAATGTGTTACGCCCAAAAGTTTAAACCAGAGCCCCAGATCTCCCAGACTCTGAGCAGCTACTTCTGTTGATGGGTTCTTCGGCGGAACTGGGCATTTCGTGCTGTTGATGATATTGTACTTGCAAAGAATGTCGTGAAAAACTGTACCATCGTATAGAGATTCTCCAGCTTCCTGGGTTGTGAGCTTCACCGTGTACCCAATGCATTTGACCATCCAGTTCTCCAAAACTGCAGCCATCTGAGAAAACAATACTTGTCAGCAACAGCACATTGCTCTTCATATTCATATATTGTCTACATAAATCAATAACAAACGTTTTACACATCTTAGTTTGAGGGATGAATCGTTAAGTTTGAATGGATGGGATCGGTATTCTATTGATGAGAATTAATTCATTAGTTCCAATCCGTCCCAAAACCGAATCCTTGATAATACCATTCACTTATATTTTATGATTGTATAGGATATGAGTTGACAGTAGAAGGATCAACAATTTTGGTCAATTATTACTCTCCAAGCTAAACTTTCCATTACAAACCTATATCGTTAGTGTTAATTGACATATTCATTTCAGTGGAACGCTGGAATTAAATGATTAATTGATCATTACAGACAAAACAAAAACAAAGTAAATTATTACACAATAGATAACCTCTCTATTTAAACCACTAAACTATGTTTAACAGGCGTTGTCTGTAGTATATTATCGGCACTTTTAGGGATTTTACTGTCATAAAAAGAGCCCTGTTCTTATTTTAACTTGGTAGATCGATTGGGGAAGGAATTAGCTACAAGAGTTCTTCAGCTGATCAGTGTGTCTCCATATCTTGTTTTTACTTCTGGAATGACTTTGTCTCGACAAGACATTCAGTGAATCAATCTCTTTCTGACTGAAACAAAAAACTACCCTCTTAGATCAAACGATTTTTTGAATTACTAATTTTTCTATTAAATATTAAAAATTAGGTTTAATTGATCGAGACGACGAGATTACTTTCACATCCCGGATCGAGATAGGATTTTTCAGCCTTTGATTGTTCATTCTAATTTTACTCTAGTTGTACAATTAACGTCACAAATTTTGAATTCCGTCGCGGGAGAGAGGAATTGGTGGAGGTAATGAACAAAAAACGTGTTTTTTCAACAAATGTTGAGGAGGGGATACAAGCACAACACTTTTTCATGATTCTTGGGAGAGAATCTCATGTTCAATCAAGATTTTGGTCTAGCATTGAAGCAGATTTCAGAACATTCAAATTTTATTAAGAAAGGGGATTATAGATGGATAGAGTAAGTAGCAGTGATCAATCAGTATGTCCTCACTATTTTAATTTGTTTTTATCGATTTATTTCATCACATAACTTCATGTCGTGTCTGTCTGTCCGTGTATCCACAGATCCTCGTAACAAACTTAATTCCGACAGTTATTTTGATTACATTTTCCTGGATTGTACGTGTTAGGCTGTAGATCGTCCCCTGAGTTCCATTGCAATGAAATCTACATCAGTCTTCCCGTACAAATGTAAAATCCACAAGGCATAATTTTGTCAGGTTCTAGTGAGCTGGTCAAATTTCGGGATAGTCGGGGAAAAACGGCCTGACAATTTCATAACAATGTCAACGCAATAGTACCGCTAGTAGCTACTGCGCATGGGCGAACTTGAAATCCTTCTAACTCGCCAAATGCCTAAAGATACCAGCCGATCGTGGTGAAATTTTCAGATGAAATAGGCAAGACCTTGTTGTTAAAACACCCTCAGGATGTTGGCTCATTGAGCACGCTGAAGTATTATTTTAATTGATATTACACTGAACATAGAGAAGCACGCTGAAGTATTATTTTAATAAATACCACGAATATTTAATATTTGTAATCCTGTAGAATTGAAAAATTGCTATTAATTATGAAATTTTCAGGGGATGCGCGGACCAGGCTGCGTATGGTGCTACGCTGAGAAATCAATACATCTGTCTGCACACGCACGAACCTAAAATTCACCAGGTACCCATTATTTTTTCTGATTCTAGTCGTTCGATGATGCTCAAATTTTTGAGGTAGTCGGAGAAGATCGGTCTGAAAACTTCATATCGATTTCAATCCGATCATATCACCATTTATCCGCTTTAGTTTAGCTCAACATACCAGAAATACATGTCGGCTAACACTTTGTGGCGTTGTTTTATGCCGAAACATGTTCAGCGGCAGTTCTGTCACGTGAATAATTTGATCTATATTATCTTGAACATTTTAAGAAATATATACGTTCATGTTAGCTAGAACTAGAGAACCACACCTTACTTTTTTTTATGCACCGAAAGTTCTCAAATTCTTAAACACAAAAATTTTACAAAAATATAATATGAAAATTCTCTCATTCGATGACTCTGCGTGGCATAGAACTTAAGAATTCATTCTGATTGAAAATACGAAGAGGTTTCAAGTGCACGGGTAAAATAATTTCTTTCAATTTAAGTATAAAGAAGAATCGATATAAATCTACAAAGAAACACATTTCTAAAGATTTTCTATTTTTCCCCTGAAATGACTGCCTCCTCATCCTCGCTTGCTCCAATTTGCCTCTCAATATGATCAACTGTTCATCTTCAACTTTTTGCCCATGTTTCTTCTTCGATGATCTACTTTCATCTATAAGCGGCAACTCTGAATCCTCGGACGATTCTCTCATCTTCTCTAAATTTCTCATTTCCTCCCGGCAATGTTTCACCTCTTTTATGAAATTCGTCGCGGCGGTTTTGATCATCTCTGATCGACATTTCTGTTTCATAATCTTGGTTTTCTTTTTCATCAATTCTTCACGCATTCTCCTTTTGTACAGTGCCAGTCTGGCCTTGATTTCTTCCATAGATACTCCAATCAGTTTGATCATCTTCTCTTCACGGCTGCTCAGCTCTTCTTTCTTGATTTGTTGAAGTACTTTGAACTCCCGGATAGCAGCAATTTTCTTTTCTATTTCCAATTCCCTCTCTTTCAACCTCAATTGCAACATCTCCTTCAAGTCCTTGTTCATAGCTCTTGCAGCTTTCTGCTTGCTTTTAACTGCTACTTCCTGCATCTTCTTTGCCTTTTCTTGCTGACGATGTATGATTTGCACCATGTCCTTAACTTTATTGAGCTCTTGTTCTCTGAATGCTTGCAGTTCATCTTCCATTGCTGCTTTCTCTGCGAGATATTCTTCTCTTTTCTTCGCCTTCTCCTCAATGACTCGCTTCCTGGCCAAAATCGCTTCTTCATAACTCAACTGCCCGCTCAAATGCTTCTTTTCCAATTCAAGCAACGCCTCTCTTTCTTTGGTTTCCCTCAGTTCCTCCAGATACTTTTCATAATCCAGGTGTGTACGTGGTGCTGACAACAGCTCCAAGATCTTCTGATGTTGCTTCTGGTCCTCTTTCAGCAGTATGGCCGCCTCCCTCAACACCGACGCGTTAGTTGGTTTAAATTTCAAAACTTTCGTCTCGTCTGCCCTCTCTTTTTCATCTTCGAACGCTTCCAAGGCTGGATTAGGGCCACACTGGCAGTAATAATTTTTGCACTCGCACCTCTTTGGTGGTAAACGAAGTCTATGAAATCTCGTCTTCTGTTCCCCCTTAGATCGAGGCAGTTCGTCTTCTGAACGGCACCACCCCGAGTCTGAAATCTTCACATACTCAGCTTTCCCTTTGTACCCGATTTCCGAGAAGTCAGTCGACCTGCGCTCATAATCCTCGCCATAGGACTCAAAGGAATAAGGAGATTCATCTTTCTCTCCCACCTCTGAGACTTCCTGATGACTTCTTGTAAGCTTTGACTTTACCTTATTTTCTGGCATGGTTCCTCTTCGTTACTTGATATCTGCGCAGAAACACCCCTCTTATTCTGAATTCCTATAGTACTAAATGACAGGTACAGATTCCTTTATACATAGGTACAGGGGCAACTACTGATAGACTACTGGATTACACTTTTTGTGTACTTACCACTGCCAGGAAGGGAATACATTCTATTTTAATTCAAGTTTATTTTCCTACCCCTCGAGAAACGTATTTTATATATCAGACTATTTATTATAAGGAACAAATTATTTTTATAACGTTGCAATTGATATTAAGACCAATTCACCACCTTTTCGACCCGTACAATTACTGAAAACGTTTATATCCAATTGTGTCCTGTAATTACTGGTGAAAAAAAATAAAATTCGTCATGTAAAAGGAACATTTTTCCATTGTTGACTACTTCTACACAATAGGACATTGGCAAAATCGGCTTTGCTCCCTTCTAAAAATCGAATGTCAAACAAAATTCCTGTTTTCACCTCACAAGACTTAGTGTTAATAGTTACAAGATAAAAATTTGGGAGAACTTGATTTTGCAGATGGAAGGGAAGCTCACCTATCGACATTTTCTCAACATTTTACCTTAGACCTTTTTCTTTTAGACTTTTTTCTTAGACAGATATTCTCTAGTTATCTTTACTTACTAGAAAGTTATTCTCTTGTAATTCACGTTGTCGTAGAGATGGATTTTAAAAGTCAGTTCTACACCTTTCCTGCTCTTCCTACTTTACTATTTCAGCATTCGAAACTGTATCAACATTTTCTCTTCAAAATAACAACATTTTCGTTAAATTGCTTTCGCGCGTATAGTTCCCTGACAAAATGCTACCAATGTTGCCAAGAACTGTTGTTTGTCAACAACCACACAACATTGATCCGTAAATGAAGCTACTTGAATAATAAAACAATTACCTAAAAATGATTTTAGTTTATGACTAAGATTATGAAAAATTATTACAAAAATTTTGATTGTTTCTTCCTTGGGTGCTTGGCAGATCACTTTTATTTTTACAAATAACCTCAATTCCTGATCCTGAAATTGACTCGAGCAAAAAATAATAAACTCATACCAATACGCTGAAAATACGACAAGAAATGTCGTCCGATGAACTCATCTTTCCTTTTAGAATACTTGATTTTTCCCACTTAAATATATCTATAAGTAGATATATTCCAACCCCATCTCGTTTCCAATCGTTTTTTGTATCTTTTATAGACCTTGGTCCAGCACTGTCGGGGACACCTACAGATTTTTAGGGTTGTCTTTGTTTGACATTTTGTACGGGTGGATTTTCAGAAAATTCACACAACAAATAGGCCTCGCAATTAATTTTATTAGTCAAAATACCTGATAAATATATAAGTCTTGTTCTATTTCAAACAATGCATTGTTATCACATTAATAATTATATCACAATACATAACACAAAGGTCTATGAAATTCTACTTGTCTCCGTTTAATTTAGGTAATACAACATATACACTGATAGTAAGGAGAAATGGTTGGTTTTTGCTGTCCGGGTTTGAGGAATGGTGAAAGCAGGTTGGTCTCGTCCGGGTGTCGATGTCAGGATGTTCACGCCTTGACGCGCTTCCTGGGCTCCAAAGCCACATCGAAGCCGTCAGTCCTCTTGAGGATGATGTCGGCTTGGAGTCGCCACTCTTCCATCGGCTTGCCGGGTTTGACTTTGAATTGTCGCATGATGTTGGCGAGGAGGATTTTCAACTTAAGCATGGCGTATTTGCGACCTGCAAGCAGCATCAAGAAAAACAGATCAGAAGTAGAATAAGGAGGGAAATGAATGAGTAACCACACGTGTATTGGTGGCCCTCCAGGTCCTCGGGGGAGGACATCTCTTTCACCTCACACATCCATGTATAACGACCCAACTAGCATGTCGAGCTGCTTGATTTACTTTCTCATCTTGAAATTCAGAGTTAACTACAACCATGTCATACAGCGAGCGAAGTTCGAAGGATCCCAAAAATGTCAACAAAGCCTTTAAAAATAAGGTAGACAAGGGCTTATTTGAGGGAGATTTCGCAATTTGTTAGACCCCATGCGATGAAATAAAAAATACGTCTGGTTCAACAATGTCATTTTGCAAATTTGTAGAGATATGAGGCATACGAAGGAAGCCAAATTTGGTGAAAACAAATGATCAAAACATCTCGTCAAAAATTCGAGGCTTCACGTGATACGTTGTTGGTTTTAAAGTTAGTACAGCTGAAAATAAAAAAATGAAATTCTCTTGTTCACAACTTGAATTCCTTCAGATTTTTCAGATTGGTACACAAAACATGTTATTTAGAGCCTGGTAACAGACGAATACTAACCAACACAGCTCCTGGGTCCTGCGGAGAAGGGGATGAAGGAGTAGTAATGTCTGGAAGCCGCGTTTTCAGGCAAGAAGTGGTCAGGGTTGAACACCTGGAAAAAACAATAAGGTTTATGTTTTATCGTAAAAGAGAGATCTGTGTATTGAACCGTTTTAATTAAAATTTAGGTTTCTTTAATGCGAAATCCATTCTTCCTAGCAGTTATTAAGTCTTTAATAAGTGCCTTTAAGGCAGATATGGTCATACTAGGATCTTCTTATCTGTCCTCAATTGGGATTCGTTGGAAATAATTATCGATTCGGATTGCTTCAAGGTACGGGTAAACACTTTGGTATTATTTTGGTGTTCATTTCTCTGCATGATAACATGATGTAATCAACACCAATAGTTAGAAACTGTTTTTTTTTTTTTTTTTTTTTTTTTTTTCAAAAAAACATCATCAATCTATACCGTTTTCCATGGATTGGTCACAACTATAAAATGAAAACACTCACATGAAGTGGTATGGATTTTGGTAATTTACGTTTAATTATTTTCAATACTGAACCTTTCCAATCGACCAAGAAAAAAGATACAAAACAAAGCCACCCTTGAAAATGACGTTTTTTTTTTCAAGACTATTGGTATAAAATATATATGAAATTAGGATATAAAAGACAATTGGTTACGAGATATTCCAAAATTTTACAGCAGTTTGGATCTAATTTTAATGGTGTGAAAGAGGGTTGAAACGTTGAACAATACGAGTGTCTACAACACTTTTGAAGTAAAAGATTTCTTTTTTCGTTCACATCAGAAATCCATCCTAGAAATCAATTTAACCAACCAAATGCCATTCTCTGAGCTGTACATGCTCTGGAATGGTTTAAGCGTTTGAAGGAAGAACAAATCGTCAACACAACTGTGAATCACTCAATGACTTCGGCATGTCGCTGAATTTCGTTGCGGCTTTGTACCGAATTGCCGTCAGTTCATCTAGGTCCTTTTCCGGTTTTTCGCCATGGGAATGTATACATTTTAATTTAGAAACACTGAACTTCAGTTGAACAGTAATAATTTACAAAGTCTTCAACAATGGTTGAAATGGTGTGTGGCATATCGGCCTGACTTACCTCGGGGTCAGGGTAGATGTCGGGTCTCCTGTGGAGCTTGAAGGTTCCCACGATCACAGAGCAGCCAGTGGGGATGACAATGTCAGGTCTGGAAGCTGCAACAAACGGATTGAGCACAATCAAGAACAGTGGTCAACGAATGTGTTTCTAGTGTTTGATAATAATTCAAAATTAAAAGTATCCAAAGAGGTAGGTAAAGGTCAAATTTAATATTTTGGTAGGTACCTTAAAGTGTAGCCTCCCAGTTAGGTCTCTTTTGTACACTAATCTCTTATTTTTATTTAATTAGTCTTAAATTTTTTGCCTTGGATAAAGACGATTTTTTCGTGGCTTATTGAGCCCCGAGCACGGAATCCTCTTGGCTTAATGTTCTTTCCTGAGAGTTTTTCATTTAATCAAAAAGATTCAGCCACCTGGTGAGGGGTGTGAGAGCCTTGATTAATCATTACTATAGTACTCATTGGGGTTTGTGCCCAAAAGAGTTTAAATCCGCAGGCACGGAAAGACTATGTAGGTAGCTCTCTTATTGGTCTCCTCACTTAGTCTACACAGGGTTGAAGTTTGTGTGATCGAAATCGTTGGGCACAAAGCCAGTAATAAGACCGACTATTGTTTTTAGTTCCGTAATAGTTTTCCTAAGCGTTATTGGCGTTATGGATATTTTGGTTCTATATTTATCTAAACAGTTTTGTAGAAAACATTATGTTGAACAGTATGAACAGTATGTTGAAAACATTTTTGCTTCGTGTTTTAGGCGTTATGTATATTTTTCTTCGAAACACACGCTAGTTGTACCTATTTGCAGAAACTAAACAAAGTAGAACGACTAACTACCCACGTAATTGCCGACTAGGCAGG
Organism: Creontiades dilutus; assembly: GCA_031894815.1. Taxonomy (NCBI): domain Eukaryota; kingdom Metazoa; phylum Arthropoda; class Insecta; order Hemiptera; family Miridae; genus Creontiades; species Creontiades dilutus. Next base: position 572,816 of record JAVIWC010006830.1, read on the forward strand.
TTAACGCACCGGGAAGTTGATCTTTATCATTGTAACAACGCCTATTTTGAAATCGTCCTCATTGCGTTCTATCTTTCTTCGACTTTCAACTCGTACGATAACACATTCTCCGATAGGGGAAATACTCATTCGTCACTTCGTGAGTCAGGAACTAATAAGAGTCCCAGCAAGCAAACAATTTTTCATTATTATAATATTATGGTAATGGGCCTCCAAACGGGACCATTGTTCAATTGACAACCGGAAAAACACAGGCGAGCTCATTTGGTTGGTAGATTACTAAGAGGGAATAACCAATCCATATAAAAACGACAGCAGTGAATAGTCAGCGTCAATGCGAAGTTGGTTCAATCAACTTGATTTATTACGTTAAGAAAAAAAATTTTAGTTCACTATATTCACTGATAATTCGTGGAAACTACAGGATCTTGGGAGCCTTGAATCCGATTTTTGCCTCAGTTGGAACTTGACGCATCACTCTGTTGCAGCTATTGAATGATACCTACTGATTTTCTTCTCATTCAACTTGACCTGATCTCTCAAATCACACCTCTCTGCAATAATAGAATATACAGATAACCTGATCAGCTAATTAACTATTGACCTGACCATACCAAACCTAGTAATTCGAATTTTTAAATTTTGCCCTCTTTGGGGCAACTTGTTAGGTAACAACAATACTTAATCAACAATCATGATTCGGGTAGGTAAGTTTCAAATCAGTGACAGGTACTGCGGAAAAAGTAAAACATTTCTCTTGGATATTTTGAGGAGGATTTTCCTAGGGCCCTCCGTGTAGGTGGAAGTAATGATTAAACGTTAATGATGTACATATTGCGACGATGAAAGTTGAAATAGAATTTGACGTACCGAGTTGAAGATCGTGTTCCAGTTCTCTGCTGATAGCTGGTACAGGTGGGAACAACCTCAAGGTTTCCATAATACACCTGCAACATTTTCGATTAGTAGAAAACTGAGCGGATCATACATTAAAAATTTTGAAAATCAAAATCATTGCTAATAAAAAAAATAAAACGGCGGTAGCTTTTCTCTTTTAAGTAACGGGAAATTTAAAACATTTCAAAATCAGCTGGGATAATTCTAGTCGCTTGGGAGCAAATATAGTTTAACTGAAAAGAGAAATCTGACTACATATGAAGACTAAACATGCCTGTTCAGGCCCCCGAATCTGAAAAAAGTCTCCCATGTGCTATTCTTGATGATATTTTTATATCTGCTTCGTTATTTGATCTTGAATGTGGCTTAAAATGTATATAATAATAGCTGCCGTATGAGTTCAAATGAAATTTCAGTTTCTTAACAGGATTTGTCAAGAACGATCTCAGACAGCGCACAAATCCTAATATCACCGTCAATTGTTCTGTTTTGATTACATATTACAATATCAATGGTATAAGGAATGATGTAAAAGTTTGTTTATTGTTTCTGCCTTTAGAAAATCGTCAGCATTTCTCTTTTTAGAAATGTGACAATTTGTCACGTAGACGTTCGGAATCAATGAATTCCAACGTTTCCGTCCGTAAGTTCTCGAAGTATTTCCAACTACTCGTAAAGCTAATAAATGTATATCCTCCCTCACCTTTCGAGGTATTTGAGCTCGAGGGTGTCTTGGAAGGTGACCTCACGGTCTGAGTCGCCGAAGATGGTGTCGATCTCTTCGAGGACCTTCTCCTGGATGTCGGGGCGAGCGCCCATCACGCACAAGAAGAAGCTGCTACCGGCGGCTGTCGTGTCGTGACCCTGGAACGGTCCATTATTTCAGTTTTCGATGGCATTTCCACTTAGAACTAATATTCATCATCATACATATTCCTACCAATGGCATTTATTAATCAAAGTCAGTAGGGGTGATGAAGATAAATCGATTACGATCGACCCCCCCCCCCCCCCCTTCACTCTCCTCCCGACTCCAAATTTAACGTTCCACCGGTTCCAGTGAATCCAGATCTTCTAAAACCTTCTTTCATTTCATCCATTCCATCATGAAATTCGTACGTTACACTACAGAGCTGCCCTTCTTAACAAAACCCGCGAAGATATCTACTTTTTTTTTTGGATTCCAACCTTTCATTTTCCAAATTTTTGCTGTACTGGTGGAAAACTCATGTTTCTCAAGAAATATTTGGCTTTCAACTTCAGTGCTTTCTCGGTTTCGAGTGGTTTGTAGGTAAGGCAGCAGGGCAAAACGGACTTCATTGATTCACTTACATCCGAATCTAAAAAGCAACCTATTTGAAAATTGTTGAAAATTTCGACCTTCGTCCTTTTTTTCAGTTTAAGTGACAAGATGCTGAGATTTTAGAGGAACGTGTGGTGTATTTCACACAAATATTGTCAATATTGTCTATTGTAAGTTTGGATTAAGAAATGTTCTTGGGAACGTACCTACGTTTCTTGTGATGATTCCATCCTTCAACCCAGGAAAATCGGGATTCTTAACGACTCTCTGACGCTCAGAGTTCATCGAATGGGGAAATACCTAGTGATTATTCATAATTTTCCCTCAAGGTGAGCTTTATGAAAATTCTGGAGCAGCTGTCGGGGGGGAAAAAAATGAGAAAACCCTTCTGAATCAACATGTTTCAATAAACTTGATTGAATACAAAATTTGTCATGCATTGTAATGGCGCATTTATTGGAGTTTGAAATCATATTATTTACATGGAGTTTAAATCTCAACACGGTAACATTGTTGGAAAATTGAAAAAACTCGAGAAAAATGACGGGTTTTCTCCCATTTTGATTTCATGTTATCAGTCTATCTACACAGATTACAAACAGAATAGTTTTTTCTGTGCATTAGGAAGTAGTGTGAAGCCACTCACCAGTTGTTTTTAGTGTTGATCCTACTATTCCATTTGGGTGTACAAATCATTTTCCCCTGTAATTTAATCGCAGTTCATTCAATTTGTGGTCATGTAATGTAATGGAATGTTATAAATTTTACCTCGAACATGATGGTGTTGACTTGGTTCTTGATTTCCTGGTCCGTCAATCCGTCGCCGTTGTGTGCCCTTTCAATCATGGCCTCCAAGAACGGCAAGCGCTTCTTCTCTCCTATACAATAACAACGATTATACGCACTGCTATACGTTACAATACCTTGATGTTATATACATTTCTTTAAAGTTTGTTTTTTAAAGTTCTTGAGCGACTGAGTTACTGTTAGACTGGATGTCACTGTGACTACGAGCAAGGTTAAGGTGGATCCTCACGCATTCTTGAATTCAATGAATCCGAGGCCATCAGTGCTCAATGTCCTAAGTGGATCCGATGATAAATTGTTCAGAGAGTTCCACACCGTTACCTACCGCGTCAGTGTTTTCCATGAATGTGTTCAGGCCTGCGCATACTCGTGAAGAAAGTTTCAACGTCGAAGGTCTTGCAATTATTGCATTGTTTTGAAGGATGAAGAAGAGAAAAGAAGTTCAGTATTCAACTGAGCGGTGGAGCTATCTTTGTAAACCCTGACTTTCTGCCTGCTCTTTAACCTAATCTCCATCAAGCGAAAGGTATCTTACAAAAACTAGACGCAGGACTCATCTCTTATGGATGCTTAGAGAAACGAAAACCGAATTTTTGAGGTTGTACACAAGGTTACTTGAACGATGAAAACAAATTTTGCAAATACTTTCGTATGAGCCAAGTGCATTCTGACTTGCAGGCTAAAGTCGAAAACGGGTTTTGGTTTTTTCTCGAATATGAGCCTTTGTATTTCATTTGTAAATGGAATGATGGAGTCCATCGCCATCGAAAGGCAATTCGTTTCCTTGACCAATTTGATCACCATTTCCAAGTTTTTAACGCTAATTTCATCATCTGATTTCCTTGATCAATCTTAGCCCAATCTAGGTGATCGTTACTTGAAATTACTCAATTTACTAACCGATTTCATTGTCGTCAACGTCCAGATCGTCCTTGAGACCGGCAGACTGTCCATAGGAGAATTTGTCACTGTTCTGAGAGGCTTCGACGACAATTTTCTTTTCCACTTTCTTTTCCTCTTTTTCTTCTTTAGCTGGGAGGGCGGAGACGCGGTTTTGGCTGTAGTCGTCCTTCTTCTTCATGAAGATCTGGAAAAAAGAAGACGTTTTTTTTTAAACGACAGTCCGCAAGAAAACGTGCATCCCGACCTTGCTGAGATTTTTAACAGGGCTTCAACAGATATAATTCAGGTAATTGGTTCGGAGCTGCGGTATAAATGAATGAAAGGCTTTGGCGTGTTTCAAAGTGATTGCAACACACAACATAGAAGGATTTTCTATACGCACTTGCAAGGAGTAATTTGATCTTGTTCCAGAATTCTTTGACACCAATAAAAATCTTGGCAATTTTTTGCTAGCTTAATGCGATTGACCTTTTTATTGATTCTCCATGTGGGGACATACTTGTATCGGATCTGGGCTTATAAAAAATGAACTTGTGTATAAATAAAATGTGCCCTTGCGTATAAATTCTGTACATGTCTTCTAACTTTTGATCAGTGCGACTGTTACGAAAACTACCTTCTGAAATTCGCGACTTCTGTTACGAAAAAATTGGACATTTCACTAAGGACTGGTTCGTGACGTTAACTGAAATAGAATTTGGTTATTGATATCGTACAACACGAAATAACAATACATATAAAAAATACAGACTAATATTATCTACTTATATGCAACTATAGCAATGGAAAGTTGGAAATAAATAACAATAATTGGGGAGGTTATCTATCGTTGAGAAGGTTTTGTACAGAAATGATTAACGGTTAAGGAGTGAAAATGACATTCGAAAATAAGGACACAAGAGTTTTCAAGAACTTGGCAGCTTATTCTGGAGTCTGTTATCTTCAATTCCCCAACTTCGATGATTGGATGGTTCAGAGATAATCGCTCAATACGAAAGTTTCAGTTTGCTTTGTTTGGTTGGAGATCCGAACATTCACTCCCAAAAGTCTGGTTTAAAGAGTAGATAATATTTGTATTACTTCTCCACTCTTTGCCACCGGGTCGAAATGATAAATGCCAATTAAACAACCATATTTAACCAACACAAAGATGAAGGAGAAAGTCTGATAACTTTTGCCTTTAGTTTTCACCGCCAAGTTGGAAATGTTGTAATTTGCTTGGTTGGTTAATGATTTGTTCCGAAAAATGATGTAGGCGTGATTATACTGGTGGTAGGTACTACTGTTACGGCCCGAAAATATTGATATCTCGGACTGAGTTTGAAGTGGTGTCCTGGCAACTATAGGGATCTCCCTAAACAAACGTTTGAACCAACCTTTTTGACTGTAGGAACCCCTTGAGCATGATACTGCTACAGTTTCAAGTGTCAAACGTGTGTTTTTTGATCATCGATCGTATTTCTTCCGTATTAACACATTAAAAAGTAATATTTACCTTGTTGGTGAGGTTCATGATGATTCCAAGATGTTTGTCGAATTCCTTGGCCATGTAAGTCCACTTGAAGACAGAGTCGGGCCGGAGCCAGATCTTGGTTTGTCTCGCGTGCATAATGTCGCACACACTTTCAAAACAAACATCAAACAATGGAAGTACCGGTGAAGTGAATACAAATAAAAGTATGTTGGAATACAGCTGTGAATAGAGGTCGGGAAATATCAGGTAACGCTGATGAAACTGAATTTAAACAGATTTGAAAGGATTAGGAGTTTCAGGCATAAAAGGGGCATTCTCTATACAACTTTTTGATTAAAATATACACAACTCCCTGTATCATCAAATTGTTCTTAAAATTCCAATTAAGAAAGAAACCCATATTCATATAAGTTGATCAGTGTTGGGTGTTTAAGTTGTTAACTCGAGCTGAGCGGGTATATCCGTGGTATATTGTGGTATACACAACATGAGATTCTTCGAATATTTTGAAAATTATTTTCAGCGAAGAAATCAGAGAGTAAACAGCATCAATACAAAAGAATTGATAGCTGAACGTAGAATATCGAATTTATGAACGGTTGAAGAGGGGATAGGTGTGCCCACATTATTAAGGGCCAAAAATATGTATACATCTGATTCAGTCCAAACTCGTGCCATACAGCTGAAGGGGAAATTCCCGGTTTAGTTGCTATACGCCGACGGGTAGAGTTATGAGAAATCGACTGTGGGATATTTTCTTTGAAAATAACACCGTATTAGCTAGAATTGATTGAACTGCAATTCACATGAGACCACAAACCCAACTAATTTTTTAATTTGAGCGGAATCAAAGGCACATTACAAAACTATTTACTTTTCTCGAGCACTCAGACAACAATCGTTCTGTTTATAAGGTAAACTCTTTAAAATGTTGCAAGATCCATTTTCGTATAATCCTGAAACCTTTAAACAAATTCGGCTAAACTCTTTTTTTGGAGTGTATTAAAGTTTTGCAAGTCTTTAGCCACCACATGTTCAAATTCAACGAATTTCGCACGAGATCGGTCAAACAATTCCCGGTCATTTCCTAGAAAACAGTTCAATATTTTAGACATTCTGAACATCGATTTCAAATACACAGTGCCGTTTTGACCTGAACTTGGAGGAAGCGATTTATGAATGAACTTTGCGTTTTCTGTTAGCACATACATTGGAATAAGTCTTTAGTTCACTAGTTTCAATGAAATGAAGGTCATAAGGATGATTAAGGATCATTTACGGCTCGATCCCTGTAGATTTCTTTGAAATCGGGAGATAGTACTGCCAAACGCAACAAACTTAAACTCGTCAAAAGTTCCTATTCCTTTGAAAATCTCACGAAGATTGATCAAGTCCTTGTTACTTAGATACATACATTAACATAACAAACAGAGTAACAATAACAAATAAAACTTGTGCGTAAGGGTATAATGAAATAATTGTAGGATACGTTTTATTTTATCTGCACGTAATATCTGTAAGCTGTTTAACTGGGAGCACACGTGAATGAATGCACTTTAGTCATGCAAGGTTTAAAATACCCAACTGAATGAGGTTTTCAAAAGTTACGATTCACGTAATTTGTCTTTTGTTGGAGATGAAAACGTAATTTTTCTTATCACGAGATGAAATAATGAATACGTAGAATTATATAACGGTTTTTTTTTTTTTTTTTTTTTTTTTAGTTCTCATAATTATAATCTAATATCGTCAAGCGGATTTTATTAGTTTTTCCTTTTAATAATTTACACCCCGTATTTTTAATGATCTCGGCAATCCCTATTCGTTGCATTCTTAATGATTCCACATGTTAACTCCGCCAGTGACATCAAGATCGTTCGTGTTCCGTTAGTGGTTTTTTGCAGTAATTAACGACTTACTCCATGACGGACAAGGCGTAGGTGAGGCAGTTCCTTCCTGTTGAAGCTTGTTTCACGCCCATAACGGTTTCTGGAAAAGAAATCGCAATTCACACCACCAAACGACCGGTTAATATTTAACCTATAAGAAATTTAATAGTCTCTTGTTAATCCTAACCAACAATAGTATTCGTAAATCAGCTTTGAAACATTCTGACAGGATTTCCTTGTATTTAACAATTTCAGTAAACTATGTTCAAAAATAAACCTTTGAGTTTCATTCATGTGTACGTCGCGCCATCATTATAAATGTGTCGTTCCAGGCGAAAACTCTCGAGATAGTTCTTTTCAACTTCTAATTTTAAAATAATTGTTCAGTTAAAAGATCCATGCAGCATGATCGTATGGGCGAATTTCCCAAAATTATCGTATTACATACGTTGAATTGAGTTGAAATTTGAGCAATTTTTTGTGCAACTATAAACTTTATTGTGAAAAAGTTCAGAACGGTATTCTTCTGTTCAAGCAGAGATTTTTTTGAATGTTTACTTTTTCCTTCATCATTTGGCACATTTTAATGAAACTCAGGTACAAGTTTCTGCATAAACTTGAGCTTTGATTTTTAAATGGCCGATTTCATGCTTGATGAAATTGGTTTGAGTAATATGCTGGGAAATATAAATTTGAAACTTTTTATCCGTTTTCGGTAGAATTTTTGAAACGTTACCAATTCGATGGCCTGAAAAAGAAGTTGTACTCGAAAAGACACATGAAAGAAAACCTTCGTGCACAGATATTTTTTGTAAGGAAATAACGTATTGAGCCATCAGGTCATGTTCTGCTTCAATGTGAATAGGTAAATGGGTAATGAATAAGGCATAAATGGGATAGAAGGGTTTAGTGCTAAAAATTGTTCATAGGTTCAATGATTGGAATTTAGGAAGAGGAATTCGTTAAGACATATAATTGGAAGCCTTCATAAGCAGATATTTTCATATGGAAATGAGGAAATAACGTCTTGACCCATCATATCATGTTCTGTTTCAATGTGGGTTGACAAATGAGGGGTAAATGGGTATTGCCATAGTTAGTTAGTGAATGGGGAATTTGAACGCATCAGGTTCTTCTTTTATGTAACTTCCAGTGCAGTTGCTACCATATGACCCCGTGAATGCGATTGTGCACCTACCTAAGAGGGTTTCCACCATGATCTCGCTCATGTAGTCGTGACAGTCGAAAGTTTTTCCATTTTCTGTGGCCATTCGGTCGATGACTCGGACCGAGTTCTTGTTGAATTCGTCCATGAACCGCTTGAGGACGTTCAAGTGGAACGTGGGGGCGATCATTTTCCTGTGTGTTCTCCAGGTGTCTCCTTGAAACCGTTGAAACCTCAGAGTTAGATCAAGTTGTGACGTAATGACAACACGGCTCCATATCAAATTATGTTATTGGCAATTAATTATTAAACCAATTTATTATTAAAACAAACCCGTAGGTTCGACACTTTTCGACAACAGATACAGCCGTTTTAGCAGGACATTTAGTTTATAGACGGATTTTATCGTCTGCAGTTCTAGACTCATCTTTTTTGAGGTATGAAATATAATATAACCATGGTATTTAGGTTTGGAGTTTGAGGCCAATGATGCAGATCTTACTATCGGATTACGAGCTCGATAATATTGTTTCGTGGTATAAAAAAATTTGAAAAGCCCCATTCTAACAGCCACATTCTTTAGTTTAATAATTAAATACAATGCATAAGGTAATATTTGTTTACGGAAATTATAGTTACCTAGCTACCCAAGTTCATGATTAGGTTGGTACTTACCGTAGCTGATAAGGAGACCGTTGCCGAACCATGGCTCGAAGTACCTGTATTCGGGAGACTTTCTCAGATGAACATTGCTGCTGAGGATGAGCTGAAAATACGTTTACATTCGAATCACATACTGAAAGCTTCAGTTTGAAAGTTGCTGCCATTAATCAGGAATAAACTCGAAAGACAACTTTTTGAATGTAAAAAAAACAAGTTGTTATAGTTAAGGTCCAATCCAAATCCTTTAGATTGAGGGTTTTCAGTTTTAGATGAGATTACTTCATTAGGCAGGTCTGCAAAGGACATCTCATCATATTGTGAGTAGGTAGATCGTTCACAGGTAGATGTCCAAAGAGATTCAATCGAGTTCCAATAAAGTTTCATAAAAATAAATAAACCACTAGAAATGAAGGGTTTGGATCGATTTAGACGGTTAGATCATTATCAGTGACAAAAAAGCCACTGTAAGCGCATATATGCTCTCTCAGGTGAAAGGAATTCTATTGGTCAAGAGAAGTAAGGTCTATCAACGTAATATCCAATATTTTTCAATTTATTCTTCCAAGTCCTTTAATGACTCAGATACCTACAGAAAACGAATTGTTTTTTTTTTTTTTTTTTTTTTTTTTTTTTTTTTTTTACGAAGGTATTGGTCAATTGAAAAAAAGAAGGTTAAAATTCATTAGAAATCCATAAAATTTAGTTTTAACCCGTGCTTAGTTTCATTACAACGATAAGTATTATCATTACATTTTAAGAATAATTAAATTATGAATATATATTATTTAGGTACCTCAATGTCCTTGGGGTTGACGAGAATGACCATGAGACGGTGACCCAGCCAAACCTTGGCAAGATCTTGGAAATAGTCTTGGAAACTCATTTCGTACAGTGTGTTGAGGATTTCTGAAAAACGGGAACGTGAACAATGGAAAATTGTATTTTGAGGGATTGTTCAGCTTCAAAAATTAGTTTATCAGAAATATTATTCGTTGTATTAAGTGTAGAATAATTTTCAAAGTGAATTATTCAAGGCATCTGCTACGAATTTCAACTACAAATCACGGCAATCCAACTTCCCACTACATCTACCTAGGAAGGCAGATTTCAACTATACCATTGGTGAGATGATTTTTTGGTGTCTCGTTGTATTAGAGTGTAGAATAATTTTCAAAGTGAATTTCCAAATCTGCTAAAAAAAAAACGGCAGAACAACCGCCGTTGGAAGATGATTCTTGAGAATATTTTTCACTAGAATATCGGTCAGCATTAGTGGAAGCAGTGAAGTGTGTTAGATTGACGTCAAGAATCTGACGTAGTGTTTTGAAAATTGGTAGATTTCAGAAAGCTGTATTTTATTTAGTACGGCCCTTACGGCATTGCCGCTGTCCTTATTTGATCAAGTTGTTTTTCAACTTTTTCTTCATACGTTCCTCGCATATCACCGTTATTATTGTTTTGGTTCTTTTAAAACACCCGAATAAAAGCGTTGTTAGTTACTAACTGTTGGGGGAAACTGCGAATCGGTAGGCGTTTCCGATGATGGGGAGGCCAGGTTCGCCGGGGATTTTTTCGGCGAGCTCATAGAAGTGTCGCCGGCTCATCTTCCATTTGATGTAGTAAGCGGCCGCCGCCGCCGCCACCACTGCTGACAGGATCAAAAGCATCTGGAAAGTAGAGAGGACCACCGGCATTAGAACGGAGCTAAATAGTACAGCAGAATTTAGATGACTTCACTATCTAAACACAAAACTTAATGGTTAGTAATGTGTGCCCTATGTGGGCTTTTTATGTGTTCAGATTTATTAACATAATAATAAAAACTTATCCACATTTTTAAAAACTAGATCAAATTCATAGCCAAAAAAATCATCTGTTAATTCTACTAGAGCGTAGAGATCTGTTAATTCATAAAATTGACAACTTGGATGCAACTACCAAATTGAGGTTTAACGCTGAATAACACCTTATGGGGTATTCAAAAAACTAGTTTTGAGAGAAAACTAGACGTGATGGAATTTTTGGATTAATTTTTTCGGTTTTAGCATGCAAAAATTCATGGGAAACAGTAAAAAAATCGTACGCAGTTTTTTGATTGCAGACCTGTGTCTGCCTCTCCATCTCCCTCCTCAACATCAATCGTACAATTTTTGAGGTTTGCCAACCTTTCATAATGAAAATGGAATGTTCTGAAATATATTTAAATACTAAACCAAAATCTTAAACCAGCCCCCCCCCCCCCCCCCCAAGCTCCATGACGCAACCCCCAATGTCAGTTGGTACACCCTCTCCTAAACAAAAATTTTAAAAATACTCGTAAGCACCCCTTATTTTATCTAAAACTAAAAGAATATTTATGTGGACATTGAAAAAATTCAAACCCAGTCGGACAATATTCGAGCACTGTAATTGTTATTTATACATTTTCAGATAGAAAAACAAACCATACTTGAATTAATTACTAGCTTCGTTATTATTTACGTAATACCTAGTGATATGTTATATTTTTTAATGTCTTCACGTTAAACACTGTTCCAATCCCCCCTGTGGGCACCCTTGCTTATAGGGTCTAACCCGCACATTCCCTGTAAATGTCGCCTGTACCGAATGAGAACTGTGGGAATTAGGCGGGTTACAAGGGACAGACTCAAGGAATAAAGTTGTTCCGTCAACAGAATGGTCTAAAAAAAGAAAAAATTGGTTGTCTGTAAAGTTGGTTTACTGACGATAGTTGGACGTCACAACGCCATAAGTATATACTGATGGAATGGTTTCATTTTTCAACATTTTTAAACTGGATAAAAGTTGTTGTTCAATCAGTTGATAATTTTTGCAAATTTGATTGTAATTTGTTGTAAAACATTTATCATTTTAAATAGATAATTTATTAAAATAATAAACTGGGATTAAATTATCATTCATAAATCTTGAATTTGAAATGTAAAATTTGGAAACATCTACTTCTAAATGAATCAGTGATTTACTTAGAAAAGCCTATCAAATCAAAAATGATAAACCTTTGTGTAATAATTTGTAGCGGTTTGGATTCTTCATATCTTCAAAACCAACAACGGTTTTTGGCCGATTACAGAAGTTCATAATTGAATAGAAAAAAAAACCATTGACCTACCGTCAATGATATTGCAATGTTCAGAATTCTTTTCGGATTGCTTTAAGTTGGTACTTCGACTTAGTTAATTGTAATTATATCTTCTGGAATAAGTTGTATACTCTAAAAAAATGTCTTATCTTGTATAATGTTGACGGGTTAACGCTCAAGTAGTGAAGTTTCTACTTGGAATTGTATGTTAGTTACACAATTCAAGAGTTTTTTTTATAAGAGGAAATTGAATTGAAATGGCGTTTGATTTCTTACCTTCCGTTGGTTTTGCTGAAATGGTCTCGAATCGGAACTCCCAACTCAACTGACGATTCAACCCCTGAACTCAATACCTTTTATACCCGTTCGCGTTTCACACAATAAGTCAATTTGCATCAATCCACGTAATACGGCCCCTTTCGGAAAATAAAACGAGGGATTCGACGACGAAATTCAACGTCTCCCCGAATAAGGAAAAATTAATAATGAAACGGCGGAATAATGAAACGGTACGAAGGAATAGTTTTGAACGAGCCTCTCTACCTCTAAGGGAAATGCAGGATTTTCGTCTCTATCTAGGAGTAGACGAACAATGACATGGTTCTACGATTGGCACTGATGAGACAACCAACGAATATTATCGGAAGAGTAACGTTGGGGCTCGAAATTTAATAATGCATTAATTTATATGGATGTAGGGAGCTGCATTGTTTGTCGGGTTGGGATAGGAAAGTTACCGTTCATTTGCATTTCGGCGCAGTCAACAAGATGAATTTCGTAGTTTAGGTCTTATCTGCGGAAGGTTTGTGGCCAAGTAAGAACATAAAAAAGATTAATAAATTATCATTTGTCGAATGTTTATAATCTCAAGTTCCTCCTTCATCTTCAAATATGTTTGAAGTGCCTACAACTTATTCTTCAGACATGTATATTATTTTCAAGATAGAAAATGTAAGTGCACAAGTAAAAAGGGCTATGGTATGACTTTTGGTGGTTACTGCTATTGTGAATAAAATTAGAAAACACCTGTCCGTTCTGTTTTTGAATAACACAATTCAATTACAAGCCAACCGTCCAGATATTATTTTGTTATATTTAGACTGACCTTCTATATTACCCAAAAAAGTGCAATAAATTGGAAACCATTTTCAAGGAATTCCTACCAAACGCATGTCATTTTGCCGCTTATTTGAGCATTCGAAGGGTCTGAAAATGGCTGTCAATGTACTCAATCTGAAAAAATAGTAGAAATCCAAACCTCTGCCAGTAACTATGAAATTCCACTATGTATGATTTTATAGAAGTAAAAGTACATTAGCACACCTACCATCAGGCACGTAACTAGGGGGGCGGTAGGCCCGGGTGCCAGAATTAGAGGGGCGCCAAATAGGCCAAAAATTGACAGTTTACCAAGTTTTTAAAAATATTATGACCGTTTGGAGTAAATTTGAAAATTTTTACTAAAAGGAAAAATAATGTAAATGAGGAATGCAATAGGCCTACAAGAAAGGACAAAGGGCATAGAAGAAGTCTACTTCACGGGGGTGCCAAATTTATTTATTGCCCCGGGTGAAATACGGCCTGGTTACGTCCCTACCTACCATTCAGGCAAAAGGGTATGATATTTATAGCCAAAACACACATTTTTAGCGTTGAACAGAATTTTTTATCTTGTTGTAATGAAGAAAAAACCCGTATATTGTCATAGTCAGTGGTATAGCAAAGCCATTCCTCGGTTATGGTCATTAAAAGGTTATGTAGTTGATGTATGTTGTTGGATTTATACTTGATATAGCGATGGTAGTTCATACTTGGGTGGGTTTACGTTGTTAGTTAACCCATAACCCCTCCCCGTTTTTCCGTGCCTATCAATTCGTCCTCTTTCCTTTCAATCGTACCTACACTTAGCAGTTTTGTTCCATTGTGGTTGACTTCAAATTTTCCGGTCTCCTCGACTGCGTTACATTACCCAGCCGTTCAGTACTTTTATGAGAAGTAGTCTTCCAAAACAAGTTCGGATGACGTACCGCCACCATTTCGCTGCCTACAGGTCCTAATCGAAGCCGGGATTGGAAATTTCCTGGCCGGGATCTTCGTTTCCTTCAGAAAATACTCGGAATTACGAGCGAGAACTACCTTTCCTTCCTTCACCTCTTTAACGTATATTAGGAGCACAGGAAAGAACGTGTTAGCTCATTTTTTTTTTTTCAACATTGTCAGAATTGCAATTTTTTTGCAAAAAACAACACAATACCATTCCAAATACTCATAATATTAAAATTGATTGTGTTTTGAGTTCCTTGGGATGTACACTACATAACCACGTATCAAAATCACTAGAAAACAATTTATTGGAAAAATATTATGAACGAAAACAGGGCAAAACCCAAATTCTACAGGGGAAAAATGTGTTGAATCATCACTAGTATGACAAGTTTTTGAAATAATTGTTTGCCTTCACTCCATAGAATTTGGCGACTTGATGCACGTCTTCGTATATCTCCTTTGAAATTGGAATTTTTTTCTGGTGGTGAAATTATTCTTCTTTGAGGGGTGGACCTGAAGTTCGTGGTGCTCGGCTTGACTTTCGTGCAACGTTAGCACTCTTTTTCGGTTGTGTGGGAGAAATTACAGCACTTTGGAACGCCTGATACAAAGAGTTCCTGAAGTAAATCAGTCGTGGGTGGTTGGAGTCGACTCGAAGTTCTCGTATTGGTTGTGTCTTCATGGGGGCATTGGCAGCGTGCAGTGCCTGCAAGAATGTGGCCCATTCGCGAACTATGCATTGGTCAACATTTTCAACTTGGTAGGGTTCGGGCTTGTATCTAGCCCCCTTGCTTCTGCCTAATGTGAGCCTTTTCCCCTGTTCAACCTTTCCTCCCCCTCCCCTTGCTTTTTCGAATGCCCAGAGAGTTATGACTATGGACAGTACCTCTTTCCCGTGTCTTGTAACTGCGAGGTAAGATTTATCATAAACTTGAAACCTATTAGTTCCGTTGATATCCTCTGTGAGTTGCAGGGTTAACGCCTACACCCTGGTGAGGGGCAAATAATCCAGCCCATCACCACTTTGTTATAGCTCGTAAAGCAAATCATCATAAAAAGGTTCATTGTTTCCGTAACAGATACCATTCTACTAAGTCTACGGTATATCATCTAAACTCAGCGCCTCCCTTTTAGTTGACTGCTTGATTTCCCAAAAGAACTCCATTTCCGAGACCCCCCCGTTTGCCTCAAGTTGACACGTTCCTTACTGGAATGCGCCCGAATAGACACGTTCTTCCAGCCCCTATGGTTTTTATTCACCCTCGATTTTTTCCCGTTTGGACTCGTTTTTCGTCTGAAACGACTACTCCAACAGATTCCCCGAGTGCCGAAGCTTTAGGAACTATAATTACCTAGATTTCGTGACAAATGTGAATGATATGATCTTATGAATGATTGAATTTCAATTTTCACAATTCAATGCAGTCTACTACTTTTTTATCAAATTTGTATCGAACAAAAACTAGGGTCTCCACCCAGGACTATTCTCTGTAGTCCCCTTATTATGTACCCAACGGTTGTATAGGTATGCACAGTAAATTTATGTACTTACATAATATGAACATATGATGCATTGGATTGAACAATGCTGTTCATCCCGAACGAACAGTGGTCAAGTGAAAATTGGTGTTTTTGCCCAGCTAATTTAACTGTCATTGTTGCAAATTATAAAGCGAAAACAATCACCTTCGAATTAATAGTATATATGTGGTTTCTACCCTCCCAGAGAAAATAAAGTTTACGCATAAATGATTTTAGATACCTACATGACATGTGTGCAATTTACATACACGTTATAGACAGTCTTGCCCCTTTTCTGCTTGCATCAGCACAAGACCCTTTAAATTCTCCTACTCGGCCTTCAGCCGGTAGTCTTCCGTTCAACCGTGTCGCGGGATAGTCACGCTCCCTCTTGTTTCTTAAATTAGAGCTCATTGCTTTGTGTTTGAGTTGTGTGTCGAATAAAGATTGCTTTTTAAAAAGTTTGTTGGTGATTGAAGAACCATAAGTTACATACATTTTACGAATAAATTTTCCTAACTAAGTAAATTTAAAGAAATAGCAAGCACGTTGCACTATGAGAGCAATTTAACAATGCAATCTACAAAATAAGACAATTACTCAACCTTTCTTTTGGTAGAAACATAAAGAACACTCACTATCCACACACCTCTATCTTTGTATGTGAAAATACTCGAATGAACTGTTCAACGAATTTATTGTAGCACCGATTTTCCACTAATCACGATTAGGTACTTTCAAGTAGCACAATTTTTGACAGGAAGTAACACTATACAACTTGAAATAGCCTACAACAAAGATCTCGTAAGTAAACAAACCTAAAAGGTAAACACCATTGCCTAGTATCATTTGTATCGTTTGTTTCAACGCTCCTTTTGAAGTCCAGTTCTTCAAGTCTTATGTTAATAATTATGGCAAGTGAAGCGTAGGTAGATGTTTTATTTATCTCGTTGAATTTAATTTGTTCTTCCCGCGGATTTCTATGCCGTTTCCTTATACAGAATATTGCACCATTTTAGGTATTGATGTTCTTTGTTCTTACTTACACCTGCCCCTGGGACACATAAGCTAGTGCATCACGAAAAACATTAAGTGGTATTTTCTGCCCTAATCAATCTGGAATATGAATGGCAGTTTCTGTGGAACATTAAACTGACGGTGCTCCTTGTCACAAAGGGCTGTTTTCTGTTCTAACCAACCTAACGTACTGATATGTAAAAGAGGCCATCCCTCCGATACATTATTTCATGATTTGAATTTGTTAACTGTCCATCAATTGTACATTGAATATGCTCAAACTAATTCGTAAACACAAAATTATATATTTTGCTGATGTGAAACAGCGGCAATCAAGTTGCCGATAGTAAAAAATACGTTTGCTCAAATGACAACAAAATACAGAGGTATGCAAATAGTAAATAAAGATGTTGAAAAAATTAGAAATCTAATGGAGATAAATAGGGAACAGCTATTCAAAAAAGAAACTTGTAAACTAATAAGAGAATTCCGGTATGAGTACTTTATAATCGAAGATATAAATGAAATATTTACTTTTTTTTTAAAGAGAGAGAGATTACATCATTCCATGGAAGTGGAATCTAAATTTTAATAATTAATGTGGTGTAAGTATAGTGTTATGGGTGCTTTATGAAGATTAAAAGTGAGAACCAACTCCGGGCTGGGAAACACTGTTATACTGTTCAGCTCGCCCATCCGTTATTATTCAATGGATGAAGAATGTATCATGTAAAATGATGTAAATAATATCTAACTCCCATTAACTGTACGAAATTCGGCGAGTCAGCTAAATTTAACTGTACAGTATGATGTTATGCGATAATTTAGATGATTTCTCTCGTACGATCATGCTAGATGACTGGAATTTATGTAACATCGTGGGAAGTGGAGTTACAATATGCTAATGGATAGAATTTGGGTATTTATAAAAGCTAGTGAGACAAAATGAAACACAATTTATTACAAAACCAATTAGACATTCAAATTAAAATATTTGACGAAGAGTTCGGCACATGAACGAAGAGTTTTTGTTTATATTAAAACGTCGGGGGTTGGATGTTGCGTGGTTATAGGTAGTCAGGATCGTCGAGGTGAGGCGGCGGGGGCGGCCATCTCCCCAATCCAACGACCCGCTCGATGAAGGTGTAGGCGTACCAGATGGCGATGTACTTGGAAGGTAGACTGTCCTGGAAGAAGAAATCTATTCATTAATTCAGAATCCAAGAGGGAGATATAGGAAACTTATGCATACCATGTTTGGTTTGCAGTACTGAATATTACTTTTTTTCTGATGAGGGATCGGTAGATGACAGACGTCTACTGTACTCCTTACATGAGTACCTCTGAGTAAAACAATGATAGGTACCAAAACGAGGTCATTTTCCGAGTCCCGTTGAATAAATTTTATTCGAATAGTAGAATCTGCTGTAAAGGAACGGCGACCTGCCCAGGTTGTTAGGTGGGAGCAGTGAGCGGTTATCTTCAGCCAAGACCCCTCACCAAGAGACGTTTGCGACCTGCAGCTCTCGAACTTCACTTGCCACGAAAAGTTTTCGACCGTCTGAGTAGTTCGAATGTCGGCCACGGGGAGCCATGCTGTCGCAAACGTCTTGTGATGAACTGCAGGTCTTCCGCAGGTCATTTGGGACAAGCTCACTTGAAAGAGAGGTTCTTTGAGACAAGATCACTCACTCACTACCCACCTCTACCTATTAGAGATCTACCTGTCTGCAAGTTTAACACTAAAGTCGATATTTTGGACTTGTCACACTGCTATTCTCAGGATACGAAATATTATTTTTTTTATCAAGATCGAATCATTCATTAAGTATGTATTCGATAGTGTTTCCAAGAGCATATTTCCTATCTTAGATTAGAAATCTCAACATCATGTTCAATATTCAATACTACCTACCTATATAATTTATATCACTTTTATTTAGTAGCTGAATAAATTAATTATCCCTCTATATCTCCTAAATATGAAGGCTGGGCAGCATAAAAAAATTGGTCTTACACACAACTATTGGTTTTTTCACGGATTCTATCTGACAATGGACTGAAACGGATTGTCTGCAGTTATTTTATTCTCATGTTTGGGTTGTCCCAAGGGGGTCGTGCTCTGGATCAATTCTAATAGTCGTCGTTCTGCTGAAGAGGCCTTGCTGCAGAAGGATGCCCTATTAACCCAGAGTAAAAACCACCCATACTGACATGAACATTTTGTCAAGTCAATAAATTTTTGTATGGCTGCAAAAAAATGTTTCATTTTGAAACTTGATTTAGGTGTAAGGTCTAACCTTGTTGCAACGGCCAGGTACGCCAGAGAGGATTCCAAGGATGGCTCCTACAGTTTCCCCAGCTCTGTTTTTATATCCGAACCAGGGGCAGTAGAGAGGAGCTCCTTGGTCTTCGGGGCAGGTTTCTCCAGAAATGTACGAGCTAGATCCACAACAATGCCAAAAATGTTAACACAAACGACATTCCCTTGAATTCTCGTATAAAACGAAGCTATGACAATAGGTTGAATTGTGTTAACGAGGTTATAGGCATTATTCGTGTGACTTCCTCACTCGCGCATACCAACATCAAGGTGAGTCCTAATAACGTGGAAATACCCTGTTGTAATGGTGACGAGTCAACTAAATGAAACGACGCCGTTTTATATCATTCTTGCCCACACAGCACTCTGAACATTACATCCTAACTGCCAAATATCCTAATATGATACAGTATTTTTCATACACTATATGATATACTTAATGTGAAGTATATTGAGTTGATATGATCTCGTAAGATATTCGTAATTAAGGAAAAGGTAAAGTGGAATAATCTGTGGCATTCTACGGTGTCAAGTGAATGCAGTTCAGTACCTATGTAGATTTTTAGCGTTATTCTGTCAGCGTTCGGTTAATGGAATTTGTTCGGAGAATCTAATTATTGTCATTATTTTATCCTAAAACTATGAACCCAATATTAGTCTGTTCAGTCTAGATCCATTTGAGATGTGTGTATGGAGGAGTTCACATACGAAATATTGCAAGTTCCAGACATAAGTCAAGGAGTTATAGGTAGTGAATTAGTTAGGACTTTAATTCTTTGAAACAAAAGAATAACCTCAAAACTGATTATGTAAAAGTAGTTGAAAGACACAAACTCCGGCACATGGCAGGTAACTAGGTATTTCAACTCGTTCGTTTATTTTTTGTTCTTCATGAACTTTTATTGGCTATACTCGAAGTAGGTTTCTAAGAACAATTTTGTCCCACAAATTGCGGAGCTCCACAACTCTCGTAGGAAATAACTGTACTACGGTTTGTGACAACAGGATGGTCTGGTCTACACTGACTTCACCTTGAATGAATTACTCACTTTTCCCTTCGAGCTGGTTTTTAATTCAACATGTTGCGTATTTCTTGATTCGACAAACTTGCTTTTGTGCTCGTCATTCGCCTGAACAACAGCCAACATGTAATGGCTCTAGTCCATTCCACCTCTGGATTTGGTTCTACGGAGTAGTTCCAGCTGGAACGTCACGCCTCTACGGGAGACCTTAGCGGATCTATCCACGTACTCACCACAGTCAACGATCCTTAACTTCGTTAATCGCACAAGAAACGGTTTATTGCAACGCCTAACCTACCGATGTTGAATATAATTGAACGATGAGCCGTTTGCTCAAACAAAACGAAGAAAAATTAAACAAAGGAAAGATCAAGCCAAGTCGATTTTGTGGCAAAAACTACACTCGGAGTTGGCTGTTAACATCATGGTAAAGTAAGGACTTAACGAGGTATCTAACCTGGAGATTTTGATTTATTCAGATTGGTGAAAAGCAATTCTTGGCAAGTCAGTAGATTTATGGTGTTTAATACAACAATTTTAGCATGGAACATGTTTTAGCCTTGGACTAACCAGCCAAAAAATGTCTCGCTGGATGTGTGACACAGGAGGGTACTGCAGAAGTGTCTCACCTTCCAGGGCGCCAGGAGCGACCAGGAGCTAAGACCACGAAAAGAGCGGGAGTCTCACCACTAGAATTGACGAAAACTGTCTTCATGGTCTTAGATCATGGTACTGGAACCCGTACTAGCTAAGTCGGAGCCTTGAAAACGCTTCTTTTCCACTCCCCAGACGCACTGGTATATAAAGAGAGAAGGTAGCGGATGGTGGGGCGGCAATACTCTGGGGATCGTGGGAATATTAAGGTCAACAAACAGGGCTAAAAATGAGGGTAGGTTGTGTGTGTGTGGGGGGGGGGGGGAGGGGGGCAACATATTCGATTGTTTTCTTTCCAATGCTATTGCGTCATCTCATCATAAAGTGGAGAGTTCGAGGCAAGCAGCATGGGTATGTGCGCCGCGAATATTTGAGAGTGTTTACTGTGTTTAAACGTTACCTATTTTATCAACTTGATACCCAATTTTACAGGATACGTTGATGATATAGGATTGATTCCGTCCCATTTCTTGGATAATCGTGTCATGCAATTTTGATTGAGCTATATCCCTTCGTCAGCAGCATGTTTCATGTTTTTTGAATTTCAGCCGCAGGCTTTAAGCGGTTAGAATCCGGGAGCCCTGGGGGCTTGCCCCCTGGCGAGGCGAGCAGCACCGAGTTTTAGTCACAATTATTTCAAGATCGATTAGTAAAGGGATCTGCAACGTTATTGTGACATGATGGCTTAATGGTAAATTACCTACCTGAAGCACCACATACGACCGTCTATTTGTTCAGGGGCAACCTTATCCTTCGTTGTGCACAACGTGCAGTTTGTGCAGAGAGCCAAGTCGCAGTCGAGCTGGGGCATGTACTTCAAGCGGTTGAACATGAGCCTCGGTAGATCTGGCGACATTTTGTCCTCGTACGTCTGGTCAAATCCCCAACCCGCCATGTAGCAGTCCGCCATAAAATCTTTTCCTGTATCAAACCCTCGCTTCCAATTAAAGTATGCCAATTCGTTATCCTTGCTATATTCTCTGTAACATACAACGAACCCAATCAGCCTTCCGCAAATAAACTATTTTAACAGGAAAACATTGATAAATAAATTAATAAATATATATAGATACAGTTTTTAAATTTTGTATAGATTATTACAATTAGGGGAAAATACTTTCCAGAATGACTGTTAGCTAACCTCGAGGGTGGCACATGAATATTCATTGTTGTTTAATGTTGATTAATGTGATGGTATATGTTTTCTTCAATTTAAATCGAATTTACGGAAATTACACCCGAAAATAGATAATTGTGAGAGAGGACGAAATGAACCTGTCAGACGGCCTCCCCGCAGTCCTGATGACCCATGGATGGCAAACGTGAAATCCTTGTTACGCGCATAACTCTGGGAGTTCTTGACCAATTTCGATGAAATTTTCAGGGATTGTTTGGTTTGATGTGTAGATAGTCCCCTATGAGTTTCATGACCCCCGGATCAATAGTAGCTTCTGCGCATGCGCAAACGTGAAATCCGTGCCACAAGCATAACTCCGGGAGTTCTTGACCGATTTCGATGAAATTTTCAGGGATTGTTCGGACTTATTAGGTATATTTTATAGTTTGTTCAATAGTTGAACATGCCTACCTTTATTTTCTCAGGTTATGCTCCAGCATAACAATAAATTTACCCTAATTCAATATTTACTTCGCCTAATTGAACGCAGTTCTTAGTCAATAATAATTTTCAATGATCTATACAGTCATGTTATGGATACGGGGAAGCTATGTGCCACACCCACTTGTTTTGTAATGGAGACCTAAAAACTGAAAATTTCAATTCCAAATCCCCGTCCTAAAATGAATGAAACACCACCAAATACCTTCCTGTTGGTCATGGTTATAAGGCAGTCGGGGAGATGTGATAGTGTCCCGGTTCGATTCTGGAAAACTCATAGCTAGCCTAAAAAACATATTTTGGCTCTCAAACCTCATTTTCACAGTGAAATCCAATTACTACAATTTTATTAGTCCATTAGAAAGCTGACGTTTTCGCGCAGTTTTTAGGCGGTCAGCACAGTCCCAAAATACGATAAGAATTACAAAAAAGCCTTTAAAAAAATTGGTAATTTTAAAATGTGGAAACTTGAAAACTTGTCGAATTTTTTTTTGTGCCTCAATTCCGCTTTGAAAAAAAAAAATGTTTAGGCATTAAAAAGACAGCAAAGTTAACGCTTTTTCTAATGGTATCCTCAAATTTGAATTTTTTATGCAAATTGCAGAAGTTTTGGTTTTTGTGAGGTAAGAAAAAAAACACGAAAAAATCCTAAAAGTGAAATATATTAATCAGAAAATTGATGTGATAATGTGGTACAGCAGAACAATAATTTCTATTATATAAAGTTAAAATTGTTTATTTATTATTTTCTGTTACGCAAATTATTAAATTGTTTATTTATTGGGAAAAGTTTAGTTCAGTTTGCGAAAGGTTTAATTGTAACTGTGAAAGGTTTAATTCTAATAGCGAAAAGTTTAATTCAGTTTAGTAATGCTATAACTCGGAAACGAAGCCTCTAGAGAAAAAACTCCGCGAGGCATTTTTGGTCGAAAATAGCTTGTAGAGCACGTCGAAGAGAGGTCGGACACAACTCGCGTTACAGCCTGTATATCGGCACGATAGACCGATTAGGAACTAAATTAGTCTTAGGGGTCTTCAGCTGATCAGTGTGTCTCTCTACCTTCCAAATAACTGCTAAACGTCCCACTGATTATTTCCAAGATCACCAACCTTTTTACTAGTCCTTTTCTATGGAATAAAACCTGCTAACCAAATGCTTGCAATGATGCAAGAACTGAAACACAACATAATATGTAATATTATTACAACCCGAGGAAACTTTGGGCTACACCCATCTTGGCAGACGTTTTTATATGAGAATTTTTGCTGGAATTGCTATAGCAGGATTGCAGTAGCTTCAATATATAAGAAAATGCGCCAAAAATAGACTGATTGCGGGAAAAGAAAATGTTCATCTTCCGAGAGAGAAAACAAAGTTTCAACCACCTACCTACACGTAGACTCAGATGTTAATCAGGGGTGCCCCCAAGGGAAGCAGACTTCGTCATTAAAATTCTTGGGGGGGGGGGGGGGGGTTCCAAAAAATACGACATTCAAAAATATATTACATCAGTAGATAGAATGTAAATAATTTACATAATTATTATGATGAGCCTAGTAATTCATTTAAATATGCTTTGTTTTTCTATCTGAAAATGTTAAAATTACAATGACAGCACACTGTCCATGATTAGTTTTTTACGTTTTCGTTTTGGGGAGGATGTACTAACTTACAAGGGGGGCTGCGTCATGAAGGTTGGGGGGGGGGGGGTACCCCTGTTTAAATCATCAAAGCGAACTCACTTGGTATCGAACCTAACTGGTTGGACGAATCTGTTCCATTTAAGCCTGTCCCTCACGTCTATTTCCAAAATGGAAAAGTCCAAGTAGTAATAGTAGTGCCCTCTCCACTTGTACTCGTTGCTGGTGATGTTGGGATGTTCGAAAAACGTCTTTTTCAAGTCCTCCTCGTTCGGCATGTGGACTTTGAGAACCCGGCACTCCTGACTTTCAATGTCCACCTCGAATCTGTCGATCTCATAGGCGAAGGGAGAGCCGACTCGAACTCGGAGATCTGGTCTGCAGAAGAGAATGCTGATTGTACAGATGAGCAGCGATGAACGATAAGGTCAAACAATCGATTGTCAGTATCGATGTGTGCACCAGGGAAGGTTAAACGATTTTTCCCAATAACTAGTTGAATGGGTGTCTAAAAGAAGGAAAGAATGTTATTTTTCACAATTTTGCAAGAAAAAACATTTAAAACTCAAATATTCAGAATTTTTCAATAGATTGATAACATAGGTCCTTCTTTAAGTTGGACTGCTTTCTGGCTATCTCCCTGATAACGGGATTCTTATGAGTCATTTTGGATTTTACTCCACAGCCAGACATGTACACTCTTCATTTGAGACACATCCCTACTTACTTACATTTAAGATCAATACCTCTAATCATTATTTTTATACGTTACTACAATATAAAATCAAGTGACCTGCATTACGAAGTTCATTTTAATTTTTCCGCGATTCCTTCGAGAGAACAGGAAATTAAACAACAAGCAAAAGTTGTCATAAAAGCATAAGAGTTGTCAGAGAACAGTTTTATTCTTTCTCCAATCTTTTTCAAAACGAAATCAAAATAAAATGAGAAAAATTTGACACCTTCAAGAAAAGTCACTTTTGCGACACAACGCGTCCCTTTCCTCGCTTCCTCTCGTAGGTATTTTAACAGGTACTTCTTAATCGTTTCTGTTTCTTGTCCACCCACCTTATTCACGTTTAGTGACCGCTTTTTCCCTCAACACAAGTTTTGAGTTTCACCCCCGCCTAACTTAGAAAAGCTCACCATAATCAACAATTTTCACAACAATCTCAATGAGTTCCTTCCCTCGCTGTAAAGGAACAGCCGCAACTTACGATTAAAATGATAACTTTACCCCGCTCGCCGGCCTGCTTTCTGACAACGTGCATCCGTTCATGTCCCGTTCCCAGCAAGAATCTCTTCTCTTTGAATGCATTTTAATGTAATCTACCGATGGTTTCTGATACTAAAACCGATTCTTTCTCGTTCTTTTACTAATATTCTTGAATTGAAAAAACCGGCCTTTATTCTTGACCAGGGGTCTCCAAACTGCGGCCAACCGCCCGCTGAAGCCAATGGAAAAAATTAAAAAACCAATAATGATGGATTTGAAAAATATAATATATTATACAAAAAATACAATATAAATAGAATATATAATCACTGAAAACTAAGTTTTTGTACCTATATTAGGCCTAATTTTGAATTTGTCAAACTCGTCTAGGAGTGCTTAAAAATAAGCGTCTAATTTACATAATGTTTCCCTCGGACCCCGCTTCGGCTGGGGTACTGTCCCTCCAGACCCCCTGTTGGCCCACCTCACCACCTCCGCATTATGATACGGCCCTTGGGGCAAATAGGTTGGAGACCCCTGTTCTAGACACTCAGTTATCGCAATCCAACAGTAATATGTTATAGTAACCGGTTATTTCAGTAACACACTACTCATTCCAAACACCATGGGTACCAAACGCCATACGTACTAGGTACCTAATTTTCTCAACTTACGCGTTCTCGTCTTCCGACTCCTTTATTTTTTCTGTGAGATATGAAGGAGTCAAGAAAGGTGTCAGGTAAAAGAGAACGAATCAATAAAGTCGATATCAGAAAATATTAAATATTTTCTAGCAAACTTTCTTCTATTTATCAATAATAATTTGTTATTGATAAAAGAAAAAGAAAATTTTCTACTATAAATTTGATTTGAAAAAATCTGAATTCCGTTCAGAATGCCGAATTTGTTCGGAAAATCCTGAATTCAGGTGGCTATCTCTCTATAATATAGCATTTGCAAGGCAAATGAAAACTTTTCCAGACCAAATGAAACCTTTTACAGACTAAATGAAACCTTATGCGAATCAAATGAAACATTTTCCAAATCAAATGAAACCTATTGAGTAAATGAGTGAAATGAGGTGCCTAAGTGGCAAAGGTAGCCTGCAACGTGCAGGTAGATGCAATTGTACTTAACGTAGAAAGAAGTTGACAAAATGAAAATACACGTTTCTTATTCTACTGAGGTGAGATCTACTTCGATAATCCTATGTCGAAAATTCATTTCATCTACCTGTAATTTGCAAGGTACCAAGCCAAATGAAACCTTTTCCAGACCAAATGAAACCTGCTGAGAAAATGAGTGAAATGAAGTACCTAGATAGGTAGGTACCTAGCAGTATTTCAGTAGCAGGTTTCATTTGGTCTTGAAATGCTATGTAATAGGAGTTCATTGCATGACAAAGTCGATCCAAAAATGGTCGAACCTGTTAAAAATGATCTTCCTTACAAAATTCGCTTTAAAAATTAAAAAATTATGTACCGTTTATAAATGGGTGTTTTCAGTTTAACGTGTTGGCGATAGACGCATTCCAACGTTGTCAGGATGTGAGAAATTGTTATTATAGTGCCTGCGCAAAATTATAAAACCGTTATTGTAATAGTCCTGTAAGGTATTATAATATTAATATTACACATTATTGATCTACTTATTTCGAATTATTGTTTTCAATAATGAGAATTATTAGTCGAGCAAGAACAGAAAACGTGGCAGGCTACTACACAGAGGTTTACTATTCCTGTATTAGCCCTTCTCGGAAAATCACGTATCTTTGTAAATTAGACGTAGTCTATGGTTCATTATCTTAACTCGACCAATAGCATCCAAGATTATTACAGTTCCAACTTTCCGAAACTTGGGTCAAGAATCCAACATCGATCCGGGATGTGCCAGTAATCTCGGTATCTTGATCAATCAACTTTAACTGAGGGAAAATCGTTATGGAGAAGGGAGATGTGAACAGTGCTTTGCGCATGGGCATCTGCGCAGCAGCCTTCGTCGAGTCCGAGTGGACTTCGGTCGAGTCCCAGAGTTTTGGGCGGGGTCGGTCCCCTCTGTAGATGCGCTTCCAAGAAGGTGGGTAGAAAGACGGTTGCTACGCAGGGCGGAACCTCCATCACGGAGGGGCCACAGCTGCTACACAGGACGGTAGGGCCCACGAAACGAGGGGCTCCGCCTGTGACGTCACTGCGACGCTACTTCCATCGGCGCTCTGCGTTGAGCTCACGGATACTAGCTCAAAGTACGTGCAGAACGCGGAGGGAGGAGGGAAGGTAGGAGGCAGGATGCCGCTACGGATGCAGGAGGGAGGTTGCGAGTCATCCTCTCTTCCCACCACGTACTAGACCACGGTAACTACACGGTAGGGGTCACCCGCCGGGCGTCTAGGTGACGTCACTGGTGCTCACCGACCACCGGCCCCTCACCTAGCTAATGTACCCGTACTCATTCATATCTCGTTTCTAAGTATTTCCCCAGAAGAATAATTTAGTCAGTTGATCTGTTGGTAGATGGACGATTCAAAAATTATTTAACTCTTCAAATATATATGTACATTGTTGTTTACAATTATAATTATAAGGTAGGTATGAGGGTGATTCCTAAACTTGGGGCAATTTCGAGTTTCACTTGGGGAAATTTCACTCATTAGGCCTACGTTCTTGATTTTTTTTTCCTAACTGCAGGTTCTGACGAGCTCATCTAACACCCTTCGGCAACAATAATATTGTCATAATAATGTTCATAATAATAATAATGGTCATATTATGACCATTAGGTTTTTAAAGAAAAGTAAATAGGTAATTTGCCGTGGTTGGACTAAATTTAAATAGTCGGCTCGGCAGTTGATTTTCATGCACCTATAAATTTTCTATGAACGCAATTTTTTTTCTTCATTCAAGTTGAGGATCTTACGCCTTGAAAATAGGTTTTGCAATGCTCCTATAAAATCATGTCAGCAATTATGATCAACGAAAAGCTTCCTGCAACTTTTCTTAACATTGTCGTGGCTGAAAGGGACCCCCAAGCAGCGGAAAGGGGATTCGGAATATTTTGGAAGTTGATGTTCGTCACGAAGGGTGGCATCACAACCAATCCCGCCTGCAAGCGCATCACGTCCCAATGGCTACTCAGTGACTGAGATCATGATCCTCTCGGAGATGATATTTCAGGAGCGTAGGTTTATTGTTGACATTGTCGTGGTTGTAAGTAACTAGTTCTGTGATTTTAATGACCAAGATTCCATACGATGCATGTTTTCACAACTTCGTTATAGGCTGTAATTAATGAGCATTGGAGGAACCCTGAGACATGAGTAATTCTGTCACAATGTGATCTTAACGTTGAAAATAACATTGTCGTGGCTTTTAGTTTTTAACATTGCCGTGGAAATTCCAAATTACCAAAAGACTACTGCAATGTCAGAGTGCAACAACAATTTTAAAATTGGGTAATTAACTTCTTTTTTTACCAAGCTTATTATTATAGTGTACCACTACTTGGGAATCCACCTACTTGTTCGGTGACTGCGCAAGAGTTTCCTCCCTATCTTACCCATTTACCCTGACCTAGGTGTAAATAGATCAATGGGGGCGTGTAGGGGGTGTGCAAGGATTAGGAACGAGGGGCTTCGGTAAAACTCAGAATGAAGTTAGTCCGGCGGCCGTTTGAACTGTTATATTAGGGGAAATTCCTCAACACTGGGCCTATGAAGTTGGCGCCGATGTTGGGCCCCCTATAGCCTCATTCCTAGGATCTGGGGGCTAGAAATGCGGAACTCTAACAAAAAAAAGAAACTCTTCTGGTATGAAATAGGAGAGGGGCAACACAGTACCTTGATGTATTGGGTATGCAGGCGGCGGGTCCACGGCGGAGAGGCGGCGGCGTGGCGGTCGGCCCCCCTCGGCCCCTGGTCTCCTCGGGGGTGACGTCGGTCCTGTTGATCGGCTGGAGTCAAGACGAGATCCTCCTCAACCTCTCGGCTGACGCCTCCTCGGTTCCCCTCCTTGTCACCGTGTGTTGCCCAATCCTATCCCCTACCAGGACCATTGACCAAATAAACAAAAATCCCGGAGCCCAGATTCCAAGAATTCGGCTTACAATAAAATAAGGGTTACCCAGCACCTAACACGACCAACCAACTCCAAAAACGTAATACAAAAGGAAGGGGGGCGAAAATGTGGGACGAGCCCCCTTTATTAGATAGACCATTAAAAAAGAAAGTACCTCAAAATACTTGAATTACTATAATACATCTTGGCCTCACGTCAACTCGTTATCGGCGGGCGATGCTCACAATATTGATTATCGGGATTTCATTTTTACTTCGAGTGGGAGTCATGTGATTTGGGAAACTTTGAAGGGTGATAGATGAGAGACTGCCTACAAGTAGAATAATATGCTGCTAAATACGAGTATTACTTAAGTTTTCATATTTTGATTCTTGCTAAAAAAAACTTTTTCACATTAATTAAATGATACAAAAACGATTTTTCCAAATCCAATGCCATTTTTCCTTTTACCTACCAACCCAAGAAAAAAATATTACTGCAACAAAATGAAATTTATCGATTTTGTAATGAACATTAACACTGTCGTGTGCCCTAATTCACATTGTCATGGACGCGAATTTCAAATTCGAATTTTGGACTTTTAAAAGGGATTCATGAGCTACCATTGCGCTTTTTTCCTTAGGGGGGCATGACTAAAATCCATATAAAAAAATTCCAGGAATTTCGACAACTTTTTTTATAACATTTTTTTCTGATCGAAATTGCCACTAGTTTAGGAATCACCCATATAAAAAAGGCAGCAGTTCAAGACATTTCAATTAGACTGTAAAAATAATGTTACCCTACCTAGTCACCACATTATCATACTGTAATTTACAAAGTTCCTTATTTTGTGTGCGTAATGTACATTGATACATAATATAGGTATGCACCTACATTAGCATAGGCATTTTTTGTCTACGTAGTAATTTTTTTCATTTTATTAGAAACTTTTCTGGTAATACTAGTGCTACGTTTTTTTATAATTTTTTTTTTCTGTTGCACGCATATTAAGACTTTTAATTCGTATGAAACCTCGTTCTCACATTTTAAAAAACATTCTTGGATTTATTAACAAAATTGCCATGGAACACATCAAATTTTTGAAAAATAGAAGCTAAACAACGTGTTTTCAAGCTATCTGATGCACATTACTGGTTGATTATTATTTCATACAAAATTTTCAAGAAATAGCTTTTTAACCACCCAAATAAATTAAACAATATGAGTTACTATCAACATCAATCCAACCTCCGTCTCGTCTGTACAGTACAGACTTACAGACAGCAACACAGCTGATGTCATCGTCCGAGCTCCACCTTACAGACAAGTACAACGTCATTGGGAATGTCGTCGCATACACACACGCATTATGTTGAAAAAATAGTTTATTTTTATTTTTGTTTTGTTTATTGGCATTATAAATTTATATACAGCCATAATGTAATACAATATTATATTTTCTTAATCATGTTTTAAATGTCTTTACCTATTTCCACTATAAACTTCGTAAAATTAACTAGTTTAATTTTGTTTAAAAAATAGTGGTTTTTTTGGATTACGAGACTTGCATACTTACGTCTAACTTGTTAAAAAAGTATATTGTAACATAAAAAATTAGATCTAAAACAAAAAATACAATGTGAATTTAAAATAAAAAATCTGGTTGTGCCAGGCACCCACCCATAGAACAACCGCCCATGAAACACTCGGAAAGTTTTAAAAACGCCGAGTTACAACTCGAACGCATAGGGACTGACTCGGTGACGTCACGACCCTCGGGTTTTCCCCAGTGGCCCCGCCTCCTGATTCGTACCGTGTAGTGTAGCAGCAGTGGTGTAGCAGCGGTGGGTAGACAGCGCTAATACAAGCACAGAAAATGGAATAAGAAGCGGCAGTGGCACCCACGGTTAGTAGAAGTAGACGCGGCAGGTGCCTTCTACTACCCTTGGTGGCACCTGCCGACAGTGAGGAGATTGGCACCCGCCCGACTCGACCCCCCACTCCTTTACCTCCTAGTCGATCCCCTCAGCTGTCCACTGCCGCGCTGTTGACCAAGGGCGAACATGAACCCTTCTCTACTACGGTGATTCAAGGTCACACATGCACCAGTGTTGGGTCGGATCCACGGATACTAACGGATACACGGGTAAACTAAGACTCTAGTCTAGTATCCGTGGATCTGACCGAGGGTAGTAGACTACAAGGTGGGGCTCACGAGCAGCTCAGGTTGGGATGATGACGTCATTCGGTAACCACCGCCCGACTACGACACTACGGGGTAACCGTTTTTTTCGAGCCCTCCCCGCAAACTTTATCTTCGGCCCCCTTATTCCGCAGAGGTTATCCCTGATACGGGTGTTATCATACATTAAATACGGCCCCTACACAATCAACAACAATGTCATTACAGATAATGATAGATGGATAGATAGTTTATTTACATCATTCTACATGTTACATTCTTTGTTTGAATAATAACTTATGACCTAGCTGGATAGTGTAACACTGTGGCGTAGCCCGGAGTTGGTTCTTACATCTAATTTTTATAAATGTACGTACCTGTAACACTATGTTTACACCACATTAATTATTAAAATTTTGATTCCACTTCCATAAAATGATGTACTTAGTATACACGCCATTTATATAGCTGCTAAGTTTATATAATCATTAATTTTAGTTCATAAAGTACTTGAATGGGTTATCTCTCATTAGTTTATAAGTTTCTCTTTTGAATAGATGCTCACTGTTTATCTTCATTGGCATAAAGACATTACTACTTCATTCCTTTTCTTCATTTCAGTATAAGCTAATTATCTGTATTTAATATAATAACTGATCGTCGCATGGTAACCATCTTTCCCGCTTCTATTCAACCTTTCGTTCTTGAACCAGCACAACTGTCAACCTTCTATTTGTCCAACTGATCTATACTTTACTAGAAGGATTGATGTAGGATATTTTTTTGACCAGCAAGCTAGACAGAACACATTAGAACACACATCGTGAGTCACATTATGCGCGAATTGAACCTATCTAAGGCTACCGATGCTGATTGGCTTTGTTTTTTTTTTCAGAGAGGTTTTTGTGGATTTGTTGGCGAGTGATACGGACATGGTTTGAGGTGAGAATAAGATAGTTGAGATAGATGTGAGCAGTTGTAGATGCCAGCCGATTTTCCCCCTTCCAGACGCGTAACCTACGTATTTCAGTATGTTCATTTCCCGCCATTTGCTAGGTACCTGAAAGTTCGTTATTTTCCGCCGTATTCAAAAGTTGCAGTTTTTAGAGGTAACGCATATCATCGATTTATATAAATCGATATATCGGAAGCGTGGATCGATATATAGACTTCGGGTTCTGACGGTCTTATCAGGAAGGGCCCCCTATTCTGAACATTTACCAAATCCTCGTTCAAAGTGAGTACATTATTATCTAGCTATTACTCGTACCTACTGTTGAAAAACAAAATATTATTGGCTTATTGAAATTCCGATTGTATTTGATCCCGATTCCCGTTAACAGTGCCCGTTATTTATGCTCTCCACTCATAATTTCCAGTGCAAAGGGGCAATCAAAGTAATCGGTGGAAAGCCGTATGTACCCATAAAGCTCTAAATGTATTTCGTATTTTGCCCTTTTCCAGTAGTTTTCCGAAGTTGGGGATATTTTGTCCGATTACCATTACCTAGTTATCCCCCGTACTCCACCCAATCAGAAAGGGCTCCCCGGTAACTTTTGGTCCAACAGTAGATCGAACGCCCTTTCGAAACGCCTTGCCAACCAATAGAGGTTGGTGGAAAATCCATTACTGGACTGACAGTGAGGGGGTATATCAAAAGATGTATCCCCCTCACCCTTTGTGTTGGGGTCTCCATCGTGGCATACCGACTAAAAAACACCGTTCCTCTCGTCTTTTAGGACTGTCCCGGGACTGCTTTTTGGCATTACTTCGGGACAGCCCCCTTTTTAACCTCTCGAGGGTTCCTCCTGGTCTTCACTACTTCTACTCTGGCTCATTCCCAGCTTCTGTTCACTTCCTTCTCTTTGAGCACCATAGTGACATACGTGCTGACTGTACTCCAGTTCTCCGCAGATTGTATCATCTTTTCTATTACTGTTTCTGGGCTAAAATCACCTATTACTCCAACCAATTCCTGCCTTCTAAGGCAGCTAAAGCTGCTGCCATTTTGGGCATATAAAGAATGTGTGCTCTACATCATCGTCCCCCATCCGGCAGTACACACACCTTGTGGATTACTGTTGTAACACACAGTGGAGCATGTTGTGGATTACTTTTTGTTGCAGTTGCAAATAAATTGAAACAGTCTTCCATGTTTTTGAAATTGCTATATCTGAACGAAAATCGCTCCAAAAGTAACTTGAGTTCTTCAGCTTATTAAGCACAAGCAATATTGTCATACACAGAGAGCGTGGTGAAATGGTAGCTGTACCTGACAGCATATGTGCCTCCCACTAGCGGATTTTCTTCTAAAACGCTTTCAAATTTCTGTACAAATCATTTACCAACTGTGCTTGTTTCTAAGTTTCAAATTTAAATCATTCAAATGGCCTGTAAGGTCTACCCGGAAAGCTAAGTCACACATCCATTTTGGGTCATACAATTAGATAGTGGTTTATCTTTTATTTACATAAAGTCTGCTATCGCATTTCTATGCTCGTAAAACCGTTTCGCATTTTCCCTTCGCTTAGGCTTATTCGGCTGATATTTCATCCTAAAACTCCTTGGATTCTATAATTCTCTCAATTTATGCTGTTAGAACTTCTCCTACGGTAATTTTTAGGATACTTCCTTTGCCGTCTTGGAAGGTGTCCAACACCTTTGCGCCTACAACCTGGAATTTATT
This sequence comes from Creontiades dilutus, assembly GCA_031894815.1. Taxonomy (NCBI): domain Eukaryota; kingdom Metazoa; phylum Arthropoda; class Insecta; order Hemiptera; family Miridae; genus Creontiades; species Creontiades dilutus. The sequence continues at coordinate 606,995 of JAVIWC010006830.1, forward strand.
CATGAAATCGATTTATAATCGCAAAGTTGATGTTCTGTACTGTTAAGAAATCGTTCGACACCTGTATAAAATATTTCCCAGATTTTGATAATTCCCGTGATTTAAATCGTTTGAACATTATCTCCTTATATTCCTCTTTAGCTGTCATTCTCCTTATATTCCTGTTTAGATCGTGCTCAACTAGAATTTCTTCATAAAATCGACCCAGAAATGGAAAGCTGTGTAAGCCTGCCTTCATCCCTATTATGTGAATAGCACTTAAACGTTCAACCTGTGGGTTGGGTAGCGAACCTGAGGGGTCAAAGACTCCTGAAGGGAGTTTACTATAATTTGTGAAAGTGTAAAACCTCGCTGCAAGGGAAGTAGGTAGAATGAAACACGTGGTTTATTACCATAGAACTTCAAGAACATGTACAAAACATAAAATACAAACTCAAGTATTGTACTGTAGCTACTCTTACACAAAAATAATAAAAACTGTTGTAATCAATAAACTCTCTCTGACTGGTAAATAGGGATGGAACATCGATGTTTTTGGGTCAATGTTCGATGTTTTACCATCGATGTTGAGAAGACTGATATTTATCGAACATCGATGTTGTCCCTTTGATATTATCACTACCATCGATGTTGGAAATGACAACATCGATGTTGGGATTGTTAATATAACCTGCAGTCCCGTAACCTGATTCGTGTAGTTGTTCTATTGTTACCACAACATTATCATTCCCTATTCTCGTTCTTTTGTGATTTTTTAATGTGATTTGTAGAAGTGACTGTGAAATGTCTCCCAAGAGTGAGTGGTGGGCAAAACAAAAAAGAAAAAACTATAACATCGATGTCAGCATCGATGTTTGAGTTCAATAACATCGATGTTACAAAACATCGATGGTGAAGGTAACGATAGTTTAGGCTATCGATGTTTGGTCTTCGATGTTGACATCAATGTTATTGGCTTCGATGTTCCATCCCTACTTCGGATAATCGGTCATTTAGAAAGTCGAGCTGAATGAAGAGCCGAGTTGCAGAGCCTGTTCTTTTGGAAATCGGAGCTCGAACGTGGCTGGCTGCAGCCCAAGTATTTTCATCCTGAATGCAATTACATGATATGGAGGAGCATTGCGGCTAATTTGGATAATAATGATGGATCTGCCAGCATTGATCAGTTCAGATTCCTTACAGCAGTGCTGAAAATCATTCTAACTCTTTACTGGTACGGTGGAGTGGGGAGACATACAGGGTACGGTGGGGTCGCAACCGACCCGACCTGTTATTATTGGTTTCTTAGGTAACAAAAATTGCACAATCAGCACTTTAATGAACCATAGCCTCTATTGGTATCCATATAAGATACTATAAGAAATTAATTGAGGATTTTATGAAAAATATAATCTTGCTCAAATCTAAATTTTATCGTTACTTGCTAGTATATTAAATCGCCAAATTTCTCTACCTTAAATGTTGGTATGACAAATGATTGTTTGAATCGTTTCATAACTTATGAAGAGTGAGAATAACTTTTCTTTCGTTCGTTATTTCTCGTGCATCCTCTATAGGCCCGGGCAGGTGTGTAATCACATTACTAGGAGTTGTTCTTGAGAACTTGGAGCGCATTGGCTTATAAGTCTACATTGTTTCATTGTCTTTCCCCAACTCGAAATCTCTTTATCTACTTCATTTGCCAGTTTGTTCCTCTCCACTAGCAGGGTTTTCAAACGTTTCATAAAATTCAAAAATATCATCTTCAGTGTCACTATTCACAAGAATTTCGTCCTCCCATTCCGAGATAACTTCCTCAAAAGCAAGGTTTACCTCCTCTTCATTGTCGGAATCCCTGGCTTGTTGACGAAGTAAGTCCTTTTAAATCTCCTCAAGCTTACCATTCAGTGGTTTGGAAGCTATTTTGAAGTTCGAACTGGAGTAATAAATCTTACATAGTGAATTCAGTCACGTTATTGATACGGTCGGATGCGACTCCACACCACAGGTATCACCAAAAACATGGATTAGGGAAGCAAAGGGCTCTTACCACGTAGCTGCGGCTTTCTTGACATCTTTCACGGTATTCACTGGTGGGGTTCGTGGCCACTGGAGACCCCTTTGAAGTGGTGAGGGGCGAGGGGAATGGAACAACCAATGCTCGGGTGATCTGACCCCCACCGAACCAGTAAAGGGTTAAGAAGATACCTAATACTCTTTTATAATATTGTAAAGAGTTGACCAGTAAGTACCCGTGCAGTAGAGTATGGCGGACTGCCCTTCACGGACGTACAACCCCGCGGCAAACGGCCAATTCTGCATGCTGGCCGTCCAGCCGAATTCCACTCCCAGGCAGGCGAGTGGACAGAGCGCCAAGGCGAGACGCAACTCCGAAATCATTTTTCTTCAACAGTCCTGCTCAACACCAATCCACATTAGTCAGAATTGAGTAAGCAGGGTAGCTCTTAGTGAATTCATGTTTATTTTAATTTCCTTAGTGTGAGGGATTTTGACAATAAACGAAAACACGTTGATTTTGTGAAATTTCACGCCTTTTCTCCTTTTTACAAAATTTTTATTCGTAATTTGATTCTTTCTACCCTAAGCTACAGCAAAATATAAAATAACATTGTTCCGAATTCAATTTAACATAAAGTTTCCAAAAGGCTTTGGGAAACGCTCGACCAGACACGATGTGAAGAAGAGGACAAATCTCCTTAGTCGGGATTTTAGTTTGGAATCTCGAGGGAGAGGGGGGTCGAAACACGCTTCTGATCTCTTTTATCGTAAAATTGCTTGAAATTACGAGAATTTACTCAAGATAAATATGGCTTATTCATTTAGCCTAATTCAAACAGTAAGACAACCAAATGTCGGCTTACTCCAATGATGAATTTAGTGTGAAGCCAACCAACTCAACTGTTACTCAGATTTACATTATCACCAGTTTAGTTCTACCGAGAGGAGTAGTTACTCTCCTGGTGATATCATGAGGGGGTATTGCTCCCTCATTAGAAGGTACCATATCAGGGTCCCCTGTTCCGTGGAGAAATTACTCTTCTGTTCCATGGGGAAATGTTTATCTTGTCCCAGGGGAGAGCTTAACCTACCAGCCTCCAAACTCCCCTTATAGCTCCTCACTAGTTGAGATAATGATTGATTGTGGCTAAAATTAGATTACTAAGAAAGCCACGCCACACTCACTCCCAAGTGCAGGTTTGCACACCAATGGTCACCATGCGGGGTCATGGGTGCCAGCGGATAACTGACCATTTACTCACCAACCAAAGATAATAAAGTCAGTACACGAATTTACCAATTAATCTGCATATTGTTAGATAGTACGAATAATCAACCAATTCAACCAGATCGATCAAGAAGGTAGGAAATTCTGAACCATGCAATATTGTGGTTTCCATGAAAGTAGTTAGTTTATACTTACGGCCACAGGGTTACAGATCACAATGCTTGTACAACCGATGCGTTAAAACAGACTAACTCTGTTTTCGACCCTTCTCAGCTATTAATTCCCCCCCCCCCCCCCATTCATGTTTCATTATGAAGGGACAAGGATCATATTGGGATGCATCTGCTCGCCTTTCGCGACCCTCCTCTAAACCTGAATGTAGGTTCATCCTAATAGACCCAAATGGAAGTTAAAATGCCCTATTCGCTCAAAATTAGTGGGACCAACTATCGGAAAAATCGAAAAATAATAAACCAGAAAATGGCGTTAAGGTAAGAAAGAGTCAGGAAAAACTTTTGTGGATACCTGTTTTCGTCTGTAGTTGGTACCTATTCTACATCTACCTTTGTTGTATGAGTGCGATAGAGATGTACCTGGATGGTTGAAGATGTTCTACTGCATTCAGGCCACTCGAAATGCAAGTACTTGAATCGACCTACAAAGGGAAAATATAAGTTTATGAACAGAAGCGAGTTGAACTAATGGAGAACCCGAGTCAAGAGAGCACGATGTCCCCCACCATTAGCGTTTGGTTAGAGTTATCTCCGAAAAGCACCCACGGCAACAGATGTGTTTGATAATCATTACTGAAAACGTTCTTTCCCCAATTTTTGAAGGTTTTTACTAAAGAATAGTTTTATAATGATTTTAGTTTACCTATTATGGTGGGCTGTGAACTTACAATTTTTGAATGACTTCAGGAAGGAAGTTTAGTTTTCTTTAATCTTTATAGTCAATCCAAATGTTATTGTCAAAATAGAATCGGCACCCTTCAGCTATGGTAAACATTAATTTACATTTCCATGATTCGATAATGCTTCTCCTTTTGATCGGGTGTGTGCAGTAGGTAGGTGCCACGTACATCCGCTATATCAGAAAAATATGCCAGCGCTATGTATCTAAAGAACGGATAAAGCGAATGACGAAAATGTTTGAAAATGTGTTTATTAGTCACCGTAGGATCAGCTAATAATTCAAGTGAAAATGTTGGTCTCTAAATCGTGAACCAAGTATACTTTTGTTTATTTCATCTTACACATGAACTAGTTGAAGTTTTGAAGACATTTTTCTTTGGGGGGGGGGGGGGGACAATAGGCATCCTGCGTCCTTTTGCAGCAAGTGTGCACCGGGCCTAAGGACACATTTTCGGAGCTATCATGTTTCAACGCGAAAACATCACAAGTGTTACAGATGATTCAACGAAATTGATTGAAATTGCAATAATGTTTAGCAAATGTATTAAAATATGCATTTCTCCTATTCTTAATGAAAACAATTGTATTTTTAATGAAAAGTCGTTTGTTATCTAGTTATTTTCATATTTGATTTGCCACGAGTGTACCACCGTGGATAGTTCTTGGTACTCTGAATGTGTCCGAATAAATTAGCGAGACATATGATATCATTTTTAATTTAGCTTAGGAACAGAAAGACTTTTTGGGTGGTTTTCTGATCTTGAAGACAAGTATAATTTATCGATTTGCTCCGTGCAGGCTATCCGTTGTACAGTAACACTTCTTTTAGATTAAAACGTACAAAATTTGAAGAAAAAAAAATGCTACTACTGGAAAAACTGACAATCGGCACTCTAGTTCGTTGTTCTGAATATCTACACTAATTTTCCACATCAAATTTTGTTCAAAAAGTCGATCTTTTTTTAACACATCTTACATGGTTCAGGAAAGCCAAAAGTATGAGTTATCTCCGAAAAGCACCCATTCAAATAATATGAGAATGACCCACGTATGTTTTCACGAGCCAGATGCAAGTAGTCCCAGATCTCAGGGTCGTGTCGATTGGGAGAAATTTACTGTTAGTCCTAAAACTAGTTTTGGTGTCAAAATGCATTTAAATTCTGTTTTTTCTTATTTTGACTCTAATGTGCTCCACACAAAGCTGTTTGGAAATGCTGTACGGTACATGTTTTAACTTTATCCTAAAGAACATTCGAAGAAAATTTGCTCATAAATCCATGGCCTCCTTGAAATCAGGTGGAAAAGCCCCGACTCAGGCTTGGGAAGACGGAATGGTTTGTGGAGAACGCGTTTTTTGAGGAGGTAAAGAACGAAGAGGAACTTCATTGCGCTCCCCACTTCGTCGGATCGTGAATGGGCCTTCAGTCATTAACAAGAATGACACGTACTATGGTTACATTATACATGATTCCCCGCGCCTGTGCGTTGCAGTAGTCCGAAGTCGGCAAGTTTAATAGCCAAGTCTGCCATTAAAGTTAGTTGGTAATAGAGAAAAAACGCAGTTGGTCGAGTACCTACGACATACGATCTTCGGACTTCCTGGTGGTTCGAGACCAGTTCGAGCTAATCTCGTTCGAAGATGTGGTTCGTCTCAGGGATTTTTCTCACGTCCTCCGAAGAAGGCGGCGTTGGCTCTTTCAAGGGCGAGGGCGCGTCGGGATTCGGATTCCGTACCCCTGGCGGCCCCTTTTTGTCGGGTTTTCCGATCCAAATCATTCGAGGTCAGAGAAGAATTTGAATCTCGTTCATATACTTTTTTCCTTCTTTTACATTCCCAACAACCCGATTGGCGAAGCAAAAAATTACTTGACACTTGGTGGCTGATTATCCGACTTCTGAAAGTCTCAATCTTTGTGCTCTCCACTAGAACAAAAGTGCAGTACCCTCAACGCCTTCAGCCCCAGATTGTGCCAACCCCAAAAACTCGAACATTTTTCTGGGTACCGATTCGACACAGGTTGAGGGGCCCTTGAGCACCCTGCGGTAGGGCTGAGACATCGATAAAAAAGATCGATGTTTGAAAAACCCACCATCGATGTCAACAAAAACATCGATGTTTTGAAACAAAAAACCAAACCGAATTTCATGTCAATAATAAAGACTTCCAAACAATGTGCACGTGTATCACTCGTGAGCTGTAAAAACCTCCACTATAATTGGAACTTCGGAGAAGAATATGAACTTGATAAAAGGAATTAAATCTTACCAATTAGTCACAACGTTTTCTGTTTGTGTAAATGAGGCACAGAAACTGCAACCTACTTTTTTGTATTTGTATTTATAAAAATGAGGCACACACATAATTTGTGACAAATTAGAGCAATTCTTTCTGTAGCGCGTATGTACCTATATAATGTGTTCAATTAAACATAATAATTATGTTTAAATCATTATTATGCACATAAAAACGAGTAATATAGATGTAGCAGAGCTGCTTTCAATAACGGCTCCAGCTCTGAAACCCTGGGGGTGCACTGAGACAATAGGGGACAACCACGAAGGGAACGTGAGACAAAAATGAACTTTTGTCGCCCAAATACAAATGTGAAGCTTGCAGTACCAATATGCAAAGGGGATCACTATTTTCCGCTTTCTCGGCTTCAAATTGTGAAACAAACTACTCAATCTTACCTATAAAATATGTTCACTAGAAAGTACGTAAATACCCTTAAAATTTTTTATTTTTTTTAATGGTTCAAAAAACTATGCTTTGCAACAGTTGAAATTCAAATCTACCCAACAAGAACCATCGTGGAGATGAAAGCCCAATTCCATCTTTCACCCCAGCTTCATTCGTATTATCGCAGCAAAGGAGACAAGGGGAACAGAAAAGTTTATTTCTTACCTCACATCCGCAGAGCCAATTTACCTTTTCTTAGTAATTAGGAACTTGCGAATCAAGTGGACTGATCTCTGGTGGCCTATGAGGTTTGTTGCGCTCCTTTTAATACTGGCATTGGACGCCCTACATCGCGAATAATCACTTTTTGCTCCACCGATAATTTAGCGAACTCACGTTTTGTAGCACTCACTGTGTTCATTACGTATTTACAGCTAACACAGTGCAGTCTCAAGGGTTGGGGACAATAATCTGATAATAGGATAAGAGAGTGTTTTGGAGATTAGATGCACGCATTATGGCGGGTGACAACTAGAAACCCCTGAACTTCCTGAAACTGTGGGACGCTCTCTCATTGGTTCATTCTTGGGATCCGGATAGAATCAAACGCTGTGTTCTCCTTCCATTCGGAGCTGCACTGTTTCGGCCAACTGTGGGGGCCAACCTTTAGTCGCAAATTGTGCGGAGGTAAGCCTGCCATATCCAAGCAGTTTGAAAATTTGGTTGGGTAGTTGGTGGTTACACCTTCATATGTTACACTGTCAACTGAATGTGTGGCTAAAGTAGAGAATAGGTAACTCCTACCTCTTATCAGGCTCATTTGAACATGTATCGATGTGCAATTTCATCGACATGTGGAATGATTTTGATGATTGATTATGAAGAAACCCCGATATTGTTGCCCAGCTGAGATGTTTTTTTTTTAAATCCCGAACGAAACCCCGATATTGCTGCTCAGGTGAGATCTTTTTTCCCCTTCCAGTCGCCTAAGCTTATGTTCTTATTTCACATGGTTCAATTCCCGGCATTTGCATCTTCAAAGTTCGTTATTTTCCGCCAATTTGAAAAGTTAGGATTTGTTAAATCAGATGTTTCCTATCCGTTGAGGTAACACGTTTCTTCGGTTTATATATCAAAAGCGTGGACCTATATCGATAGGAGACATCTTTTCATTATGGCGACGGTCTTCTCGACTTTTACCGAATTCGTTGTATCATCCTTGACCATCCCCACAGGAACGTGATGAAAAGTATCCTATATCCTTTTGATTCTAAGCTACTTCCCATCCAAATTTCAGCCAAATCTGTTCAGCCATTCTTGAGTTATAAATAGTGTAGCTAACACGACTTTCTTTTCTATATAGATTTGGAGTTACTGCAATATTTTCTGTTTTTGAGAACTTGAACGTGCTAAATCCTGCAACGGCCTCCCACAACTTTATGAAAGTCATCGTTCAACAATTTCATACGGAAGTAACGCTGACCGTACTCCCGTTTTTTATTGACATGGGGTTAGTATAAAAATTGGCCACGGCTCAAGCTGGGCGGAGCCCTCAAGGAGCGACAGGTCTGTGTCGACGCTTCCGGCAAGTGCACAATGTCTTTTGACGGTTATGAGTTCCTGTTTCTCTCTTGTTCCAGCCCATGTTGTGACTCAACTGGTGCCAACACGGCCAGGGGTCGAGGTCAGGGCGTTTTACAAGCTCATTGAGAGGTAGTTGGAGGGCACCATCTATGTTCTGTTAACCTACCGACCTTCTTCCCTTCCTACCTTCGAATGTACGAAAAATGTAACGGGTTTGAAGAAGCGATCCCGGAAAAAAGGTCTCCGTAGGTACGAAACTAAGAAGTCTCCGCTGCACAGTGTTTGAAATCGTCGATCAAGCTGATAAAAAGTTCTGACGTTCAGCGACTTCGATTCAGTAATAGTCCTTTTAGGATTTGTAACGACGTTCGAGTCAGATTTTCTACAAGGAAAAAGAAAACAGATATCAGTAGGTGAAGGTAACAATACACTTTTTGGTAAGCATTGCACTTATTAAGAGGACGTCCTTGTGTCCAAAATAGGAGCTGGGAAATCGACAGTATAAGCTATAACATTAGCGCTTGAATGAGTTGTCTACTACCCACGCCCGACAGATAATTAAAAAATTCCGAGGTTTCTTGAATTTCGAGAGAAAACAATAATTGTTTGTTTTCTTAATTATTACGAAATATGTAAAAAAGTAATAGAATGTAATACGGAATGAAAATCATTTCAATTTAAGTGGATCGGAATTCTGTTCGAGATTTAGCTTTTTTAGATTTGAAACTGCATTCATTGCTTCTAATTCTTAATCCTTCATTTGCCTGATATATTGATAATATGACTCCCACACTGGACCATAGCTTCTGCTTTCCAGTGGATTCCCTCAGTGTCTGAATGAACAATACAATAATATTTATAGTATTTGTATCTGTAATTTGAAAAAAATTGTTCTCAATTATGTTTTTCCGGTATTAAACATTATTGTTAGATCCCGTATCCTCCAAGATGTCGTTTCTGGAACGGGTCCGAGGATCCAAATCTATCGACAGAATGAACGAATTCAATCAATCAGTGTTTAGCAGAGCAAACTTCGGGAGACGCAGTGTGTTCAAAACCCGAAACAAACTAACATAAAGAAAAGGCCCCGGTAGAAAGATCGCCGTAAGGGGTACGAAAAACCCTAGAGCTCTCATAAACAAGTTAATTTCTACATTTGAATGGAGGCTCCCTACTAGGGATGGCCATCGAAACATAAAATATCGATATATCGATGTTCGATAGTATCGGCGTTAAAATATCGATGCCGATATACAGGGTGTCCCAGGAGTTATGCACAATCCGACACCTACGTGTTCTACAACTCACTCCCGAACAAAAATGCCTCTTAGCAATTTTTTGCCAGAAGCCTCGTTTCCGAACTATTCGCGATTTAAGATTTTTTTCGTTAAATCGGGCCATACACCGGGATGCTTTGACCTACGGACATGGGGAGGGTCTCATTCGATTCCTCATGGTACGTTCTTCAAAAAGAGTACAAATTTAGGCCGCTTCGACTTGTTTTGAGGTTTTTAGGGATTTTACAAAACTTTGAAAGCCCTTAAAGGGTACTTTAAATTTAGTGAGAGAGCTGGCTCAAGAATTGGGGCTTCGTCGGACCAAGATGGATTTTTCCTGAAAGTTCCAGATCCTTTGCTCCAGCCGTTTGGGAGAAATCGTGCGTACGGCGGACGGACGGAACAATTTTTATTGCAGCTTCGGATTCTACACCCTTTGAAACGTAAACCATGAAATTTTCAGGGGGGGTTGGAATTTTGTTTTCCAGAGCGATTACAATGGTTTATTATTGAATAATAAACCAAAAATGGAACTTACGATCGATATTATGATAAATAAAATAATATCGTATAATAATAATATTTCAATAATAATTTATCATTTAATAATATCAAATAATATAATGACTTTGACAGCCCTTAAAGGGCACTTCAAATTGAGTGAGAGAGCTGGCTCAAGAATTGAGGCGTCGTCGGACCAAGATGGATTTTTCCTGAAAATTTCAGATCTTTTGCTCCAGCCGATTGGGAGATATCGTGCGTACGGCGTACGGCGGACGGACGGAAACTTTTAATTGCAGATTCGGACCCTTTGAAACGTAAACCATGAAATTTTCAGGGGGGGTTAGAATTTTTTTTCCAGAGCGATTACAACGGTTTATTATTGAATAATAAACCAAAATATTGGTCACTAACTATCAATATCCGTTAGTATTGGCCCTTGCATCATCGATAGAAAAATATCGATATTGGAGGAGAATATCGATATTTTGATACTATCGACTATCGATGGCCATCCCTACTCCCTACAACAAGGGTGTATCTACGCTTAGCCCAACTTCCAGAAGAGCGATTTCGTTTTTAAAAAATAAGAAATTTATCAATCGGAGCTGTTGTCCTACTTTCCCCACTCACTTGCCGTAGGTTTCCCTATATGAACCTACCTGATGATCTTGAAGCCTAAAAATGATTTACCTTGGCCAAAAGATGCTTTATTTTCGGAGCAACTAGGGTCAACTGCTGACACACACCTTTGTTGCTAGTTTCGAACATTATTGATACCCATCCTCGTTTCCGTCATTCTGAACTAACTTGTTGCATCAAAATCTCATTTTCGAGAAAGATGTAGTCGCACAAATAAAAATCATTCACGGTTGTTTGAAACATTTTAGTACACCACCAAGCTGCTAATCCTTCATATTACCAATATAAGGAAGCTATGAACCTCATCATATACAACATAATTTACATTTAATGCTTCATTGTTTTGGAAAATGACTTTTTTTTTCTTTTATTCGACCCCACGTGAGTCCGGTGAGTCTTGGGTTCCACTTTCCAGCCACTGTTGATTGTTTTCTCTCCCTAATTTCTAGGGAATCCAATCATTAATCAATAGTTCGTCTAATATAATGTTACTAGCTGACCCGACAAACGTTGCTCTGCCGTATAAATTTATACGGCAAAGCAACGTTTGTCGGGTCAGCTAGTAACTTTATATTAGACGAACTATTAATTAATGATTGGATTCGCCATATTATGGTATGTATGAGTATGAGTAATAAGTTGGTAATGACGATGCAAAGATCCTCAAGAGCAATCAATGCTTCATTGTACGTAGCGTCGCTGAATGTTATCGTTAGATTGTTTACCATGTACGATGTCGATGCAATATATCATCAGGCATTGAATCTGTGCTCGAGCTGGGAAACATGTAGTGACACCGGTAAAGCGTGGCATTTCACTCACCAGTAAAGGCGCAAATTTTAAGAATCTGGTAACACTAAGCATACATCAGGATTAAACTTTTATAATAAAAATTAAAAATTTTAGATTTGCCATAAGCTAAGGGAAATTGTAATCGAAGTACAGTTAAAAACACTATAATTGATCAGTTATCGAACGGGATGATGATGATTAAGTTGCTAAAATGGGTGTAAAAAATAGGGGTTGTGATAAAAAAGTAAAAATTTAGGGTTGTGTGTATTTTTAATACCACATTATAAAAAATAAATGAATATATAAAAACAAAACATTTCGTCCAAAAATTTAAAAAAAATTTTTAAGGGTGGACCATTATCACTTAGGGGTATGAAAAATAGTAGTAGCCGATTCTCAGACCTACTGAATACGCATATAAAATTTGGTAAAAATCGGTAAAGCCGTTTCGTAGGAGTGCGGTAACTAACATTGTGACATGGGAATTTTATATTTGTTAGATGAGAACCAGATTAATCGTGACATAAATTAATGGTAATATGAATGTATTGTAAGTGGGTTCAGAATACTTTCCGATGCAAATTGATGGATTGATTTAGAGGTTATTTCTCCCAAGCCGGAAGGATCGACTCAATTAGTGCAACTAGTGACCCATTCAGCTGGTATTGTTGCAGGGTGTCAACTGCATTCAGGAACCAATAGACTGAGATTAATTAGATTCCCCTCGGTAAAGCGGAGAGACAGATCATCATTAGAAAGTGATATCCGCATCTTATCGCCGATGGTTTCATCCGATCGGGAGATCGTTCCACTCGAACGCAGATCCTTGGAGAAATGCTCGCGCGAACGGGACACTAACCCGGCGATGACATCTTCGGAACATAATTAGAGGCAGGCTTTAGTAGAGAAAATCTCGGTCATTAGGAGATAGTTAGGAAGTCTATCTCGAGAAAGGAACCGTGAACTGGGGCTACCAGGAACGGGAGTTGCTGCGTGAACATTACACTGTACAAGTACATGAACATGCACTATATAAATAAAGTAAGTGATTCCAATGTATACCATAAGGTTTTTATATATATAGGCAGGTGAGGAAATCTTTAAGATCCTAAGGTGGAAATCGGACATCCTAACATACCCAGAAGAGACCGCTCTTCAGGTTATAAAGGATTCAAACCCACTGAAACCTCACCTTCCTTTTCCCACTTTGGAACTCGGCCTGGAACTGTTTAACCCCGTACTTCAGGCCTAGTCCTTGGGATGTATAAATACATACATACTAAATTTAGTCCTTCCGACCTATACATATATATACGTACAGGGTTAAAATCCAGGAATCATTTCAGGATGATTCAAAACGGATTTCGATGAAGTCGTTTTCCGAAAATCTTTATTCTATCAATTTCACAGTCATTGTAATTTCTTTATTTTCTAGGAAAATTAGCTAAATCAAATTTTAACCTGCCGTTTCGCTTTTGGTTTATTATTCGATAATAAACCATTGTAATCGCTCTGGAAAAAACAATTCTAACCCCCCCAGGAAATTTCATGGTTTACGTTTCAAAGGGTGTAGAATCCGAATGTGCAATAAAAAATTTTCCGTCCGTCCGCCGTACCTACGTCGTACGCACGATTTCTCCCAAACGGCTGGAGCAAAATATCTGAAATTTTCAGGAAAAATCAATATTGGTCCGACAACGCCCCAATTCTTTAGCCAGCACTCTCACTTAATGTAAAGTGCTCTGTAAGGGTTTTCGAAGTTTTGTAAAATCCCTAAAAACCTCAAAAAAAGTCGAAGCGGCCTAAATTTGGACTCTTTTTGGTTTATTATTGTTTTTGTTTTGATATCAGTAACCTAGTGAAGTAGTGATGTAGTAATGTGGATACTGGAGTGAACTCCTAAAAGGCTTTGTAGGCGATATACGGGTTGAAGCATTCTGATACGCATGAAACGCTGCAAATTCTTTCACTGGGGTTTATTATTCAATTGGCTTGCGTTCATGATTTGAATTTCTAAGCTTTGGAGTGTGCGTGTTTCACAGGTGTAGAGTTATTATTGAATTTCAGGAGGCACACAAATATGATCAACTGATCAATCCAAATAGGTATTTTGGTTGAGAACAGATTTACGTGCTCTATGCATATCTCCTGAAATTCAATAATCGCCCTATCACCTGTGAAACACGCACACTCCAAAGCTTAGTAGAAATTCAAATCATGAACGCAAGCCAATTGAATAACAAACCCCAGTGAAAGAATTTTTAGCGTTTTTCCTTTGGCAATGTGGACTGCAATTTTCCTGTTATTATTATGTGATTTGAATATTTCAGAGTCTTCTCCTCGGATCCCTGATGCTTCGATTTTCTCAACATGTTAGGCTTTTAGAAATATTGTTACCGATATTATGTTGTCAAAGGTCTTAGACTTGTCAAGGTATGTTAGAGTTACTCTTTCACATGAGTTACTTTTTGAGGGGGAACCGCCCCTTTACCACCTGCCTCTGTGGAATCTCTGAGGCCGAAGTGAGTCTTTCAGTTTCGTTTCAAGGGCGCGACCCACGATCAGATCCCGTCCAAGACCAGGACACGACCAGGCTCGACTCCGCCCCTGCTCCCCGGGCCCTTGTTTTGATATCTGACCCACCCCAACGGACTCGGATCATGACCGTCTATGACGCAAATCCTTCTCAAACCCTTCCAGGATATCCTGGACACAACACTGAAGTTAATCTCAACTTCAACGTACCTCGCATAATCAGATCATCGCAGTATACTGACTGCACCTATACGGACATGGCGATATCAAATCCACGATTGACTTAACAGTGAACTCTATTAAATGAATACGAATTGTGTTTTATTATTTTATATAATGACAAGACAAAATGTGGAGGCGGGAGGTGCGGAGTTTAGATAAGGCACCATAGACTATGTTTCTAATTAGTTTTGTCACGTTCAATACTTGCACCCGTTCTCCCGTACATTGGTTCCTAAGCTGCAAATGGCTGCTGGCATAAAAAACATGCTGTGATTCAGCTTGCTAACAAAAGGGTCAAGTATCCCAGAACGACTGTTAAGGAGTAGTTTTAGGAACACAGCCCTTAAACTATTGAACTTTCCCTTTTCATTAGGTAATTGCTGGTATATATATGTTGGGGTACCTTCAATCGGTGTTAACAGTACAGCGTACTGCCCTTACGACAAAACCTTGAGGAAGTGTAGTCCGTCGTTACCAAGGAGATCTATCTCCTTGCCCATACGGTACCCAGTATGAGGAGAGGATCCTTAACACTTCTGAGCTGCAGTCGTTACCGGATAGCGTGATCCACCCTTTCTGCATCCTAGGTGAAAAGGGGAAGAAGGTAGGTACCAACTGACCTAGTTAGTAGGAGAAGTTAGGTTACTAGTAAGAAAGCAAAGTGATCTGTTAATGCTCCCAGAAGGGCTTCCACCAACTGACTGATAGGGATGGGACATCGACATCGATATTATCGATATATCGACGTTTTGTCTCCGAAAATTGCGGTTTGGTTTACTCTTAACTCACTGAGAAAATGCCATCTGGTGTGGTTGCAGGGTACCTAACGGGAAAAAAAAGAAATATTAAAATTCTTTCAACTACTGTAGTATTAGCAAATTTTCGAAGAAAAAAAAAAAATTGTTCTCGGTCGAAAATACTTTCAAAAAATGTTAGCACCAAAATCCGTCTCAAAGCATTCTAAATCCACTGTCAAAAGGCACCAAAACTCATTCCAGGCGATAACTCTCGGTAGAATTGAGAGAGAAAGCTCAAATTTGCACAAAAAATCTATCTAAGCTTTCAAAAGGCCAAGTTTGAAGGTGGGCACAATCGCCTCACTCGAATGGGAGATTTGAGGCATTTCAAATGGGGGAAAATTACCCGAAAACCCCCAAGTAGGTGACCCTCTTTTATATAGGTTTTGTGAACTATCACACGATGATGAAATCGGATTGGAGATATCTCAATCCGTTCTAACTAGAGCAGTTTGAAGATTACATAACAAGGTAGATTGGCAAAATTGGAAAAAAAATTATGAGATTCTTCAGCTTTCAAAAATTTCAAAATTAAAATGAGGTATCACAAGTCAGAAAATGAAATTGTTGTTTTCCTAATTTTTCCTCATGCAAAGCTAGTTTGAAAATGTGCTCATTTCATCATGCTATTGCGCCAAGTATAAGCAACATACATTGGATAATAGTAGTTAGCACAACATACAAAGAGACTAAGTAGGTACTAACTAAGTCTCTATTATTTTTATTGCAGTGGTGACATTTGACGTACTTGAGTCTCAATGAGGTTTTACTCAAATGATTTCACTATGGCTACACTCACTTCCACAGATCATGGGGTTTCATCTCCTGAGACGTCTGAGTAGGTCGTCAACGTTGAGCTACTGGACTGCCTCTTCATTGACGTGTCCTTGTAACTGCTTGTGGTGGGATACGACTTGTTTCATGATTACTTCATTTATGGTCGGTATTAAGCTCTATATGTAGCCGAACATTTCTGGTGTACCGATATGCATTTACACAGCACCTTAGTACATTACTTTGGAACCGCTGTATTACATCGCGGTTGCTCTGAGCAGTGCATAAGTCACAACCGCACAACTGCACTCCATAAGTCCAAACAAGCTTGAGGACTTGATTGTACAAAGTTAGCTTATTCTGGATTGACATTTTGGAATGTCGACCCATTAGCCAGTACATTTTTCTGAACTTTGGAACTAGCTCTGCCTTTTTCTTTTTGACATGAGCCTAAAGTAAAAAGGATTATATATTTTTGAATTTCGTCCAGTCTTGGACATACTGGTGCGCATTTTCAGTGGTTTTTCATCTTCACTGTACAGAATCGAGATTGGAAAGGAGGTCCATACGTTTACAAACATGGAGAAGGGGGAGGGGTTCGTACTATGACGTCACTTCACGATGAAGTAGGCGGGTTAGGGGCTTGAAGATTTACTAGCTGCCTGCAGATCAATGGAACCGCGGGGCTGCGAGGTTTCAGGAGAAGAGTCAAAGTCAAGGGCACTCAGTAAGACCCGGTGGTTTGCGATCTGGGCCTATCAGAGAATCACAGGCACTCTGACCGTACCAGAAGATAGGTAAAGGATTATTTACGAGAGAACTCCGAACTGCTTATACAAATTATTGCTACGTGAGGGTTTGTTTTCAATTCTGTCCAGATATTTTTGAGCTTGGACATGTCGCACAGTGGGAAAACACACCAGTATTAATACCGACTAATAAAAAACTGCAACTTTTGAGAAATCGCATTTAAGATTTTTGGGCTTTTCATTTGAATGACCCACAGCAGAATTTGAGTGCACATTCCTACTCAGGCTTTGTCTAAAGATTCCGCCGTTAGATATGTGCCTAATCTGATTTCGACAATTTCAGATTTATAAACGTTTTTCAACTTGTTTTATCATCACGGCTGATAAATACACCTGACAGTTACACAGGTGGTCAGAGATGATGTATGCAAATAACTCCCCGACTGTCCAATAATATGCGACTTAATTTCGGAGATTTAATTTTTCGTTGACGATAAACGACTCGTCATTTAGATCTGAGCCAAACTTCCATATTTGATGACCGCCGATGATTAATCGAAGGTTGAATTGATCATTTTCTAGTGGACTAGGTACTGCCCGAGGGTCGAGTCAATTTATTTTTTTGAGTAGAGAAATACCGTCTACCTTACCTACCCCATCCACGTTACCACTCGATTTGGGGGTGTGGTAAAAGATCCGCCCTTCTCGGCCAATTTCGTCCGTCAAAAACGTGGAATTTACTATGTAGATCTTAAAAAAAATATGAAGGTCAATGAAAAATGTTGGTCCTCCCCTTAATCGTTTATGATAATCTTTGGAGGTGTTTTTATTCATTCTTTAAACCAACTTTTTCAGATGAGTATGGGTTGGAACACTACGTTATTACTGTAATTTGGTTATATTGGTTAAATCAATCTTAAAGGACACTCACAGTTTTCGAGGAGCGGACGAAGGGTAAGTATTGAAGAGAAGTGCGATTTATGGAAGATCTAACAGAGTAAAAAGTTGGGTGTAGCCCTTACGCTTCCTGACCCCTCACACGATTACACGTATGATTGGATCGTTCAAAGTTAACTTGAACCTACGTATTTTGTGGGGAGGGGGTATATCAATTCAACTTTCTTAATACTGAAGGTCAATCGAAGTTGTAACGACGTTCATTATATTAAATAAAATTCCTTAGTAATCGATTAAGAAACATGCATACGGTAACCTATGCTTTACAGGGAGGTCCCTAAGTCCGGTTTTTGTATAATCACACTTATTATTTTATTTTTATTTTTTCATTTTTATTGTCACAACTGATTTAAATTACAAATCATCTAGCAACTTGAATTAGAATGAAGTAATGTCACTTTTTGTGATTCAGTAGTTCATCATCTAAGACCACTACAAGTCACAGTAGTGTATTCCACGTTTATGTAGTAAATTCCACGTTTTTGACGGACGAAATTGGCCGAGAAGGGCGGATCTTTTACCCCACCCCCAAATCGCGTGGTAACGTGGATGGGGTAGGTAAAGTAGACGGTATTTCTCTACTCAAAAAAATAAATTGACTCGACCCTCGGGCAGTACCTAGTCCACTAGAAAATGATCAATTCAACCTTCTGTGACAAGTAGGTCCAGCGGCTTGGTTCTCTTGAGTCGCCATGCCTCTTCTCTGTTGTCCAGGGTATACTGGATTTCGAGATTTTGGTGTGTGTGCTTGTTTTTCTGTGTGTGTTTTCGATTCAAAATTTGGTGCTGAATCGATTGGTGTGGTTATTTTGGTTAAAAAAACCGCATAGTTTCGCTGGTACCGCCAGTTTTGCCATCATGACACGACTCAAAGCTTGAGGAATCATGGCACAACTCTGCAGTTACAATGGGGGATCCATATACTGTCCAGAACGAGGTAAGTTTATTCAGTTTTTTTTTTACTATAGTTGGTTGTCTACAAGTTTTTTTTTCTTCTATTTGACATTAATATTGACTTACTGAGAGAGACGACAACAAGAATTTTTGAGGATTGCTTCAGAAATGCAGAAATTTTGACGGTTTTTTACCATGGAAAACCTTTGACATTTTTTAAATTTTAGTATAATTTGCAATAGCTTTCAGTAAGAAAAAATGTGGCAATATTTTTAAAGAAAATCATGTTAATATCCTACAATAGAATAATGTGATATTTTTAAAGGTCGAAATAATGTGCGATACTTTTCAGTTTTTTTTTACCTGGCAATAAATACTCGTTGATGTTTTCTCGTTCTAATGTTTATAGTAAATGATTTTCAAACGTTTTATCGATTAATTTTGTCATACAATCCTATTAAATAAGGTGAAATTTTCATCCTACCAGCAGTTTTCATCATGACAGCTCAAGTGATCATGACATAACACAACTCAACTAGTTCCTGCTATGGCTTGAATTACTGTGAAAAATCCATGTCTCTCAACCAATGAATTGATGATATATATTTAAAAAATATATATATATATAAAATTCAAGGCATTTCTGATTATGACCTTCAGGAGAAAAATTGTCTCTTTTTAAATATTTAATTTTTTTTCGTTCTCCTGAAAAGTTGCCGAAATTGAGTTGTGTCATGATCGCACTTAAGCGACGATATATAAGCGCGGAATACGAAAAAAAAGTGCGATCCGTTCTGAAAAGGTTTATTCATTAATCATTATGCTAATATTATAATTAAAGTCAATTAGATGAGAATTTTGCTTGAATACCTTAACACGAATCGAAATGAGCAAGCTTTCTTTCAGCGAAATAAATTGCTCTGTTTCCACGCGTCCTTGGTGATGGAGGGTGTCCAGATGGTATATGTATAAAACCGGAGTTTTACACTCATATATTAATTATAAGGAGCCTTGGACAGGAATTGCATATTTCTTGAGAGGGACAGACGAATGTCAGTGTTATACAATTGTTTACAATTGAAACGTAGGTATGGTTAAATTTCGGTTGTTCCATTCATGAATTTCTACATCGTTTCCGAATACGAAAAATCTGGCATCGAAGATATTGATTTCATGTATGATCTGGTGCTTCACGGAACACAAACGAACACAAAGTAATCCTTTAGACGTACAGAAGATAATTGCAAGGTACAGAGACTCAGTGATCAGCTGGGCTCTTGTGGCAAAATTTGTTACTAGTCGATCTATCTCGCTAAAATATAAAACGGGCTCTTTTGAATACATCCAGAGTGGACAAGACAAGATTTGAAGGCGAGGGGCTGTGGGTTTAGAAATATACAGTTAACTACATTTAATATACATAGGTCAATGATTTATTCGGAAAGGTTATTCTTACAAGTAAACGATGAACCTCTCTGTTATAATTTGATGTTTTTTTTCTTCACCGATTAAAAACATCATTATTGAAAATAATAAATCACGAGTCGAAACTGTTTGAAAAAGCTGCTATTTTCAACACTTTATTTATTATTTCAGATAGCCCTTTTACGCTAATACTAATTATCTAAAGTATAATCATAATTATTAACGCAGTATACATTCGTTACCGGTGATAATTATCGGAATATACTCTCATTGGGATGAAGCTAATTCTGTGATGAAGAGTTAGCCTAAATGTCATAGTATTCACATCGATATTGGAATTTTTGAACACTCACACAAATATTGTTCGGGTTCCAAATGAATATTCCCAGAACGATTTGTAATCTTGATGAATGAGTAGACCTTATCATCAAGTCGAATTTCCGTAAACGATTTTAAATTATTACTATTTTACTCTTGAGAGTGAGTAAGATTGGGCAATCGCCAAATTCATTTCATGGGTTCTGACGGCTAAACACTTTTATATTTCGATCAAATCAAATGCATGCTGCAAACCTCCTACTTGATACTTCAGCTCGACGGCTTGGGTAGAACATTATTTGGAAAGTGGAAACGCTCATTATGAACTTTGAGAAATGAATTGAAGAGCATCAACAGTGATAAATAAGAATGTCATTGTTACCAAGAATATTGTCGTAAATAAGGTCGCCATAAGGTCGTAGACGGAGCAACTCGGCCTCATTCGACTGGCGTTTCACCGTCAAGTATAAATAGTAATGTAGCAACCTCTAGGAAAGAAATGTTTTATAACTTGAGTCTCAAGCAATCAAGTTCTCCAATATATAAATAACTGATTGAATAAAACACTTAAAAAAGAAGAATTATGATCACATACAAAACATTCTTAGCTGGAAATGTCTTCCACGAGTGTCTCATTTTCAATTAATATGGACGAAGCGGAAAAAGGTTTGCCGGCCGAATTATTGAAGCATTCCGTTGCCCTGGTATCTCAGACTGGTAAATACTTGAAATACGGCTTAAAAGTCGAAAGGAATAGATAATTGCGGATCACAGCGGGGGCATGTCTCACAAAATCGAGCTAGCAACAAGTGCATCTCACACATGCCATACTTCCACTAGCTATTCAACCTCTCCAATAGATGCAGTCGAGGACCAGATAGGTTAACAATGGTTGGCTGCCGTATCACACATGCCATACGACGGCAAATTCAATTTATATAAAGAAGAACTCCGAACACAACACGTTGGATGGATTCTATTTGATTAGCCCTCCATTTTGTAATGTACTTTTGGTTCAACGAGAGGAAGAAGTATACAAATCAAATCAAATCCAACTATCGATATACTTAGCAGACTCAGAGGAAGGAATGAGTCATTCAAAATCAAGATCCAGATGTAGACTCGTTCCTCTGTGGCCTATGAAAAGGCTGGATTCCGGATTTGGTTTTCTGAATGAGTCCATAGATGCGAAGTATACCAACCATGAACTCGTTCCCGTATTCGATCCTCGAAGAAACCAATGGATGCTCATTCTCATTACCAGGATGACAAACCCTCTCCCCACACCTTCGCCAACAGGCCCTCCCTTGACGCTGTTTAAAGTCATTGAAATAACATCATTTTCTAAAAATATTCGTTAAACTCAGTTTATTTAATTTTTTTCATACACATCTCATTGTTATTGTTATCATTATGACAAAAAACTATTATTTGAATGATAGTTCCCCGAAACCCCGAAATTTGGGGGTTTTACATCCGTTTCAAAGCGTTAATGCTGAGTCTTTGGAAGGACATAGCAAACCCAAATTCAGCCTTATCGTGATATTAACACAGCGGCAGGGAATATCACTTAGAAGAACCTGATGTGTTGTGACCAACAAGTCACGTAAGAGGAATTCTAGGTGACTGGGCAAGTTGAAATGAATATCGTAATTATCGTGCGGACACGCCCGGCATCTCGGCGGATGATTTACGCTGGTTGAGCGGCTCGTAAAAAGAAACTCGCTCCTTTTTCCATCCCATCGCTTCAAGGACGAATTTTCGTCGTTGAACAAGTTGAACGTGTGAGCTGGGAAGGTGATTGCTGAGACACCTGAGTCCTGCACCCACTAGTCACGCCGCGATTGTTTCGGAACAAGAACTCAAATTCAAATTGCCAGTTTTCTGTAGCTATTAACGTATATTTAAAAACGTAGGGCTGCGCATCAGTTGAAAGGATTAGCTATTACTGACTCCATCCCCTCTCTTGTCTTTAAAAGCAAAATCACCGATGTTTCTTGCACATTTGGTCTAAAATTGTGATTGAATAAAGTATGAATCATGAAAATCAGCACGGATTTATAGCTTACAATGGAAAAACTACGTTGGTAGTGGTCCAACTCCCATTAATGGGTCTGAATTAATTTGTTTGGGTTGAACAAAATTGTGGTGGGAAATGCAAGAAAAATTTGCCAATTTATATTACACCATAATTTTACACGATGGACCCCTGCAATCTAACAATAGCGTATCACATAGTAAACCGCTATTACTAATTGTTTGGTAATATCTCCATAAATCCATAAATCTGTAGATATCCTCTCTCACTCCGATTTTAAATGACTGAAAACGGTTTTGCATAAAAATCTGATTTTTCCAGCACATGAATTGAACAAACAGTAATTCACCCAATTCGGGTGGGAATCGCGCATATATGTACAAATTTCTCGTCCCTGGGAATCAGTTTCCCTCATAAATATCTCTTGTCAAAATTACATTATAATACATACAGGGTGTCATTTAATGAACGAACCACCCTCTTTAGTTCCGCCGTTAGCGGAGCTATCAAAAAACTTGTTGAAGTCAAAATAAGCCCTTTATTTTTCAGCAAGGAATCCAAATGTCACACTTTATGCCCGAAACGCCCACTAACTTTGTTATTTTGAATGGGAATATGACCGAACTTTGTTTATTTCGCGTCCGTTTTTTCATAAATGGGATTGTTACGGGCATTAATTTTCGAGGTCTGGTTGAAAAATGTAAAAAATAGGAGATTGAAAACTTCTTCAGTGATCAAGTGAAAAATTATCTTAATCTGAGAGTCGAAAGTCGGCATGAATGATGATTTTTCACGTGTATATTATATACAGGTGCCACACTCAAGGGTGGACATCCGACTTGGGGTCGATCCTACCAATAATTTGTGACAAAAGGTGCATCATGAAAATATTTTTGTAGAGGCTTCGTTTCCGATTTATGAAATGAAATTGAATGAAATGAAATTATTCATTTGTATAAGCCTTCCGGCGAAACAAGGTTGGCAAGAAATGAACATACATAAAAATTGTCAATGTAAATAGTGATAAACTGAAACTGAGAATGAAAATTTATACAGAGAAGAAATAAAAATAAAATAAGATAGTAACAAATACGACTAAGACAATTAATGTAGGAAACCCTCATTCAAGAAGAAAACTCTTGTTCTTATTTATGAAGCAAGCCACTTTTTTACATACCGATACGTCTTGATGTGATAGCAGAGAAGAAATTTCATTGTATAGCAAAAAAGAGAAACAACGGGGCATACACAAAGGAAATGAAGGATTGTGTCCAGTAGAGTTGCATAAAGGGCTCCACTTGGCGATCAAATTTTACTGTGAAGCTGGGTATGCTCAGTTTAGAAAAGATGTCCCCAGATAGCCGAACCTGCGCATGCAGTCTCTTAACATGGATACCAAGTTCAGAACTCTAATAGAATGGGAGTGTGTCCTCAGGGGTTTTTCCGAGTTATTCACGGTTCAATTTTTTTTCTCGTGTTTTGACTTTCCGTCACAAAAAAATCCATAACTCCCTCATTTCCCAACGAATCCCAAATCTGAGGATATCGTTGGAAAAAAGCATTACATTACATATCTTTCTTATACCAAACCAAAATTTTTGGTTTAGGTTTGATGGGTAAACAATTAGCCTAAAGTGAAAAATGTGTAAAATCAGGGAAATTATTAGGTTTTTCAATCACCGGTAAAACCGAATCCTCTTACAGGAAAATTTTGTACCGTTACTTGGAAAGTTGGCCCAAAAGCTCAGCTTTCCAACGGTATCTTACAATTTGAATTTACTCAGAAAATTAGGGGAGAAAATTCCGGTTATCCGTCGGAAAACGTGCTTTTTTGCGAAATTAAGGGTTTTGGGAATGTTCGGGGCGGGAAAAATGACTACCTCACGATGGAAAACGTTTTCTCGATAGGGACAAGTTCTAAGTGGATTTGAATGGTGACATCACCGGTGGTAATCACACCGTGGTTCAGGTTTGTGATGTCACAACGGAGCCGCTGTTGCTTCCTGGGAATGCGCCTTTTCGAACTTAGAAGGTCAAAGAGCGGTGTAAACATTACAAAAACTTATTACAAAAAAATATCTGGAATCGATTAACTCGATCTTACTTTCATCGATTTAATTCACAAGAAGAACCCAAGTGCAGTTGATGTGGAGATCCCATAGGATCAATTGAACATCTCCTCATGGAAAGCCCGACATTTTACAATGAGAGAGACAACTTATGGCAACAACTCACACCCTACGTCCAACACCCGATCAATTTTACCTCAATATTAGCATTAAAAGAAATAGAAATATATAGAGCCCTGTATGAAGACATAGACGCATGTAATATATTTTAAGAGTAATTGTGTAATTTATAAGATACTAATTAAAATTTTACAATATATAATATGGCTAGTAATGGAAAATGATAATTATTATGTACTGATGGCTGTATAACATGAGTTAATGTCAAATATAAAAAATAAAAATATATATATCTGAAATAACACGTTTCCGACGAAAAAAGTATGGACTGGAATAACTATTCGGAAACGAAATATTTTCAGGAGGCACTTTTTGTCACAAATTAGTATTAGAATCCACCCCTAGCTGGATGTACACCCTTACCTCTTCCAAGGGACACCCTGTAGATTTTTTAAACGCATAAGTAACAGTTGAAACTCTTGAGAAGGGTTTTAAAATTAGAGCGAAATTTCGGTTTCGGGAAAAAAAAATCACGGAAATAGGTCGACACTAAACTTGCCCTGTTAATGAAAAAGGCGGTATCTATAAACCATATCAAACCGTGAAAACTTGAGGTGAAGATAAAAGCCAACTGTGCTGGAAACTAATGCATACTTCAGGGAAAAGATGCAAATGGGGCCGAATCCAAACTCTAATTTTGATAAATCATTTGGATTGCACATACTTTTAAAGATACCTGCTACTCGGCTCAGGTGCACCCCCTGGTATGATGCAAAGGTCGCGTAATTTGTTGTTTCCAAGCTCCGGAAGGACGACAATATTTTATCAACCCAATTTTGGGTCAAGGGACGGCGGACAAGGCTCCCGCGCCTGCTGGACCGTGTCTGCCCTAAGCTAAGAGGCGAGAGATCGTGCGCCGCCTCACCTACTTACATTTGTTATGGTTCAAGAGCTTTATATTGTGCGCGACCAATGCACCAACGTAGATGATGTAAATAGTGCAGTCGCTGAAATAAAGTATCTTATCTTCCAAGGACCTTGCGGGAGGACATCTCGTTTGCATGCTCCGATCTTATCCTGTCTCTTCTACTGTTTTTTCAAAGTCAGAACAGCATTTCACCTATTCATTACGTTAAAGGATTGGCTTAGTGAAAACAATTTCCGAATCACATATCATTATCGTGTAGTAAAATCGGGAGGGTAGCAGATCCTTGAAGTCCTTTAATGGGAGGTCGAACGAGAGCTCGTTGCTGGCGGTAGCCCAAATAGTTTGGTTGATGCTAGGTATCCAATTCATGGCATTATGCAATTCATGGTATAATGATTATGGATACCTATCAGGGATGGCTGCTGACAGGAGCACAGGCGCATCTGCACCTTCTCGCCAAAATGAAAAAGGTAACGGATAATAATAATATTAAAAGCATAATACTAATCATACCGTGGTCTATAAAACGTGAGTTCTCTAAATTTTCGGTGGTGCAAAGAGTGATTATTTGCGATGCAGGGTGCCCAATGCCACTATTGTCAGGACTGCAATAAACCTCAAAGGCAAGCATAAATCTTCCCACGATTCGGTAGTTCAATCCTCAGTACTACGAAAAGGTAGACTGGCTCTACGGATGTGAGTAAAGTAATACACTTTTAGTTTTAGATGAGCTATGATTATAAATGAAGAACTACCTCAACCACCTAAAATGAAGAATCTAAAGCAAATTACATGCTCATGTAATCCAGACATGAGTATTACAAGGAAAATGTACCCTTATCCCATTTGCACCTGGTTGAAATTTGTATTTTCCCAAGAAAAGCACCTCTTAAGTTCCCATAGGGGACAGCCCCAGTTGATCTTTCTGCACCCCTTCAGTTTCAGAGTAGAAGCCGCCACTGCCTATACTCGTTTTAGTACATATCTCGAGATAGTCCAGGGCTCTCTGAGCTCGCGACGCAAGTTGAAGAAGGCTGAAATAATAAGCTTTTTAGCATACAATCGCTGGAGAACAAACCACAACGATCGAAACCTCGTTATAGCTACTGCATGCATTATGATTTCCATAAGAACCGCCTCAATAACCGAATCGTTTCGCGAGGTATTAAAATCATTTCCGGCTAACCTTACACAATAAACTCGCCGAGCGACGACATACCCGTGACTTTAATTTTCTCATCTTCTCGGTCAAGGTCGGCTATTTTTTTCCCGCAACAATCTTGAAAGGAAATCTCTTTTGTTTCGAATTATTCGCCTTCCGTTACAGTCAAGATCATCCTCGCCGTTGTACGTAATCCTTACCTATCGCGCATTTTACCCACTTGAACAGATTTCTAACGTCGAGCGAAAAAAAACCGAGCTTACACGGTTGGTTGGGTTCCCGAATTTGCATTTTACGTCCTGGGTAATACGAAGTCGGTAACCACTGCCCGATGCTTGGGAATTCATCCATCGCCCTATCGGTTAACGTAATGCGAATCTAATTAGTCCATTATATAATTATAATGAGACAATTATTGTCTCGCTACTTACTTCCGATTTTTTAAACGGTCCGTATTTAGCACTGAGAACCTCGTGTGAGAAATAATCTGGCTCTACTGACCTCAAATCCCGATTCTGTGTCCTTGGAAAACATAATATTAACCGATTCATAAATAATAATACGGACGCAATTCATAAATAGGAGAATATGAATAGATCTTAGTGAAGGAATGTCTGCTAGCTATAAAAGATTTGTGTACAACATTTGATAATGATGCAAAATATATTGGTAAGTAGGTAATGAATGCATTGTGTAAGTAGCGTTTTAGCCAAATCCAAATCCTCTGATTGGTGAGTACCCTGCAAGTTGTACGAAACTATGGTCTCGTCGCTCCCAAAAAGTCCCAATGCCAGTTCTTCACGTATCTAGACAAACCCCTGGATGAATCGTAAAAAATGAAGCCCAGCCGTGCAATATGAGCAGCCGCATCTTGAAATAAATGCCCCAAAAAGAAGGAAATAAATGTTTAATTCCAAATTTCAACTGTCTTCTTATAGCCTATACTCACAATTCATAAAATCATTAAAGCTTGTCGCGAGATTTATGCTTGTGTAAATTAACTAGTTCCTTGGTACCTATTTCATTGGCCAACTTATTCCGATAAGTTTACTTTTTTATTTCAGTTTAATTAGGTAAATACTTACAGATACCTACCTACTACCTTCTTACACAAACTCATTTTATGAATTGTGTATATAGGCTATAAGTACACAGTTAAGATTTGTAAGTAAAAATTTATTTCCTTCTTTTTAGAGCATTTAAATAAAAGCTTTCTTAAAAATGTTTTTATGTTTAATTTATTTATTACTTTTTAGTCATCACTATCTAGGTTTCTGAGTCTGTTCATTTCATTCAAAGCATCATTGTTGCAAGGTCGTTTGCCGGTTATTTTGTTTCAACCGATTTTACAGATTCAAATGGAGAATAAACAAGGTCTATACATCAATTTCAGGGGGATTCCGAAAAGAGCTTCATCTTTTTTAACATGCATTTTTTCTCAACTTTAACTTCCTCTCAACAAGCCCTTTCATTTGATTCCCATATTGTAGAAATGCATTAAAAATAACTGTTCCGCCATCTTGGATGGTCCGCCATTTGAATTTAGAATGACGTCACACAACTAATCGTGTATTGTCATCCAATCTAAACGTGCATACAAAATTTCATCTTAATCGATTGCGTATGGTCTGCTTCAAAATCGGGTCGCAAGATTTTACCCGGACATCCTTACATACATGCATTGCTAGTTAAATAAAAGCTTTTAAAGAACCCTAAATGGAATAGTGGCCATGGATCTGAAGATGGAAACGAATGATTCCCGAAACTTTGCTACCACTGTTTGCTCCAATCGTTATCCACTACTTCGGGAGATCCAGGATGTAATTGGCCTCTCCAGTTGAAGGATATTTTGTATTCTCAAGGTTTCGGAGAACTGTGGATTATAAAAAGGAGTAAAATAGAATAATATTCTACATATTATGTTGTCTTTATTTCCACGAAAATAATGAGTTACACAGTTAAATCGATTTCGACTGTTAGGTCATGATCACTAACAAACATGAACTCATTTTGAACACAGTTCATTATTTTCGTGGAAATATAGACAACGTTTACTCCGTTTTTATTGAAATGGGTTTCCACAACTTCGTCGCGTGTGACTTAGTCCGTGGCACGTGTGGATTAGCCAGGATGCAACAACCGTTTCTAATTAGGTTGATGGGATGGTTAAGGCTAAAGAAAGGAGAAAGAGAAACATGGATGCTTATAGAATTAATAACTCATCCTACTCAGACTATTATAAATCATTGTAAGGTCCCCATGTCCCCCACAAGATGGCAGAACTCATGGGAACTGGGTTATTTGTCAATTGAGATCCATGTAAAAAGGTTACATTTATTTTTATGTAAAAGGAATTCGTGGGACCAGATGAACTGTGCTCTCTCTGCAATCCAAAAGAAAAAGACCTTTTCCACTTCTTAATAGTATGGCCCCCATTATTCGCAAGTACGACATACCTAAAACCAGAGGCCTTGGGTAAGGCAACGCTAAAGAAAATTTCGCTGAAACACTCCTCAACTGTTCATCTGTGAACCAAATAAATGAATTATTCTACTACGTAGAAAACTCACTTATAATTCGCTAATTTTTAAGGTTAAACCTGAACCTACCTTAAGGCTAAACCTGAGAATTGATAATTACGCGATTTATTCAAACTTCGAACGAACCGCAGTTTTCGAACAGGCTGGTTCAAATTGCCTCTTTTTGTAGCTTACTCAAAAATGAACTCTTATAATCGCAATTTATTTTGAATAACCTTAATTAATTCATGAAAATGGTGGTTATTTCTTTTTTCGAATTTATTATTCCTACTTGATCAAGGACGGAGACAAGTGCAGAAAACCTGAAGACACACCTCCGTTCAGGGGCTCGCCTCTCAGTTGGCACGCTCCCGACCTATTTACATAAGAGCGATACGTGATTGTATACCTCCTTGTAGCTACCTATGAGCGATTATATGCTAGTATCTACATACCTATTATTCAAATTGCCATTTGTAACTTCTGTTGAAATTTCCCTTCGAAGGCACCTGATGAATTGCGAAATGATTGACTACGATAGACGCTTAGACGCCGATTCTGTCCTTTTCAGGTTCAGATGGGTTTGTAGGACCAGAAAGTTCCAGTCCTGCTGTATGGAAGTATGAGTAAATTTACGATGAAATTCGACTGTAGATGGTTTCTAAGATGTTCAACTTCCCATGGTAGAACTTCAGATTTGGCTGGTAGGACTTGAATATAAAAAAACGCTGCAAATTATTACATAGAGGTTTATTGTTTCAGTATTAAATAACCCACCTACGTTGATCAAGTACCAGAACACAGACAACATAAAAATACAGGCCACAAGAACGGTTCCGCCAGTCCTCCACTACTGAATTTAATCTTGGGAAATGGCTTTATTATTTTTTTTATAATTTGAAAAATAACACAATAATTGTATATTCTGCTACACAGAATTATGATTGGTTGAGAATCTCATCTTTTCAAATGTATTTATACAATAAAATCTTAAATTAATGATTCGTTTTTGGACTATACATATAGTAATTGTTTTTTGATAAATTCCTTAATGGTCTTTATTATATAAGGTAAATTGTTAAGCATTTTTATTGCCGTATAAGAGAAACAATTTTGCCCTTTCGTAGCTAGGCGAATAAAAATGAAGCGGAAGCTATAAATTCAGAGTAGCCGCTAGCTCTTTCAAATGTAGTTAGATATTTGTGAATGTGCATGGGTACATTCCTTTGAGAGAAATATAGGAATCGTCTAGGAAATTAAATAATTTGAATACTTCTGCAGTTGAGAATCTCATCTTTTCATGCAATAAAATCTTAATGATTCGCTTTTGGACTATACGTAAATGTTCTAAGTAAGGTTGAATGGCAGACCCCATACTAGAATACCATATGCAATCAAATAATGTACTACGGCATGATATAAAATTTGGAGGGGCATCAAGGAAAAAAACTTTCTGATTTCTTGGTAGGTAAATGGGGATAAGTTTGCGGAGCCTGTTACAACTGTCCTCAATTTGGCATTCCCAAGTCAAGCACGGTGCTCATTGTTGCAGATGGTATAATCCTATAGAATCTAGCGTGCTACTAGGGCTGCTGCCAGCTGACGTTCTATTTCAAGTTGAACTCTCTACAGCTCGACCGCCTACCTGATCGGTTTAGGTTATTATATTCCGTAATGAACCTTTGTAATCAATTAAAAAAAAAAAAAAAAAAAAAAAAAAAAACAGTCTATGGTACATTTTCTAAACTAGACACCTCGCGGCCCCCAAATGTAAATCCATTCAAGATTGAAGTATTTGGGCTACCGCCAGCCACGCGGTTTATTTCAAACTACCCCTGAAACGGTGTCTGCAGGCCAACCGCCTACCTAACCAATTTTCTAAACGGTGAGAGAACGGATGACCGTACATTAACACAGGTGGTCTCATGCGGTCCGGGAAAGTACCTAATACCTACTATCTACTTGAATAAAAATAAATAAAATAAAATCCCTTAGAGTTGACTGATCAAGATGTCGAGGATCATTAGCACATCCCGGATTAAAGCTGGATTTTCGTGGCAAAATGTCATAAACTTTGGTCCGTTAGTTTCGTAGAAAAGCTTCCGACAGCGTAATGCGGAAGAATTTTAAAGTGTTCTGTATTGAAAATATTGAACACTAATTAAAGAATCACTGAGATAAACTGATTGATCACTGTCTTAGTGAATCCCCCCCGAAAGGAAATAGTGAGGATTGATGGTCGGGAAAATGTATTCGTTTCACTGGTCGTAATGACTGGTATCATTTCGTATGTGCTAATTCTGTTAACCAATAGGCATAAGAATAATGAATCTTGGGTTATAGGCACAAATTGTACCCTGAAAGTACGCAAATATCTAATCGGATTCCTAGATAGGTACGTTTGTGGTTATCCATTAATCATCGTTATCGCCTTCTTTTTTCCGCAAAGCTCGTGCAGTTCCTACATATTATCCTCCGGGCCCGAGGGGCGCGGTCATGATCACGACTTCCACCTATCGTTTTATTTTTTCGCAGACGTTGCGTCGCTGGGAAGAAACGAACAAACTCGTTTATTAATCGGTTTTCGGGCTTCAAAAGTACCGCCGGTGAGGGCGATTGTTCTGTGACTGTAGGGTCCAATGACCAAACCGGAGGGTAGGGATTTATAGGTGTTCGCAGGTCAACGATCGTGAAAGTGTGGGTGGAACGATAAAGTGCAGCTTTACTGATGATAGATAGGCGAGGCGCTTCATTGAATAGAATATTATGTTATTGACAGAAAGAAAATACAATGTGCAAACATAATACAGGGTGTCTACCAAGTTATGGATCATCCTTCCGAAATCATTTTGTACAGAAAAGATCATAGTTTTTAAATTTGCATCTCCAATATAACCACGAGCGGGAACTTGATCAACGCACTATTGTTTAGGACGTTCCTCCTAACCAAGGCATCGTCGGTGAAGTGACGCCTATTAGAATCAGTGCGGGGGGGGGGGGGGGGGGGGGTGGAACAACATAAACATGAGACTCAATCCATTTTCACGATTAAGTATTTGTTTGTTCGATTTCAATTTTACTCGAGTTGTGCAACAAAATCCGGAAATCTCGATTTTTCACTGCTAATTTTGTCGACGCTGACAGCCTGTAATTCTCAACCAATTTCCATGATTCCTATTTCGTTCGATCCCAATTTAAGTGTGCTTGTTGAAGAAACTTCGGAATTTTCACTTTTAGAGACAGAAGGAA
The DNA here is from genome assembly GCA_031894815.1 of Creontiades dilutus. Taxonomy (NCBI): domain Eukaryota; kingdom Metazoa; phylum Arthropoda; class Insecta; order Hemiptera; family Miridae; genus Creontiades; species Creontiades dilutus. The sequence continues at coordinate 639,367 of JAVIWC010006830.1, forward strand.
AAATGTAGGGCTAGGGTCATTGGTTGAAGAGCCCTTGATTTCAGGTACATCTCACGAATAAGTTGTAAGACTGAGACTCCTTAAAGTCATTAACTGTAAAATGCATGGGCAGACAGCAGTTTTCGTAAATGTTGAGCTGGGAACAGCATCACAGGTTTTTTCCCGTAACGATGGCACCTGAAATTAGTTAAGATGACTCTTACAAAGTAAACATATACCATTCTTGTCAAGGGTGAAGAAATTTCTGTTTCTTGAGATCGCCTCAAACCCGTTTTTATCAAATACGAAGAACCCCTTCCTGTCAGCTCAATATCACAAGGAGACTTTTGGCCCATAACAGTCAAGAGAACAGGCTACGAACACCTGGACACAACAGCCGCAGCACCATCCTCACAATGAACCGCGTCCGCTACCTCCACAATAGCCAACGTCCCCGCAGCAGTATCGACCGAAATCGGGCAGGGTTGTCAGTTTTCCGGCGATTTTCGAACATACGGGATGATTTCTTGTGATATACAGTTAATGATTCATTGTTCCCAATGTTTTGACACCTGTTATCATGTTTACTTCGAAAGTTGCGTTGTCAATAAACGTTCACTTTTCGGTTCTGAATTAATCTAAGTAAGACACCCCCTCACACACATTAAGGCCGGGACACACCTGTCCTGCACTCTTACGATCCAGCTCCGATCATGCAGTCGGACGGTTGTCGGATAGGGCAATGTATTCGAACTTGAAACCCTGTGGTTCACACTTTTCCGACACACGTCCGATCCCACTCCCGTCTGACTCCGATTTCGCTTCCGATCCTGCTCCGGAATCGGAATCTATTCGTTGTCCAGCTTGCGGAAAGGGTGTAGGACGGCCGAGCTCTCATTTTCCAAGCTCTAGTGAATTTGTTCGTGGCGTTTTGTGGTGGTTTTTCCAAACAAAAATTAAATAACAATGTCTATCAAACCGGAGGAGCTAATTGTGTGTGTGAGGGAATATCCGGTACTGTAACAAGTTGAAAGTAGACATCGACATTCTAAAATATTGATAGAACTTGGTTTCATCGTCCAAAAGATGAGGTAGCATCATTGAAAACTCTCCTTCTTCCGGTCTGCTTTTCCAAGCAGCGTGCACAGAATCTACGTTTATTTTGGTTCTTCGTCACCAAACACCTTCCATTCTCTTCACCTTCCTCATCGAGTGCAAGTGCCACCATGGCCCTGTGCCCTGTTGCTAAAATTCTTCTACATTTTCCTTCACAGTCATAGTCATTCGAGAGGCGACTGGCGGTCGGAGGGAAGCTGGACGCGGCGAAACGGGACAAATGTGACCATCCCTTTCCGATCCCGCACCGATCCGATTTTCGGGGCAAAATCGGAAGAGTGCAGGACAGGTGTGTCCCGGCCTTTACGGGGAAGTCCCTAAATCCGGTTTCTATACTACCAGACATATACATATTGATTATTTCTTAAAACTACACCAAATTCCTAATCAAACGAAAATTGGCAGAACATTTTAATATATCGTGGGGTTCCGAGTAAAAGTGACCAAGTAACATTTGCAAAATTTTACAGGGGAGCGATCTGAAGTTTCACCTATTTTCTTCTTACGAACACTGGTTGTGTGATGTCTCATCCGACTATGTTTCGATTCTTCTTTATCCTGTAGGTAGTTAGCTAGTACCCTCCTCTCATATCGTGCTTCAAAATTCACTTCAGATTAAATAAGAGCTGTTTATTCGGAAAACTCTATTTGATCATTTTTACCTGCCTGGAGTTTCAAGCTTTACTCATTTGCTCAATTCAATTCTTCGAAAATCAGTCGCATAGTTACATGAAATTGAGGGATTGAATAGTTTTTTCGTTAATTTATCGTGTTGCCAAGCATCTAATAACAATGATATACCTATTTCTGTTAGAAAAGGTTATCCATTACCTATCACTGTAATTGGTCATTTTCACCTGCCCACTATGCAATCTTACAAATCTTACACAGTAAAAGTGATCAAATGGCAATTGATAACATTTACATGCCCAGCGAGAGTACATTTATAATCCATCTCGTGTTTTGTCGTTGAGTTCAAATGCCATCCGGTCACATAAAACTCTTTGGGTCAGGCAGGTAAAATTTATTTTCAAGTATTTCTTGCACATCAGTTTGAAGATAACGTTCTTAGCAACAACACATAGTAGACAACGTTCCTTAGTACCGGAATGACAAAAAAAGCTCATTTTGGAAAAAATGTTACTTGGTCACTTTTACCCGGAACCCCACGATATGAGGATCGCTTGAATGAACCCCCCCCCCCCCCTCAGCCCTTTAATGTTAGTGTTTTTGGGCCATTTAAGAGTGGAGTTCAATCAATGAACGATTACGTTGTCGCAAATCCAGGGAAATTCATTAGCGTCCGTCAGATCCCCACCCTCACCAAGTAGCCTTTCTTGTTGTCTTTCACGCACAACAATATTTCCAGTGGTTTGAAGAAAACTGGAATTCATCCAGTGAACTCTCAAGCTGTTGAAGCACACATGATGAGACCTGGCAATTAATCTTCTGATCCTCAATCGGCGATTGCCCCTTATTTCCCTAGCCGCTCAGAAGGCAGCGGGGACTTTTCTGTTGAGGCAGTCACCTAATAATCTCAAACATCTTGTGCCATAGGAATGGCTTCATCCGATTCTTCGCCAGCACCAGATTTGATTCGCTTCATAGGTAAGCTTTCCGGTGGATGGAAAACGAATATTGAAAAAGTTGAAGAGAAGGCTCTCGATCATTTACGTTCAAAACTGGTTGAAACTACCAAACTCTCCCCTATGTTATAACATCGCGCTCACTGTATGTGATATTGCAGCTATTTTTCGCCAGGAACTATCTCAACTAATTTAACAACAACAGTCGTTCGAAGGAGAGCGAGCCGGAGCTGTGAATCGGGCGGACATAACTCACGGTTTACGATGCCCCCCGGTCAAGTGGAACTCAGGAGCTGAACCTCCAGTCGCCTGACAAAGGCCACGAGTGGGCTCAGCCGATCCCGATAACTCGGTATCGATACTTCCAACCGGAACCGAATATTACGAAGGTGTGTGCACATAAGAGAGTTGCAAGCCGCTGGAGGTGATCTTCTTTGTCTGCTGGGAATCCTGCCAAAACCCAAACGACGGCAATTGCAACGTGACTGGAATGAACATTACGGGGTATTGAGATAAGGATCTATGCATGCCAACATTCCTTGATACTTACGAGTGTTGTTTTATTTTGTCATCCAAACTTCACTTTTTTCAGTAACGTATGGACGAAGATTGTGGGCGGAGGAGGAAGGAACCAAATGAAGAGTACAGGGAAAAATCAGCCTATCACGGGTTTTCCTGTTTTGAAATCGGAAATTTCGAAATTTTAACGACAATTTACAGGCGCAAATGATAAAAATGGCTAAATATCCCATACAATTATTTTTTAATGGAATAAAAAAATTAAAAAAACGAGGAAGAACAGGACGTTATCTCTCGATCCCTCCCTCCTCTATCATTCTCTATTTCCCAAATTCCAAGGGCCGGCGTCGGGTAAACCTGGGAGTCCACTTTTGTTTTGTTTAGTTTTTTCGTTTTCATTTAATGGTGTGCGCCCTCCGCCTTCAAGAGGAGATTATTTTTTGTTTAAATGTGTATGTGACGAAACTCGTTGACTGTGCTCATGCCAGGATTCCCTTCCAATTTTTGTAATTTTTTATAGTTCAATTAAGATTTTGGTTTGGTATTTAAAAATATTTCATCTAATTCATTTTCATTATGGTAGAGGGTGGACGGAGGTTTAAACCATGATTAATCGTTATTTGTTCACTGTTTTCATCAGATTTTATTTATTTAATAACTTTTTCATTCAACCCTAATGCTAGTCTAGTTTTGCAACAAAGCTCTATAATTTTCTTTTGGGAGGGGAATTGGGCAAAAATCAATTGGGCGAATGAGGTAAAATAATAATTAACCATAAACTACGTCATTATAAATTCAAGCCCAAACTCATGATGAAAATCGTATTCAAATTCCATTAAAGTGTGCAAAAAAAAAGTCTCTCCCATCCTTGTTTTTCCAATATAGTTTCTCAGCACAAATTGACAAAACTACCAAGGAGTTTGATCAAAATCCACAGAAGTGGTCTTTATCAGCTCATAGCTCTTTAACCTCCACAGTGGAATTTCTACTTATGGTTACGTCAAAAGGGTTTTGCGATACAGACCGCATCTCGATGACGACTGATGACCATGTAAGTAATAGTTGAATACATTGACACAACGTATTGTACTCGTTACTTTTCTAACGATCACTCAGGTGTGTCGGAGAACTTGCGCTTTTATTTTCAGCGGAAAACTCAGGTGAGGCGGGATTACTGGCGCGACTTTTATGCATTAGCACTCTGGTGTTTTTTCAGACCCTCGGGAGCACTCCGGTGGTCTACCCCTTATACAGCCGATTTCCCAGATTTGTTTTTTGTTCGATTGGGAACTTAGCTCTTGTTAAAGACGTTCTTGTTATTAATTAGCTGCAGAACTGTCGAACAACACCCAACACCTTCTTGTCCTGCTCCGAATTCATTTACACTTAATTAATTGTTGTTGTTTTGGAGTAGAGATAAGGAGGTTTAGAGTTTTTGTACCCAAAACAAGTTATTATTCACCTTCGGTGTAGTGGTAGCCGCTTCCATAGTCCACGTGTCATTGCGGACAAGCCCCAGGTCCAAGGCCCCGTGAACGCTAATGTTTCAAAGCCGTTGAAGTTGATAAATCCGCCCAGTTAAGGCACTTAATAGGAGCATAGGGAAGTATTTTTATTTAAGGATCATTAGGGTCCTTCGAAGTGGGAGGAGACGTTATTCATTTATTTTTTTTCCTTCGGAGGTTCAACGCCGGGCAACGTACACGATAGAGAGGCGGCCTTGGGAACTCGGCGAGGATATCGAGGAGATTTGTCGGGTTATCGACGGGGTTGGGAGCCCTAGGGCCACGTTGTGCCTTCGGAGGCAGCTCGGTGTACACCGCCCCCACCTCCTGGTAGGAAGGACCTTCCACCGCCCGAACGTGCTCCGCGTACCTTGATGCCGAGCCCTGATAAACACGTATTGTTTTTAATTCTACAGGAAAAAGAGAAAATATTGAGAAAAATTAGTGGGCGGAAGAGAAAACGTTTGCCAAGTTGAGTTTGGCACATAGCTTCCTCGTCTGATAACATAAACGTGTAGGTCACATGAAACGTTTTGGATAATTTGTAAAGATGTAAATATAAGCTCCTTGAAACGATTCACGGGACAGAAATGAGGGAAATGGCGGGAACCAACGCCTTCAAAAGGTTAGTCGACATGCACTGCTCATTACTCCGTCGGTGCCTCATGAAATTACTGGCCCTGTACCTTTTTCTTCCCAGATACTGTACTGTTGCATATCGAGAACCTCCGAGGGCGACGAGCGTAATGTTCCGCTGCTCCTGTCGCAATAATCATTGCTCCTCAAGCCGTTAAAATAACATCTTCGTCACTGGACATTTTTTAAGTATCACTCTGAGGCACTGACGAGTGATGATTCTGCACTAGTGAATGCGGCTGCGTAATAAATCATCGATATTTATGACGATCCGAAATAGTTTCATCACTCTGCAGTTACATTGAAGTATACATGACATCCTGTACAACATAACATCCACCCACCCTTCAGTTTACGAAATAGTAACCCTCATTAGATATTCTGATGAACTGGTCTAGGAAACATACGAAAGGATTAGTTTTGGGAAGCAAAACGGCCAGTGTTTCCTATGACACAACAAACCATTACTTGCTACATCAACGTGGCTAGGATTACAGGTCCATTAACTCCACATTTACTTTAGCCATATTTCTAGCACTTGAGTAATTCGAGAATCAAGCTAATCTCCTCAGATGTAAGATTCTGCTAGATTATTATGAATACATTTCAGAAGCTATAAATCTCTCACTACCCTAACCGAAGGCAAGTTACCCCCACACAGATCTGGAGCGAAAAATGACCATCTTGTTAAAATGCTCTTGGACAACAGAATATCTAATGTATCATTATATGAAAATAATGATCCAAAAGTCGGGATTTTAGTTGCTTAACCCGCCAAGTACTATAAGGGTGCCCATGCAAATTTCCACTCCTTCTTTTTATTTGTTGTTACTGAGAGGTAATGAAAAGCATACGTTGAATCAAACATTAGTTTTGTGGAATGAATCAACCATGAAGAATATTCAGCAGCAGCAGGTGAACAAATTTTCAATGTACAAATTGAATGGTCAGAGCTCTGTTGGCATCCTTGAATGAGTGGTGAGGACGACTGCAGCTCCAAGTCCAACTTCATTTTGATGAGGAAAGGGGGCAGGTTTTGCATCTTGGTAAGGTTCAATCGACACAAGGAACCCATTCTTGGTGGCAATGAACCAGAGTTTGTAGCCAAAACGGATTGGCTTCCCCTTTATATGCTGCTTGCTGCCATGCCTACCATGGTAGATCTGTGACATCTAAAATCCTCCTCCAACGGGGTCGACAGAGAACACCTGACACCAGACACATACTTTCACCTTGTTCACAGTTCAAATAAAACATAAGTATTACGAATAAAACACTTTTGACGTCTTGGGTGAGAGTTGGAGGTTGATGTTCCGTGAAATCCTAGGGTCACCTACAGGTGACATGGCTGATTTGGTTGAGTATAGGGGGCTTCAGTTTGAATTTTTCTCGACAAAATGTTATTTACAAACACATGCTACGTTCTAAAAAACAAATTATCACAAAAAAGTCCCAGAATTTTACCTGATCTTCGGCATTTTTCTCAAAACTGTTGACAAGTTGCAGGGGAACACGAAATTCACGAGATAACAAAACATGTGAGCTTATCAGTTGAACTGTCATGAATATTAACTTCTTATATGACTCGTAAGTTGTTGTCCATGCTCTGTAGGTCCCGTAGGACCGCAGAAGAGTCGAATTTGGCGGTTAATTTATTTTTAATTAATTATCAAAGTAGTGTCACCTAGAGGTGACTATAGTACTTGGCGGGTTAAGAAGAGAAATTCCAGGAATGACTTTTTGTCGCGAATTAGTAGAAAAACTTAGGTGAAGTTCGTCGGATATAAGGTGGGACACTCTAGTTTGGTTTGTTGAGTAGAAAGCCAACCGTGGCCTTTCAAAGGTATTTTGTTAAGCCCGAAACAATGATGAATGGCAGCTAAATTGTCGGTTACAGGTGGGTTTTAGATACATCCCGCCATAACTCGTAAGCGACGTTGATCCAACCTGAAACGTAAGACACCAGTTCCTCGCCAATTTTTCTCGAACCGGTTCCTTCCTGACTGTTACAAAACGAAACAGAAAGTTCTTGTACGCGGTGTCTCCCAACCGGGGAAGCCCAAGTCTGCGAAACGGCCAGGCAATTCCAAAAGGCTTAATTTTTACCGCTTCGAAACCCGTCAGGGGGTTTTACCTATTTAGTTTTTTTTTGTTTTTTTAGACGAAGCTTTCCTTGTTCTCATGACATAATATTTCATGACCTAATTCCGCAACCTCTCTCTAAATAATTTGCTTAGTTGACGACCGGATTGGTGATTAGAAGATGACATCTCACGAATTTCACGGCAGTTAGAATAAATTGTACACTCGGGGCGATTGCCTCCGCACATCACGAACGTCTCAGATGTGTTCACATTCGACATGTTTGCCCAAGTGGTCAAGTTGTGCCCTCGAACGAACGTGTTGTTTATTTTGAATGTTCAATATTTAGTTTTTTCGATATCACTGTAATTGAGATTGTCCTAATTACATCAAAAAACAACCAGAGTGGAATAACAGACGGCCTGTGATCACTGAAGAACGAGAAACTCTTACGAATTCTTTAAAATTTATATATAGGCTGTGCCTCGAAAAAATCCTCTCTTCAAAACTCGTAATTTCTGGGGTAAGAAAAAGCAATTTTTTTTTAATCAGCAAGCTTTTTCCAACGATCTCAAATACGCGTACTTGCACTGATGTGCTCAACTAACACCAACTTTCATTCAATTCAACTTTGAAGTTGTGAATATACCTCTATTCTTATTCTCTAATATGTACACATATGACCATCTCCATTGCCTCCTTTTGTCTCCATTTAAACCTCAGCTTGTACCCCTGACCCTTAATCACTCCCACCCTCAATCTCTGGTACCTTTATTGCTATCCTATTCCTGTCTCTATTCATACACTTCAAAGTTGGGAACGTACCCCTATTAGTAATCTCTAATATGTATATGCCCATCTCCGCTGCCTCTTTACGTCTCCGTTTAAAAATCAGCTTGTACCCCTGGCCCTTAATCCTTCAATCTCTGGTACTTCTATTTTCTCAATCTTTGGTTACCCTATTCCATTCTCTTTGCTGCCACTTAGAAGTAGTGAATATACCCCTTTTTTGTATTCTCTAATAAGAATAAGACCATCTGAGCTGCCGAAAAATTCCATCAATCTATGAAATCTCGGTACAGCGTCACGTGTTACATTATTCTTGGTTAGATAAATAGAGTATCGCAACTCTCCTACTCAACCAGATATCTTGATTTTCACCAACAAGATACGGTCTGCATTTTTACGAACTTTTTCATCACCAACTTATCAAGTTCGTTCGAACTCACGAAGTTCGTTTTCAAAGGCAGGTCACGATCTTCGCCGTGGACCCACCGCATAAGGCTCGCGGCCTTCAAGTATTTAAGATTCTTGAAAGGTAATAGAACACAACAACTATAGGCCTAACACAACACACCTAATTACATAATTGCGTCGTATTTATTTTTCAATTCTTCCAACGCTTTTTCCTTGTTGTTTTAAATTAAATAAAAACTCAATAACAAACTGGAAAAATGGTGTTTCCTGTTCTAAAATTGGTTTGTTAAGCAGAAACGTGTTGGTAAGTAATGAATGCATTACAGGGAAGTCTCTACTTCCGTGTTGTATGTTTCCACTCACTCCTGGATCAATGCTAATAGGCGTGCCTCTACTGATGAAACCCTACTTCACAGGGACTTCTTAAAAATGTGTAGGAAAAGTATCGTTGGCAAATTTGATACTTGTGCCTTAGCCCTAACGTCAACCCCATGACGCACAATGGTTCAGAACCGCGATTTAGAGAATTTACTATAAATCCATTAGTATGTTCTAATTGGTTCCTACGTATACCGAAAAACTAGCGACTCATTCCAGATACATAGCACGTGGCACAGATACAGTGATCCCTCTGCTGCCCGAACAGGTAAATTCGTGAAATTTATCACGTTCTTCTTGTCAAAAAATGAAAAAACTGCCGATGGCAACAGGGCTTTAAATTAAATCATGAGTTATACAAATTTTCGCGTGTAAATGTCGAATTTGAAAAAAATTACGCTTAGGCCCTTTTGCGTATTTCATGCTTCAATTATCCACGAACAGGGAAAAATCAAGGCCATGCCGTTGAACTTTTCTAATGACATCTTCATAGACAAAGTGAAGGAGTTTTCAGGTGCAACAGCTGGTCATTGACATAGTATACGCTCTGCTGTTTCCATCTCTTCGCAGCAGGGCCTGGCCTTACCCATTTTGTTAAGGTTTTACCTTAGGGGACAGTGGCCAGTGAGAAGTCTCACAAGTTGAAAGAAAACAAGAATTGTGCAACTTGCACAATGCAAGTAAAGAGATACATTGATCGGGAAAAGGGTGATACGATATGAAGAACAGGTGAAAATGAGTTGTGTTGTTGAACTGAGGCAAAAATTGATTCAAAGCTTCGAGTTAAATTCAAACAGTGAAGAACCCCATCTCTTACTTCAGTTGACAAACTTGAAGCATCGTTGTTGCCTGTTATGGCTGTAGCTGCTCCAGACGATCAAGTTGGCAACAGGGAGTCGATTCCTACGGTAGCGACCTTGGCGTCCCGATGTGAGACCACCTGAAGCCGCCTCTCCAGTGAAAGCTCCCGCAACTTCTCTTCAAGAGCAGGGTGAAGGTCGAGGCGACCAGGCGACACACCTTCCCTACGTATCTCCATCCACATCGATTCGCCAACTAAATTTATATCATTACTACTAACCAGTGCTGGGCCAACTGCAATAATAACTAAAGCTCAGATTCGATAATAGAATAACTTCAGATCATGACTGAGCCCCCGGTACATGTGACGTGAAAACTGACCTAAGACATTCGTAAATTCCGGTAAATACGTACCTATAAAAATGAGAATATGTAGTTGCAAGTAGAGATGTCAAGAAAATATCGATTTATCGATATATGTACAGTATCGGATCCGATATTTTTCAGCCATAAATCATCATATCAACCATAGCCTACATCTTAGGCTGCAGAACACAAAAAAAAATAGCTCTAATTGCACTACAATTTTGAATCTTTGAAAGTGTAAAACAAACCGTTGTTTGAAATGGTTGAAGATTGCAAAAAAGAAGAAGAAGCTTCAGGTTGCCATTCTGAATTTTAAAGAACAAATGATTGAGAAATCCTACTGATCAGACAGAATTACTGGCATTGTACAGGGTTGCAAAATGAATAATGAAAGTATTGATTTATTAAAACTTTCGTTAAAACTGGAAGCAGTTTGAAAAACTTGTTTTTTTTTTTTCACTAATTTTAGATTTGCCGTAAGCTAAGGGAAATGTTAATTGAAGTACAGTTGAAAATACTAGGTGTAATTAATCAGCTATTGAGCGGTATGATGATGATCAATTACTAAAATGGCTATAAAAACATAGGGGTTGGTGATAAAAAAGCAAAAATTTAGGGTTATAGGTATTTTTTAATGGCACATTATAAAAAATAAAAAACAACTAAAAATTCAAAAAAAATGTTAAGGGTGAACAACCCTTATCACTTAGGAGTATGAACAATAGATGTTAGCCGATTCTCAGACCTACTAAATGCGAATATAAAATTTGGTAAAAATCGGTGGAGCCGTTTCGGAGGAGTACAGTGACTAACATTGTGACACGGAAATTTTATATATTAGAAGATTTATTGAAAGGAAAATCAAATCTCTTCCACGGATACGTTGCAAACAAGCAAAAGAAATACACTATACCTAATGAAAAGAAACTCAATGGAAGATGGATAATGTGCCGTTATTATTTAAATAAATTGATATCAAACAATAATGGGAAAGACAAGCGGAGACAAGCGGGTCCTATCCAAAATGGAACATCATGAACTTGTTGGAGGGAACAATCTGAGAGCAGCATAAGGAACAGCTGTTCAAAGCCAACCAACTGCATTTAGGGGAATCTTGAGCACTGATGAAGAAGAGAGGTTCTAGTATGGATAACTGACGTCATCAGATTTGCCGGAGGATCTTAGCTGAAGATATTGGACTACAACTGTTGGCTTATAACTTATGATAGCTGAATTTTGATTTTATTTGTCTTTTGGAAACACATGAATAGCGATGGGAGTTGCATTTAGTTTTTCTTAATATGTCCCTGAATAGAGATGGTTTATAGATTTTGTTAGCTAAGGTAATAACATTAGGCAGACCCCGTGAAGGCGCGCTACATTGTATTAAAATCTAATGCATATCTGAAAATGTATTCGCATAAAAATGTCAGGTATGTTCAAGCTTTCAAATTTTGGAACAATGGAAGGATATTAATCAGGGCAATACCTATGTACTTAAAAATGTTAATATAATAGAGGAGGGGATAGGACTAATATAATATAGTAAAAAGAAGAAGAATACAGAAGAATTGAACGGCAAAGTTAGTCGTTGGCAAAAGTTGAAAATTGGGTACATTTCTTACTCTATTCTTTAAAAAAATTTTCAAGATGAACATCGTAGTCGTAATACTATAAATGGCGAATTATTATTTTTTTTTTTTACTTTCAGTTATTTTACAGTTGTTTTTCCCTGTTACCCAGTAAAGTTACAATTTTAAAGTACAGATATTTAAACTTAATGGGGAATCCCGAGGAGACGTTTATTACATTCCTCTGTGGACTTAGGACAACTGCCCACCATCCGAGAAGGGTATCAAGATTGGGGTGCTGGTTATTGACTAGAAAACGAAAAACAGATGGTCCATATCGAGGCTTAAGCATTGTATTGCTTGTTTTGTGTGCTATATTGTAACATGTTTTATTTTGCTTCTTCAGTTTTTTAGAATACAATCAATATTGTTGTAGTAAACCGGAACCTGCCGCAAATCTCTCAGCAACATAACGTTTCTAATGTTACACGCAGTGTAAACGTAATGTAAAATGGAATATGGATTCAGGAAATATTTTTCTTCCTCCGGTTTTTCTTGCAAAACTTGGAGAATAAAATAAATTAAAAAAACAAGTTTTGAAAATAATGGACAACATCTTGAAATTGGAATTAACCACGAAAGTATGTTGCTATTAAAACAAACAACGAAATATGGTTTATATTTAAAATTTAAGGCATGTTGGCCGTCAAAATAGTCACGAATTGCTTCTAGAAAAAATAGGCAAATACGAACTAATTTGAACTCTTATTATATCTACTAACTATAATGACTAGGTAGTCATTAAAAGCTTTAACGACTACCAACTAGTTGTAAAACAGTAAGTTACACGACTAGTGGTAACTATTTTCGTATAGTGCGTTTACACGGGTAAGTCTCAAGAGCCAATTCTGGTGCTCGTTTCCTACCGAAATCTCATCTCGATTAGGTGGCGACACTGAAGGTGACTATCGAGTGAGCTCCACCTACCTGACGAAGACAACAATAATCAACGACCGAGCTTCCCTCTTATTACATTTTTAAAGCCCATCAATCAAATGTCCGCTTATTATTTTTGCTTCATCCCCTCTGACAGAACCTCTGAATTGATTGATTGCCCATCGAAATCAAGTAGCGCTCAAATGGGAAACACAGAAACAACTCGGAAACCCAACCTCAATAAGCGATTGCAAGGCGAATGACGACAGTTGGGTACGATTGGATGCCTCGTGGATTGCAGAAAAAATAGCTCCAAGTTGCCGGCTTCTTATTATCTAATCCAGGGGCTATAGGCAGTGCTGAACCCTAAAATATCTGGTGGTTTTTCTGGTTGGTTCAACTAAGCCCTTTTTTGGACCTTTCTTTATACTGAATTGTCCAGTAATCACTTCAAACTTCTTAATAAAAACACTTGATTCCAAATATGTACTCAATTTTTGTCTAAAACCTTTCTAAACCATCAAACACTTTAAAAACCAAACAAAAATGTGAAAAAGTAAAATTTTCGTTTCTTCAGAGCGCTTGTAGGTATTTTGTTTTGGGATCCAACCAATCGTCCAAGTTGTCAGTGGCAGCGTGGACATGGGGTACACCTGGAGGGCTAAGAAAAGTAAATATGATAGAAATGACCTGCGGCGAGCGTTATCTGATCTAAAAGGAGTTACTTGAGTTGGGCATCTCGTCAGGAGTACTTCGCAGTAACACCAAGCTGGTGAACGGATGAATGTAAAACGAATCACATGCGCTCATTCGAGTCATTGAAGGGATATCAATCAGTAACAAACATCAAAACATCAGAATTACATCGAGCCTATTCGAAAATTCAATCCCAACTAGACCATGGTTATGAATGTTTGGTGTGAAAGGGAGAACTAAATAGTATTATTTATCTTGATTTCCATAATCAAAACCAAACAGGTTTATTCATTAAATAATTGGATAATACCTACCTAATTAGGAGCTCCTCAAAACATGAGTTGAAACCAGTAGGCAGATAACATTTGATGTCTTATCAAGTGATAAGGTTCATAGCACTGAACATAGAATGAACTTAAAGTCTTTTTAGTATGTGTTATGGTTTTGCAGCTCAAAGGTCCAGAAGGCAGAAAGAAGGTCTGGAAGGTCCAAGATGGTTTCAAATGCCAAGGTAGAAACAGGAAATTCGAAATCATTCACCAGATATGTTGAAATGCATAAATAATACTTCCAATAGCTCCAGATGAAACACACAGGAGAAATGATCCACTACTGAAGATCACACTAGTGGCCACGAGATTTCATACAGGTGAATGCACCAAACACTTCAAGTTCAACACTTGTTGGAAGCATAAATCTGGAAGGAAATAGGTGTTGCCTTGTTGGAAGTCAAATTGTTACTAAGGTAGGATCCTGAGATAGTGAAGATAAAATGAAGGAGAGATAATGCTGGGGAGTAGATAAGCTCATCAGAATCCCTCTGGATCATCAACATCAACACTTTCACTCACTTCATCCAGTTCACTACAGTAAGATAAGATTACTCTATCTGTCACAGACAGACCAGCCCATTAGTTATGAGGAGAAAAGAGATGCACAAACTGGAGAAAGAAAGCTAAGTATTAGTTTTAAATAACAATGTAGTTTAAGATTTAATTAAATTAGATTTAGTTTTAGATTAGTTACTATTCCTTTTAGATTTATTTTGTTGTTTTAGTACCATTAAGTATAATAGTTGTTAATAATTAATTAGCTTTAAAATATAAATAAGAAGTTATAATTTAACAATTTACGAATTAGCATTGGAATAAACAGTGAATTTTTTACCCAAGTTTCACTAACTCCGGTAGGGTCGGAAAACTGGACGGCAGATGTTCGGATATATATATTTTTTTTTTTTGTAAATACGATTTTTTATCTTACAGATATTGGGACGAAAAACAAAAAAATTTGAGGGGAGTGGTTAAAGTATACATTTTTTTAAGGATTGCAGAAGCTTCTTGATTCGTTTTCCCGGCAATTTTTCCTAAAGTCATTGACTTTGAGGATTCGTGACGCTAACCGAGTGTCTATTTTTATAAATACCGGTTCCGCATTGATGTTCGTATTGAGCGACTGAGCTGAAGCAATTATTCTGATATCACATTCTTGTTACTCTTAATCAATTTCGAAAGACGTCGATGCAAAATAAATATCTTCGGGCCGTTGATCTCGTCAAACTTTCGCATCAACATCCGCCTGTTATTCAGGGTTGGTGCGGAGAGGAGGGAGGAGGGTTTCTACTTTTGACACTAGGCAGGCGGGTACCATTCGGAATTACGATAGACACAACGACTGGAAACGCATTACCTATACACTAGAGGCCCATTTTCACGAAACGAGCATTACTCCCGAACGCTGTTGTCAACTGTCTCTCAAGCTGTTCTGTCGGACGGTACAAAGAGAATCTGATTCTTTCGACCTGTATTTTAGAAGTACATATTGCTAAGATACCATTTGCTATCATATCAGGCGGCTTGTGTAACTTGTTTTTATCACTTTCGGGAGTGGAAATGGCCTTTTTTTCAAAATCAAAATTCTGAACAGCTTTCATTTTGCGTCTGAGTGTGTGAATGTGCCTGTCTGTCTGTCCGTGCGCCCTCAGACCCTTGCGATTAGATTAACTGTTGGAGTGTCCATCTGCTTTGGATGACATTTTCAGTGGGTTATTCTGCAGATGGTCCCCTATGAGTTTCATTGCTCACAAATAATTACATGAGTCTCAAGCATCAAGTCTTACAGTGGTACAAGTCTTTCGAGAGGGTACGTACCTGGAGGGACCACAGCTATTGCTGTAAATTGCGAACCTTTGACGACTGGCGCTTGATTTCCGATTTGATAACCCGATTAGCCGGATTTAGTACAACCGTGATGGCATTGGTGCCCAAATTGATCATTTTTATTGAGTTAAATTATTTATGTCATATTTATAAATATGTATTTGTTCCATCTAATCTACGTATAATCTATTTATTCCCAAGTCTTTTCTATTACATATTAGCCTCTGTTATCCTATAATCTGTATTTGTTGTAACTAATCCGTGAATTTCATAACTCCATCATCATTGATCATATCAATATGATTTAGAAATCGGGCTCTGCCCGTGTTACTATGAACAAATAAATAAATGAACTCGTTGTCCCAAACACTACAGTGGGACGAGGTTTCGAGAAAACTGAAACAGTTGAACAAACAGTTTTATGTACATTGGTTGGCAGATCGCAGACCTGAGGATATTGATCAGCACAGCCCTGCGGCGATTTCTATACCTTAAGTTAAGGGGATGCTGAAGGGTAATCCGTCTGAAGACCATTTAAGTGGAAAAGTTTAACCATTTCTGATTCCATTGACACTATAAAAATATTTTGATGGGAAAAACGTTATTGCTGACAGTCGTTATTTAGTTTCGTTTCAACAGATAAGAGGCCCGCAAAAATATTTGTCGGACATCCAGATTGGTTTTTTCGGAAGTGTCCCGGTTTGTATTATGGCACTTCACTTGAATTTCAAGACATTTCCGATGCAATTCTTACCCGTCTAGTGCTCTGATTATTTTTTCCGGGACCGGAAACAACGGTTTTGAATGCCCTAGATGTGTATAAACCTGGCTATACATTCAATTTCGACCGGAGAAGGTCAACATTTTTCATTTTGGCCTCTTTTTGAGGGGCACTGTGCGCCACACGGAGCTTTTTTCCGAGACCGCTGAACCAAAGCAAATGAAACTTGGGCCAAACATCACATTTGGGGGTTAGTTGGGACTGAATTTCCGACATCGATCTCACTCAAAGTGATTGAAATAGGAGGGCTAAAATGTCAAAAATTTGAATATCGAAATCTTTCGAAATAACATTATTGTGTTCATGTTCGTTTATAGGTAACAACTTCAATATTGAGAGTATTTTGTACTTCTGCAATACATGTACAGCTTTCCAACGAGTGATGAAAGATTTTCGTGGGGTAGAAAATGAGCAAATTACAACTCCTTAGCAACAGGCACGGCTCCCTGGCTATGTAATAGGTTGTCGTGTAACTTGATTTGGTAATCGATTTTGTGGTGATCGAGGGAAAAAATGACTTCATCATATACATATATTCCATCAAGGCAAACGCATTAAAACTCGATATGTACTTCCGAAATGCAAATGATCAAAGTCGTGCTCCTCGAAGCCATAAAATCATTCTCTTGAAGATGCTAATGCCAGGAAAACTCCACGTTTCAATGATTATCAGTTTGTCTTCTACATGCATGTCTTCTATTTGTTTTCAGCTTGGGAAAAGGAAAAGCTATTCCTCTATCAAGTTCGATCGGCATTACAAAGTCGACTAGCAGCTCGGAATACGTTGAGCCGGGACCCATAAAAGTCGGTTTCCAATGTTTATAGGGTCACGGAGTACGTGAGTTAATCTTGAAGAGAATGATGAAATCTTGAAGAATCGCATGCACCCAAGATTCACGAGGTTTCCATTGATGATAGATAGTGGAAGGCGCCCCTTCCCCTCTACATGTTAGTTTGCCAGAGAGCTCATGAACACTATCGATAAATTAGCTCTGAGCGGGTGAATTCAATGTGCATTCCTCATTGTAAGACATGATCTCACGAGATAAATATGGAGATTTTGACAAATCCGTGTCTTTACTTTGCCGCACAACAGCAAAAAACCTTTAAAACACTTGAAAGGGTACCGACCCTAAAATACCACGCGGAAAGGTAGCATGGTCGTTTAAGTTTGTCGCCGTTTTCCCTATGTCGGCTTCCTCCACCTAATGGGTCCCGGAACTACTATGTATATACAGATTCATACTATAGTGCCTAACACCTGGTCCAAAGAGTATCATCCTACTTCCAAAACCAACCGAATGGCAGTAATCCGAACAATAGGGCACGGAATCCCGGAAAACGGGGTCAGCAGCTGAGAGCGTGGATCATGACAGACTGCATGGGATCTAGTTGCTCCCACTTGACTAGTTGATCTAGTAACTTCTAGCTAACCCGATCTTCTCACTATAGCTCGATGCTATGGGCCAAAAATGCCTACAACCATGTTTTTCGAGGTTTTTACTGAAACAGGCAAGTCGTTTTATAGGTCCAACCCAAATAGGGCAGTGGGGTGTCATTTTCAAGTAATTTTGGACACAAAGTCGACTGGAATAGGTTTCAAACCAGCAGAAATCCACCTTAACGAAATAATCGCAATTTTCAAACAAAAAGTGACTCCCAAACGTCACAATGACAAGAGCACTCGTGTATTTTGTTAGAATTGGTAACGTTATTCCAGCAAAACCCTCGGGACAGAATTTCGACGATTGTAGGGTCACGTAGATGAAGTGAGAAAACAATGATGAGGCGAAAATTCAAACCGATCTTACGTCCATTAAGATGTGACTAAGTCGGAAGGCGAAAAAAGATGAAATTCAAAGATATGAATAGCTTGATGTCGTGGATCTCGGAAGTGGCAACTCACGTCTTGGGGTCAATCCCGATCGTGGGAACATCTCTGTATTGTTGTTTGTTGTCCGCTACCGTTTCGCAGCTACGTCAGTTTCAATCGTTCCATGTTTCAGTACTCTTGTTACTCCTACATTACTCATGTTACCCGACCATTCGTGTTCATAAAACGAACAATGTGACCACGCTATTAAAACTTACTCCTTAAAACTCTTTACGAATTTTTGAAGAAAAATTATACGGCAGTTGGTTTTAGATGGATTCAAAAATGTGCTGCGGGAGTCGGGAACATCATTATACATTTTATCGTCCTGAAACGCAGCTGATGTATATATATATGTATTAAACGTACATGTATGTTTATATATACATATATGGGCTGTGTTTCTAGGCGATAACTGTAATTTCTTCAAATTAAATTTCATTCCACCTCCAAAAAATCGTGTTTGCAACCAGCAGGGCCAGGTTTGATGGATAGAAGTTGTTGAGCAGATTAATTTGCTCAAATTTAAAAGCATAAAAAAACCGACGTTTATACTTTTCAGTAGAATCCTACAAAAAACAATCGAGAACTTTGCAAATTATTACATAAAGGTTAATGCTTTCTGTATCCAGAACTGGACTGTACATTTAGAGCTAATGCTTCCTACGTACCCTAAGAAACACAGGTACGAAGCCAATTTACATTTTAAGAGATAAAATAAATATTTAAGGGGTGGCCAGCCAGATTTGTCGCATAAATGGTCCGAAATTGGAGTCCGAAGAAAAAGTTTTTTAAATGCTGTATAAATCCTATCAAAAATAATATTATTTTATTATTTAATGAAAACTGTAATAAAAAATAATTAGAACAAAGATAATTTTAAAACAGTGAAGAAATAACGATTTACCTATAACAGCCCCTTTTCTTAATGACAACTGAATGAGTTGAAAATGTTTAAATACGTCCATTTCTCAATTACCCACCACCCCCCATGAGAAATGGAAAAGGATGTGATCTGAAATACAACCTTTTTATTCTTTCCTTAAAAACACACCCGAAAAATGTCCATCTTCTTTTTACCGGTTTTTTGTAGTACCATTCACAACAGCTTTAATCTTCTTTTTAGCAAAAAAATGTTATTATTAATATCATTTTAGAGACCACAACTTATTTTGTTTCACATTTTCCCTTCTTTCTTTGAATTTCATTGTTCGGAGAGTTTTAGAAATGCATTCATTTGATTCAGGGAGAAAAATTACGAAGATAAATCCTTTTTCCCTATTCAAGTTTATCCAACACCATAGGCTTTATTTAATGGCAAAACATGCATGTTTTTCCAATTTCAAACACCAATTTCTCTGCAAAAAATTGCTTTAAATGGAAATTTGATAGACTGAAAGAGAGCTGATGAAATGTAGATTTTTTACCGTCGAGGTCATCCATCTCAATTGTGATAGAGAGCAAGTCCCCCAGATATTTAAAGAGTACGTCCAAATTTTCACAATACGTGTCTTGCATATTAGAATTCTGCTCTGTACTGCTACATTCATAGTATAGTGTTCTCAAGCATGATAGTCAATTGCGAATTTCATTTATGAGTTCAGTAACGTGATCTCTGAACGTCAATCTACTATCCAAGAATACACCTAGATACTTGTCCCCTATTGCGTTTGGTATGGGTTGTCCAGCATACAATGCAATCGTTTCTTCGGATCTAAGGTTGTATGTATATGTGACTACGCATGACTTGAGCGAGTTTATTTATAACTCTGAATACTTACCTACATCTGCCATCCATTCGCTCTTCGTAGTATTTATTCTAATTCTAGTCTTCTTTTAAGTCAAAATCCTTTTCCGTTAAACGTATTTCTCTTCTCAACATTTAAGCTTTAAATTAGTAGGATAGTATTCCATATTGAAATTCTGTCTTCCTTTAAAATCGTTAATTTTATCAACTATTTATAGGTAAATACACAATTTTTTTCTTCAAATCTTCTCAGCCTTCTTGAGCCTTCTTAGTAACCTGCATTCTGTTGCTGCAATTTCTGAATTGTACTCGGTGATTCCATTCTTCCATAACTTTTCTATGTACCGACATTGTCATCCACAACATCACCGCCAACGCGACTAACCTCCGCCATTTTGCATAGTCACTTCTACTCAGTAACTAGTTTTTGTCTTATTAGTTACAAGTTTCTTTATTGTTCTTTATTGTAAAACGTCATACTAAGTCCATCCATGGAAGGTATATGTGAGTAAGATATTAATTAAAACCACAGTCAATTGTATTTGTAATCAGATAAGTAATTATAACACTCTAACGATATCCTTGCTTCATTTCTTAGATTCACATGATCAGGCCTATGGCCGAGAGCGGAAACGGCGTGATAAAATAGAAAGGATCACCAAGGAGTGGTCAATCAACCTTCACTATTTACTATGCAGGGTGTTCGATATAGCTTTTCCAAGTCAGATTCGTAAATTTCGAAACGCAAGCCAATTGAATAATAAACCCCAGTGAAAGAATTCGCAGCGTTTTTTGTTTCAATATTTTTCTCATGTTTAGGTTGCCCCTTACTCTTCCAAATCAATTCCCTCAACTGACGAAGCCTTGGTTCAGATGGAAATCCTAAAAATCAAGAACAAGCCTGTTTTTAACTTCTTCATTTTTCGAGGCAGAATCCTACATGGCTCCAAAACTGCCCTCCACCTAAATACTAAGTAGGGACTTAGTGCTGCTTACCAAACCGGTAGCTTTTAGATGACCATCGGTCGGGCCCTGATGATTGTCAAAATCCCCGTTTAGGCGACATCAATGACGTCGGGAAAAAAGGTAATCACCCATTAACCTACATCCTTCCAACATTCTCAAGTGACAAGTTAAATATAGAACCCCTGTGTCCGAGCCTTATATGATATTTTCTAGGACCAATCTCAGGAAATTTGACGTTTCATAATGGTGTGCAATGGGATTACTAGATCGCGTGTTGACCAACCTAAATGAAAAGCTTCAAGATACTAGAACGGGTAACCTCGAAAACGTTTTAAGAACAAATTTGCATTTTTTCTCGGAAACTATTAAAAATTAGCTTCGATTTAATTTTTTACGTCGTCGTTTCAAATATGGGGCATTCCACGTCAAAGGTTGAACTTAACAATTAAAGTTCACCGAAATTAACTAGTTTCGGACCGATTAGTCGTACTCTCTTTTGCAAACAAAGAAGTTTTAAGTTCATTTCTCCATGTACTGCCGCCACCAATCAGAAAGCGAATAACCTCCTCTTTTTTATTTATCATCCCAAACAGTTCCACAAATGTCTGTTAAGTGTACTATTAACTATATTTTCGGTAGGCTATATATTACCATTTATTGTATTTATATGTAAATTTTGTCATTGGCATGCTATACAACAATGGACCTGGGTCCGTCTGTCGGAGAGTGTACGAGAACGGCTATTCATTACAATTTTACTCTTGATTAAAATATATTGTGGGTGTATTGAAGCACTTATAGTTGCGGGTTACCAGTTGAATTCCCTTATGAGTTCAGATCTATAACGCCAGGCCACACGACAAAAACTAGCTAATCTACCCATACTGTCCCCATTCGAAATCTGCACCACGCGGTCCCGGCTGAGAACCCATGAGCCCAAACAGGCACTTCTAAACTCCCAAAACCGGACATATCCCTAGGAAATGGTGAACATCTTCAAATGCCCTCATATTGCACATAGAACAGTCTTCTCTTCTGTCTGAGTCAGGGAGGAAAGGACGATGATTAAGACCCAAAAGGGAGCCGCGTAGCTTTACCAACCACCGGCGGACGTGAAGGGGTGGTCCTGGATTCTCATTTACCACGTCTATCGAACGCAGATTCAGGTTCAGCGAGCTGTACAACGAGTTGCTTGAAGCAAGCGCACGTGCCATAATATCCTCATGATGCTGAAAAGATTATATATTGCCGGCTTCTATCCTCCTTCTGACAGCAAAACCAAAATTTTCGACGTTTTTTTGCACAACTAGAGTAAAAATTGGGATCGATTAAAATAAGAATGGAGAACATCGGTTGAGAGTTGTAGCGTCAACAAAATTTGACAAAAAAAAAATCCACGCCAATTCCTCTCTTCCGTAGGGAAACTCAAAATTTTCGAAGTTTGGTCCAGTAAAATCGGGGGGCTTACTTGCGAGCCTGAGTATCGTCGTTATAGACGTAACCGTGATAGTAGTTGACCAATTTTATGGAGTGTATATTTGGAGGAAAGGAAATAAAGGGCGATGCCATTAAAATAAAAAAAATGAAAAAATTTGATGGAGTACTCCACTTGTATTTGGTCTAACTCAAAATTGGCATAAATCGATGTTCTTGAGTGAAATTATTTAGTTGCCAAATTATTAAAACCCAACTCTAAAACAGTACTAATGAGTTGAGATGATTAGTAGGTACGTAGTTAGTTTGAAAGTTTGGTTCCTCTAAATTCGCAAAAATTCTTTCCACGTCTATTTAAGTGTGTTGAAGTTTTCTAATGTACCTAACTCGACGTACCTTTTCAAATAGGCTTCTCGATATGTTATGAATTCTCTCGTTTCCAGACCAACGACAGACGGAAGCGAAACCGTGTTCATGGATCAATCTATTATTTAGAGTTCCAGCGTGCGGTGCCTTTTCTTTTTTTTTAACTTTTGACTTATAAGTAACGTATCAGATACAGTAGACCGGTCGATCGGTTTAAGTTGGAAGATAAAGAATTGAATGAAATGTGTTCGTGAGAGCGAAGCCCAAATAAAAGGGGACAAAATGAAGTTTCATAAACGAATGGGCCGATCTGTCAAATGAGCAGTGGAGAAGCGATGCAGTACAACGAGTGTCTGAACCTCATATTCAGTGCGAACAGGAGGCTGACAAACAGTTCTGTTAAAGGTAGTAGGCGTAATAGGCTAGGTAGAAGAATCTCTACTTATATAGGTTTCATAGACATACTAATCCAACTAGGTACTACGTACATACTAATAGGTAAGTAGAGATTTAATTAAATTAGACTGGTGAGTCCATACCTACCTGGACAGGTACCATAGACAAACAGATGGCTAGGTAACTACATACACAAGCCTTTTACAACCACTCACGGGACAGAAATGCCGCAGAACATGTTCTTGAGTACATCAATGCCTTCAAAAGGTTGGTCGACAAGTACTGCGGCTCTTTCTAACAAAACAAAGCGGTTTCGACCTATAGGTTCATTCGGAAGCAATACGTGAACCCGTACTTAACGAACAACTTTTCAATCAAGTTAACTTTTAGCGAACCTAATACAGGCAACTGTACAGCTTATGCGCCACAATGTCCCATTCGTGATGCCTTTCAACGTGTTTAATTATATTTTCTTTAAATCATCGTGTATTTAAAGATCGGCCAAGCGAAGAACAGGCCCCCGAATTCGTGGAAACGTTGCTGGCGGACAAGTACAGCCAAACTCTGAATCAAGTGAACGCTCTAAAACTCAAGTACATGCCCGAGTCGAAACCGATAGTTCCACCGCTAGTCGTCAAGATGGAACCTTTAGTGCCCATCGGTAAGTTGATGAAGTTTTTAGTTAATATCGGGCAAATTACGTGTAAGTACAGTAATGTTTATACGAAAAGTTTTTGGTGAAGCATATTCCACAAAGTTTGAATCGTTGGTCTCACTTTAGCTGTGGAATCAATGTTTTAAGTTGAAAATTTCAAACATCAACAGCATCCAAATAAAAGACGCCATTAATTGTTATTTATTTACTGGTATAACATAACATTAGGAGTAAGTACATACGTAAGTAGTTGAAACTTTTGCCTACCAAAAGACTTGTGGCCGGCGGTGGACCCTTCCGTTCACCTCATCAATTCAGAAGACTGAACGTTATTAACAGTCTTGGTAATTCATGAAAGAATTCTTGAAAGGGGGAGCAATGGAAAGATCTTACTTGATCAACCAAATCTACTTACCTAACAATTGAAAACAAGACATTATAATGATAAAAGCCAACAATGATAAGAGAAAGTGAGAAAAGAAAGGAAAGTTACGTATAGAGGTTGATGTTATAAAAATGAACAAATAATAAAATGATGGATTATAAGACAACGACGTGCGTACTCACAATTTTCGCCGAAAGGTTTTGAAATGTTTTAAACCAGTTATATATTTTAAATTACTGTCCCTCTACATACGTATACTTTACGCTTATAAAATTCTGTGTTTACTATGGGAACAGATATCTTTGAATGGATACATTGCATTCAGCGTGTTGGAAGAATTACACAGATGGCCAGGATGAATACCGTTTCTATGAAGCATGATGCAAGATCCTGTGATATGAAATAACAAATGTGCAATATGTCAATATTTCCAACATTACATATCTAAAATTCCGAAGAGGAAGTCTCTTATCCGAACACATCGGGAAAAGTGGAAAACCTGGAC
Organism: Creontiades dilutus; assembly: GCA_031894815.1. Lineage (NCBI taxonomy): Eukaryota > Metazoa > Arthropoda > Insecta > Hemiptera > Miridae > Creontiades > Creontiades dilutus. The sequence continues at coordinate 664,002 of JAVIWC010006830.1, forward strand.
GGTTTAAGATTGGTTTCTGACGTCTTCCCTACTGCCAGCTTTTAGTTTGCAGTTGTCGAGTATTAGCCTTCAGATTTTGCGTCAAAGTTTCCATTTACATGAATATTTCTTCCTCGTCTTAGCATTATTTCCTGTATTTGAACATTACGTGTGCAGATTGTTTCCTCAATATTTCCCTCACTCGGAGAGGTTTCAAAAAGTGCAAATTCGAAGGGAAGCCGTTCGCGAGGATCACGCAGCCGCTCCACCGCCGCGTCTCTTTCGACGTGTTCGAAGGCCTTTGGAAAATCAAAGACTCCCAGCTGGAGAGAGACTCCAGGCCGAAGATCCCTAGGGAGATCCTCGAGAAGGCCGCTACCTTCTTCAGAATCCCCCTGGATGACTTCAATTGCAGGTGCGTAGTGTTTTTGCTACAATCGATACGCAATCCATTCTTTTCCAACCACAAGAATGGATAAGTTTCTAGTTCAGCGCCTCTCACTTTGAGCACACAAAATTGATCCAATTTGAAAATGTACACAAAATCGTGAAAAATGACGAAAAACCGCGAAAACTAGGTATAGGAATACCGGTACTTAATGCATGTATTACAGAGACTTTCTTATGTCCCATTTTTATATAGCATTCCCAAGGCAGATGATTTTCTCAATAGGTTTCATTTGATTTGGAAAATGTTTCATTTGATTCGGCACTTACGAATATTTTGTAAAACTACGTAAAATTTTTAATTGAACAAAAAAAAAAAACACCAAATTTGGGTGGACATTTGATTAGGTGGGGGGATCCCCCCCAACAAACTTCAAAATTTTAAATTTCCAGAGCTTGTCACACAAAAAAAGTTAGTTATGCAAGAAAAAAAATGTTTATAGTGAAGAAAACGATTTATTACCAGTGCTCCCTACATTCGCCCGAATTCAAATTTGAAAGATCTGAAATTTGTTTCAAAACAAGAGCAAAGTTCATGATTGAAAATAAAAATGACAATCAAGAAAATCTAAAATTAACACTCTTTCCAACGGAATAATCAAATCTGACTTCCTTCGAAGGGCTATTGCATTTTATTAGTAGTTGCTAATAAACGTCTTTTAGGTGGAAACGAAGATAGAATAATAAATATTTGGAGACAGTATAACACAATATATTTCAGTTTTTTTCTAACCTGTTGCACGTCGTGATAGCTCGTTGGTACTGTTTTCTAAATTGTAATTCACATCGGAAAGAAACAATTTCCTGGGGGACGCAGTGACGAGTGTTTTCTTTTCATATATCCAATACAAGGAAGAAAAAAATAGTTCATAAAATTAACCTTCCGAGCGAATAATTATTTGACGTGGGGTGTTATTGATTTGCCTAACAGAAAAAACCATTTTCTCATTTGTTAACCGTTAACGTATAATATAAGTACATACGTATATTATTGGTTGACCTCCATGGTGGCTCTCAAAAATAACTCTTATTTCATAAACGAGAAAAATAAAGGTTTATGGCGTCTCTAATTGAGTTGAAACGGATGACTCGAACAAAATAATCACACAAAAATTGCATTCTACAACAACTCTAATTGTCAACCCCCGCGCAAACCTTAACTGTTCATATTCTTTATTTGCGTTATTCACTGATGTTTCGGTTACCTGACTGGAGATTGTTTAAATTAGGCTGTTGACAAGACTAATACGGCAGTACGAGGAAGAGCGGCGGATAGCTTCGGCTCGGCTAATGATGCGGGCCGGCCCATGTCCCATCTGGCGGGTGTCGCTCAGGGAGATGAAAGATCGACTCGAAGGAGCTCTGAGGATCAAAAAGTGAGTGACCACGTAGATTTCCATCTTGATGGCCATCCAAACTGGAGTTTTTGGAAATCAGTCACGGGCCCGCCACCTGTGCCACCTTATGAAAGTTTGTGTAACTAGTTTCACTGATTTACTCCTGGCCGGTTTATCATTTGCTATAGTATCTTCCAGATAAACCTTAGGTGCGTATCCAGAGGTGAATGCTACCTTTGGAAGTGTGTTTATCAATCACTTTTTAACCTCTGGATAAAGTCGCCTGCGGGGAAACAACCATGATTTCCCGACAAAACAGCTATACAATTATCGTTTTTGTCGGGAAAAACGTAAAGAAACTTCATGCTTCTACAGTAAATGTGTGTTCCACGGGCTTCTCTACGTTAAGGAATATACCACTCAACAGAGAAGTCTACAACTAAAAGAAGCAATGAGCCTGATACAACGAAGCATCAAACAGTACAAATTGCAGCTCCTCTTCATTTTCTCAGGTTTCCCATATAAAATATTTCGGTTTAATGTATAATAATTTAGGAAAATTCGCAAATAAGATCATGTTTCAATGTTAAATAAAAGTGTTATGGGTGAATCGCCTCGATGTTTGGAAGGGGTAACCACATCATTCCATCACCTTGTACTTATTAGTACTAATAAATTAATAAACGCCGATATGACAATTTTCCATTGAAGCCGCTGTGACAGCCTTCTCCTGGACGTCGCATGCGCCCTGACGCTCGGTCGATTCAACGTCAGCAACTGGCACACGCCGGACGTCCCCAAGCAACGCAAGGGCAAACCCACGTGGCAGGACCCCGTCGCGCATATGGAGTCCAAAAAGAACAAAACTCAGTGGCATCAGGTGAACTTTTTACGAAATTACCCAGACGAGTAGGTCTGATGATAGAACAGGTTTATCCAAGTTGGTTACTGTACAACAGAATATGTCATACGTACACTATACTAGTTTAAAGGCCCTGCAACGCAGGTTAAAAAAAAATGGGTGAATAAGACAATGAGGGAGAATAAAAACAATACGCAAAGTCAAAAAATCGTTTATTCCAAGTCCCCGAGGAGGGGAGCATGCCGGTTGCCCTGGGAGACGCTCCGCCCCGCTGGGGCCCTCTCCCCTTCACTTGTGGGGTCGGAGGGGGGGGGGGGGGGTCCTGGGGGGTGAATTCCACATCCATCCGAATGAATTCCATCTTTATATATACGAGAAGATACGATTTGTATTATATCGAGTTTGATATAATGTGGGTCATTTCAAAATTTCGGTCACATTTATGTCACTGATCAGTATTAAAATTTTCTCCTATGTGGATGTACTTGTTCCACGGAAAAGTAGGTAAAAGTGCCTACAGGACCCAGGAGAAAATACCAAAGTCCGTATTTCTCACTCCCTACAGCTGTCACTAACCAGAGGTATACAACTCCTATCGTCACTACTCTGCGAAATATTTTTTGGGGCTGTTATGTCCACTTACACTATGAAAGAACATAACATCTACAATGGATGTCCGCCTCAGGAAAAAAATTGGATCAAATCAAGTAGCCTCATCAGCCCATTACTTCAGTGTCACACGGTTTTTCCTCACTCCCTACAATGTTTTGAAAAGTAGCCCCCAACAGGCAGGAAAGGGTGTTTATGAAGTTGCTACTGTTTTGTTGACATCCCTTATTCAAGATGGTCCCAACGCTGGTGGTTGGATTTGCCTAGACGTTCCCAGTCAGTTCTACCGGGAAAACCACCCCTGGAGGCAGCAGTGTAGGTTTTTTAACTCTCACTCCCTACTCCAGTAACATTCTGACCGTGGCAAGTGAAACTTGATCGCACTTGTTGACTATTGATGTAGTTATTGGAAGTTCGTTGACAACATTTTGGTTCAACCAGTTTCAATCGATTTTTGGCCTGTAAAGGTAATATCCCCTTAAATTGTAGAGAGTGAGATCTGCTTGTAGCAAGTGAGATTTTGGCAAGTTAGTATTTACTGTAGCTAAAATTAAGCTAATTTGTGCTGTTCCACTCACCTAATTTGATAGACTTGAGCGGCGATTCCCATGGAGGTTGGAGGCTCAAGAGGGGAAAAAATAGTAGTACCTATATATAGGTACTATAGTAGTACCTATATGAGGTATATATACCTCACTCCCTACAATTTTTTTTTTTTTTTTTTTTTCAAAATGGCGTATCAACAGTACGGTTCAAGATTATGTGTGCTCGCTTGGGTAACCGCAATGATTGATTAGGAACAAGAAAATTGATCAAGTTCCAACTTTTATTTTTTAGAAAAGTCGATACCCAAATGTGACCGAAATTTTGAAATGACCCACGTATCAAATTCAACGTTTACTATTATATTATTATAGTAAACGTTGAATTTTATTGTTGTAGAGGAAAAACCACAAATTCCAATTCAGAAAAGTGAAAAATACGATTTTGCGACCTCTCCTACGCAACAATTTTGGCTGAAAATGTGACATCATTGTTTTTGGTATTTAATTTCAATAATGAATTATTCTCATCGATCGAGGTGAAAACATTTGAACCCTACCTGCAACAACATGTGTTGCTCTACATTTCAAGCTATTTAGAATACAGAAATCGAATTTAAAAATCTTTCCAGAGCTTTTCTCCTAAGCTACTTTTCAACTTTTCATCATATTTTAAAGTTTGTAATTGTCTAGCCTAGCAGACTAGCAATGCACCCAGTTGAAGGCGTTGATGTTCGTGGGAAAAGTTACCATGACATCTTTATTGTTGTCCTTAATCCTTGCAATGAGCTAATTTCCAACATCCATTAGGATTAAGAATTTTCAAAGATAGATTAACACATTTCAATGTTACACATTCATGTTAGGGAGTAATAAGAGGAAAGAATGTCCAACATCGAACCTCTCTCGTTTGTTTTACAGGTGAAGGAGTACATCATGTTCACAGCCGACAGCTCGTGGCACGTCTACTGCATCAAATGAAGGGCGACGTTTCGACTCGGACTCATCGACTTCATTAGGTCGTTCGGCGGACGCCTTCGGGTTTTACGCCTCATTGGCGCCGATCACCTAAGAAACCCCATCCTGCACAGAACCCCAATCAGCATTATAATGTAAATATTGTAACAACTCGGAGTTGTCATTTTTACCTACCTATTTTCAGCCTTGTGGAAACCACAGATTTTCATAGGAAGTATGAGCGGTAAAACAAATCATAAGGACAGCTAGCAGAAACGCGATTCCCCTAGTAGCAACAGCGCTAACCCGCGCGGTCACTCCCTTTGTCAGGAAAACCAGGAAGGGGAAAAAAGGCCCGTATACAGGCAGTCTACTAAACAGGTCTTCAAGGGATCGATTCTGCAACTAATTTGGAACAATAAATTAATCTTGAAGTTTTTTTAACGCTTGTAAAATACAAGTTGTATTCAGATTTATTAGCGATTCAAGATTGTTTTCGTATTATTGACTTCATTTCATTAAATGGACATAGTTCCTTCATTTCCATAGCAATTTCAAATTGGAAGAGACCGTTGGAAAAACCGTAAAATTTCCTATCTTCCTAATGCTTCCTAGTAAAGCAGCCTGAAAGGTGAACCGGGCAACTTTTCGAAAACTTTCCGTTTTTCCAAGCCCATATTGTCAAAATAATTCGAAATAATGAACTATTGCCGGTAAGCCTAAAAACTGTGGTATAATCTATTTTGAGTTTACTCTGCTGATTAGAGGTGAAAGCTGCGTTTGAAACTAGAAAAACGTAGTTTCTCATAGTAAAACCGACGTTACAGGGCGAAAAGTAATCTCCGCAAATCTCCTTCAGAGGAACAAGTAATGAGTGGATTGACGGTACCTCGTACCTGCAATTGCAAGGTCTGTTTATTAATTGTTACATGACGAGTTACTATCCGCCTTATAACTTCGATTTTACAATCGTGAATAACTCTGAATACGAACATTAACAAAAAAAAAACTAAAAGAAGCATTTATTGTTGCAAATTAGTTGTAGAATTGATCCCTTGAAGGAATGAAACCTGTTTTTTGACACCCTGAACTAGGGCCAGCCATCCGGACGGCCGTCACTCGTCCTGACGAATCCCTTTTTGCACTTTCCACTTTTAAACAAACATTCTTATTTCAAACCCCAAAACTTAACCTCATCCTAGTTCTTGGTTCCTTGTGAACCAACTCGCGCCTTGGACATTTTCGAGGTCTCCAATTTATAAGTAGCTGTCAAGAACCTATATTCCTTATATTCTTATATTTTTTGCTATTACACTTGTTTACTGTGTTTTCCACTTTTGATCCACTATTTATATTCATATCATAAAATCAATTGTAAGAATTGAATCACCTTAGGGTTTTGGTTGGAGTGAAATCGATGTAACGAAATTTTGAGGACAAAGTTAAGCCAAACGCGAAGATATAGCAATATTCAGTCCCCACACTCCACAGACAGACGTTCATCCCAATTAATTCCTCGAGGCTGAAATTATTTATGCTGCTTCTTCTTATTCAACATGTTCCACTCCTTTGAGATATTATGCACCATCTATTTCAAAATTGTCTTCTTCTTTCGAGTCCCTATATTCATTTTTCCACGTTTCTTCTCCAACAGTATTCAATTTCCCAACACTATACATACATTTTTGCTTGTGATTTGATAACTCCTGCGATGTTGATTCTCAATTGCAGTCCATGTCTCAACTGAATCAACGTTTTGGAAATCGGATGGGTACTTTCTTGCTTCGTGAGCTTCGCTGTGCATTGCGAAAAGGCTTCGGTATTGTGGCCTTCATTATTGTCAGTATCTGTGTCATTACTTTCGTTTTCTAACTCCTTATGAAATTAATTACACTCATGTGGTATTGCTACGTCGGTATCAGTCAGAATCCTAGCAACATTGATGCAGGAACAAAACATTATCTTCAGAATCTTCTTTTCTCACAGCCATAACTCCATTTGCTGAACTCCTGGCACGAAGGTCATCTGCATTTACCACGGGGTTAATTTTGAATTTACTTATACATCTGCTTTCAGTATTGAGCGTTGCACCGATCACAAAATGTCACATCAATAACATGTAGTTCGGCTTCTATGTGATCGTCAGAATTCCAATACATAAAATAGTTTTTTTTTTTTTTTTTGTCAAAGTTCATCTGGTTGTTAATTTTGTCCACCATCGATCTCAATCTCCTAATACTCCTGTTGGATGCACTTACGGTAAATACGGTGTCCTGGAATTCTCTGGTCTTTTGATCCGACCTCCGGGCCCTAAAGAATTTATTCTTTTATTGTTAAGTTATAACTCCCTCACCTTGTAATCACCTGTCACTTTCATTACGTGGGTCTTCATTGTTTCTGACATCACTGTGTCATGAATCTATTACGATCTCTTTCCATTATTCATACATTCTTTCTTCTTCACTGTTGCACTCAATTACTCTGTTTTGGACTTTCGAACTAATGTCCTTATTCATATGATAAAATCAACTGTTGGAATTACATCACGTGGTGACTTGGAATTTTGGTGAGAGTAATCAGTGAAACGAAATTTTGATGTTAAAGTTAATTCCAAAAACGAAAATTGATTGATATTTTGTTCTCATTTGCGACGGCACGGTATGGACGGAAGATATTTCATCTGTAACGACTCCTCGAAAATTATAAATTTCCTACTTCACAGAGTGAACTGTGTGTATGGGTGCAAGCATAATATGCCATATTATGGTAACGACAGGTCATTTCTTTTGAATACTGTTTGATCATACTTAATCGGGAGGGCAGATGTCATATATAATATGCTATTCATATCATATATCTGTCTGTTAACGCCAGCTAAGCAAACCGTACTACTTAGATCCGGAGCTAGCCTCGCTAACAAGACTTGTACCATTACTTGTACAAGTACTTGTACCAAGACTTGTACCAATACTTAGTATCATTATCAAACTCATCCTCCAACGTAAAACACTTCGAAATTGTGGACCTTTAAATTCATAGTGATTACCATTTTGAGAAAACTAACGTGAGTAAGATCTACCTACATAAATATGTTCCTAAAAAGGCTCATTTTTACAATGATGTTTGAAAAATGGCACCAAATTTGGTTGTTCATTTTCAAAGAATTCAAAATACAAGTTTTCAAAACTTTCTCCATCAAAATCTGTTTTGAAACATTCTGAAAGTATTCCTGGATTTTAACCTTTATAAGTATGAACGTAATTAGACAGTAACAACCAGGAACAGTTACTGTGCGTTTCGAATGAATCGTTATCAATAGGCTGAATCTCGTGGTGAACTGAAGATTGGTTAGTGAATGATCATGATAGTTAGAGAAAAACAGTAACATCGGTGGCTAATTGTTATGTTCAGCGCGACATGATAATTTTTGATATAATGAAATTGTAAACAAGAAGTTCGGAACCGGCGTTCGACGGCCTATTAATAAACTTCGATTCACGAGGCCTATAAATAAAAATTCGTGGGGAGCGTGGGGAGACTCGACGGACAGGCTTCACAACTGGTTTCGGAGCTCCCAGAGATCTGTGTTTACATTTTTTGTTCCGAGTGCGTGTAGGTCGTTGCGTGACCGGTCTGTGATTCCCCGAGTGAGGCGACCCCGGGGATCCCCAGTGGCCTGCATGCGGCTCAATTAGGAATTTGCAGGCTTCACCAACCCCTGACACAGACAACTCGGAAAGAGTTTTCTATGCAACCAGCCCGTGGGTTCAACGCTTTCTCTCTGATCCCTCCCTCCCCTTCCAGAATATTCCTTGAGGGCTGAGTTAGGCGTTAGCTAACAAATTTATTTGCTAGCTAATTTTGTAGATTAAAAAAAAACGTTTAAACTTTATTGTAATGATATTACATTATAGTTTTGCCTGATGGAGTCAAAACACTGGAGATGTCACCTTTTGTCATGTTTGATTAACAATTATCAATTGAATTTTGTGCACAAGAGATTGCCAGAAAACGACTCAAAGGTGCAAGAATTTCCATATTATCAGACAGCCAGGCAGCATTAAAGGCCATTTCTGCCTTCTCAATAACATCAAAACTGACCTGGAGTTACCTCACCTCACTCAAGGCTGCAGCTCACGGCAACAAATTAACGTTGCTTTGGGTACCAGGTCATGAAGGAATGAGGCGTACAGACCTCCGCAAACTTGTGGGACTCCTCATTAGCCACTGTTCTCTAAGGTACCACCTTAACACAATGGGTAAGGCCAGGACAATAGAATGCCGGCTCTGTTGCGAAGAAGCGGAGACAGCTGAACACGTACTCTGTGACTGTCCTGCTGCTGCATCGATAAGATTCCGGCATTTCGGAAAGGGTGCCCTAACATCCTCCGACATTGCCAAGGAAACACCTGAAAACCTCCTTCACTTTGTAAATGGAGAGGCCAATAAAAATATTCTGAAGTGAAACTGGGAAAGTGTCACAATAGATCGCAGTGGTCTCAGTTACCAGGGGTTATCAATATAGTATGTTAATTTTGCTATCAAGTTTAAAATATTAGCATGATTACAATTTTGGTGGAACCATGATCTCCGAAGTTGGTATGGAGGTCTCTTGGACGTCGCTCTGGCCTTGGTAGAGGGGGGAATGTTTAGAATATTACATATGAGCTCATTTTCACGGTTTTGCGTAGTTACATGAAGTTTTCGATAGGTGTCACACAGAACTTCTTTGACTTCAGGAATTTGTAGATCTCTATGAAGAAGAGAGTTTCTTAAGTATCAAGGTGCGCCAAAATCGAACGTGATTTTGTAAATTTGGAATTCGTTTAAGTTGTGAATCGAATGCCGAACCCCATATCTGACAACCGTACAACCCAACAGGACACAATCAAGTACATTAATCGTTTCATGTTCATTGGCCCAGGAGACTTGCTGTTGAGTAGGAAATACAATTACAAGAAACGATGTCTTAATCGCTGTTGTACGTCAGTAATATGGGCATTCCAAGTGATATTTGATTGGAGTTGCATGCCAAGGTACGTTACCATTTGTTCGTGCCGTAGAGGTATATTAATCAGCGGAAGAGAAGGGGATATTGTTTTCCTGTTGTTGGTAAACTTCAAATGAGTGGATTTATGAGGATTTCATTTTTTCCTCCACAGACAAGCCATCGCCCAAATTGATCAAAGAAAATCTGCGGTTCTACTGGAGATTCTCGGTCAGGCCCTGGAGACATTATTGCCTGGTTATTGTCAAATTGTGGGAACCGTAGAAATTTGACGGCCACGTTTCCATGGGCAGTAGGTACTAATGGTTCTAACGTGACGAAATAGAAATGAGGGATTGGTGTCAAACCCTTAGAAATTCGACCAAAGCAAAAAATACAAATTTCTGAACTCAAAGATCCATCACTGACGGATCTAGTCAGTCAACTACTCTGTTTGATTAAGTTCAGAATTAATTAATCAGAAGTTATCTTACCTCTGATAATTAAGACCGTATCAAGACGCATATGCTGGCAGAATTCCAGTTTTATAGTAATTATTTTCTGATAACTACTTGCAATGCGAGTCGGCCTCGTCATTGCTAATTCCAATGCCACTCATAAGATCTGAAACAGGTTTGTACGTGTCATGCATAAAGGTGATATCCAGTGACAATTGTACGGTTGTTGGGCCTGCAGAGAAAGGTTGGCAAGCAGAAACAGTGAACAACTCTTCCAGTTAAACTATTTGGTGGCAATATGTACCTACCACCAGAGCAAATTAGCCCTCTTCTTTGCTCTTGCCTTGCTAGGGATGGGAATCGATATTTGAAAAATATCAATATTATGTTAAAGAGAACCAATTATTTTAAATCGATGTTGCGTTGTCGATATTTATCGACTGTCGATTGTTCTTAACCAATATATCGAGAGAGGAATCGTTGGACATCGCGGTTTTTTTCACCTTTTCTAGTTGATTTAGTAGCATCCATACTCAGTTAGAAAAAGCATAAGTATTCATCATCTTCCCTCTTCCCATACATCCGCCTATCATCTCACCTGTTGTGGACAACAGGAAGAAGGAATATCAACCCAGTAACCTTGCCCAAAAGAGTCTGTTTATCTATGTGATCAGACTCTGCTTGCATACACATGGTTTTTTCTGGTGCTGAGATATAAATAAGTTGTAAAATTCAAGTGCTGCTGTTGTTGATTAAGTACCTATTCGCTTCTACGAATCCGATATCTGTACCGACATTGCAAACTGGTTATAATATAAAATTTAAAAATTAATAGTAGCTGACACAAAACTGCGTTGGTTTTGGATGATTGAAAAAATTATCAACAGGAAAATCGATGTTTAGCCAATATATCGATAAGTATCGATTTTTATGGACCGATATATCGTAAGTATCGATATTGGTTTTGATGACTTAATCGATATTTGGGTACCGATATCCTATCCTCAGCTCTGCCCAAATTATGGAAACGGTCAGACAGAGTGAAGAATCCCTTTCCTTTCGACCCCGATTGAGCCGATAAAGAACTTCACGTGACGTAGTTTATACACCGACCACCCTGCACGATCATTTTCTATTCAAAATTGATGCATTGAGATCCGCCAAAATCGAAATTTGCATCCCAACTCCGCCCACCGGGATGGGAATTCCTCTATAATTGATCCCGCCCCAACTCATGTTCGGAATCCCAGTTCAAGTTCATAACTCGCCTTTCCCACCCTTCTGAGCAATTATCGGCTGAACGACATCCGCATAAATTATCCACAGGTGCCCGATACCCAGAGGAGCTTTTCATAGTTAGGTATTGGGTACGTTTATTTTTACAAAGTTTTTTTTACCTCTCAAGTCACGGTGATTAGCTGCACCTTTCCCGAGAGTTATTTTTATGGTCATTGTAAGAATAAGAAAATTTGTTCGTTGAGCTTGAGAGTGACTAGATAATATGAGGATAATTTTCGTTCATGGTCAAGGGGTTGGGGCTGGCTCGGTTTTGAGTAGCAGACTGCGCGGCAGCGGTGGTGAGAGTAATTACAGCGACCTTCCTTTCACAACTTATATCTACATATATATGTATAATGAACCCTCCCATGATTAATCTTTCCTCGTGGGTGGGGTACAGTTTCGCCTTTTACAAGGATTCGAGGCAAGGAACAAATTGTTTTGTTTGATTTAGATGGAAATTGGTTTGGAGAATCGAATGAAACCACTCCGGCTTGTGATGGATTCAGTTAGTTTGCCCTTCTCTGTTCTGGAATCCGCCGCCTCGTTAGATGTACCAGACGCAGTCCGGCTGGATGTTCGGGCTCCAGAGCTTCAAAAGTTCGAAAACGGGAGACCTCATGGATGGTGGAACGCCTGGCCAAACGGCAGGGTTGATATTATCTCAACTACGTTATTAATGAGTTTGTGGCTATACACGACATTTGTAGCGCCATGGCTAAAAACGCCTGGGTTATCAGCTGACTGATTATTCACTTTTCCTTAGTTCGCTTCTGTCTGCTCTACATTTCAATAAATAATCTTTCATTTCAAACTGTCACCTCGAAGTTGTGAAGAAGCACCAACTGCAAAGTCGGAGGTAGGTTTGAATGTCCACAATATTTGTATTAACGTGGCAAAGTGCATTTTTGGAGTATCTGAAATTTCAACCCTCAAGGTATCGAACCACTTCCAGAACGTGTGGAAGCAATCGTCTACTACCTGACACTGTTGAGGAGCTGCGTCGCTTTTTGGGTTAAGCAAACTTTTATAGACTTTCTTTGCCCAATGCTGCCACTCTGCAGCAACCATTATTTGACCTATGCAAGAGTCCAAAAAAACATGACCACCGCAAAGAGGTAGGAAGTGAAAATTCATGTTAGCTTTTGAACAGTTGAAGTACGTTTTAACTAATGCTACATTACTAGCCAACCCATCGTGCAACCTCCCCACGGTCTTGATAGTAGATGCCTCCTTGCATGCACTTTGCAGTTGGTGCTTCTTTACAACTTCGAGGTGACAGTTTAAAACGAAAGATTATTTATTGAAATTATGAGCAGACAGAAGCGAACTGAGGGAAAGTGAATAATTAGAATTAGAGTCTGGGAACTAACGATCTATCAGTAAGCTGATAACCCAGGAGTTTTTAGCCATGACGTTATAAATATCGTGTATAGCCACAAGTTAGTTAACACTTGTAAACGTTTCCTTGAACATTTGTTCGTATTACGTTATATTCACATAATGACAATACACTCCGTTTGATCATTATCTACAGTTCAGAAATCTGCGTAAAATGGCTATCTGAAAACAATAAACCCGTGGGTTAGAATTAGCAGCGTTTTGAAATCAAAATTCAATAGGGGATTTCGCCGCAATTCTTACGGTTTTCTACATGTTCATCTGGGTGATAGATAGTTAGATAATATATCTAATCACTAAAGTCCATGTATCGCCGACCTAGCGAAGAAAAAGAGATGACGTTAGGTAACTTTGTACCGTGATGGGAATTTTTAATCATTTTAAGTCGATCGTTACCCACGAAGCGGATTTGTTCGTCAAGGCTACCGGGCTCGCGACAGATCCTGCTGGGATACAACTCGGGCGTCGCTTCATCGCGATTTATCTAACGTTCGGTTAATTAGAGCCGCCCACTCGGACCTCTGTGCAAACACGACCGCGTGACAAATCATTCAAACTCCTCTGGGAGTAGTTACCGACCCACCTACTTACCGAACGTGCGTGTCTACAGGTAGAGCTGGGCAAAAATTAGCTATTATTTGGCTGAAGGTAACAACTAAATATTTAGCTATTGAGAAACAGATCAATTTTACAACTAAATTAGCTATTAGTTGAAACGTAATAGCTAACAGCTAATTAACTGCGTTAGTAGTGGCTGACATCTAATAGCTAACTTATGGCGAAAAATTGTATTTCTCCACTCAAACAGCTAGTAGGTTACTAGTAGTAGCAGTAGTACCACTGTCCCCCGGCAATCTGAATTCACCATGTCGTTGTCCATGTAATTTCGGACGCTGAATTTAGAGTAGTCCCAGGCCTGTGAGAGGGCTTGCTTCTGTCCATACCAAGTATAGACCTATTTCAAAATTAAGTACAATTTCCAAGCTCATCCAGCGTTGGATAAAACACCTTCTTTGTACTTTTCTTGAGGAACAATACCTCTTGTCTGCTTTAGGAGGGATGTCGGCAGGGGCGTAACGTACACCCCCGCAAACCCCGCGATGCGGGGGGGCCCGGGATACAAGGGGGCCCGAGAACGGGCCCGCTCTAGCAAAATCCATTTTTTTTTTTTTTTTTTTTTTAAAGAATAAAGCGGAACTAACGACACACAGAAAAATTCCATTATGTAACATCAAGTTCATAAACATCAACGGTAATGTAGATTCATTGATCAATCATCTTTTGGTTTTATTTATAACCAGGTGAGGAAGGGTGTAGAGTAGCTAAGGTGTCAGAGTTTGCGAAGGTGCGTACTAGGGATGGGACATCGACATCGATATTTTCGAAATATCGATGTTTTGCCTTCGATGCCACATGTTCGATAATATCGATGTGTTGGCTCCGATAACATCGGTTTGGTTTACTCTTTGGTTTGGTTTTATCTTTGGTTCAAAGAAACAATTCCATCTTGTCTGCTTGCTACCCAACGTGGAAAAAGAGAAATATTCAACTGCTGTAGTATTAGCGAATTTTCGAAGAAAAAGAAACTACTTATTGTTCTCGGACTAAAATTTTTGCATCAAGATCCGTTTTAAAGCATTCCAAGTCCACTGTCAGAAACCAAAAACACATTCCAGACGA